>BSBK01005461.1:780000-1980000 GCA_027943335.1 Chamaecyparis obtusa
TGAATATCAAATTTGTCGAATCTATCCTATACTTGCTTAAGTTATGAAATTTATAATTGGCAAGATCAAGAATGAATTATAATAATAAAGCGGTGATGATCAAAATGCCATCTCTGAAATCTACCCAATATATATACAATTGATCTCCTGTCTAGTAACTTCATTATTTGCTAGACGTATTATTTATAAAATGTCAAGGTCATAACGATCTCAACTTGCATTTAATGGTTGTTTCTCATTTGAATGTGCAATGTCCACCTTATCAGTTCGGTAATGGAATTGATTATCAATGTCATGTCTTCCCTTACAATTCTTATATTTCTTATATTTGCTGCTTCCTTATTTCTTTATTTCTCTACCTTCGACCCAATAGCTGATTGTATGTTTGACGTTCCTTGACTGCTGACTAGGATTTGGATATTTAAGTCTGATTTTGTATGTGTCTATCGTGCACCTAAATCAGGTTGATATCCATTGTTCTAAGATATAATGGCTGATGATAAGCCTCGATCAGTAATGCCAACTCGATTTATATCTTCACTCATGTAGTGGTTCGGATGCTTCGTATTGTTTTTGATGATTTCACCCACTGAACATAAATGGTAATTGTATAATGAAGATGCATTATTTTCTTATAGGTTAGGTTCTGATACCATGTTGAGAAATCTGGATCGTCCTATAGAAAATACAAGTGACTGCTGTAGTGAAATAGATTACCATTGTGATTGATCTTTTCACCAACCATTGATATATATTTATAACTTTTGAATAGTCACGTCTTGAAGAGTCATGACCATATAATAATATAATATGACAATTATGGTAATAACCATAATTAACATAAATATATAATTAACTACAATAATATAATATATATCATTGCATTATTAATATTATCATTACTATATTAATAATATAATATAAATATCACAACTCTTCATTATTAACATTGTATAATATATATATATATATATATATATATATATATATATATATAATATATAATATATATATATATAATATATATATATATATATATATATATATACACACACACACACACACACACGAATGAAGCTATCTCTTAACACTCCTTTAGAAGAATAGAGCCTAGGGAAAATCATGATGCATACCTAGCAACGAGCCCAGATTTCTAATTTGCATTTGTAGACAAACCCTGGGATGAAGCTGATGATGCTCAACCAGCCCAGATACCTAGCAACGAGCCTAGATTTGTATACACACATGAATGAAGCTATCTCTTAACACTCCTTTAGAAGAATAGAGCCTAGGGAAAATCATGATGCATACCTAGCAACGAGCCCAGATTTCTAATTTGCGTTTGTAGACAAACCCTGGGATGAAGCTGATGATGCTCAACCAGCCCAGATACCTAGCAACGAGCCTAGATTTGTATTCGCATTTGTGCTCTGCAATTCCCTTCGAATCTCAGAGATTTTTGAATATGCGTTTATGCGTTTCACGCATTGCAATTCCCTTGAAACAAATTCACCGTGGTAATAATGAACGAGAAATGAAACCTTTTTTTAAAAAGTTATACCAGTGTTAGTCAAAATTTCGTTAGTCAAAATTTTGACTAACACATCCATAACTTAATAAAAAAAATAATTTTTTCCTTCTATATTCCGACCAACCAAAACCTTTTGGCTTCATGGTCAAAAATTTTGGTAGAAAAACTAGGTCAAATGTACTAGTGGATGATGGTTCCCCTGGAACCCATGATATTGTAAAAGAGGTAGCAGAGAAGATGGAGGTTCTCGAATGCAATGCTGCTGCCATGCTTAGGAGCCTAGCTTCACTCGACTTCCGGTGCTTGCCTCTTTTTGCTCTGTTTTGTCTTTCCTTTTTTGTGGTAGTTTCTTGGTCGGCCTTTATGTGGCCCATCCCTTTATTTTTAATGCTTTAGCTCTAAACTAAACTTATTTCTGTTTCTTTTTAAAACTTTGTTGTGGGTTTTAGGCACCCTGTAAAACCTATTTTACTTAATCAAAAACATTCTCCTCTTAATACATTGATCCTAAAAACATAAAATTCACCTTGCCTTGGGGACTCCCCCTTAAAACAAAACATATTGATTACATAATTTGAGTAAATATTTTAAGAAAATTTTCTTCCAAAGTAACAAATCCTAAATCATGCAAGGCTCCATCAAGTTATCTCTTGACCCTCGAAAAGGTGTAGCTTTGAATTGTGTTCTTAAGCCCCGAGTCCCAAACTCTTGAATCACAAAGTCTTGAATTGATCAACAATGATCCCTAAGAGATGCGACATAACTCTATCATTGTCTAGTGACCACGAAAGGGCATAATTCTCGCTTATATACTCTGAAGCTCCTTGGACAACAATCCATGCAACATCAAGTCCCAAACCTGTCTCCAAAATGAATCTTCAAAAGACATGTATTCTACAAACTCGTCAGCATTATAAAGCTAAACAAAATTGAAAACTAAAAAATGCCAAAAACGCTTCTCATACAGAACACCATCTCAAAGAGAGAAGTTGACTTGAGATGATGGAAATTCCTCCATCGTCCAATGTTGCCAACCTCCAAAAAGATACCATCAAACATAGATATCATAGAAAGATGACGACTTTGGCTCACTAGGAAAAAAGATATTTCTACTAGCTAAACTTGACCTAATACAATTTATATTTTTGTGTCATAGTGGATTTCATTCATGCCTTAACATCTAAAATAACACACTTATCTTCATGGTAGTTGTATGAGAATCCTTTCAATCCCTTTGTGCAATTAGAAACAATAATCATAAGAACATTCGCACATCCCATTTAGTCCATTTTTCCCTCCAAATTTATATCCTTCACATTTGAATGTTTATCAACATGCTCTCTTTTCATCAAATCCACAAATCGGTAGCAACATTTAATGTGAAATATAATGCCAAGAAGTAAATGTCATGAATGAACTTCAATATCTAATCCAAATAAAAATTAAACTAACCTGTAACCAACTTCTCCTATACTTGCATTCTCATCATTTCCGCACTGCTTCAGTTCCTCCTTTGGCATTTTTTTATGTATACACACAAAGACACTAGATGGTGCACAACAGATCCTTTAGCAATATAATTCTTCAAGGAAATTAAAATATTTCCATGATCGACATGCTTTCCAATACTAAAGTGTGGATTGTATTTATGTGAATGACATGCCTTGCCATGTTGTGCATTCCAGACCAGAGGATACGTAGGGAATGATGGAGAGGAAAATTAAATTACAACCACCGATTATTTTATGTTATTGCTATAAATGCCCATGAGATCAAGTCCAATAGACCACCCTTCACTTTCCTCAAAGAACTATGATCTCAGTGAATGCCATGGTTGCGGAAAATGCACATCATTAAATTTTTTAATGGGCTTTTGAAAACTTCAAAAAATAATGTCACAGTAACAATTGAATTTGTGGTGGCTGCGTGAACGTGTTTTCCAGGTGCTTGTAGATTATTTATGAGTATAACATATAGACATATATGTGCAAAGATGGAAAATGAAGGAGACATAGGCTCTACACAAAATCTTATCATTGAGAACGAGACCAAAGCTGCCTTACAAGATCTCTATGAGTGCGCTGCTAAATGAATTTTAATTGTCGACATACTTCATTTGATGCTCTTTTCTTGAAACGAATGCACGCAAATGAGATTGCTATGGTCTGGTCACCTATGCTTTTGTTGTGTGATCTGTGATAGAATTGTCACCTCCATTAGCCACCCGCTCTGATACCATATGTTGGAGCGAGAAAGTAGATGTTTCGATAATCTTTATTCATCACTAGAGAAAAATTATACAGGGAAGAACAGTTATACAAAACTGCAATACGAAAACAGTTATGCAGAACTGCAATAGTGGTGACAGTTACAACTGTCAATGTATTACAATGCCAACAGATATTTGTACATTTTGGATGTGAAATTTTACAGTTGCAATAAATGCTTATGCTTTGAATCTTTCTGCTCAAGTCTCTCAAAATAGTTGAGCATATTCGATTTCATTTTATTTCATTAAATCTATTTTGTGCATGACTCTTAAGTATTATAATAAATTGATAAATACTAATTAAAGATAGTAGAATTAATTGAATTATAAACTATTTTATTAATATTTTAACTAATATAGAAAAATAAATTTCTACAGAAATTTAATTTTTTATCTTTTACATTTTTAATTCTAACTATAATTTTCTATCGGCTTATCCCTTGAACCTTCTTAGATGCAAGTGCTAGTATTATTATATTCCATAGCTCCATCTATAAAACATTCTATTAAAAATTTAGTCTATATTTTCATATATTTAAAATAATTAAATGTATATTATAATTTGAGTATTAAAAATATTTCCTTAGAAATTTATTCTGACCTTACAGCGACTGATATTTCTTATCGGTTCATAGCAATGTCACATTCTGTAAATGTTGCAATAACTGATAAAAGGCTTCCATAACACTATTTTTCTCGCCAATCCACACCATTCCCATGTCCTCATCATCTACCATGCCCTCGTCTTCATCATCTACCAATAATGAGTTCAAATGTTCGTCACGTATCCTTTTCAGTAATACAAATTTGCCTTCTCTTACCAAGGGAAGAGATTGTGTGAAAACACCGATCTACACCCATTTCCCACTCCCAACATTCATGTCTTCTGTGTCTGAACGTCGGAAACTCAGAAGGGTTTATTTGGAAAAGGAATTTATTACAAAGCACAACATAGCTGCCTCGTTGGAAGAACGCCTCCGCCCACATATCAACGTTATGGCACTGTCATAACCACGGAAGGCCTTTGCCGCAATTTTAACGTTATAGTCAACTAAAGTGAGACCAGGGAAGGTCTGAGACGGCCAGGGCTTAAAAAGGCCAGGGAAGGTCTGAAAAGACTTGACAACCTCCTCTACGCCAGGCGCTGTCCTTGCACATATTACACACTCACCTGGCCATGATTTCTTCTGCAAAAAAGTACACACCATCAGTGTTCTCTTATTACATAATAATAAGTTCGCGTATCTAAGAGCTATTTTTACCTTTATAGTTTGAAGACAAGGTTCAAGTGCCGATATGTTCCATGCTGACAGCTCCACTATTCTCAAACTCTCTATATTTTCCAGACTTCGTATACCTGGCGCCTCCCAACAAGTGTGTGCTTTCAATGTCTTCAACGACCTGCAATTTTCTAAGCCTTGTATTTTCTTCAGGTGTTGACCACACCCTCTGATTTCAAATTCTTGGAGTGAGAGTGACTCTGCAAAGTTTGGAAGCTCATCTAATCCTTCCCCACACTCCCGTATAACCAGACTCTCTAGGTTAGGCAGAACAAAATTAGGGCTTATGCTTTTCAGGTTTGGACAAAATTCCACTTGTATACTCTTCACTGATTTTGGCAAGCTATCAATGTCCTCTAATTGGTCATTTCCGATTAGTTTTAGGTATTCAAGGCTGGGGCAACATTGTTGAGAGATTGATATCCTCGTCGTAGGTAACAGGATAAGTGATATACGTTTGAGGCTGGACAACGAAGAAAAAAACCTCCCCGACAGGATAGTCAACTCGGTCAGAGGGCAGTTATAAATACGTAGAGATTGAAGGCTAGTAAGCTGCTCAAGTGTTTCTGGTAAGGATTCCAACTTTATGCTGTCCGAAATTTCATGTTCAGTCAAGGAGGACAAATTCCCGATAGAAGCTGGCAAAGCTGTCAACAAACTGTTGCTTATTATCAGCTTCTCCAATTTGCTCAGTTGACCAATGCTATTCGGTAATTCCATGAAGCATGTGGGGCTCAAATCCAACTTCTTGAGTGATCCCTGGCTTGCGTCCAGCTGAGGCAACTCCTTCAGTTCACCACATCCGCTAAAATCCAGTGTCTCCAGCTTTCTCATATTTTCAAGAATGTCAGACGGTAAGCTGAGCTTGCAGCAACCACGGAAATTAATATATTGCAGATTTATGAGCTGTTTGAATGAAGCTGGCAACATCATCAATTCTCTGCAACCATTCAGATCTAGATGCCGCAGGTTTGACAAATCGCCGAACCTATTAGGCAGCGATTTGAGCGTGTAAAAATCACTTATCATTAATTGCTCCAGCGTTTGGAGAAAGCAAAACTCTTGTGGTAGAGAAAACTCTCGTGCTTCTCTGATATAGGGATCGGAATTAATCAATATCTTTTTCAAATACTGTAGACGTCCTATTGAGCTTGGAATTAATCTCAGGTCGGCATCAGAGATATGTAGCTCTCTCAGCTGCAGAGGTGGCTGCAACGACGTTCGTATTTTATTGAGACAAGACAATACAACTAATAGGGTATGGCTGTGCATTAATAACCCTAAAGAAAATGAAGATACTTACATCGGCCTCGCTCCACAGTTCTTTTAATTTGAAAGCATAACGAAGCTCTAAAATTCTTAACTTCTTCAATGAAACCCACGGCTGAAGAACTGTGTGCGGAGAGTTGTCCCATCGCAACCAGACAAGGCCTGCTGATAGTTCTGCTAATTCCTCTGTAAAATAATTGTTTCTAACAATCAGGATTTCTAGTCTCCGCCGCTTAAACCTTCTATCCGATTTTCTCAGGCGCTCCAGAAGCTCCATACACTCTTCATTAAAATCATATGTTTCTGCTACAATCCCCCTAACCCCCCGAATCAGCACGCTTTCCTAAGGATAAAAATAGATGAAAAACAGCGAGATTATAAAACAGTTAGCAACAGCATCTCTGTAACTAGAGTACTATTTTTTTTTTTTTTGACACCAATGAAAAATTTATCTAACATCTTGTGCTTCTAACCCCATGGCCTAAGTTACCGATTTGGGTGTGGATCCGCAAGTGGATGCGAGAATCGGGTGCACAGATGCGTGAATTTTTTTGGGGGGATGTGGATGCATTTTTATACATGCAAAGAAGTGAAAGAAATATACAAAATTAAAAAAAACTTTATATGAAACTCACCTGTCCCTCAAGTTCAATATCATTAATTTGCTGTGGTGACCAAAGACGGTACGGAGACTTTGCAATTTCTTTTCGCAATACAATTTCCTTTCCCAAATCCCTGAGATGATCATGCATTGTTATTCGGTTTCCAACCTCAACCAGACACTTATTTTCAAGTATTGTAAAACTATAGAGCCCATTCCATCCAAACCCATCCCACACTGTCACGGCCAACTGTTTTTCTTCTCCTATACAGAAACAAGAAATATCTAAATATATCTCTTTTTCTTCCTCATCCAATGCATCAAAGCTCACTTTTAGCGTGTTTTAATGTTATTGGGCAACAACCTGGAGACCACCTTCAATTGATCATCCCAATAATCTTGAGACTTTCCACGAACTAATCCTCCTAACACCTTAAGGGATAGGGGCAATCCTTGACAAACTTTTAAAAACTCCTGAACACAGCTTTCAAATTGATCTATTAGAGAGGCTTGTGGGAATGCATGGCAGCAAAAGAGGTCCATAGCATATTTGGGATTTAGTTTTTTCATCTTATAAATGGAAGAAATTCCTCATGATGTAAGAATGTCAAATTCACAATTTGTGATAATAATTATACTACCGTGTCCAAGACTATCTTTTATTGGTAATAGAGATTCCAATTGATCTTGATGATCTACATCATCTAGAATAATAAACACCTGAACAGATCTCAAATACGCTGCTATGATTGCTTTCCCACTTTCTACATTATCAACTTTTGTTACATCATGAAAGCCTAGGTCTTGTAACATCTTTTTCTGCACGTTATGCAAATCTTTTTTAGACACATCCTTCACATTAGGAATAAAACTGCACTTATAGATGGAATATCTTTTCTTGTTATAATATTCTTTTGCTAGTGTGGTTTTGCCACACTCACCCATACCAACAATTCCTACAACTTTTACATTTTTGGAAGAATCAAATACATTACTTTCAAAGTCTTGTACAATTTCATCAAGACCTACCGGATGATTAGCCACCACTAATGGAATCTTTTGGGAATACTTCTTAACATAATCTTCAATAGCCTTCAACAACATTACTTTCCCTTCATCACTAAACACAAACATAATTCACCAAAGTTAGTTTATTTTTCTTAAAAAAATCTTAAACTTAAATCAATAAAATTTCCTGACAATTTTTTAAACTAATCTAAATCGTTTTGAGTTCAAATAAAAATTTGTGAAATTAAAATTGGAATATATATGATGAAATTTATATAAAATTGAGTTAGTTTTAAAAATTGGATCTTAATAAATTAAAAACATATTAAATAAGATAAAGTTTTTATAATTTTATTTTATTTTTAAAATAGTTTTGAATTGTAATATTTCTTAACAATTATTTCATAGATAATTAATAGCAATTTAATTTCTTATTATAATTTATTTTATTTTATCATGGTTTAAAGATGGAGCTTCAAGTAAAACCTTGGGTCTGCAGGCAAGATTTCTATTAGTTTTACATCACAATAACTTTCTTCAAAGTTTAAAATTAGGGTGAGATGAGAAGACTCATCTCTCAATAACAACATAAAACCACATTTTCATCAATTGATCATAATATTTCTCTATTCAAGAATTCAAATACTACCATATGAAGAATATCATAATTTATCTTTCAAATTTCCATGGGAATCAATAAGGATTTTCAAGCAATATTCTTCCCAAAACCTTCTCAACTTTTAATCAAGTTCTTCCCAAAAATGAAATAGAAAAATCTATTTCTTCCTAAAACAAAGGAATTAAATATAACCCTAAGTATCTCCATCTCAAATATGAAGGTGACATTGGTCACCTTGTCACCCTCACAATTGATATACTAATATCAATCTTAAGCATGGTTTCACACATTGTTTATTAAAACTCCACAGGACACCCTATTCGTAACTGCTAATTTGAAATTTCATCACTTTTGTTATTTGCACATTTAAAATAGTAAATAATAATGAAAATAAATTAACAAATCAAGAAGATCTCTACATCTAATTATTATTTCAACATCTATACTTATCTAGTTTTTACTAATTATGAAAATAAGAGAAAAAAGATTTAATTAAGACATGTGGAGGAATTTCATACACTTCTACATTTGAGTAGAGATGTTCCTCTATGAACACCTTGATATTATTGGAATAAATCACTACCTTAATCTCACTATCACCATAGACACGAAAGGACCACTCATGAAATCTCCAACATATATTTAGCTTCCCGATGCTCTCCTGATGCTCTCTCACTTGTCAATAATAAATGTTGCACTATTTCACATGTCCACCATTAATGCCACAACTAAGTCCTCTCTATATTTATGATGTATTATTGTATAAATTAATAGATTGGGCTTTTATTACATGCTAATATTTGAGTTTCTCCTTTGCACCATGTTTTATTTCATGGTATTTGAGGTAATGATACATGATTCTAAAGAACCTAGAGAGGCGGATGAATCTAAGGGTGTGTTGGTCTAAGACAAGTTTCTCAAAAATAAATTGCATGCCAAAAATGAGTGGTGACTGCCATCTTGCAAATTAGACGAGGTTAGTGAAAAATTATTAAGGAAGATTGCTACTAGAGAGCCACCCAAGTTATAGGGTACACCAATCTTATCATTGCATGGAGCAAAAAAGACAAAGATGTTGTTTTGTCAAAGAAAAATGGAGGTGACTAGAAGATGGAGAGAATATTTAAGGGACTTTGAAACTTGGTGTTTATTAATCATCTCATGGAAATCTAAAACTTGTCAGATATTGATTCAGACTGGGAAAGTTGTGCAAATGACAAAAAATTAACTATAGGTTATGTTCTTTCTCTTGGTTTGGGTCCCATTTCATGGTGTAGTAAGAAGAAATTGACTATTACTTATCTACATTATAGGTTGAATATACAACTACAAATGAAGCAACTATTAAAGAAATAACTTGGCTATGAGCTATTCTATCTGTACTCAAGCAACATCAAGTGGGACCATCTTTACTTCATTGAAACAAGGAAAGTACCATTTTGTACTTGTCTAAGAATCCAACATTTCATGCTCAGACAAAATATATAAAAGTCTATCACCATTATATTAGGCACCTCATTAAACAATAGGTTTTTAAATTGAGTATCATCATTATATTGGGCATCACATCTAGCTTGTTGATTACAACTTGTAATGATGAAGTCTTTGAAATTATAAGTTTTTTATTAGAAAGTCTTCTAGATAAGTACAATAATTTCATTCATACATTGGAACTAACTAGAAAATTCAAGAGTACTAAAGAAGAAGAAGTGTATGGTGTTTTTTTTTTAGAGGTTAGTCCCCAAAAATGAAGATTGAATTAATGGGCTCTTGTTGAAAAGAGGTCAATCCATTGCAAATTGTGAACATGGTGAGAATTCGCAAAGAAAATTTTCTATGTTTTTTTGTGAAGCTGAGAAAGATTTCTATTATAAATAGGTGCATGTATTTCAGCCAAATGTTTGAGTGCTAGTCACCTTTATTTTTTTATATTATAGATTGTTTATAAACCTTGTGCTCATTCGAGCAACAACATGATTGACCAAGAGTCACAACTTAGAATTTCACAAAGATGTCCCTCTTGGGATTTGAACTAGGGTCTCCACAATGCAAACTCATTGCTTCAACCAACTAAGCTAAACCCCTTGGACTAGTCACCTTTATTAAGAAAAACTGAAACATTTATTGTACTTGAGTTGTTGTAAAGAGTACACGATCATTTGTACCAGAAACCACAGAATTTTTGGGTTTGACATATTGATGAACCATATATCTAAATAGTATTCTTATACAACTAACGAGTACAATGACTAGTTACCTGCGCATCTATTAAGATATATGGGTATCTAGCTGTTGTACTCGTTAATTGTCTACGAATCTTTTTTAGATACAAAAGGTGCCTTTTGGATTGCATATGCTGTGCTCTTTTCAATCAATCTCAAATTTCTCCTTTAATTCACTTCCTCCATTTTCACTTTCTTCGCAATAGTGAATGAAAATAGCAATGCCTTTGAAGAATTGTGTGACAATCTCAATCTGCTTCATCTTCAAGACCGACACAAAGGACACATTTCAATGTGCTCATAAACTGTTGTGGACCTGACACCAACCACACACTAGCCGCCTCTATCTACGAAACTCTCAAACACATGAGATTTCAAGTTTTCTTAGATAAATGTGGGCTTGGTCTTACCGATTCCAAAACCTTGTGTGTAAGGTTTGTAGTAATTCAAAACCACTTATATGTGAAATTTGTTATCAACCAAAACCAACAGTTTGTGAGGTTTATGATCAGTCAAAATCATTGTGTAGAGTTTTTAGTTAGATAGAAATCACTTCAAAAGTGTATTGTTCACGGATAAGCTACGATCGAAATCTTAAGATGAATATGACGAGGGGAGGTAAAACACTAGATGTGATTAGACAAACTTAATTGAAGATGAAACTAGAGGTGAACAATAAACTTTAAAAAAATGTAATAAATTAAATTGAATCATAATATTGATAGAAAATGACTAATAAATATAGAATAAATTTTTTGTAACTTACTCATTGTCGTTGACAACGTGGCCTTTAAGATATGTAACTTTCTGCAGCGCTGATCTCCAATCCTGGAGCTTCTCTGAAGAATACCTGCCGCTTGCTTCATGATTGATGAATGCATCCGTGTAAATTCCTTTTCCCCACCGGATATCACTGACATCAACATTGTAGAAGACTGGAATAACTGTGTTGCCAGTTTTGAGCATATAGGATAACTCGGCCAAACACCAAGGTGATTCTACGTATTTGGGTGAAAGTATGGCAATATGAAGGAAAGAAGTGGCCATGGCATCTTCTATCTCAGATGGTATGGAATCACCAAGGTCAAGCTCCGGTTGATCCAAGAAAACTTCAAGTCCCATACGAATCAGGGTAGTGTAAATAGAGGTGGCCAGTGTGTGCTTGGAGTCAGGTCCACGATGGTTTATAAACACATCGCAGGGTGGCCTTTTCCTTTTCTTACTTGGGTTTGAAGACGATGCAGATGCACACGGCGGCACAATTCCTTCAAAGGCCTTACCAGTCTCAGTCACCATTGCCAAGCAAGTGGAAGAACGGAAGAAGTGAAGGAAAGGAGGAGATCTGAGACAGAGAGAAGAATGCGCAAACCAGAGAGAGACAGAGACAGAGACAGAGACAGAGAGAATGGTAAAGGAGGGAGCAAATAAATAATGTAGATGCGCATAGAGAATTGTTGATAACCTGGTCAATGAGGGGATGAAGGGCCTCCCTCACACTAGCGAGCAAAAAGAGGAACGTGGAAGAAAAAAAAATATGGATGCGCTGGAAGACTTGTTGGTACTCGGGTTAATCAGCCAATTTTCTATGCAGGGATCAGAATATGTTATTCCCTGTATTTATTAATTAGTTTAAATTAATGGGAGTGGTAAGTAATCTTTTAATTAATTAATAATATTGCCAACTCTATATTTTGATTTTTACATAAAGTTGCTCTTAATGAGGGAGTGAGAAGCACATGGGTGGAGGATTAAAAAAAATGGCATCAAGAATAGAATAGAAGATATGTGGTAGAAATAATGTTCATTAAATGAAGAAAAAAGAAAGGAAAGATTCTTAATAATGTTTACATGTATTCTTTTTTCTGGATTTGATTGTGTAGCAATTTTTTAGCATCAATGTTTTAGATCACATTACATGATCCATCATCAGGATGCAAGAGAGCCAACATGAGCAATCAATGGATCATGTAGTGTGATTTGAAATGTTGATGCTAAAAAAATGCTACACAATCAAACCCAAAAGAAAGAATACATTGATATGGATTGTGGAAATCTAATAACATTGAATGTTTGCATGGTCAAAGTGTCCTATGAGATTTATAGACACTATATGATCCCTCTCCATCAAAGCTTATATTCCAATGTTATTTATTTCAAGGACTTTAGAGGTAATGGTGGTTTATTGAATTAATCTTTTGTCCATCCTACTTCTTAATTTGGCTTGAGGTGACCTATTGCTTTTATTTAACTAGTTGTCTAAGATATAGATCATGTTATCATTCTTTTTGGATTTTCCAAAGCTGTCAAATTCTTAGTGAGTATACTTGGCAAAAGATTTTGGTTTTAGTGCTAAATTATCTATGGACTTATTCTTATCTTCTTTGACAATCTAATTTTGTCATCTTGGTCTAAATAGTTCCGAGAAAGAATTATTGTAAGGCCTATCTATCCTTATGTGCAATAATTATAATTCCTTAAGGAGTCATGTTCACTATTAAAATATGTTTTTTTCTTGGGTGTGGTGTCTTTCTTATTATGTGAAGGAATATTAGGATGTAATAGCCTCCCATATGTGAGCCTCTACTTTGTGCCCTAGATCCCTGGGTTGACATGTTCATGTGAGTGTTGGTATGTATCTCAGTTAGTTTTGGAACTTTCTTACAGAAGCATTGAGTATAAAGTGATCGCCACCAAGATAGTAGTTGCATGTGATGATGTGATTTCATGTTTATTGCGATTCTTTTGGTCACTTACATCTAGATATCCTTTTTATGAAAAGATATTTAGATATTTTGGATTTATTTAGTTGCTAGTTTATCCTTGTTTTTTTTTGTTTTTTTATAAGTAATATATTTTTATTAATATTGAAAGAGTTCAGATTACATTTAGAGATGGTCATTTGCCAAATTGAAATATTCCCATACATTTGCCGCAAAAGAACCCACAGACCAAAAATCCCCAAACCCAAACACTTCTTAAACTATCGACTACATGGAAAAACCATAGACTTTAGGCCTCACTACTGAAAATGGGCACATCGAACCATAGCCAACATTGACAACAATTCAATTGTTGGGCTTCCAACATATTAGCATTTCCTCCCTGGATTCATTCAGCATGATACCACCCATTGTTTTGACCTTTCTGAATTTCCTTCCCAACACGGTCATTGGACGCATCCCTTCAAAACCCTCACCTGACAACAGGCCCTAGATCTTACTTGGCGTGTGTTTCATTTTTCTCCTCCGCTCTTATGCCCTCCTACACCTATTCCTCTCCCATTGCTAAATAAAATGGATCAATTTGATCCATGCAGTGCGAGCCTCACCCACTCACTTAACCACTAATTCCGAAGTGCCAAACATAATGAATGGATTAAATCCATCCCTTGTACCCTCGACCCTTCACCATCGACCTTCATTGGTATGAAAGCCAAAATGAATTTTTGCCTTCTCGAGCCAATCCCACACCCCCATACACCAAATCAGCTCAACACACACTTCGATCATCCTCATAGCATCCTCCTTTCTCATAGACAAAAGAAAAGCCCACCCATAGAAAAGAGAAGAAATGTCCACATGTGTGCGATGATGAAGTCCCCTTCAATAAATTATTTCCCAAATAGTCTACCAAGCAACTAGAAGAAATCATCATCATCTATCCTGAAGACTTCAGCTATGTTAGCGGATGTGGTTTCCAGCTTGGCAATAATAATCTTCCCTGTCTACCGCTTACCTACCTCACCTATCGACTGCTCTATTTGCCTTGTCGCATGATTGCCAGGCATTCTTTCTAGCCTTGAGATCATGCGACCACTCTCTTGCCCAGTGCTTTTGTTTGCCCTTTGTCGCATGATCTCATGACTATTATTTTATTCATGAGATCATGCGATTGCCTTATGTTTGCCCAACACTTTTTTTTTATGCAAACCTGCGATAACTTAATTTGAGCGGGCCCCCCCTCTATTTTACTTTCGCATGATCGCATAACTCATATTTGGTTTATGCGATCATGCGACAGTCATAATTTTCAAACTGCCAACTACCATATTTAAAGCAATATATTTTATATTATTTTTTCTTTGACTTTTCATTCGATCAGACATTCTCCAGGTATTTCTAGAAGTTTCATGTGTAGAATTATTTTGTAAGAAAATGAATGTTTCTCTCAGTTTGAGATGCTGAAAATTCTCTGTCTTTGCAGAAGTATATTGAGATATTATGAGCTTTCTGGCAGCTCTCTATGTAATCAAAAAATCAAGGCATTAATATAAACAGTTTTATTATAAATCTCTGAGTGTCAATACTCTATTTTTACTCTGTTTTATTATCTCCAGCATTGTATGTTTCTGTCTTCCTCCATGAAATTGGTATCAGAGCAGGTTGTTATTGAAGGGAAAATATCTGTTGGAGATTGAAGCACAAAAAAAAAGGAGATATGGGGATTACTTCTTGGCAAAAATTTCATTGTGGGTAAAGAGAAAATCAGAGAAGAAAGAAAGGGGGTTTTATAAAAAAAAAAGGGAGAAAATATTACTGGTAAACCATGGCAGGAACCAGTGGGAGTATTTCTCAGCCCCAGATTCCAATTTTTAATGGCAAAAACGATGATTATTGGAGCATTAAAATGAAAACTCTTTTTTGTTCACAAGATGTTTGAGATTTAGTGAAAAATGGGTTTCCTAAACCACCAGACCAGCAGGCATATCAGGCCCTTTCACAAGCTGATAAAGATTTATTGAAGGAAAATAAGAAGAAGGATGCAAAGGCACTGTTTTTCATTCAACAAGCAATGGAAGAATCAATCTTTCCAAAGGTTGTAGCTACCACAAGATCAAAACAAGCATGGGACAGTTTGCAAACAACATACCAAGGCACAAGCAAGGTAATAATGGAAAAATTGCAGATACTTAGAAGGGATTTTGAAAATTTACAAATGAAAGACTCAGATTCAATAGATGCATTTTTCACTCATGCAATGTCAATAGTAAATCAGTTAAGGTCCTATGGAGACACTGTTGAAGATCAAAAGATTGTTGAAAAAATACTTAGAAGTCTGCCTACTAAATTTGATGTTGTAGTAATAGCCATTCAAGAGGCTAAAGATCTTTTTCAGTTATTAGTAAATCAATTAATGGGATCACTTTTAGTCCATGAGCAAAGATTGAACCGAACAGGGTCATCATCATTTGAGAATGCATTCAAGACTCAGCTCTCATTTGGCAAGTCAAGAGGGAGATCAAACAACAGCAGAGGCAGAGGACATTTTTCATCAAGAGGAGGAATAGAAAACACACAATTTGAGAGTAGAAGACCACCATCAAGCCCAAATGCCCATTCTACATCAACAAGAGGAAGGGGGAGCAATCACTCTCAAAGCCATCATCAAGGAGAAAGGTATGATAAATCCAACATCCAATGTCATTACTGTAGCAAATTTGGGCATTATGCATCAGAATGTAAGAAAAAACAATATGATTTGAATAAGCAAAAGGCACATTTCACAAATGAAAATCAGTCAAACACCAGTGAACAGGACACAATATTGATAGCATGCAATGTAGCACAAGAAAGTTCTAAAGAACTATGGTTTTTAGATAGTGAGTGTAGTAACCACATGAGTTGTAAGAAGGAGATGTTTTCAATAATAGATGATTCAGTAAAATCAGAAGTTAAATTGGGAAATGATCAAAAAGTTTCAGTTATGGGCAAAGGGTCAATTAACATAAAAACAAAACAAGGTGAAGATAAACAAATTTCAGATGTCTACTATGTTCCCAGATTACAACACAACCTTATAAGTATTGGGCAATTGGTACAAAATGGATATAGAATATATTTTGAGAATGGTGAATGTGTGATCCTAGACAAGAAACCAAGCAATAGGCTGATTGCAAGAGTTGAAATGACAAAGAATAGGATGTTCCCACTAAGAATTCAAAGTGGATTAATGATAGAGCCACAAGGTTTACAAAAGGTTGCTGAAATAGCTTTTAAAGCTTCATACAAAAATGAATCTTGGCTATGGCATTTAAGGCTTGGGCATTTAAACTTCAAAGGATTACAGTTGTTATACAAGAAGAAAATGGTTTATGGGTTGCCACAAATAGAGCCACTTAAAACCACATGTGAGAGCTGCATATTGGCAAAGCAACATAGAAAATCATTTCCAGTTGGGGAATCATATAGAGCAAAACAGCTATTAGAAATAGTACATTTAGACATTTGTGGACCTATACAAACACCTTCCATTAGTGGAAATCTTTATTTCATAACGTTCATTGATGATTTCAGCAGAAAAGCATGGGTTTATTTCTTAAAATATAAATCTGATACATTTGCTGTTTTCAAAGAGTTCAAGGCAAAAGTTGAAAAAGAAAGTGGATATTTTATTAAAACATTGAGAACCGATCAAGGTGGAGAGTATGTCTCAATTGAATTTTAAAATTTTTGCAAAGTAAATGGCATAAACAAACAATTTACAGCAAGGTATACACCTCAACAAAATGGAGTAGCAGAGAGAAAGAATAGAACAATCATGGAAATGGCATGTAGCATGATAAAGGAAAAACACTTACCAAATGAATATTGGGCTGAAGCAGTTGCATGTTCAATATATATTTTGAATAGGTGTCCAACAAAAACAATGATAAATAAAACACCAGAAGAAGCTTGGAGCAAAAGAAAACATAACATATCACATTTAAGAGTCTTTGGATGTGTGACATACTCATTGATACCTCAAGAGTTAAGAAGAAAATTAGATGACAAAGGAGAAAAATGCATATTTGTGGGATATAGTGAACACTCAAAGGCATATAAGTTGTACAATCCTATTACTAAGAAGCTGATAATAAGTCGTGATGTTGAATTTGTTGAAGAAGAGGCATGGGATGGCAACATAGACAAAATAAATTCAAGTACACCTAATGTCCTACAAGAGAATGAAGAAGATGAAAATCAGGTTGCAAATCCTCCTACACAAGCAAATGCTCCTACAACACCATCAAGAGCACCTAGCACTCCAAATCCCACTACAACAAATAATAACAGCAGTGAATCTTCTGATCCAACGCTTGCATCTTTAAGGTCTAGGTCTATAAACACATCAAAGAAGACAAGAAGTCTTAGAGAGATTTATGATGAAACTCAAGAAGATGAAAATGCTGATTTTTGTTGTGATTTTGCATTGTTAACACAAGCTGATCCAATTTATTTTGAAGAAGCCATAAAAGAAGACAAATGGATTACAGCCATGGATGAAGAGATTCAGTCAATAGAAAAGAATGAAACATGGGATCTAGTATAACTTCCCAAAGGCAAGGATGTGATTGGAGTTAAATGGGTTTATAAGACAAAGTATGATGTTGATGGAAAAGTAGCAAAGCACAAGGCATGACTAGTGGAAAAAGGTTTTCAACAAAAGCCAGGTATAGACTTCAATGAAACATTTGCACCCGTGGCAAGATTGGATACAATAAGAATGGTCCTATCTATTGCAGCTCAAAACAAATGGAAAGTTTATCAAATGGATGTGAAATCAGCATTCTTAAATAGAATTTTGGAAGAAGAAGTGTATATAATTCAGCCACCTGGTTATGAAGTTTTGGGAGAAGAACATAAAGTATGTAGATTGAAAAAGGCATTATATGGTTTGAAACAAGCTCCTAGAGCTTGGTACAGCAGGATAGATTCTTATTTTGTGAATAATGGCTTTAACAAGTGTGGGAATGAACCTACTTTGTATATCAAAGTGAATGATGAAGAAGAAATATTGATAGTCTGTTTATATGTAGATGATTTGATATTCATAGGAAATATGCAAACCAATACATTCAAAGCAGCCATGAAAAAGGAATTTGATATAACTGATTTGGGCCTCATGAGATACTTTCTTAGCATGGAGGTAAGTCAAAATGATCAAGGAATCTTCATATGTCAAAGCAAGTATGCTGGTGAATTATTGAAAAGATTTAAGATGACAAATGTGAATCCAGCCCCTACACCAGTTGCATTGGGTTTGAAGCTTAGTAAGGATGATCAAGGTCCAAGTGTAGATCCAACTTTATTCAAAAGATTAGTGGGCAGCCTCATGTATTTAACTGTCACAAGACCGGATATCATGTTTGGTGTTAGTCTTATTTCTAGATTCATGGAGAAACCAAAGGAATCACATTGGAAAGCTGGAAAAAGAATTTTGAGATACATAGCTGAAACAAAGAATTTTGGAATTTTGTATACTTCTTCAGATGATTACAAACTGATTGGATATACAGACAATGATTGGGGAGGTAATATAGATGATAGAAAAAGCACTTCCGGATACATTTTTCATCTAGGTTTCGGTGCTATCTTTTGGGCATCAAAGAAACAATCAATTGTTACTCTCTCATCAGCTGAAGCAGAGTATGTAGCAGCCACATCAGCATCTTGTCAAGTAGTTTGGTTGAGGAGAGTACTTTCAGATTTGGGACATCATCAAGAAGAAGCTACGAAGATCTATTGTGATAACAATTCAGCAATTGCCTTATCTAAAAATCATGTATTTCATAAACGGAGTAAACATATTGATACCAGATATCATTTTATAAGAGAATTGGTAAACAATGGTGACATTCATCTTGAGTTTTGCAGGTCAAATGAACAACTAGCTAGCATTTTCACAAAACCATTGGCAAAGAACACTTTTGAACATCTTCGGGAAGAAATCAGCATTGCGGACATACATTACAGTGAAGATTAAGGGGGAGTGTTAGCGGACGTGGTTTCCAGCTTGGCAATAATAATCTTCCCTGTCTACCGCTTACCTACCTCACCTACCGGCTGCTCTATTTGTCTTGTCACATGATTGCAAGGCATTCTTTCTAGCCTTGAGATCATGCGACCACTCTCTTGCCCAGCGCTTTTGTTTGCTCTTTGTCGCATGATCTCATGACTATTATTTTATTCATGAGATCATGCGACTACCTTATGTTTGCCTAGCACTTTTTTTTAATGCAAACCTGTGATAACTTAATTTGAGCGGGGCCCCCCTCTATTTTACTTTTCGCATGATCGCATAACTCATATTTGGTTTATGCGATCATGCGACAGTCATAATTTTCAAACTGCCAACTACCATATTTAAAGCAATATATTTTATATTGTTTTTTCTCTGACTTTTCATTCGATCAGACATTCTCCAGGTATTTCTAGAAGTTTCATGTGCAGAATTATTTTGTAAGAAAAGGAATGTTTCTCTCAATCTGAGATGCTGAAAATTCTCTATCTTTACAGAAGTATATTGAGATATTATGAACTTTCTGGCAGCTCTTTGTGTAATCAGAAAATCAAGGCATTAATATAAATAGTTTTATTATAAATCTCTGAGTGTCAATACTCTATTTTTACTCTGTTTTATTATCTCTAGCATTGTATGTTTCTGTCTTCCTCCATCAAGCTAAACGCTGCCGAGATGAGATTTCACAATGAAATCCTATGTTTTGCTTGTGTTTCGGGGTTTGCAAGAAGAAATTAGCCTCTATTTTAATCTTTCTATTCTATCTGCACTACCACTGTCGCTTGATAGAGACCCACCACTGTGGGGCTTTTAAATTTCAACTCAATCTAGAAATTTCCTTTCCTTTCAGCATATGGCATGACACCACTCAATCTACAATTAATTTTCCTCATAATCACCTTCATCCTGTCACATGCCAGCCAGCTCGTCACCACACACCATTTATAGGACCTGATCTTTTCATCATTGTTTGACACAATCCTTAAATGGGTCGACAAAATAATGATCAACTCCATAGTTAAAGGTTGTCTAATTCTAACTTTCTAAAATCTTCTACCATCTCTTATCGATCAACCAAACCAATACGGGCACATTGGCCATTTGATCAGCCAATGCATTTCCTTCTCTTAGAGTATGAATGACTTTAAACTCATCAAAGATGCCCAATAATCTTCTGATTCTTTTAATGAATTTATCCAAATGCCATGAGTCCATCTTTCCTTCTGCGATTCCATTTATAACTAGCCGAGAGTCCTCCTACAAAAGGATTTTCTTTTCTTCACACTTCCTAGCTAATCAAAGAAAAAAGATTGTAGCCAAATAGTTTCTACATTACTGGTAAAATCTGGAAGATGTTTTGCACCTAGGATTAAAATATATTCCTTTGAATCTTTAATTACACATCCTACACCACTTCTCCCGAGATTCCCTTTGGAACCCCCATCGAAAAAAACCTTTAACCATCCTTCATCAATAGAATCATCCTTCTCGATTGATTCTCTATTCCTTGTATAAGGATTAGCCCTTAAAGGCCCCTGAATGGGCCTAAAATGAATCAAAGGCCATCTTACCTAAATTCTCAAATCATTCCTAGTGAAAGGTGTTTTTGAAACATTAATTTGCAAGGCAGAATTATTCACTAATTCTAAAATATCTCTATGTAACCTATGAGAGAACCTTTCCCTCATCTCCTCCTTGTCCTAAAAAATATGTGATTCTTCTCCTTCCAAATCTCCCATACCATCGTTGTCGGTGTGGGTATGTGCAGGATCATGGTATGCCAAAAAGTGGCGATGTGAAAAAAACCTATTTTCACTCGTCCAAAAGTGCACAAATGGATTTGTTAACTTTTTAGTAGGCCTGGTTGTCAGTACACCTGGCCAAAGCAAAAGTCAAAGAAAAGGCCTAATCAGATATCCGATATTTGCCAGTAGTTTTAATTTATAAGGCCCGATCACATTTAACAGTTTTCATTTTAAAAACGTTGAACGTAGCTTGGGGCTTTTAGATATCCGATCAAATCCCATATCCAATTTGCTCAAGATTATAGGTAAGTTAAATTTGTATGTTTTTAGTGTTTTAATTATTTTTTTATATAAATTTGTAGTTTTTTATATAAAAATTAGGGTTTAAATGAGTTTTTTATTATTTTTTAAAATTGATTGTAATTATGGATTTGTGTTGTAATTGTAATCAGACATGGACCCAAATCAATAATAAAACCCTCCTAATGATCCCACAAACAATCCAGAACCACCTCCCAACAATCCCCCACTTCCAGAAGATGTACCAGTCTCAAACCCTCACCATTTAGAGGATCTAATAGGAGATAATCTAAATCAACTTAGAGGATTTCAAACCACCTATGCTAATATCCCAACATTGCACCCCATGTTTATGACATTGAACTCAATTATTGAAAACATAGAAAAACTTATAGAGCAACATAGTGATGCACTTCTTTGGCACGATTCCATGCACGCCCAATTTGATGATGGGCTTGACTATGATAAGGTCATGAACCTAAACATAACAAAACATGACATATGTAATCTTTTTATGGATCCTAAAACCGATCTAAAAGTGGACCATAAAAAAATTGAGTTGTCAATTAAATGGTGCACAAATAGTGCAATATGGGACAACTTTTGGGACCGTTGGTGAATGGTTTTTGATAGACCACCTCACAACAATTTGGATGTCGCATTTTATTTTATTAAAAAATTATATACTGAATTTGTGCTTGGTCACAAGGTTAATTATTGTAGTATGAGATTGAACTAAGGTGTAGGTTTAGGCACTCCTCAGGATAGACCATGGGCACAATGGGTGAAATCCCGCACATATGTCCCCCCTCCAAAGATCTCACCATCTCCCATAGTGCAACATCCTGACATTATTGTTGAGGCCGGTTCACAAAATATTTGAGTCATTCACCTTTTGAGTGATCTACTGGTTATGTAGAGCATGACATTGGTGCCTCCTCATAATGATGCTTCTGGCCCTTCCACATCCTCCATGAGCTCACATGTTTGTGTGCCCCACACTTTCATTATGTGCAAGAATATGTGCTTAGGTCTCCTGAATGATAGTGGTGCATATAATTATGTCTTCAAGGTGGGTGATTCTACATAGCACACTATAGGTACTGAAGCACCTCATGAAGATGTGCATTAGGGGCATACAAAGCCGTGGACTCCTACTGTTATGGTAAGGGTAAACAATTCACTTTTTACATTGTATTTAAATTTTATCATTTGTATTTTTAGTAGAATTTTCTTATAATAATTTCTCACATGTTTTTTTATGTGTTACATTTATGTTCAGTTGATGATAGAGGAGGAGATGGCACAGGTGGAGGGGTCCAGGCTTTCGGCCATATCATTTGCTCTTGACACTTCTACGGTACATATGTTTTAATGTACTATTTATTTTCCTTTTAAATTATTATAATAGTATATGTACATTTTTTTCTAATGTTTATGATCATCTTTTACATACTGATATAGGTGTTGCCAGTTACCATCGGGGGGCAATGTGAGGGGGTGTAGGTGTCAGGCATTGACAAGGGAAAGGTAATTAAGTAAGTTAGTTTGTTTATGCTTACATGTATATATACTTGTCAATTATGTGTACTCATTTTTAATTTGCATGGTTTATTTGATAGAGAGTGGCATATGATGATGTCATGAGACCCTATTATCATGATAGAGTCACAGGCATATCCATTCGGAGTGATAGCCCCATGGTACATACATTTCTAAAGTTATTTGTGTGTATTTTACTATCAAGTATATATAATATGATCAAGTTAAGATAGTATGAAGTATCTATTTGACTTTTGTAGGTCACTCCTAGTTTGAGGGAGGTAGAATGCCAAGGGTTTGTATTGTTGGTGACTCAGCCAACATTCCCTATAGAAAGTTCAACACAGGTAAGTTTTAATGTTAATTCAGTTATTTTGTAAACATATATTTGGTACCAAGTATTTAATATTAAATAGTATAACTCGTAGATCAATCTCATGTTCACAAACAAATACAGGTTAGAGTCAACATTGGTGGCATTGTTCCTATTCTACCAAGGACATATATTAGGTCTCCTATCCACGGGAGGACACAGAGAGGCGAGGTATATGAGAGTTCAATTTTAGTTTAAATTTTATGTATTATTGTTGACTATGATTCTAAATTTTAATCTAACTTGGGGTGTCACTTTTGTGTTTGAATACATGATCCATCAAAGCCAAAGAGTACTTCAAAAAGGCTGCATTTTGGTGATCCACCAGTAGAATAGGATGTCCTAAAAATATTTTTAGTTGAACAAGACTTATTTTGAGATGTCATATGACACATTTTGAGATGGGGTATGCCACATTGTATCTAGATATGTTGACATGTAAATATGTACAAAATTATTGTTCATTTTGATATATATGAAACTTGATATTCGATCCAATTTGTTAATTGTGTGTTCATTTATTCATTGTTAGTATGTAAATATGCTTGTGTGTATGTACTCATGTGTACGATTTATTCCTTAAGTATATTCATGTATATTCAAGTACATTCTTCATAACCTAAATTCATGTGTATGGGCTACGTGCATGACTTAAGTGAATTCATGTGGTATGCTTTATAATATATGTGCTATATGTAAGCTTCATGACTTAAGAAAATTTATGTGTACACTTTATTTTCTATGTGTGTTCAGATGTGTAATTCATAATTTAAGTGAATTCAAAATTTATGTGCTACATTGTATTCATGTGTATCTGATGCTCTCAACGAAGCAAATCTAATGCAGAGCCCTCTACTATCCCCTCATGGAACTCAACTCAACTTGAGGATTCTACAAGCATCTTAGAATCTAATCAAGGAGTTAGTCTCAACTCAAGTGTCAAATAGAGTTCTCTCACTTTAGAGAACCAACACATCCGATATTTTAAACAAGTGGTGCAACTTTCAACTGACCCTCACTACAAGTTTTGGCATCAGGTGAGATGGAGAGAGATTATTGTAGGCCTTAGAAACATGGTCTTGTAGCATCTCATAGATCATTGATACCTCTCACAAGGTTTGAGATATGAGCCTCGAAAGTTTTTTTGCTCAATCGTGCTTAGTGCACCTTGGGGACACTTTGGTCTGGCATGGTCTAGAATGTTCTAGTGACTCAGTGGTTGAAACAGGGTTGTTGCTAGTGTTTACCCATGCAACCAGAGAAAATGGAATAGTCCATTCAATGTCGGGATGAATGGTTTGGAAGAAACCCAGTGGTGCAACTTTCAACTGACCTTCTCAGCAAGTTTTGGCATCAAGCGAGACTGTCGTGCCAAATTCAAACAAATTTGAAAATCCTAGAATGGAGAGAGGTTATTGTAGGCCTTAGAAATGTGATCTTGTAGCATCTTACGGGTCACCAATACCTCTCACAGGGTTCAAGATACGAGTCTCAAAAGATCACTGCCCAATCATGCTTAGTGCATCTTGGGGACACTTTGGTCTGACGTGGTCTAAAACATTCTAGTGACTCAGTGGTCAAAACAAGATTATTGCTAGAGTTTACCTGCCCAATCAGAGCTAATGGTGCAATCCATTCAGTGTCAGGATGAATGGTTTGGAAGAAATCCAGTTGTGCAACTTTCAATTGACCCTCACTACAAGTTTTGGCATCAAGCGAGATTGTTGTGCCAAATTCAAACAAATTCGAATCTCCCAGAATGGAGAGATTTTATTGTAGGACTCAAAAACATAGACCTGTAGCATCTCATGGATCATTGATACCTCTCATGAGGTCTAAGATACAAGCCTCAAAATATTGCTGCCCAATCATGTTTAGTGCACCTTGGGGACACTTTGGTCTGGCATGGTCCAAAATGTTATAGTGACTCAATGGTCAAAATTTGGTTGTCCCTAGCATTTACCCACCCAACTGAAGCTAATGACATAGTCCATTTGGTGTCAGGATGAACATTTTGGAAGAAATCCAGTGGTGCAACTTTCAACTGACCCTCACTATAGGTTTTGGCATCAAGCGAGATTGGTGTGCCAAATACAAACAAATTCAAATCTCTTAGAATGGAGAGAGGTTATTGTAGGCCTTAGAAACATGGTCATGTAGCATTTCATGGATTGGAAATACCTCTCATGAGGTTTGAGATATGGGGCTCAAAATATCACTACCCAATCGTGCTTAGTGCACCTTGGGGACACTTTGGTTTGACATGGTCTGGAATGTTCTAGTGACTCAGTGGTCAAAATGGGGTTGTCCCTAGCATTTACCTACCCAACCAGAGCTAATGGAATAATCCATTCGGTGTCAAGATGAATGGTTTAGAAGAAATCCAATGGTGCAACTTTCAACTAACCCTCACTACAAGTTTTGGCATCAAACAAGACTAGCGTGCCAAATTTTAAATTTTTTGAATCTCCCAGAACTAAGAGAGGTTATTGTAGGCCTCAAAAACATAGTCCTATAGCATCTCATAGATCATTGATACCTCTTACAGGGTTTGAGATACGAGCCTCAAAATATCATTTCCCAATTGTGCTTAGTGCACATTAGGGACACTTTGGTTCGGCATGGTCCAAAACATTATAGTGACTCAGTGGTCAAAATGGGGTTGTTCCTAGCATTTACCCACCCAACTAGAGATAATGATGTAGTCCATTCGATGTCAGGATGAACGGTTTGGAAGAAATCTAGTGGTGTAACTTTTAACTGACCCTCACTGCAAGTTTTGGCATCAAGCGAGACTGTTGTTCCAAATTCAAAGAAATTTGAATCTCTCAGAATGGAGAGAGGTTATTGTAGGCCTCATAAATGTAGTCATGTAACATATCATGAATCGTTGATACCTCTCATAGGGTCTGAAATACGAGCCTTGAAATATCACTGCCCAATTGTGCTTAGTGCATCTTGGGGACACTTTGGTCCGACATGTTCTGGAACATTCTAGTGACTCAATGGTCAAAATAGGGTTTTCTATAGCATTTAACCACCCAATTGGAGCTAATGGAGTAGTCCATTCAGTGTCAGGATGAACGGTTTGGAAGAAATCCAGTGGTGCAACTTTCAACTGACCCTCACTACAAGTTTTGGCATCAAGCGAGACTGGTGTGCCAAATTCAAACAAATTCAAATCTCTCATAATAGAGAGTGGTTATTGTAGGCATCAAAAACATGGTTCTGTAGCATCTCACGGATTGGCGATACCTCTCATGGGGTCTAAGATACGAGCCTCGAAAGATCGCTGCCCAATCATGCTTAGTGCACCTTGGGGACACTTTGGTCTGGCATGGTCCAAAATGTTCTAGTGACTCAATGATCGAAACAGGGTTTTCCCTAGCATTTACTTGCCCAACCAGAGCTAATGGCACAGTCCATTCAGTGCCAAGATGCAATCCTTGAACACTATCCCTTCACCCTAGGGAATCATCATTTTACTTTGGACACATTTAACCAATTTTGACTCAATGAATCTGTTAGCACTTAAACCTGCAGATGGTTGAGATATTAAAAAATTCATTGAACTTATGACTTATGACTCATGTATTCCCAACAACTGCATCTAGCAAAATTTAAATGCTAAGGTACTAAGGCTTTGAGCCTTCTGCACTTTAAGTGTAAAACTTAGGTGGGTTTACCTTTCAATTGCTTCTTCAAAGCATAACAAAATTGATCTATGGACTTGACATAGCCAATATAGTTCATAAACATACAAGTAAAGTAAATGGATATAGTTTCTTGATAAAATGATGGTGAACATATGTAAATGAAACTAAACCAGTGCCTTATTCATTAGGCTAGAGTCAAAACCAAACATCTACATAATCCTATTAACACAGAAATACTGAAGTTCAAATAAATTGCCTAACAATTCATTCTCCCAATTCCCAACCCTGCCATCAAATTCATGCATAGATTTTCAAATCCCAGAGACCTCCCTGAAGGTTTACTCTCACCTTGAGAGAAACTCAAGTTCAACCCCTATATTCACCTTATGTTTAAAAGCCTTACTAATTAATGCATAAGAAATTCAAAACATCCATACATAAAGACAACCAGAAATGGCAATGAAACTTCAATATATTTGTATTAATTTTTAGCTATATCCATTACAATTTCAACAAAAACATCAAAGAAGTCAAATTCTATATTTAGTCTTTCTTTACAAAAACTCTGACCACCCTTCAAAAAGAGACTTTAAACTTGCTACTTATACTTCTAGCCATCATGGAATCCTCGAAAGGATGCAACAAGCTTCAGATGGCTAGGAAAATGACTCACACTACATATAAAAAGTACAAATGACAACGACAATGACTGGAAAAATTGAAAGTAGTTCACAACTACTGGAAACTTCACAGGTGGCACCTTTCCCTGGAGATATTTTAGAGTAGTTACTTTGGTTAGTAGCATGAATGATGATCACCAATACAGGCTAACTTACATCATCCCTTGTTTGAAACATGCTCTCCCTTGAAATCTGGATTAGGTGCCATGTGCGCCTTATTCCTCTTCCTCCTCCAACATTAGGACAGCTGGCTTCTTCTTTTTCCTCTTTGTCATTTTTCCCCATGCTACCACATCATCATCACATGGCCAATTATAGGCCTACAATTCCTGTAGTGATTTGATCTGAGCAAGATGGTGTGATAGGATCTCTATAATGACCTAGAACATCTTCAAAGACATTGTCAGGAGCTCTCTTGTTTTGACTAGAAGCAAGTAGAAATTTGATAAACTCATTTGAGTAATTTGTCTTATTTCTATCTTCACCACCTTTGGCTTTGGCTTCACCACTGGAAGAAGTCACACTTGGCTTTGGTTGACTCATTTCTTTTGCACAATTGCTCTCAGCTCTACAAACTTAACTTGCTTGGCACTCTATGACTTTAAAACTGATTGGACGACCACTTGCTTTTTTCTAGCTTGACAGTGTACTTTATCCATGTAGCAACAGTCTCTAACCTTTCTTTTATTATTTTCTTTAACTGAGCCCGTTTCAGAGATCTAGTGACTGAAGGTTCTCGTGGTCGCATGATGAAAAGTTAACCCTAGCTTATATTCAGAGAATTAGTGATCAAAGACCTCGCTTATTCTTAAAACCAATCTCTTAACTCAACCTCCATTCAGCGAATTGGTGAACAAAGAAACATTACCCAAGCATCTGACCATAGTCACCATCTGGAGAATTAGCGACAATGGCTATCTCCAATTCTTTGAATTTCTTCTTCTGACCGCCAGGTATCTAGAGACTCGATGACTGACTAATTTTTGGGTCTCTAAATGATCTACCTTGATCACCAACTACCTCATGACCTGGCGACTAACTGCTAGCTAGGTCGCTGGATGTCAACCTTAATCACCGAGACTTGGCGAGTAATCACCACTTAGGTCGCTAGTAGAATATTTATCATTCTACAATTTGGTGACTGACGACTTCACTTTTTCGTTGAAAGGAAAAATTAACCGCATGTTTATTGTGAGAATTAGTGAACAAGCTTATTCTCTAAGTCGTTGAATTCTTTCCTAACTACATGTTTCAAACTGAGATTTTGAGTCAACCATTGATCTTGACATTAATCGACAGCTATCGCTAATTCACTTAACCATCAAGACAGTCACCTTTTAATTATGAGACTTGGTGAACAAAGTGTTTGCTGAATCTCCCAATGTTTTAAACATTGACTGTTTCATTACAAGATCAAGAGACTAAATGTTAAAACTTACTTGACTATTTGATTTGCCTATTTGCTAAATGTCTTTTATCATAACCAACCTTTTAAGAGAATGCGGGAATACTTCATTCACTGAGTCGCTAGAAGATTTAGAACTTTACTAACTTATTTTGAGAATAGGTGAACAGAAGATAAACCCATCTTTATGAATTGTGCTAAGCCAAAACATCAGAGCCACCAAACTTAGAGGATCAAAAATTTAAAGCACTATCGCTGAGTCACCGAATCATTTCATGTAGGACCCAAACATCTGGAGATTGTAACATTACTGTCAATCTTGCAGACAATAGACGACCCTCGCTAGATTGCTGAATAACTTAGAACTTGACAACCTGATTCTGAGAATAGGAGAAAACCACCACCCCAGGTCGTTGAAAGGTAATAGGAAACCGCCAAGAAACAAGCGAATAGGAGATCACTTATTCACTGATTTTCTTAATGATTTTAATAACCGTGGCAAGATTCAGAGAACTAGCGACTTAACATGAAACATGACAAGGGCTCAACACACTCACCAGTTCACTGAATGAAAAAGATGCATGAAACAATGTTAAGTGATTCAGCGAAAACCTAGAAGGAAATAGTCATGTGCACACATAAGACTTAAGTGGCCAAAAAGGTAATCACAAAACATAAGAATTAGGGCCAACTCAAAGGTTTCTCAAAAAATTTAAACCTACCAAGGGCTAAAAGACCTAAGGCGAAGGTTGACAAGCATAATCATGGCTGATTTGATGAATTTTAGAACCCTAGACCAGACAAAGGCACTTGTAGGGAGACTAAACTAGAATTTTGAACAAAAATCTTAGAAACCTAATAATATACCCAATAGTGGCTCTATCTAAGGATGCTTGAGTGAAAGATCATAGCAAGAACTTATGAATCTCTAGGTGGTAGACCACAAAACCCTAACCAAAGATAGGAAAACAAACACACCTGTACATATATATAAAACTACTGTGCATGGAAAGATAGAATTAATTGAAAAAATATTTCAGGAATTGTCCATGAACTAGAAATATGAATCCTTTCCATGAATTTGATGAATAATGAAAGGTCCTAACCATAGGGATTCAAACTTTTTATGTTTTCCTTTGTCCTCAGCCCTGGCATTCCACTATAGAACCATGTCATTTGGCTGGAATTTTCTAATAGTAGCTCTTTTGTCAAAGAGATATTTCATTTTTTGCTGTAACTTTTCATTTTCTTTTTGACCCTCTCTTCTAAGCTCATCCAACTCCACTAGTTGAATCATCCTATCCTGCAATGGATCACTGACTTCTATGTCTTCTTCTCTTATGAACTGGTAAATAGGCAACAAATTGTTCATGGGTAGCCTAGACTTTACACCATATACCATTTCAAAAGGAGACTTACCTATTGCTTTCTTTTCATTAATTCTATCAGCCCAAAGTGCCAATTTCAATTTCACATGCCACAACCTTTTGTTCTTTTCCAAGGTCTTCTTTAGAATTTGCAGAATACTCTTGTTACTGGATTCTGCTTGCCCATTCACCTGTGGATGGTAAGGGGATGAATATGTCATGACTATCCCCATTTTAGCACAAAAATCAGTGAATTCTTGATACCTAAAGCTCATAGCATTATCCATTACTAGTTTCATAGGAACACCAAACCTAGTAATAATGTTATTCATCAAGAATTCAATAACTACTATACTGGTTTCCTTTTTAGTTGGGATGGCCTCTATCCACTTAGTAAAATAATCAGTAGCCACCAAAATGTGACTATGTCCTCCACTAGATTTCTCTGAGAACTCCCCAATAAAATACATGCCCCACATAGCAAAAGGGGCCTCTGCAACCACAGGGTTTAATAACAAAGCACCTGAAAACTTTAGTTTCTTTGAAAACCTCTGGCACGTTTCAAATTTTCTGACATATGAGTGGGTATCCTTAAATAAAACTAGCCAGTAATATCCAGCTCTTAGTATTTTATGAGCTATAGACCTAGTTGAATGATGCCCTCCACACATCCCAGAGTGCATCTCTTTTAAAACCTTTTCAGACTAATACTTATCTAAATAGAAAAGTAGCATTCCATCATTATCCTTCCAAAATAAATCACCTTGTATCAAAACATACAGGTTTGAGCCTACAACCTCAAACTCCTCTTTTGATTGTCATTCAAATCTTGCAAACAAGCAGCATTTTTGAGAAAATGAACAATATTGGTATACCATGGTTGCATTTCTATACTTGTCACATTTTCCACACCAATGGCTACATTTTTTACTTGCACTAAGTCCATGTTTTCTTCTTTCATGAGCTTAGGAAGTCCCAGACCTCTCACAAGCTTGGTTATGTGGAGTTCAATGTCAAACTCTTGAATCCTATTGATCCATTTACACCTCTTCCCAGTAACCTCACTTTGACTCAAAATATCTTTTACTGTTGCATGTGGAACATATGCATTTACTTTTGCACATACTAGATAAGGTCTAAAAGCCTTAACCACCTTTACTAGTGCATATGCTTGTTTCTCCATAAATTCATAATTAAGTTCAGTAGATTGCAGTGATTTACTGAAAAAAGCAATAGGATGCTCAAACCCTTCTTCATCTTTTTGTAACAAAATAACAACAATAGTACGAAAAGATGCAAAGGAAAACAAAGAAAATGGTTTTGAATAGTTAGGGGATATTAAAATAGGAGCCTCTTGGATTGCTTGTTTAATTTTATCAAAGGCTTGTTGAGTCTCACTGTTCCAATCAAACTTAATATCTTTCTTCAAAAGCTTTACAATAGGTTTGACTAATTCTGCAAAATTAGCAATAAATCTCCTAACAAAATTAATCTATCCAAGAAAAGACTACACACCTTTGACATTTTTGGGTGGAAGGACCCTTTTGATGGATTCTACTCTCTCTAGATCAATTCTAACCCCTTCTTAGGACACTACGTGACCAAACAATTTTCCCTTTGTTACATCAAATTGGCATTTTTTGGGATTCAGTGAAATACCAAATTCTAGAGCTTTAATAATAACCTTCTCCAAATGTCTACAATGATCTTCAGCTTTCTTAGAATAAGTGGTTAGATCATCTTGATATACAACCATCAAGACATTGATCAATTATTTAAATGCAACATCCATTGCTCTTTGAAAAGTTGCTCCAGCATTCTTCAGGCCAAAAGGCATGTAGACATATACATAAGTTCCCCAAGGAGTAGTGAATGTTGTTTTGAATTGCTTAGACTCTTTAACCAAAACCTGGTTGTATCCTAAAAACCCATCCATCATAGACAACAACTCACAGCCAGTTACTCTATGCAACATAGCTTCCATGTTAGGCAATCCATAATTGTCCTTAAGTGATGCAACATTTAAGTTCCTGAAATCAACACAGAGTCTAATGTCACCATTCTTTTTTCTCACTGGTACAAGGTTAGAGACCCAAGAAGAATTCCTAATAGGCTCAATGATACCAGCATCTCTTAATTTTGTCAGTTCATCCTACATCTTTGTTGCTAATAGAGGGTTAATAGGTCTCTATTTTTATCTAAATGGCTTGGTTTCCTACTTTAGAGGGATCTCATGTTGAAACAAGTCAGCTCTATATGCCTTGAGGTCATCATAGGACCAAGCAAATAAATGCTTGTATCTCTTCAAGATTCTTATCAAGTTTCCTCTGACCTCTCTACTCAACTTTTTCCCAATGTACACCATTTGAGGGGAAGTTTCAGATCCTAAATTTATTTCCTCCAAGTCCTCCATTTTTGTGTTAGACTTTTGAGACAAGTAACCATCATTTATTTTAAACATTCCTTCTAACTCCACTAACCCCTTTGGTATGTGATTTGAAGGTAATTGTACTATCTCATTTCCCATAATGTACTCTTTTCCTTTAACATACTATTGTGCTTCATTAAAATCTATTTGTTTCCCATCATACTAATCTAGACCTTGAAGAAACCTAAGGATATCAAAATCATCCTCAAAAACTTTCCAATTATACACATTGTCAGGCACTGCAGGCCTACTTTTGATTTCTAACATGGACACACCAGTGAGGGTAATATCATCATTTTTGAGGGAAACATTAGCAAGAAAATTTTCCATGATATTATTAGACCTTTCCACCCAAAGGAGATTGAAAGCCTCAAAGAATTCTAGTCTATCCCAGACAGCATGTTTGTACAACTTTAATTTCTCATCCTTGGTAGCATATTTAGACCTCACTTGAGCTATAATTAATTGGGAATCACCATGGACCTTTAAACATTTAATACCATGTTTTATAGCAACATCTAATCCCAATATTAGAGCCTCATATTCAGCAGTATTATTAGTGCATTCAAAGGTCAACAAGAAAGAGTATTTAAATGTAATACTTGATGGGGAAATGAAGACTACACCAGCCCTTGATCCCTCCTTGGAGCACCCACCATCAAGGAACATTTTCCAAAGTTCATTCTGTTGCAACATTAACTCATCTACTATTGGATCTATGTTTTTCATTCGAGGCATTATTTCTTCAATCATGAAGTTATTCATGTCAATGTCCACAAAGCAATTCAAGTCCTCTGGTGCAACTTTTTCAACCATGATTGAAGAACGGGGCTCCCTATACAACTTTACCTCAGTCCCATTGACTGGGATAGTAGCATATGATAGATCCAACTACAACTTTCCACCCATTGCAGCAGCCCATTGTCTTGACAATAACATGCCATGATGAGGCTTTGTATCAACAACAACCACATCCATTTTGTATGTGGCCTCTGGGAATGCAACAATCTTTACTTCAATTCCAATTAGAGTTCCTACAATAGGCACTGCCCTGTTATCCATAGCATAGCACCTTCCATTAGATGTATCAACTTGTAATCCTAGCTCTTTCATTACATGATAGGGCATTACAGTTGTAGCTGCACTAGAGTCAATCATGCAATTTTTTAGCAGAAAATTATTCACTATTAGTGTAACATAGAAAGGGTCAATAGAAGAAGGCTCTTGTGTCACAATGCTTCCAACACTTACATCAAAAATGTTATAAATTGAAATAGGCTCTTCTACTGAAATCCCCTTTTATTACATATCAGGAACTACCCCTTGTTCACTTATGAGAGCCAAGGTTGTTGTCTTATGCTCCTTAATTTTCAACATTTCAAGAAAAGGGATGGAAACCTTCATTTGGGACAAGGCATGTCTCATATCAAAGGTAGGGGGATCATCAAAGCAATCTAGATAATCTTTTGGCCTACCAATTTTCCTTTTAACCTTGTCAACAATAATTTCCTCTCTCTTTTTCTTTTCACTTACAAGCCCTTCCTTCTTATTATTTACAACATTAGGCTTTTGAGAGTCCTTATTCTAAAGGTTATCCTTAACAAATACTGACCTAGGGACTCCTTGATCAGTATCCACCTTTCTATTCCTCAAATTGTATGAGGATTTGGCTTGAGTTATAGCAGCCACAGTTAAGGTTCTAATTTCCTCATCACTAGGTTTTCTCCATTGTTTTTCATCTGACCTTGATTCTACCATATGAGCTTTACAATTGTCATTATTAGACTCGTCATGATCAAAGTGAGTAAATACTTGTTGTTCATAATCCAAGAGAAACCTCCTCTTATGATCAACATCAAGACAAATCTCTTCATCCTCTGAAGAAAAAAGATCCCCCATTACTTTAGTAGTAAACATGTTAATAGTAGGCTTTTTAGATTCTTCATAATCTCCTGCATATGAATTATTAACCTCTTCTCCCAAGGCTTGAGCCACAACACATTGGAAAGGCGAATGAGGCATGTTACAAGCCACACACTAAGGGTTATTTTCCACATTATGTGCTATGATTTTCTTCAAAGGATCTGGTGTATCTCTTCCCTTTTGGGGTTCATTATTGTCAGGAACAGGCCTCCCATCTTTCCAATTTGTCTTGTAAGGCATATCTCATAAGTTAGGGATTCTATCCTGCCTCTGATAAGGTGGTCTTGTATCTTGAAAATTTCTACCACCCTTGTCAAACTTTGTTGGGAAGTCTTTGTTACTACTAACTCCTTTGTCCATTTTATCATCCTATTTGGATGGCCTTGCAGGTTGTGGCCTGGTTTCCTTCCACAATCTACCTTCATCTCTCTTATACATTTGACTAGATGCCTTTCGGTTGCTTTCAATATTTATGGCTAATTTAAAGGCATCCCTTAGGGTATGAGGATTCTTATCTCTCAAGAGATAAGACATTTTACCATCCATAGAATTAAAATAAGTAATCAGGAAAACTGCATCATCTAACCTCAATACTTGAAACAATTTGTACATAGCCTTTTGGAATCTGCTCTTAAACTCTAACATGCTCTCATTGTAATGTTTTTTGATATTGTTAAACTCATTGAGCATGTAACTTGAATTCACATGTTCTACATATTTCTCCTTGAAACATCTAACAAACTCATCCCATGATGCAATACTATTCTCAGGCAGACCCCTATACCAATCTCGTGCATCTTCAACCAATGACTGAACAAAAAACTTCATTATAACATCTTCATGCTCAATCTCATAATCATTAATTTTATCAGTGAATAATTTCAGATGTTCTTCATAGGTAATCACATTGTTTCTAGTGAATAATGGGATTTTATTTCTAATCTCATTAGGGATGGCATTAGGCTGACCAGGGATACCATCAAAGAATAAAGGCCTATATCTATCCAAATGAACTAGTCTCCTTTGGAAATTTGGTTGGACCAGAGGGGTTGCTCCAACATTTTGACCAGATACATTTCCCATTGTACCACCATCTATAAGGGGAACTTGATTAGTATTCAAATTTGGTCCAGGTACATTTTGTCTAGGATGAGAGGGTTAAGGATTTGGAAGTGAAGTGCAAGGCTAATTGGGTGGGATCATTCTTGAGATGACAGGGATAGAGCTACTAGCAGATGTGTTTATATTGGCATGCGAGAAAGAAATCTTTCTCTTCATCTCATCTGCAACAGCTTCCAATTCTAATTTCTCAAGCTGGAGAGCCAAATCCTCTTTAGCTTTTCTAGCCTTTTCTAGATCTAGGCTTGCTTGGGAAGGTACACTAGGAATAACAAAAAATTTCTTAGGCTCACTAATATTCAGACCAACCATTTTTTGCTTCCCCTTATTAAGGATTTCTTTTATGGCATTTCTAATATCCCCGTTCCTCTGGATTTCAGATAGGTGCAATTGCTGGAGAACATGTCTTGTTCCCTCAAACTCATCATGGTTAGGCTTAACACCTTCAACCTAATTTCTTAGAGCTTCCATGTCACCAAACAATTCTTTTTCTAAACCCTAAATATCTTGGCTTAGATCCTTAGCCTGAATCTCATTTTTCTTGATTTTTCTTATTAGATCTTTCCTTTCCATGAGCAGTTCATAAATTTGTTGTTCCCTTGCCTTCCTTCTATTAGCAATTTCCAACAATTGTTCACGCTCCTTTTTTCTTAGAGAAATCACTTCCTCTTTCAATTTTTCAGAATCATATGAGGTAGTTTCTGCAACAGAAGTTTCTCCTAGTTTCTCTAAGGTTTGTCTTGTAGGGAAGAAACCTACTTCTATGATCTCCTCTTCATGAGAGGGAAAATGTACACTAGGCATGACTTTCTTAACATGTTTTGGGTCATCAGAAGAGGAAGAAGCTTCATGGGGAAGTGATGTAGGGACTCTATCTCTTGAAGGTCCCAGGAAATTAGTAGTAATGTGATTTCTCCTAGACCACTATTTCCTACTAGGTGTATGGAGCTCATCACCCATATTACTCTCTGAGTGATCCTTGAAGTAAGACCTGGTAAATCTCAGTTGACTCATGGCGTGTCACAGCAAGATATGACAAAAGTTTACAACTACTAGCAACTGGTAAACGTAGATTTTTAGAGTCGCCACCCACAAATAAGTGGAAATCTAAATAATGTACTAGTCTGCAAAAAACACAATAGACAATATTGCCAAATCTATTGTATATTCTCGTCAAAGTCCTTAGCAAAGTCACCAATTTTGTTAGCACTTAAACCTACAGATGGTTGAAATATTCAAAAATTCACTGAACTTATGACTTATGACTCATGCATTCCCAACAACTGCATCTAGCAAAATTTAAATGCTAAGGTACTAAGTCTTTGAGCCTTCTTCACTTTGAGTGCAAAACTCAGGCAGGTTTACCTTTCAATTTCTTCTTCAAAGCATAACAAAATTGATCTATGTACTTGACATAGCCAATACAGTTCATAAACATACAAGTAAAGTAAATGGATATAGTTTCTTGATAAAATGATGGTGAACATATGTAAATCAAACTAGACTACTGCCTTAGTCATTGGGCTAGAGTCAAAACCAAACATCTACAAAATCCTATTAACATAGAAATATTGAAGTTCAAATAAATTGCCTAACAATTCATTCTCCCAATTCCCAACCCTGCCATCAAATTCATGCATAGATTTTCAAATCCCAGAGACCTCCCTAAAGGTTTACTCTCTCCTTGAGAGAAACTCAAGTTCAAACCCTATATTCACCTTGTGAACAACACATTAAAAAGACTTACTAATTAATGCATAAGAAATTCAAAACATCCATACATAAAGACAACCAGAAATGGCAATGAAACTTTAGTATATTTGTATTAATTTTTAGCTGTATCCATTACAATTTCAATAAAAAATTAAAGAAGTCAGATTCTATATTTAGTCTTTCTTTACAAAAACTCTGACCACCCTTCAAAAAGAGACTAAACTTGCTACTTATACTTCTAGCCATCATGGAATCCTCGAAAGGATGCAACAAGCTTTAGATGGCTAGGAAAATGACTCGCACTACAGACAAAAAGTACAAACCACAATGATAATGACTGGAAAAATTGAAAGTAGTTCACAACTACTGGCAACTTCACTAGTGGCACCTTTGTCTAGAGATATTTTAGAGCAGTTACTTTGATTAGTAGCATGAATGATGACCACCAATATAGGCTAATTTACATCATCCCTTGTTTGAAACATGCTCTCCCTTGAAATCTGGATCAGGTGCCATGTGCACCTTATTCCTCTTCCTCCTCCAACATTAGGATAGTTGGCTTCTTCTTTTTCCTCTTTGTCATTTTGCCCCAAGCTACCACATCATCATCAGATGGCCATTTATAGGCCTGCAATTCCTATAGTGATTTGATCTGAGCAAGATGGTGTGATAGGATCTCTGCAATGACTTAGAACATCTTCAAAGACATCATCATGAGCTCTCTTGTTCTGACTGGAAGCAGGTAGCAATTTGATAAACTCATTTGAGTAATTTGGCTTATTTCTATCTTCACCACCTCTGGCTTTGGCTTCACCACTGGAAGAAGTCACGCTTGGCTCTGGTTGACTCATTTCTTCTGCACAATTGCTCGCAGCTCTACAAACTTAACTTGCTTGGCACTTTGTGACTTTGAAAATGATTGGGTGGCCACTTGCTTTTTTTCCATCTGGACAGTGTACTTTATCCACGTAGCAATGGTCTCTAACCTTTCTTTTATTATTTTCTTTAACTAAGCCCATTTCAAAGATCTAGCGACTGAAGGTTCTTGTGGTCACACAATGAAAAGTTAACCCTAGCTTATATTCAGAGAATTAGTGATCAAAGACCTCACTTATTCTCAAAACCAATCTCTTAACTCAACCTCCATTCAACGAACTGACGAATAGAGAAACATTACCCAAGCATCTGACCATAGTCACCATCCAGAGAATTAGCGACAACGGCTATCTCCAATTCTCCAAATTTCTTCTTCTGACCACCAGGCATCTAGAGACTCAACGACTAACTAATTCCTGAGTCTCTGAATGATCTGCCTTAACCACCAACTACCTCGCGACCTGGCGACTAACCACCAGCTAGGTCACCAGATGTCAACCTTAACCATCGAGACTTGGCGACTAATCGCCACGTAGGTTGCTAGTAGAATATTTATAATTCTAAGATTTGGCGACCGACGGCTTCACTTATTCGCTAAAAGGAAAACTTAACCACATGTTTATTGTGAGCATTAGCGAACAAGCTTATTCTCTGAGTCGCTAAATTCTTTTCTAATTGCATGTTTCAAATTGAGATTTTGAGTCAACCGTTGATCTTGACATCAATCGATGGCTATCGTTAATTCACTGAACCATCAAGACAGTCACCTTTTGATTACAAGACTTGGTGAACAAAGTGTTTTTTGAATCTTCCAATGTTTTAAACACTAACTGTTTCATTACGAGATCAAGTGACTAAAGGTTAAAACTTACTTGACCGTTTGATTCGCCCATTCGTTGAATGTCTTTTATCATAACCAAATTTTTAAGAGAATGCACAACTATTTCATTTGCCGAGTTGCCAGAAGATTTAGAACTTTACTAACTTATTTAGAGACTAGGTGAACAAAAGATAAACCCATCTTTATCAATTCTACTAAGCTAGAACATCAGAGCCGCCAAACTTAGAGGATCAAAAATTTAAAGCACCGTCGCTGAGTCGGTAAATCATTTCATGTAGGACCCAAACATCTGGAGATTGTAACATTACCATTGATCTTGCAGAAAATCAACGACCCTCGCTAGATTGATGAATAACTTAGAACTTGACCGCCTAATTCTAAGAACAGGAGAAAACTGCCACTCCAGGTCGCTGAAAGTTAACAAGAAACCACCAGGAAACAAGCGAATAGGAGATCACTTATTCACTGATTCACTTAACGATCTTAATAACCACGGAAAGACTTAGAGAACTAGTGACTTAACATGAAACATGACAAGGGCTCAACACACTCACTAGTTCGTTGAATGAAAAAGATGCATGAAACAATGTTAAGCGATTCAGCAAAAACCTAGAAGGAAATAGTCACGTGCACAAATAAGACTTAAGTGGCCAAAAAGGTAATGACAAAACATAAGAATTAGGGCTAACTCAAAGGTTTCTCAAAAAATTTAAACCTATCAAGGGCTAAAAGACCTAAGGCGAAGGTTTACAAGCATAATCATGGCCGATTTGATGAATTTTAGAACCCTAGACTAGACAAAGGCACTTGTAGGGAGACTAAACCAGAATTTTGAACAAAAACCTCAGAAACCTAATAATATACCCAACAAAATCTAGCTATTACATCATTTGATGATACAAATGTACATGGAATTAAGACAATACAAATGTAAGGATATAAAATTAAGACAATATAAATTATATAAGGATACAACATTCATAGTAAGGAAAAACATTTTTTGCACTTTACATGGCATTAAGATGATATAGATGTGGGCTCTTAATATTTACAATCAACCCCATGGGCTCTTTTATATTTTAGATTTTGCATCTAATTTTTTATATACAAAATTTGGCATCTAAATATGCACATTACATTCAATTTTTATTTTTATATACAGAATTTTGCATCTAACTATGACATTACATTTGATTATTATTTTATATACAAAATTTGGCATCTAACTACACACATTACATTCGATTGTTGTTTTTATATACAAAATTTGGCATCTAACTATGCACATTACATTCGATTGTTGTTTTGATATACAAAATTTGGCATCTAAATATGCAAATTACACAACTATATATAAAAAAATAAGTGTCCTTTTCGCTCCTAAAGTGTATAAGTTTAACAAATGGTACTCGATGACATCTACATTCCAATCCCTGCATTCGGAAGGTAGAAGAAAAGTTAATAAAGAATATAAGAAGTTTATATAGGTTGAAAAAAAGATTATGAACATGTATAAACTTAACTAAACAAACCAAAGAACATGACTACACAATGCATAGTTAAGTTTACTGTCATAAAAGATGGGCTAATCAAATGCACACCTCGATCTTCTAAATCTATCATATATGTATCCAACTACATTTACAATCCACATACAAAACCAAGTTTATTGGCTCAAACAAATAAGGCTTATGCAAAAAACTACAATTAATTTATTAAGCGTAATCATAATAAACATGGAAAACCTTGCAACTTGAGTTGAACTTACCTATTGAAGTGTGCCTGAAGGGTCATCTCTCTACTTGAGGGTATTCAATATTGCTTCATGATCATCAATACTAATAGTCCAAAGTTCTTTTGTTTTTGATTTTCCTTGATGTTTCAACAACTTAACATTGGCTACTATAACAAGGTGTGAATACATGAGAATGGCTTTGTGCTTCTCATAGTCTTCAAATGTAGGAATGACATTATTTCTAATCATATATGTGTGCAACCATGTTCCCGCAACAACATGTGATCCTGTTGGATATGTGAACATATCATCATCTGTCGTCAGTTGTGCAAGTTTATTCTTTCCTCATACACAACGTGCTAACCAGTAATCTGATCTCTCATCATTCCCTTGTGGTGAAACCAATGCAAAAACATGTCTTGGTTGTAGAAGATCTAAAAGATGATTGTAGTCAAGAGAACAATCCAAGTCATCATTTATTATAGAGATTGTGAGAGATAAAGGAGTAAGATAATGTGGAACCCATGTATCAACCCACTCACTTTCAAGACTCACACTGATCCCAATCACAGTGAAGACAACAAGCCAACTCTCATGTCCAAATGGTCTATGTACTAGCATTTGAACTTTGAAATGATTGCATTTTTGAAGAACCTTTCACAGTTTGACAATCCAACCTATCTCCTATTGTGCCCAACTCAACCAGCCAATAGAATATGTGCACCGCTGAATCAAGAGTCCCCCCTGTGACAATGCTGAAGTACACCAATCAACAATAGAATGAGCATCGATGATTTATGCACTTGAAATCCTCAGTTGTTCCTTAAATAGAGCCCTCTTTACGCATGCACCTACTCCATCATGCTCCCCTTTTCCATGACTGGCCTCAAAAAAACTCCAAATATGAGGTACACCTCTCTACATGAATTCTACATAACCAATTAAAAATACGAGCATTTTTAAATTGACCTGTGTAGTTATCTGACCAAATGAGATGTTTATCCATATCAATATTATTTTCCCACACCCACTCAAAATAATTCTCAAAGCAATGTTGGACAAACTCGGATGAGTGTGATCTATCATCACTCATATAAAAATGGTACTCTTTGATTATCTTTCGGTCATCTTTTGTACTATCAGGGGAATGTCTATATGTTATGTGCACAAAAATAGCAACCTGAATAGAATTGTAATATTGAGCTTGCAACTCATTTTGGGGCTGCAATGTATAGTTCTCTACAAAGTCAACAACTGATATAATAGTGCCAATCGGGAAAGTGTCCTTACACATCTTGAATTGTTGATCCAACCACTGAGACCTGTGACTATGTGTTGCATACTTGTAAAAAAAATTCTTCCAAAAATTTGAAATAAAATCAGCTACATTACATTCTTTTGTAACCAACTCACATCTAGAGCCTTCACCTTCACTTTTTAATGTATATTTAACGGTTTCATATACTTTTTTCGTGGACAATTGTCTTTACAAAATCATGTTTGTAGGCCTCATGAAAACATTCAACAAACTTTAGTAGCCCACCACACTCTGGGCACTTGTCATTTAAGCAATCGTTTCTATAAAAGAAACATCCATCATCTCTAGGACATAAAAAATGATCTAGCAAGTCTCTTGATATTTTGGAAGAGCACTGGCACCACACTCCTCCAGCATTTCACTAGTATGCAAAGTAGAATGAATGGATCGTAACAATTCATGGTGCATTGAAAACTCCACATGATATTTGTAACAAGTATTTCAAATCTTAAGAGGTGCAAAAAAAAATAGCTTCAGGGCTTCAAAAGCTCTTTGTGATATTTATAATGTTGGATGTGTCTCACAAATTTTTTTGAACAAAATTGTTTGACTCACCTCCAAATAATGTTTGGGATGTGGGGTGCGGTCTTGAATGTCAATTCTCAACTTCAAGATATCCTTCACATTTGGTGACACTCTTGAATTAGATTGCCAAAATAGTTGAATTTGATCCTTCATAGCATCAGTGAGCTTCTTATTGTACACACTCAAGTAGTGCACTTCTCTAAGTCATTACATCCAAGGGAATCCATGAATGGGATACCTTAGAAAGCGACCTAGAGCTCTCTATGTATGGAGTTGCAAGATATTAAAATTGCTCTTAGCTAGAGCTATTAAGCTTATGACCTTGCTAGTCAACCACACAATGAGAGATTCAAATGAAGACAAGGGAAATAATGCCAAATATCTCCAAGAATCAATATGAAATGAAATGCAATGCAACTAGAAATGAATATGCAAGCTATGAAAACTAAGCTATGAAAGGAAATAGAAGTATTACAATTCCTCCTACTTAATTTATGTGAGTTATTCTAAAGCTTGAAAGGAAATCTAAATTATGAAAGCATGAACATGAAGCTAATATGAAATAATGAAACTAAATAGCATGTAAGTATGAAAGCTACAAGTGTAAGATAATATCCAAAAGCTCCAAAGTCACCTAGAAAACCTACATCATAACATTAGCATTCAAAAGATTCCCTTGAAAATGAGAAGAGAGCTCTTCTTTTATAAGAAATGAGAAACAACAGATGATGGAAATTAAGAGGCAAAAGATTTAATCGAGGGTGAGGCTTGAAAGATAAGTAATCCATGTGCACAAATATCTTCCAATGAGAAAATAAGAGTTGACTTTTGTGTCCATATAAGACAAAAAATACTTTTCTTCTTTTTATAAAATAAGAATAATGCTTTATTTGTTCAACTTAGGATAAGAGAAAAAGTGGGAACTTTTTATTTAATAAAAGGGGAGGAAATATTCCTTTTAATTAAATAAAGACTTAGGATAAAATGGTTAGTCCACAAAATAAAATCGAATAAATGATAAAATTAAGATTTGATCAAAGAAATTGATATTAAGCTAAAAATGTTGATTCAGGAAATTGATAAATTGCTGAATGGGGGCCCAAAGTCTAGGAAACCATTTTAGGGTGCATACATTTTCCCTTTTTAACTAATGTGAGGTCGACTCAGGATCACATGTAGTCAAAGAATGGAATTGAAGTGTGAGATCGATTTGGGATCACAAAACAACCCAGATGTGTGTTCGACGTATGGGAACACATTAGGACAAAGATAAGCCGGCTAAAAGACAAGACCACCACTGTTGCTATTGAGTGATAATCAAGTCTCAAATAGGAGATAAGAATCTCAAGCTGAGCTGAATAATAAGCTGAATCAAAGATTAAAGCTGATAGGTACTGCCCCCTCAGAATCAAAATCAAAATTAGGTAGAGGAGAATCAGCAAATTGATCAAATCACTAGGAATCATAATCGAAGATGAAGGATAGGAGGATAACCATCAAGTAGTGAAAATATGCCCCAATTTGACTAGGTTTGACTGAGAAGGATATAGGATAAAGATGAAGTCAAACCTTAGAGAGATGAAGTGAAGGGGATGAGTGAAAGACTAGAAGGTTTGAAAGACATGGAGATGAAGATGCCCCAAGAAAGATCGAAAGATTAGGCCTCAAATGGTCAGCCAACTGCGCAGAAGAAGGGAAAATTTTAAAATATGATTTTGACTATCAAGATGAACTCAGATTTCAATTTTGAGTCTGAAAATGGATTTAAGATATCAAAATTAGCTAGGGATGCAATTTTTGCGCAATTTTGAGGTGTTTTGAAAATTAGGTCAAAAAGTCAAAATGCTATAAAAGGGGGTAAAAAGGTCATTTTCAAATTCATTTGATAGGATTAACCCCTTGTGATGATAGGAACATGATGTGATGTAAAAGACAAGGAGCAAAAGACATGATCAAGAAGAAGGGAAAAGATGAGCGCAGTTGACCGACTAGTCCATGAAAGATAAAAGGAGAGCTCTCTCCATATGCAAAATACAAAACTAATCTAACATGAACCTAAAAATGCAAGCTACTATGAAAGTGGTTGACTTGCAAGGTCACAATGCCAATAGACATCTAATAATCATCATCAAGCTTTATTGGTAATGTCATAAGATCATACAAAACTCACTAGTATGACTATGGGTATATGAATATGATTTATATCAAATATGAATGTGGGAATCCCACCTAGGCACCAAAGACATGTAGGTCTAGATGACTAGTGCAATGTGGTTCCCTAAGTTTTGCTATAGCAAGAATATGCTTGCATCAAGACACAAGAGAGTCAAGATGACTATAAGTATGCACTTGCGTAAAACAGTCAAGGATAATACCTTGTAGGTCCTAAGTATCAAGTGGATCAAGCATAAATGCTACTGATAATTAGGACCAACAAAATATACCCACAAGAAGATAAAGTAATAAAACATGTTCTCGTGCCCCAGTCTTCTAGCTCAGCATCATCGAAAACTATTAGGGAGAAAACACTCATCAAAGAATGTATACACCTAAAAATGGTCATCTAGACTATTAGACCCTTTTGCTAAATCATCAATTACTTGCTCTTGATCAAATCCTAGCTCTATCATTTATTCGATTATTTTCTATGGGCTAACCATTTTATCCTAAGTTTTTATTTATTTAAAAGGAATATTTCCTCCCCTTTTAATAAATAAAAAGCCCCTACTTTTCCTCTTATCCTAAGTTGCACAAATAAAGCATTATTCTTATTTTATAAAAAGGAAAAAAACACTTTTTGTCTCATATGGACATAAAGTCAACTCTTATTTTTCTCATTGGAGGATATTTGTGCACATGGATTGCTCCTCTTTCAAGCTTCACCGTTGATTAAATCTTTTGCCTCTTAATCTCCATGGTCCATTCCTCCTCATTTCCTTTAAAAGAAGAGCTCTCTTCTTCATTCTAGATCCCCAACTTTTTATGCTAATATTATGCTGCAGGTTTTCTAGGTACACTTTGGAGCTTTTGAAGATTTGGAGCATTCTTAGCATCTACATCTCATTTTTGCATTCTACATCTCATTCTTGCATTCTTAGCTTAGCTTCATATTTATGCTTTTTTAGATTAGCTTCATTTCTATGCTCTAGATTAGCTCACATAGATTAATTAGCTTGGGTTGTAACACTTGCATATTTCCTTTCATAGCTTAGCTTGCATTTCCATTTCTAGTATAGTTGCATTGCATTTTCATTCTTGATTCTTGAAGATATTGGCATTCTTGCCCTTGTCTTCATTGAATCTTCCATTGCATGGTTTACTAGCAAGGTTATAGGCTAAATAGCTCTAGCTGAGAGCATTCTTAAAAACCCTTGCACTCCATGCCTAGGGAGCTATGGATTGATTTGTGATGGCTCATTCTTGAGTTTCCTTACATGTAATGATCCATAGAAGTGTGACATAGAAGTGTGACACAATTATAGCACACAAAGAAATCATCATAGACAGTACATAGAAAATAAAGTCAACAAGTCTCAATGAGTCAATTGTTTAAGTGCGTGTGTGTAGGTCATAGAGTCAAAATTTGAGTATTACTTCTGCTAGTGAGAAATATCACATCATACTAGACTGTGGGTAGGACATTTGATAAGTGTTGAGAAACACTTGATGCTAGGATAGTGTTGAGAAACACAATTGGGTAGTGTTGAGAAACATTGTTTGCAAGGTGTCCCAAAGACTAGCACATCCAAGAGACCAAAGCTAACATAGTTATGCCCCCTAGAAAAAGACAAAGACCAATTCCAAACCAAGGCAACAAGGACAGGGCATGATGGAGAAGGCTAAGTGTCAAGGACGCATGCTAAGAAATAGGGGTGCAAAGGCCTCAAGTAGCGCCTGTTTCCAAGTTTTCACCACTTAGATTCTTATTGCAATTTTTTCTCTTTTTATAATTTTTTTGGATTTTTGCTACCAAGGTGCCTATTTCTAGGTTTTCACCAAGGCACTTTTTCTATTTTATTGAATTTTTTGCTATTTTAAAAAAAAATTATATTTTTTATGACTTTATATGCTTTTTAAGATTTTTTCAGCATCATATATGAATATTTGTTTTGGAATTTTTTCAAGATCAATAAAAATGTACAAAAGATGCCCCCACACAAAAATGGACATCAAACTCCCAAGCAAGATCACATCATGTAATCCCAATGTCTAGGAAGGTGGAGGACAAGAGGGATTAGCAAGCTAGTGGAAGAGATGGAAGATAAGGGAATGAAGGAGAATGAATGGAAGAAATCCTCAAGAGCAGACTCCTCAAGAGTACCCAAGCTAGGGAGAAATTGTCATGTAAAGTACATTTGGACAAGAAATGAAAGACCAGCATAGGATAAGCCTCAAAAGCGTAATGCAAAAGAAGAAAAGGATGTAGTCCAAATGAGTAGACATGTCAAGAGGCTTCATAGCATTGTGTTTTACTCTTTTTTATATTAGATCAAGACCAAAGAAGAAAAGGATAGCGAAAGGCTAGAATGAATGGAAGAAAATAAATATGAAGACTAAACATGAATGGAATGAAAGAAAAATCATCGTAAGATAGCTAACAAGATAGCCAAATGTTCGTGTATAGGTCAACATTGTCAAGATCAAAGAGAGAAGATGGAATGGATGAAATATGTAGAAGAACTACACATGATGCTTGATTGCCAGGTTTTCATCACAGTACTCATCCAAAGTGCCACAAGGGAGTGGTTTTCACCATAGGATGAATTTATTTCTCTTTACTTTTGCTACCAAGGTGCCTGTTTCCAAGTTTTCACCAAGGCACATTTTCAAATTTTTTTTTTGAATTTTTGAATTTTTTTATTTTTTTGAATTTTCTTTTCTTTTATTTTTTGGAAGAAGGCAATCTTTTTAGATAATGCTCCTTGAAAGGATAAACCATGATATGCCAAAGATTCAAAATGATATGCTCAAAGATGCTAATAGGGAAAGGAAGATGGAAGAGAAAAATAGAGGATAAAATTTTATGTAAAGCGAGTGAGGTTGGAAGATAGGAGGAATAGAAAAATGAGGAAAAATGATAGAAGGTAGAAGGATAATGAATGGAAGGATTGTGAAAGGGTAGATGGAAAGGAAGGCAAGATCAACATCAACACACACCTTGAAGGGTGGCGAGAAGATGGAGGAAACGTGAATGAAGAAATACGTGAAGGAATATGGTGAATGGATAACAGAGGTTGCGGTTTAGGCGCATGGAATAGAAGAATGTTTTTGGAAGAAGATGAAGTGGAAGCCTTTGGAAGCTTGAATGTCAACTTCACTTGTTATTCAACATCAAACTCTTTCAAGAGAGACTTTGGAATCCATATAGCTGTAGGCTTTTTATTTATTTTTGATGATTTAGAGAGAATATATTCAATGATAGATTTTGGAACCCATACTTGTCTTATATTTTTCTTCTTAGATATCTCTTTTGACTTTATACCTCCATATCGATTAGAGGGGACATAGTGATCTTTTTTTTTTATGGATTCTTATATTGCTTCTTTTTCTTGTATTGAACATTAAAGTTACTTCCAAAAGACTTGGGACTTGTGGAAGGAGGATATGACTGGTTTAGATGGGTGGGTGGATGAAAAGGATTCAAGAGTATGCATCTATCTTGACCTTGAGAAAATATAGGAGATGGAGGGACGTAAGGACCCAAGATGGATGACAAATTAAGAGAGCTAGGAGGGGAAAGTGAAAGGACATAAGGACCCAAGATGGAAAGAAGACATGAAGCCCTTAGTATTCATGGAGGAGGTCTAAGGATGGATGTGGAAGATACAAAAGGATAATCAATAAGCTCATCAACATCTATATGACAACCAAAGATATCAGCATCTTTAGAGTGAGCATTAGGATTTGCAATAGGATCATGAACATCTTGAATAGGAACAACTTCTTTGATAGGATTTTTCAAAGCTTGCAAAGACTTAGGAAGAGTAGAAAATGGAAGCGAACATGGAGTGGTAGAACAAGAAGATGGAAGAATTTGATCTTGACAAGGATATCTAGGTAGCATAAGCGTATCAGCTTTCTTTTGATTTTCAATAGACTTAACATTGGAAGTAATAACACCATTTTTAATAACCTTAATGGAAGTATCATCTTTGAAAAACGCAAGTGTAGTAAGGTTATTTTATTTGTCAATAAGATCAATGGTGTAAGTAGTAGCTTGATCTTGCTTAGGAGAAGACTTAAGACATGGTGGAATGAATGAGAAAGGGCGTAGAGGATCAAAAGAACCATGAAATGGATAAGAGACATCATGAAAAGAATTGGATGACATGGAGGGTTCTTGATCTTGATCTTTCTTTATGTTCTTTTCTTTATCATTTTTAGAGTCCTCTTGACATGGAGCCACTTCTAAGGACAAGGAAGCATGTTGGAATTATATGGAAGACTTTGGAAGAGATGGTGAAGGACTAGCTGAAGTAGGCATTATAGCACATAAAGGCTTATGATTTTTAGTTTTAGCATTATTGAAAGTATTTATAGCTAGGTGAAGGTTAGCTTGGGCTTCTTTAAGAGGTATCTCTTGAGGATAACTATAGGGAACCACATAAAAAGCATTAGGATCTTTGTTGGATGAAGGATTTGTAAAAGATTTGGAAGACTCGAAAGCTTTAGGAAATGTATGGGTATTGGAGGAAGTAGGGGATGGAAGGGAACCATCACAAGACAAAGGTCCATCATCAACATGATCTTTCTCAAGAGTGTAATCTTTATTTTCAGCATGAGAGTTCTTAGAGGAGAAATGCTCATAGTATCTATGGTTATAATCAACATAGAAAGCTTTCTCTTCCTCAATAGAAATAGATGTATCATATTGTTCACAACAAGCATCATAATCTCTTTCAAATTAGAGTCATATGGATCACCATCACGATCTATCCAATGCGATGACCCATTTCCAGTAAGCACGAGCACACGACTAGGAGGTCTCTTAGGAATAGAGTTTTCATAAGTATGACTATATGGTTCATCATCATAACCATCATAATAGTCATCATAGTCATCAAAAGTGGGTGTGTCACTCTTCATAGAAGAGGTATCACTAGGATTGTCACATTGCTCATCATGGTATGTCTCGAGAAGAGAAGTAAGACTCTTGGGAGAAGTAGAAGAGGAATGAGATTGTGAAGAAGAGGAAAATGAAGACCTAGTAGAGGAAGAAGACTTGGATAATGAATAATGCGAATAATGTTTAGAAGAGTCATGGTAAGACTTTGAAGATGAGGAAGGATGAGAAGAATTAGAAGATGAATAATGTTTGAAAGAAGGAGGTCGTGACATGATCATGCATATGATTCTAGCAAAGGCATCTGATTCAATCATCTTGTCTTTTATTTTTGTCTTAAGTTTATCACCCGTGCAATATTTAGAAGGACTATTGGAGGAATAAAACTCTTCAAATTGAGCAATGATTTCTAGATCATCTATTTTCAAGAGAGGTTTCATGACAAGATAATTGAAATTCATGGTTTTAGAAGAGGAGGAATCAAGCATGGAAAGAAGAAGAGATGAATAGAAGAAAGTAGACTAGATAATAAGAGGAAAAGAATCAAGATGACATGAAGAATTTAGGAAGAAGAGGAAGAAGCGTGAAGGAAGAAGAGAAATGATGAAAATGGGAGACTAGGAAGACATGGGAGATGTGGAAGAAAGAAGACCAAGAGTCATTTTGTGCAAATTGATACCATTTAAATTCATTTGGATGTTGAGCAACATGTCACGACACCTAATATTTGACCTGAAACTGACCAAGGAAGACTGGAAATGACACGAATCAGCTTTGGATTGCAAGCAATAGTGAGACAGCGAAAGGACTCTATACGATAGTTTCCAGGCAAACAAAGTGATACAATTTATCAGGGTGATACTTCACAAGAAGTAGTGTGATAGAATCTAGGTAGGTATTGCGATAAAATCTAGGCAATTAGTGCGATGAAAAATTAGGGACAAACTATCACACAATAACTCTTAGAACAGGGTGCGATGATAATCCAATGTCATATGACCCTTGACCAATGAGTGCAAAAATCTCTGTTTTAAGGGCAATTTGGTCAATGTTTCAACTTGACAAGTTTGTTTTCTCAGTTCAAAGTACAGTGACATCAGACAATAGACAGGTTTGCAAATAGTAGGGGATCAAACATGTCTTCAAACACTTGAAACAAGGGCAAAAGCAACCTTGTCAAGACATGCAATTGTGATATCAAAATTAAAAAATCCTATGAATACTACCATGATGTTGAATATGCAAAAACGTTTACACAGGTATATCATAGCAAGAACACTTCAAGCACTTGCTATCCTAAAAAGTCAAAGGCTCAATACTTAACAACTTGGCCCACAACTTGATGTCCCATTGCCTCACGCAAAGTGGTTGCCCACAATAGATATTAGTTTTGTCATGGAAGTGCCAATGACACAACCAAAGGAACACATATGGTGAGTAATCTTGGGGTGATCCGGGTTAGTCCACTTGGATCAATCCTTGCACCAAGGAGCTAAGCGGCAAAATAGGGTGGCTTCTAACTATGGTTCTTAATAGGGGCTTCTATTCATAGCACCCCTCTTGCTCCCCAAAGGGACTCCTTACCTTGCAGCAAGTAATGGACCTCGCGGCCTCAAGAGTACCTTAAGCATTCTTGCTTAACATTTTCCTTATGGTCGCAATCCCACAAGCTACTCACATCAAGTAAAGACAAGTGCTACATCTACCAAAGTTTTGTGTCCTTGATAGCCTTGAGTTTGTAGTGGGTCGGAATAGCCGATAAAAGGCTTGTCCCCACTTGGGTCATTCCTCTTGATTGCTCAAGAGCAGGCCCACTAAAGGATCCTAGACTACACAAAGAGTGGATCAATTTTTGAGGTTCAAGATTTTTGGTTCACCTCAAGGGTGAAGAGCACACTCTCCTAGCTCAAAAAATTCTCCCAAACACACCAAGGAAAGATTCAATTACCCCCTTGCTTTTAAAATCTCAAGATGGGTCAAGATTTCTGTTTCACCACAAGAGTGAAGAGCATACTCTCCTACCACCTCAAAATTCCTACAACAAGGTATTATGTTCCTATGAAATGAAACAACTAGTAAATGTCACACTTGAAATGAAATAAAAAACAAGCACCATTTTTATTTTTTATTTTTTTATGCTTTGGGAAGCCCTACAAAAATCATTAGTAGCCCTTATGCATGCCAAGCAAAAGCACCTACAACCACAACTTGTTAGCCCCACAATGGTTAGCACATCAAAAATTAGATAATCTACAAGTGAAATAGCTAATCAAATAGCAAAATTTGAAAATGAAACCAACATGGTTAGATCAATCTCAGAAAGAGCTTTCCAATGATATATCACACTTAAATTTTTGATACCATATGTGAAAATTTCTAAAAAATGGGTGCCAATTTTTCAGAGTGGCACAGATTTTGAAAATGCTGAAATTTTCAAAAAGATAACAGAAAACCCGAAACTTGCAAGATAAAAAGAGAGAGCTAAAAACAATCACTTCTAGGTCTATGTGATATTTCTATCAGAGGAATAGTCATGCGATATTTCATTCTGTACTGGTGCGATAATATATCTCTATGTGACAGTTTGCACTGTATGCAGGTGATAGAGTACATAATATAAGTGTGATATTATCTGCCAAACAGTGTGACACTTTAACTAGTAAAGTATTGTGCTGCTATACAAGAAACTATCGCACGACACTGGTAAAATGTCGCACAACACTCTGAGACAGAAAAACCATAGACTAAAATTAAGCTAAAAATTGATTAAAAATGAACAGAAATGCAGCAAATAAAGGACAAAACACTAATGTTCTGCCCCACAGTGGGCGCCAAAAATGTACACATTCAAGTAGTGCACTTCTCTAAGTCATTACATCCAAGAGAATCCATGAATGAGATACCTTAGAAAGTGATCTAGAGCTCTCTATGTATATAGTTGCAAGATATTAAAATTGCTCTCAGCTAGAGCAATTAAGCTTATGACCTTGCTAGTCAACCACACAATGAGAGATTCAAATGAAGACAAGGGAAAGAATGTCAAATATCCCCAATAATCAATATGAAATTCAATGCAATGCAACTAGAAATGAATATGCAAGCTATGCAAACTAAGCTATGAAAGGAAGGTCTCAAAAATTGATCCATAGCTCCCTAGGCATGGAGTCACAAGGATAGTATGAATATTGCTCTCAACTAGAGCTATTAGGCCTATAACCTTGCTAGTAAACCACAAAATGGGAGATTCAAATGAAGACAAGGGCAAGAATGCCAATATCCCCAAGAATCAAAGGAAATGCAATGCAATGCTAGAGATGAAAATGCAAGCTATGCAACTATGCTATGAAAGGAAATGAAAGTGTTACAAATCCTCCTACTTAAGCTATGTGAGATAATCTATAGCATAAAAGAAACTAAGCTAGAAATGCCATGAAACATGAAGCTATGATGCAAGAATGAAAGCTAAAATATGAAGCAACAATGAAAACTAAGATGTGATGCAACAATAATCTCCAAAAAGCTCCAAAGTCTCCAAGAAAACCTGCAGCATAACATTAGTATTCAAAAGATTCTCTTGAAAATGAGAAGAGAGATCTTCTTTTATAGGAAATGAGAAACAATGGACGATGGAGATTAAGAGGAAAAAGATTTAATCAAGGGTGAGGCTTGAAAGAGGAGTAATCCATGTGCACAAATATCCTCAAATGAGAAAATAAGAGTTGACTTTTGTGTCCATATAAGACAAAAAGTACTTTTCTTCTTTTTATAAAATAAGAATAATGCTATATTTGTGCAACTTAGGATAAGAGAAAAAGTGAGGAATTTTTATTTAATTTAAAATGGGAGGAAATATTTCTTTTAATTAAATAAAGACTTAGGATAAAATGGTTAGTTCACGGAATAAAATTGAATAAATGATAAAATTAGGATTTGATCAAGGAAATTGATATTAAGCTGAAAAATGCTGATTCAGGAAATTGATAAATTATTGAATGGGGGCCCAAAGTCTAGGCGACCATTTTAGGGTGCATACACTTATCACAATGTGAAAGACTCCCACCATAAGCCCATGTATCATTTTAAAGAGGATCATCAGGTCTTTCTCTTCTTGCAAGTGCTCTATCCAAAGTTTTACGATTTAGATTCAAGTCAACACAAGTTTGTCTAATCAAATGAGCCTTTCTCAAATGATGACTTACTAAGGAGGTTGTAATAATGCTCCTAGCAGCTCTCTTATCTTTTTCCTTGGTATTCTTCCCAATGGAATTGAGAGCACTAAAAAAATTTCTCACAATAATAGCATTCCTCTCCTTTTTCTTGTTCACACTAATCTTCAATTTGACTAGTATACGTCTCATCTTCTGCATCTTTAACAATTGCACAAACATTTGGCATTGCTCAACCAACGTCTTGTGGCTAAAAAATTGATCAAAAAGTTTTGAAACCCATAGCCGAACGGTTCTTTGCGATCTCTTTCCATCAAAATTGATCATTATGTTCTCATCAATATCAAGTAAACATTTACTTGTTCTTGAAGGTCTCAATTTTGAAGTTTGTCTTTCTTCCTCCGAAGGGACTTCATTTCTCATATAATTTGGAGATGTGTAACATTGATTTGATTCTTTGGTACCATTATCATTGTCAATTCCTTCATATTCAATCGGTGGATTGTCATTGACAATGTCCACACTGTTGGTAAATAAATTGTACCTTTCAATTTAACTCTCAAATGCCCAAATCTGTGAGAAATAATTTGATACCAACAGTTGGATAATCTATCATTAGGTTGATAGATTTCCTCTAAATTAAAAAGTACAACTTCCTTATGAATGATATTCAATGAATTTTTTGTATTCCTAAACTAACTGGGTACGTTCTTAACCTGACAACGGAAGAGGAAAACCAAGCTAGTCCTAGACAAAACTAACTCGAGCAGTAAATTCAGTTCTAAATGGAGCCAACTCCAAGAATTCACATTTCCTATGACTCATCGGCATTGGTAATGCAATATGAATGCTACTTATGCAAATGTAGTGAAACTGAAATGAAAATGAAGGTTAAATAATCCTGATTTTTGTAATAGGAATGTCTGCAAATACTATGATCGTCAACCCATCCAGTACTTAACACAAGATGCAAGATAATGCCCAAAATTGAATACAACAATACTACGATTGATTATAAACAGAAAAGTAATAATCAAATGCTATGATTCAGAATAAAACCACTCTTTGTCTTGAACACAACAAATAAGAATAGTATGATTTTATTTGCTCACAACCTCTACTAAGTCTATTACAAAAAAAACAAAAACTCTCAACTCCAAATGCAAATGAAAAATGAAATGCGTAAAAGAAAAATTGTCCCCCTTCTACCCCAGTCCTTCCTACTCTTGCAGAAAAGAAGAGTCCCCCTACAAAAAAGATTTACCATAAAAATAGCTTGCATGGCAACTGTTCGGTTCCTCTATATTTGTTTAGTCTTTCATGGCATTTCAGTTTCAGTAACTGCCTCTTTTCTCATGTGCCATTTAGCTTTTAGTGCCTTTCCATATTCTCTTTTTAAGTAACTTTTGACTCCACTTTTTAATATTTCCAAAAACATCTTCAAAGGCTCAACCTTTTTCATTTCCTTTATTTTAATATTTCATTTTTCTAATGACATGTGATGGCTTAACCCGTGATGGTAGGGGTGATCGATAATATGTAATATTTGGCTCATTTTATTTTGAGAAGATTTAACTTGCCAGATTAGCATGTTCTATTTTGGGAAATGTAGATATATATCAACCACGTGTTTCAATTTTCACCTGAGCTTCAATCTTGGCGTCTCTGGCGATGTCCACATATTTTTTCATATCTTAGATGTTACTTTAGGAAATTTCTCTATATCAGTGATTACCAATTTTATGATTGTATTTGCATTTTATCAATGTGAACTTTCTTTACACTTGGATTGATACACATGGATTAAATTGAATAGAAGACACCCGCCAAAATAGTGCGCATATGTATGGGAATGAAGACATCATTCATCTGTAGCTTTTAGACACCTAGGTTCAGAGATTTTACACGTGAGCCTTCACTATTATGACCTGTAGGTTCGGGCATCACTTAACCAACAACTATCATTCTCATGATTGGTCATATGTTGTTAACGTCTCTTGGAGCCTCAAAGTACTTCATAAAAAATACTATTGTTTTGTGGACTCCCTATTCTCATCAAGTTGGGCACTTTGTTAAATCACTTGTGGCCATCTTCTTGGATAAATAGTTGTGGGCTCGGTCTTTGTGCCTCCATATTTTGACAGCGGAATAGGGGAATCAGAAATTGACTCAAGCTCTATAGGACACATAATCAAACATCCACCGAACACTCAGGGTTTTTTTATCATCCATGTCTCTACCATGCATGGATATTTTCTGAGCTTGGATCTTTATTTCCATTGTCATGGGATTACCTATGCATTCGTATCTATAGCAATAAATCCCTAATGAGTGTTCTGTCGATGATGACTATTTTGAATCTATACGTGCTCTGTGCGTAGGCTCATGTCGGGATCTTGAGAATTTTTTTCCCCTATTCATGATTGTAGATGTTGACTTCCTTTAGTTCATTGAACTTTCTGAAGCACGATCGAGACCTATGAGAAACATTTCATATCAAGCACATGTATCTCATCTATAAAAGGCACACCAGAAAAAAAGCTTTGTAACTCTATCATCTATATAATTTTTTACCACTTTATTGACCCCTTGCCATAATTTATCAATCCTCCTTGAGGTCAAGCATTTGTAGCATCTAAGTCTTTTAATATCCTCGATAGCCAACATGGTAGAGTCTTCATGATTTAATTCTCGAACATGACTCAGAAATTTGGGGATAACTTACCTTCATTGGGAGATCAGAAATTGACTGAGGAAAGAAGCATCTAGAGATTCATTCTCTGCAATTTGTTTCTCTATCCAACCGGTCTTCAATGTTTGATATGAGCCAAGCTCCTCCTTGTCTTTTGAGCGTCTTGCACCCATTCTCCAAACTTTTTTTTTCTTTAGTGAGATTGAACATAATAAAGATGAAGAGAGTGTGGGCTCAATCCTCACAACTAATTTGATCTATTGAGACTTTGATTCGAACAACCTGTATTTGTAAGACAAAATTGACACATGCATATATTAAGAAAATTGAATGTGATTTCCCTAGCAGGAATTCTCACTTTGACTGCGTTGGCAGAAAACTAGAAAGGAGTTTCTCCTTTGGTGGAAAAGTACCAAGATAGGTGGAAATCCGCTACTTCACAAATTCTCTAGTTTTCTTTGAATTTACATTTTCATCAGGCTCGGTTCCCATCATTTCATTATTTGGATCAAATTCATTAATCTTTCAATTGCAATCTAACTCATTTGTGTATTGGCATAAGAGTGAACTTTAGTTGTGATGGCGGAAAGGTCAACTTAGGCTTCTTCTTGGCAAAAAACTTGAAAAGTGCTTCTCCATTGCGGGATTTCACCTTTTTTCTTTAAAATTTTGCACAAGGACATGAGAACATACTTAATCATACATCGAGGCAATTTAGGAACTTTAAATCATCCACTTGTAATATCCAATCTAAATTTGCATGCTTGAACCTGTGGATATGAATCTCAATCTGAAACTTACATCTGAACTTCTGAATTTGAGCCATTGGCTTTGAATTGGGGCTTCAAATTTGAACTTGAATAACATAACATTTCTTCTTTAAAATTTGAACTTTAGACTGACTAATTTGCATCTGCATATTAATACTTTGAACTTTGTTTTTCATAGCAACATTGTTAGAAGGGGAAAAAAATAATCTGGGAACACATTAGGGGAAACTTTCACCATGAATCCAACCTAAAAAGTTCAAAAATTGGGGGACTCGAAGTATGCTTACACACACTTCCATTGTCCACATCTACATGTTCATTTTCAAAACCTACATTTTCATCTTCAATCCCTACATTCTCATTTTCAATATTATTGTCATAAATCATTTCAAATTCATGTTCTTCACTTGAAACCACATTCAAAGGTGGGTCTATGCCGACATCTTCATTAATATTTATCATACATTGTCTCTTGTTCTGATGGGAAACCCTATCCATTTCTCTATACACTTCAATCTCTTCATTTGTGAGTCTCCTCTTCCATTTATGCTTTCAACGACTACTACTCCCCATAGTTAGACCAAAAAGGTGATGCAAAAACCTTTGGTAATAGAGAAAATCCAACCAACAAGTGCAAAAAGTGGATTTTTTTCTTCTTTAAAGATAAAATGTGATTCACTACAACTAGACTCTCATGATTCTACAGAAAAATGTGCCTCTCTGGAGGGACCCAGAGAATATTGTTTTTACTTTTCACCAGTAAAAAGAATTAGATATCCGATATTATTTGATATCCGAAATCTCCCGCCAAATCTGAGGCCGAAATCTCTCTCTCTCTCTCTCTCTCTCTCTCTCTCTCTTAGATCTAGAGCCTTCACCTCCACTTTTTAATGTATATTTAACGGTTTCATAAACCTTTTTGTGGAAAACTGACCTTAAATGTTCTTACATCAATTTTTATGCCACTGTCAATTCCTAGGACAGATGATGAGCGTACGTTGGTTCTACATCTATGTGAATTTTTTTTCCAAAGTTAAAAAATCAATTGATTATATTCAATCGAGGGGAAGTCCTCTCTCTCTCTCTCTCTCTCTCCCCCCTTAGGTATAATATTGAACATATAATATAAATATTTAATAAGTTAATATTATACTATTATACAATACATAAATAAATAATAATATAATACATACTAATATAAAAATTTATATTATAATATTAATGCTATGCTATTATTATTGAATATTAATATTTAAAAAATAATTCTTAATATATATTTTAAAATTGAAAAAAATACACCACAATTAATATTAACGTAAAAAAAATACAATTTAATATGAAACTTAAATTTGAGAAAAGAAGTGCAATTGAAATTTCAAAATAGGCGGGAAGTTTCAGATATCCAATTAGGCTTGTTGTTTGCTTGGGAAATACCAAACGTGGGTGGTCAACCCTTTAGGTGTGTTTAGGAGATGGCTTTTGATATCAAGAATTCGACCATGTAGCTAACGACTATTTTTTCACCCGAAATCAAGATGAAATGAAAAGGGTTTCTTAAAGACATTATCAGCTTTCCATCAATATAATTGCTATCAAATTTTGAGTTCAGTAAGTAATTATTACTTATTTTTCAATTGAGTTATCTTTAAATTAGTAATTGACATACTTATTGAAAAACAACTATAACTTTCAAAATGTTTAACCTTTTTGAAATCCGAAACATGTGTCACATTCTATGCTTCGACTACTATAAGAAAATAAAATGTTTTGAATTTTATAAAATTTTGAATTAGTTAAGGTGGTCAAACACGAGAGTTTTTTATTCTGAAAAAGTTGTAGCAGAAAATTCATAATTAATTATTTATTTGACAAAAAATTTAAAAAAAATATGTGTCACATTTGAGCATGAGTCTACTACTTATATCTAGAATTTTGGGAAAATATATCATCATTTGATTGTGATTAAGGTGGTCAGACATACACGTACTTTTTATCTTTTCCCTGAAATTTTCATACTACTGCATTGAAATCTAAAATTTTGAACAATTAGATAAAAAAAAAATTCAAACAAGGGCTAGTAGTTTAGAAACTACATTCAATTTCCTATAGATTCTATTATTACAACTTTTTCACATAAGGTTTGAATAAGATGTTCTACTTTTTATGTCAAGTTGACTAACCCTGATTTTCTAATTTTTCATTGCCACTTAAGGCCATATTTTGGTATACCATGATCCTACACATACCCATGTAAGATCCTAGATTGATGCAAATGTTGATTTTCCTTTAACCTTTGGTCATGATATTGGAACCAGTCTCTAATACTATTCAGAAGTGGACCTACCCACCCCAATTTGTTTAATACAAAATCCCAACAACTCTGTTAGAATCTACAATTAAGGAGAAGATGATCTACATTCTCCTCTGCCTCGTGACATAGAACACATTTAAACAGACTAGCAAAACCAAGTCTCTATAACCTGTCTCTTGTTAGAATTCGACACCGACTAGCTAGCCAGGTGAAAACCCCTAATTTGGGAAGACAAGAGTGGTGCCAACATATCCTAAGAGACCATTTCTCCTTCAATTCTTCATTTTCCATCACTTGATAACCTTCTTTGATAGAATAATCCCCACTTTTGGAACAACACCAAATGATTCGGTCTTCCTCCTCTGTTAAGGAGATATTTCTCTTTTCTAACACTTGCTCCAACTGACTTGTAACTCCTTCAGCTAACCCCATCTCCTTTAGATCTTTCCATTTTATTATTTCTCCATCCACCATATTTTTGACATCCATGTAGTCTCTTACCTTGACCCCCCAACTTTCTTTTGCTACTTGGTCCAACTCCCCATCATTGACTATTTCTACCATCTTCTCTTGCCCATCCCATGAATCTTCATAGAAATCAGCCTTACCCCTATCACTTATCTACCAAGATACATGACTGATGATTACTGGCCTACAACTCATAATAAAATTCCAAAGAGCTAACTCTCTTGGTGGAGTTTCCACTGTCAAAATGTTCTCCTTGTTTCCACCTTAGAGATATTTCCTATTTAGGATTTGAACCCACCTTTGATTAGGGCGCATATACATGTCTCACACCAATTTGGCTCCTAGAGCCTCATTCATCATTTTAATGTATCTCAACCCAGCACCCCTGTTCGCCTTTGGTTTAGAAACCTTATCCCATGCCAACAACGAAACTTTGTCCTAGTCATTTTTTCCATTCAATAAAAACTTTTGCATCCACTATTTAATCTGCTTCAAATTTTTTTGCGGAATATGATTGCAAGACATAGAATAAATTGGAATCGATGAGACTACCGATTTAAAAAAATTCAATGTCCCTGGAAGTGTGAGTCAACTAGACTTCCAACCTTCCATAGCTTTGGAACATCTATCCACTAGCTAAAGCCATAGGATTAATTTCCCCACTCCAGGAAAGAGGGGCGAACCCAAAAGTTTACCAAGGGGACACCCCCTTCAGACCCCAAAAATGTCTGCAATATTCCTCTAAAGACTCTCTTGCACATTGAAAAAATAAATCTCAGACTTTTCCCAATTGATATCTTGTCCTAAGGTCATTTTATATGTGTCCAACACTTGTTTCATGACTCTTTTTTCTCTCATAGTCGCTTCCCCAACTAAGAAAGGTGTCATCTACAAACTAGGAATGGGAGGACAGTTTGAGTCCCTTAGTAATTCGAACACCTTTCCACAATCATTGTCTCCTTTTCTTAGAAATCAGCCTACCTAGTACTTCAACTAAAAGAATGAAAAGAAATGGAGAAACTGGATCACTTTGATGTAATCCCCTAGAAGTGGAGAAGAATCCCTGGGGACTACCATTGACTGACACTGATATCTTGTATTCACCAATCATGCTACTGATCCACTGTAGCCATCTGCCTTTGAATCAAAATTTCTCCATAACTTTAAGAAGGAACTTCCTATCCACCTGATCATACGCCTTCCTGATATCTAGTTTGAGAAGCATAGTACTTTTCCTACCTGATGTTATCATGTGTATCACTTCATGAGCCATAATAATGCCATCTACAATATTTCTTCCTAGAGTAAATCCATTATGCCCTTGTACGATGAGATTCTCTAGCACCTCCTTCAATCTATTCGCTACCACCTTCAAAATAATCTTATAAACTGGGTTGCATAAAGAAATTGGCCTAAATTCCTCCATGGATACCACTTTGTCTTTTTTGGGGATCAAAGCTACCAAGGTATTATTGAAGTCCCACAACACAAATCTGCACACTCTAGACTCCACCACACCCAACAATTCCTTGCAAATAACATTCCAGAATTTATGATAAAAAAAGGCCTGGAAGCCATTCGGGCCCAATGATTTATCTACTACCAATCCAAAAACAACTACCTTCAATTATGCAAGCTTAATTGGGGTCATCAACCTACTATTTTCCTCTTATGTTATTATTGAATCAATGACTTCCAAAATCTGATCATACATTTGATTTGCCCAATAATCCCCTTCATTCCATAGGTGCGAGAAAAATCCACTGCCTATTTGTTAATCTCCTCTAGATCTTTTGTCTCAACTCCTTGCTCAACATGGAGCTTGAAGATTCTATTAATCGACCTTCAAGCTTTGAATGAACAATGAAATAATTTGGTGTTTTGGTCGCTTGCCCTCAACCAAGACTCTCGAGAAATCTATTTTGAGAAAATCTCCTCCCTCGCCAAAATTTCTCCATACTTGCTCTTCAAATCCTTCTCTACCGCGAAGTCTACTTCATTCATCCCATATTGAATAAATTTATTGTTCAAAGTTGCTAGCTGACCCTCTAGAATTTATTTCTCCTTAAAAATATTTTTAAAATGATCTTTGTTCCAAATTTTAATTTATTTGTTGATATACTAAAGCTTTTTAAAAAATCTGAAACTTCTGTTACCTTTCACATAAGGGACATTAGACCACCAATCTCTGACCATCTCAAAAAAACTTTCCTCTCTCATCCACATTTGTTCAAACTTAAAAGGACACCTTGGAGGAGTTCAATCTCTAATCAAACTGACCGAAACTAGGAAATGATCTAAGGTCGAGTGGGGTAAAATTTTAGCTTTGAAAAGAACTTGTAAACATCACTAGCTACCCCTAGCAAAGAAATTATCCAACCTCTTTGCTACCCCCAGCAAAGAAATCATCCAACCTCTTTGGCCTAATCTCCCAAAGACCATTCTTTGAGACGAAGTCCTAGAAAACATTTTGAATCTGTCTCATCCTACCTACACCTCCTCTCTTATTTGCTAGCTCCAAAGTGGCATTGAAGTCACCAGTCAGAATGATACTTACATTCAAGAGGTTGTAGATCACACCTAACAACTTATCCCACAACTCCTTCTCCTATGTCTTTGTCGGTCCATACACATTTATTAAGCTGAATCTAACACCTTGAGTTAAGGAATGTACCTTGATCAACATCTGATTCGAACCTAGCTCCTTTAACTCAGCTTTCACACTCCTTGGGTTCTACATTATCCCCAAACTTCCTGAAGCTCCAATCGAATCCACAAAACTTCCTGACCATTTAATCCTTACCCCCAAGTATCTGGCTACCATCTCCTTGTTTACTTTGGTTTCTTGCAAGCATATTATATCCGAATTTGTTTGATCAAAACATCTCTTGATCAAATGCCTCTTGTCAGGGGCATTACAACCCTTGACATTCCACGTTAAGATCCTCATTGCTCCCCAAGAAGGGATAAGTCTCTCTCAGATCTCAATCTTGTCTGTCCTTTCATGCTACCTGCTTTCTCTAGCAACTTTTGAACAGATTTTCTCCCCCTTTCATTTTCTTTACTGAAGAACCACTTCCCTCTCCAACTCTAACTTTCTTGAGTTTTCTTGGGGAAAGAACAACCTCATCCTTGGTAGACCCTTCCTCTAAACTCCCCTCATCTTCTTCGGCATACTCCACCATCATCTCCCTTGAGTTGTCTTGTAGGTCTCCTCCTCAGCTTGGCGAAATTTGAATATCTTTAAAGATCACTTCTGAAAGTTGCCACCTACTACACTTGGTTCCAAGAGATCTTCTATATTGGTTGCATTAATTTTCCATTCTAGATTAAATGATTCGATTACTCCACTCCCTCTTCTGAACTCTTCTTTTCTCTCTCTTCCTAACCCATCTTAGGTTTTTCAAAATCCAATAGGTCGTCACCTGATCTTGAAAGAGCTAGCATGTTTACTTCCTTCTCACCATTGTTTGGGTCCCACTCCCCTCACCCTTCTACAAGTTGGAAACCTTCAAAACTACTGACGACACCTATTGGACTTGGATAATCCCTTTCGACTCTCTCATCATGCACTGGGGCTTGAAGAGGAGTCCGAACACCTGCATCTACTGGGTCCACCCCGATAGAAACGCTGGCTAATTATTCTATTTGTCCTGCAAAGCTAGGGACCACTCCTAGACCTAACAAAACCTCCTCTCTCGACCTTATTGATGGTCCCACCATTTGATCATTACCTGTTGCTTTTGCTAGTAAAGTCTCCTCCAGACTCTCAGCTTTCCCTTTACCTTTGTCTCTTGTTGACCATTCTGACTGGTCATGACCCCACTTATTGCATTTATCATATTTTTCAACGACTTCCTCCACCTCAATCTCTTGCCACCAATATCCTTCTACCATCCCGATTTCTATAGCATATGACAGTGGTGGCGGGTGGGGTTTCCACGCTAAGAAAATGCGTGCATAATTATTGAAGTCATTCTTGTCAATAGCTTCATCTTTACAAATAAATTTACCCATCTTATCCCCAAACTGTTTCAAAATATCTTCATACTAGTACTCATGAGGAAGGTTATACAATCTAACCCAGATGGGGACCTCCTCCACTGTAGTTTGTTTAGAGTTAAAGTTTGGGACCCAATCTCCAATATAAAACCCTATACCTCCCATGAGGAACGAGTCATTATACTAAATCCTTTCTTTCTCATGTTTATCCAACGTTTTAACCAGAAAAAAGTCATTTGTTAAAGATTTAAAGGATAAAGTGCCCACCCCAATGATCATCCACCCACTTGCGTAAATGAGGATAAGTCAGCCACCCGCCACCCCCATTTCAAGAAGGACTTTTCTCTTAAGTCTGTGACATTTTCTCTCCAGGTGTTTGAATCTATCCTAATGCTTGCTGCCCTTTTTTCTTTCGTTTTCGATTCTGAAGCAATCATCTCCTTTGGCTTAGGCTGCCCTTTTGGAAGCCACCGATGGGAAGCTCTGTCATTCGAAGCCGCTTTAATGCCATTCTAAACCCTAGCCTCCTCCCACTTATAAGAGCCAAACCTGCTTCGCTCTTCTCCTCCTGACCAGGATAGAGTTCGTCCACACCTACCGAAACCCCGACCTTCATTGAACGATCTTCCTCCTCTAAAGTCTTCCCTACGAAATGCTCATCTCCTTCGACGCTCCATTAAAAAAATGTTATCCTCGTATTATTATTATTATTAGATTAAATGTATCCGATGGAAACTCCTAATATCAATTAATCATTATTACAAATAATTTAACCTAGCTTATTATGAACATAGATAATATAAATGTTACCTTCGATGTTACTCAAATCTACTTAAATTATTGTTTAAAATAATATTAATTAATATTAGTATATTAAGTTAATACAATTAGGGCCATTTGGTTGTTAGAATTAATTAGGAATTGGTGAATTAGCATAAGTTAATTCTCATTTTGATTCAAAATGAACATTCATCTAATTCCAGCTGATAGGTTTACTCTTAGAGAGTCCCCCGAATTGTTCGGAAAATTGGACAGTCTTACGCCATAAAATGAAAAAAAGAGCCGGAAAAGTCTGGACTGCACGCCAAGATAGGAATGAGATTGCAGGCGGCGGATAAAGGGGATGAGAATGCCAGTTTGCACTCTTGTAGCTGAAACAAGTGGGCCGGCATGATTATTTGGAGCCGCAGGAAGAGACGTGGCGTATTAAATGCATTGAGCTCTTCCAGTGAGTAATAATATCTCCTCTGTTGTGACTTTTTCGGCCTTGGCTTCCGCGCTCCCAACACATCCGGCTGCAACTATTTTACTCGTTTGAAACTCAAGCAATTAATTCATTTTACTGTTCTTTTTTTATGACTCCTGTTACTATTTTCCAACTACAGATCGATGTATTCTGCGGGCTCTAAGAGGGGCGATATTCATCTAATTTTTCCCCAGACAAATACCTCCAGGACGCCTTGTAATTATCTTCATTTCAATATTCCCAATTATTAAAAATTCATTTCAATACAGAATCTTGACCATCAAATTTTAGAGTGAGAACTTGTAATTATCGATTTTGAATACCTCAAATGTCAAGTGTGAATCTCCACAAATATGTTTCTTTTATTGACGGGCTTAGTTATTTTGAAGTGTACATTATAAAAGAAAATAAATCATATTTTAATACTACAGATATTTATAATTTGTCAGGAAAATTAATAATTAAACCAGCAAACAACAGTATCATTGTTCTGCAACTTTACTTTGACGTACGCATTGCAATAGAGAAATATAAAGCATACAAGTATGGGTGACTCGCAAAGCCTAAAAAGTATTTTTGAGGTAATTAATAAAGATATTAAAGAGAGAGTGGTGTATAATACGGTACTTGTAAAGGCAGTGCCCACAACAAACAAATTTTCCTATGTTCTATTTGCTAATTCCCTTCCTTGCGTAGCATCCCCTCCATTCTATTTCAGTTTTTTTCATGCTTCTGAAAATCATTCTCTTCCACTTTGACATGGCTTTTCATCTTCCTCGTTACCCCATCCACTAATGTTTTATTTGCTTCACTTTTTATTTATACAGTTGTGCGCCTATGGATCTTTGTAAATGTAGAATATTTGATGTTCTTTTCAATTTCACATTTAGAAGAAATTGCCCCATTGAACAACTTTCCTCATACAATAATGTCATCAAATTCAAAAGCATATTGAATTGAAATTTGTCAATAGAAAAATGATTTAAAGAAGAGGGTTCTTGGAACTTTATGTCTGCCTTCATTTACGATTTCAACAGCCATAAGATACTTGGGATCTAGCTATAAGAGATATTTGTACTTTCACTATTCAAGAGGTCTGATCAGGGAATTTACATGAAGTGATGATCTGTGCCAATTGATAGTAGCTGCATATGGAGAGTGAAAATGAAATCTAGAAAGGAGCTTCAACAAGAAATTGGAGCTTAAAATGAGCAATCGTTTCGTGTCTCTGAGACAAGTGTTGTTTTTGTCTTATTAAAGGAAACATAAAGAGAGTAGATGAAGGTGGTTTGAGGGAAAGAAGATAAGTGGTGAAATTATTACAGCTGTTCCATTCGTCTATAATCTCCATTTGTAATGCTATATGAATCCCAGATGTTGATTGTAAACTAGGTGTTCTTACCTTTCTCTGTAAATGTAGTCTCTTCGTAGTTGTACGCAGGGAGAAAATTGTTGTATTAAGACTATGCTGAAATGAAGCCGCTATAGAATATAGTTTTAATGTTTTCCTATGAGTTTAAAGGTTTTACATAATTTTCCTTTCATCAGTCATGTAAAGTGTAGTTAAGGTAGCAATGAAATGTCCACGCATTTGATGAATTTGGGTTCACCCATTGGTGATTTGGCATCTAAGACAAGATTTCAACAATTTCTTTTGTCACACCAAAGTGTTTGATTCTTATTCTTGACGCCTTGAATGGATCCTCCTTAGCTTTCTAAAATCCTTAATGACTTTTTTTTCTTACGAATACTAAAAAAATATTGTAAAATTGTCATCACTAGCTTTTCAACCTGGCTAAATTTTTTATTCTACTTCACTCTGCAATGCCTGTGTAAGATGATGTAGAAAAGAAACATATTGCTTTATACTCATCATCAATAGTCGTCATACAATTTTGCAAAAATATAATGTGGATGTCCTCATTTCCTTTTCCCTGAGGATGATCATGTTTGAAAGCTGTTCAAAAACATTTCTCTTTAAATTAAAGAAATTTGGTAATCTGGCATGGAAGGCAGGGGAGCCCCTAAACATTGAACAAGAGCAAGGGGTCGAGTTAGAAAGAAGTCAATCTCCCAAGAGCATTTAGAATTTTGTAAACTTCATTCCACATGCGTCATTAAAAGTAATAAAGATTTAATAACCACATACATGTTCGATATTTGTCCTTGATGCATGGCGTTGCATGAGTTTCGTACTCCAGTTATCAACATTTGGTAATTATATCACCACGTGTCCTGTTTAACATGGTGGACGTGAATCATTATTTGGTTTTGTTAAGTTATGATTCCTTTTCGTTTACTAGCTTTCACTTAGCTTATCATTTTTGTTCTTGCCCTAAACTGAGGGTGCCGCCATGGTTTTTTCTCTGTGCTTGTTTGATGGTTCTACTTGGCATTTGGGATTATGGGTTTTCAGTATGTTATTATGCTACTTATAAGGAATCGGTCCATAGTTGTTTTGCCGTTTCTCGGAAGGTATTTGCGAACTGGTGAAAGGTTCTATGTTTGACCTGTGCGATTTTTATTTTCCATGTAATATTTGTGCTTACACTTCACAATGCTAATACATTTTGTGATGTGGTTGTTCGAGCATGATGCATTCAGCAGTCACAGGCAGTGGATGATGCATTCAGTAGTCACAGGCAGTGGCTGAAGTTCACAGTCACTAAACACGGTATGCATTCTCAGTGGTTGAGTTCACAAGGTATGCTTCTAAAGTATAATATCTCAGTGCTTATGGTGAACAATAATGGAGACATTGTGACTTCTCTGCTTTGTTATATCGACAAAGAGATATGTGTTGATTTGGAGTCTTGGGTTTTGATAGACATTTATAAATGTGTCTTCTCATAGTATATAGTTTTGAATCTGCAGATGAGGTTTCGTGTTTTCCGTCTTTTGGGGTTTTGATAAGTATTTATGAACTTTGAGTTCATATCATTTGCTAAAAATATGCTATGTGCAGTTTTCTGTTATACACCAGATTCAGTTATCCGGTTTCACGGTTTTGGTTCAGTTGGAACAGTTTGGTTTTGAAAGAAAAGGTTCTTTCATTTGCATTTGTTAAACAGATGTTCAATTGTTATGAAGAACAGTTATGAAACAGATTTATGTTCAACTGTTATTAAGAACAGTTATGGAACAGTTTTCATTTTTGAAAGGATGCAGTCGTAAACTGTATTCAACTGTTAATATGAACAGTTATTTGACAAACTGTTTCTATTATCAGTTGAGTCTCGGTTGAAATGGTTTTTTCAGTTACAGTTGGAACAAAAAAAATTAGTTTGGAATATCAGTTCAGAACTGTATTTTTATTTTCTGAAAATCATATACTTCCTATGTTATAAAAAGTGGAAGATGTGGTTTTTGAAGTGTGTATGAGAACGAAGAGAAAAATATTACTCTCAGAGACAAAAGTTGTATTGAGTGTTCTATTATATGCAGTTTTGTATGTAAGGTGTATGTTGATCAAATGCATGCAATTACATATACAAACTGTGTGATTCTCAAGTTATTTTGAAAAGAAAGTGAAAGGCTATAAGCCAAGGAAAGCAGTAGGAGCTGCTATTGTATAAAAAGGGTATTTTGCAATAAAAGAACAGGTTCAGTAGGAGTGGTTTTTCTCCTTGTGATAAAACCGTAAGGTTTTGAGGGTTTCCCACTCGGCAAAAATTCTATGTTGTCTTGTGCATTGCTTATTTGCATTCTGTTTCATTCATATCCATTTGCAAACCTATATTGTTCAATAAATTGTAATCAGGTTTTTATGCTTGATTGATTGAGATTTATATAGTCCTGATTCACCCCCCCTCTCAGAACTATCACCACTTCCAACAATACAATCTTAAACATATAGACAACATTATGCCATATCTGCCTTGCCAGCATTTGGTAGGAACTGTGGTGCAATGCAGCCCTTGTTTCTTATTGGTTCATAGCAATGTCACATTCGGTAAATGTTGCAATAACTTATAAAACGCTTCCATAACTCTATTTTTCTCGCCAATCCACACCATTCCCATGTACGCATCTACCATTCCCTCGTCTTCATCATCTGCCCAAAATGATTTCAAATTTGTGTTTTTCAGTAACACAAATTTGTCTTCCCTTACCAAGGGATGAGATTGTGTGAAAACACCGATCCACACCCATTTCCCACTCACAACCTTCATCACTTCTCCCTCTGAATCTCGGAAACTCAGATAGGTGTCATTGGAAAAGCAATTTATAACATAGCACAACATAGTTGCAGCGTTGGAAGAACGTCTCTGCTCACATTTTAACATTATGCGGGCACTATCATAACCACTGAAGTCCTCTGCACTATCAACTAAAGTGAGACCAGGGAAGGTCAAAGACTTGACAACCTCCTCCACGCCAGGCGCTGTCCTAAATGCACATATTGCACACTCCCCTGGCCATGATTTCTTCTGCAAAAACTTTACATCATCAGTCGACCCATACTGTTCACTTATTACATAATAATAAGTTCGCCTATCTAAGAGCTATTTTTACCTTTATAGTTTGAAGACAAGGTTCAAGTGCCGATATGTTCCATGCTGACAGCTCTACTATTCTCAAACTCTCTATATTTTCCAGACTTCGTATACCTGGCGCCTCCCAACAAGTGTGTGCTTTCAATGTCTTCAACGACCTGCAATTTTCTAAGCCTTGTATTTTCTTCAGCTGTTGACCACACCCTCTCATTTCAAATTCTCGGAGTGAGAGTGACTCTGCAAAGTTTGGAAGCTCATATAATCCTTCCCCACACTCCCGTATAACCAGACTCTCCAGGTTAGGCAGAACAAAATTAGGGCTTATGCTTTTCAGGTTTGGACAAAATTCCACTTGGTATACTCTTCACTGATTTTGGCAAGCTATCAATGTCCTCTAATTGGTCATTACTGATAAGTTTTAGTGATTCGAGGCTGGGGCAACATTGTTGAGAGATTGATATCCTCGTCACAAGATATAAACTGTCAAGTGATATACTTTTGAGGCTGCATAATGATGAAGAAAAGCACCCCGACAGGATAGTCAACTCGGTCAGAGGGCAGTAATGAATATCTAGATATTGAAGGTTAGTAAGCTGCTCAAGTGTTTCTGGCAAGGATTCCAACTTCCTGCAGTCAGAAATTTTAAGTTCAGTCAAGGAGGATAAATTCCCGATAGAAGCTGGCAAAGCTGTCAACATACTGTTGCTTATTATCAGCTCGTTCAATTTGCTCAGCTGACCAATGCTATTTGGTAATTCTATGAAGCATGTGGACGTCAAATACAACTTCTTGAGTGATCCCTGGCTTGTGACCAACTGAGGCAACTCCTTCAATTCACGACATCCGTGAAGATTCAGGGTCTCCAGCTTTCTCATATTTTCAAGAATGTCAGGCGTGAAGCTGAGCTTGCAGCAACCAAGGAAATAAATATATTGCAGATTTATGAGCTGTTTGAATGAAGCTGGCAACATCATCAATTCTGTGCAACCACTCAAATCTAGATACCGCAGGTTTGTCAAATCGCCGAACCTATTAGGCAGCGATTTGAGCGTCTCGTAGAAATATATCTTTAAGTGCTCCAGCGATTGGAGAAGGCAAAACTCTTCTGGTAGAGAAAATTCTTGTGCATTGCTAAATGACATCGATATCTTTTTCAAATGTTGTAGACGTCCTATTGAGCTTGGAATTAATCTCAGGTCGGCAAAAGAGATATATAGCTCTCTCAGCTGCACAGGTGGCTGCAGCGACCTTCGTATTTTATTAACACAACCATACAACTAATGTAAGACAGGCGGCTGTGCATAAATAACCGAAAAGAAAAGGAAGATACTTACATCGGCAGTCTCGCTCCACAGTTCTTCTAACTTGTCAGAATGATGAATCTCTAAAATTCTTAACTTTTTCAAGGAAAGCCATGACTGAAGAGCTGTGTGCGGAAAGTTGACCCATCGCAACCAGACAAGGCCTGCTGACAGTGTTGCTAACTCTTCTGTAAAATGATTGTTTGTAACAATCAGAATTTCTAACCTCCGCCGCTCAAACCTTCTACCCGATTTTCTCAGACGCTCCAGAAGCTTCATACACTCTTCACGAGAATCATATGTTTTTGCTACAATCCCCCTGACCCCCCGAATCAGCACGCTTTCCTAAATGGAAAAACAGACAAAAAAAACAGCGAGATTATAAAACAGTTAGCAACAGCATCTCTGTATCAGAATACTGGATAGCATGCAAAACAGTGTATGAAACTTACCTGTCCCTCCAGTTCAATATCATTAATTTGATGTGGTGACCAAACACGGTATGGAGACTTTGCAATTTCTTTTCGTAATACAATTTCTTTTCCCAAATCCCTGAGATGGTCATGCATTCTTATTCGATTTCTCTCGTCGATCTCAACCAGGCACTTATTTTCAAGTATAGTAAAACTATAGAGCCCATTCCATCCAGACCCATCCCACACTGTCACGGCCAACTGTTTTTCTTCTCCTATAAAGAAACAAGATATATCTAAAAATATCTCCTTTTCTTCTTCATCTAATGCATCAAAGCTCACTTTTAGTATGCTTTTAATGTCCTTGGGCAATAATCTGGAAACCACCTTTAATTGATCATCCCAATAATCTTGAGATTTTCCTCGAACTAGTCCTCCTAATACCTTAAGAGATAAGGGCAATCCCTGACAAACTTTTATAAACTTTTGAACACGGCTTTCAAATTCATCCATCAGATAGGCTTGTGGGACAGCATGACAACAAAAAAGGTTCATAGCATGTTTGGGATTTAGTTTTGTCATCTTATATATGCAGGAAATTCCCCATGATGTAAGAATGTCAGATTCTCGACTTGTCACAATAATTATACTACCATATCCAATACTATGTTTTATTGGCAATAGAGATTCCAATTGATCTTGATGATCTACATCATCTAGTACAATAAACACCTGAATAGATCTCAAATACTTTGCTATGATTGCTTTTCCATATTCTATATCATCAACTTTTTCAACATCATGAAAGCCAAGGTCTTGTAACATCTTTCTCTGTATCTTGTGCAGATCTTTCTTAGACACATCCTTCACATTGAGAATAAAGCTGCATTTATAGATGGAATATCTTGTCTTGTTATAATATTCTTTTGCTAGTGTGGTTTTGCCACACCCACCCATGCCAACAATTCCCACAATTCTTATATCTTGAGAAGAATCAAATGCATTGCTTTCAAAGTCTTCTACAATTTCATCAAGCCCTACGGGGTAATCAGCCACCACTAATGGAATCTTCTGAGAATACTTCTTAACATAATTTTCAATAGCCTTCAACAACTCTGCTTTCCCTTCATCACTAAACACAAAAACATAATTAACCAAAGTTTTTTCGGTCAAAAATAGATGAAATTTAAATGAATAAACTTTATCAAACATATTTTTATTAAAAACTAGAATATATATAATAAAAGTTTTATAAAACAGAGTTAGTTTTTATAAAAATCAGATCTTAAGAAAATTAAAAAATATTGAAGAAGATAAAGATTTGTGATTTTTTAAATTTTTTTTCTATTGTTATATTTATTAGCAATTGTTTTATAAATAGATATTAATTTGTTATCATAATTAATTTTATTTTTAAAATATTTTAATTTTGATTGGATGAAAGATTATATTTGTAAAGTAAAGAAAGTTTACCTCTAATTTTAACATTTAACTTGTTTAATTGTCAAATAACTCAAGTGACTAACACTATTCTCATGAAACAAAAACATAAATTCTAAACTATGCCAATGTTTTGGAAAAACTCATCGATGAACAACAAACGATCTTCAATAATTTTTTTAAATGTTTACTATTGCTGATTCTATTGCCTCACCATGTAGAAATGCGTGTAGCAGAATTTCTTGAAGTGATTTAATATTGTTATGTTTTGAACTTAATTGATTTGATAGTGTTTCTCTTCACTGTGTAATCTATGGTTGCATTTATATGGTTTTAGATGATCGACTGATTTCAAGGGAAAATCATGTTTATTTTATATATTAATATTTTGACATGTAAATAATTATCAAATATAAAATAAAAGATAAGATTTTTGTAAATATATTAAATAAAAGATAAGAGTTTTTGTAAATATATTAAGTCACTGCACTCCATTTTTGTTGTCATTATAGAATGTATCTTTGCATTAATAAACATAGTAAAATATAATGGTTGATATTAGGTCTTATTTTGATGTTGTATAGAGAAATACTTGATTACTAATTATTTCCATCATTTTTGTTGTCATTATAGAATGTATCTTTGCATTAATAAACATAGTAAAATATAATGGTTGAAATTAGGTCTTATTTTGATGTTGTATAGAGAAATACTTGATTACTAATTATTTCCATCAATTAACATGTGCACATTGAGTGTTTCTTACAAATCCTTTAATGGAATATTATGTTTTCTAAATGGAGAAACTTGTTTAATTCACATTAATCTTTCCTTTTGACTAATAGAACTTACTTGTTAGAGGTTGGAGTGACTGATTTCAAGTGGTACACTTCGTAACTTGTTAATTGATGAAGGAAAAGTCTAAGGGCATTTAGTTGTAACTACCGATGTATGATTGTACCTTTTCTTTAAATGTTCAAGAACCTTATATTTTCTATGCAAGATTTCCAAACTTATGGCCCTCTTGACACATTATATGTTAGAGAAAATGGGTTTGCCACAAACAGATTTGGTATTATTGGGGTCTATAGTGTACAAATGTATTCTAATGGACATAGATATCTATAAGGTTATTAATGAGGATATTATTTTTATGGTGGTGAATAGGTCTTGCACTCAAATGCTTGATTATGAGGGCCTTCCCTTAAAATATAGATAATGTTTTTTTATTGATCACCTCGCTTTCGATTAACCACACTCAATGTAAGCACACAACTACATGGTGGAAGAATGTCCACAAAAATCACTTGACTGCTAATTCTTTTGACTCTAGTTGATGATTCCTTTAGTTGATGATGAGTCTTCTTAGGATATTTGGTGCTTTCTTCTTATTCCCATGGGGGTTTCTCATGAGGTTGGCACAACTCTAGAGAGTCCCGCTCTTATAAACTTTTGACTCTTATTGGTGATCCCTACCCAACTCCTAATATAATTGCTCAACTTCACATTTTCATTTTCTATATTATACCCTTGACTTTAGTGTGACACCTTTATGCTCATGAGGGGATTGATTTATGACTAGCATCTCTTGGTAGATATTCATATGTTTGTATGCTACCCATGGATAGGACTTCTAAAGAGGCATCACCTCCTTCTCTTAGGCCTAAGGACTTGGAAGATAAAATTTCTTAGACAATTGCTCAAAGAAAAAATAAAGCTCTTCCCACATTTGTTTTCTCTCAATCAAATATAAAATTTAAGGGTGTGAGATTGAATAGAAAAATAATTGCACCTAAAAATGTGTTCGTATGAGCCCGAACGAAGCCTCTAAAGTTACAAAAATAGGGATTAGATATGTATAATCACTGGAAAAACTACAATTTATGTAAAATTTGTGTACCAAAATCAGAAAATAGCTGCACCACAAATTTTTTTAAGAAATTCTACCCAAAATCTAAAAAAAATTGCACTTAATTTGGAGTTTGGACGACCAAGTTATGGCCTCCCAAAGTTGGACTGCCAAATAAAAACTACATATGGTGAGGGCTGCAAAATTTTCAAAACTAATGATGTTAGCAAAACCCTATCTTAAATTTGACGTCCAAATGACCATCATAGCAATGCAAAAATGCCAGAAAATGATAGTCAAACGACCATCAATTTTAATCATTCAAAATGATGACACAACAACTATCTTAAATTTGATGATTTTAAGGTCGTCAAAATCAAAATGAAAAGAACCCTAGTGATGGTTGGACACCCATCAAATTTAACTTTGTGAAAACTGTGAAAATATGCAAAAAACAATTAAAATTTAAAATACTCATTTCACAATGCGACATGTCATTGTGTGACTAGGTCTGTTGCGTGTTGGCTCTACTAAGGTGGCGTCATTTGACTGGGCTGAGATTGCAGCATTGGAAGCCCACGTGGACTATTGTGGGGCTAGTGGTGTGGCTGGTCTGCGTGGACTGTCCACGTGGCAAGCCGATGGCTTAGGGACAAAGGAGCACCACTGTGGAGACACAAAACTCAGGCTCGGCTCATTTAGGCGTGGTGAGCTAGCTTGTGTTGTTGCTCAACGATCTGATCTAATCCATGAGTTGGAGCTTTGGGTAGCCTACCTGGCTCAGTTAGTTGTGGTTTGTTGCATGTGTACCAATTGTAAGCTTTGACTATTTTATCACGAGGGTCGAGATCTGACAGCTCAGTGCTTGTGTTGTATGGAATATTCATTGTCGCCTATAGATGAAGTTGACAAATACTAGGGGTGGGGACCTAGAAAACAAAATCCCAAATTTTTTTGAAAAAATATAATAATAACATATCCGAACAATTTAAAAAATTTCTAAAAATCCATACCGAATTGCAGATCAGACTACCCAAGTCCGATTTGCAAATTTTTTTAATCTCGGATTTGACTTCTGCCCAAGGTAGGCAAATTTATAATCAAAATTTATGGAAATGGCCACTCGGACGCAATGACGAGGTCAGATCTTGTTCTAGATGCTCCCACAAACTGCTACACCTCTAGATCTGAATCGTGGCCCTCCAAAAGTTGAATCAATGAGCTCTCCAATGGCTATGCAATGGAATCTTCTATTGCTCTGATACCATGTACGAATTTGTCTAAGGCAAACAATAAAAATGTCAAGATCTAGAATCTCAATTCATAGCACAAGAGAGACAAATATGATATGATCAAATGAATAACTCAATAATGATCAATAATCAAATGATAATGAATAATAGATTGCATATAATGTAGGAGTGCTTGAATGTATAAACAATGCAATAAGACTACATGATAAGGAGATGATAAGCTATCAACCACACTAGGTGGAATCACATGTCCACCAAAGGTGGATCATCCTCCATTGTACAAAAAAATATGTGCAACAATGAGAGGATGATAATGTGATAAGAGCACTAAAGGTGGGTCTCACACACAAAAAGGTATGAGATGACAACCATCATCATCTAAAATAGAATTTCTCCTAACGATGTGCTAAAATGAAATGCAAACTCTTAGGTGTCTTAATGACAACTAATATGCAAATGCATTATCCTAAGTAAATTTAAGTAAAGTGTAATTAGTAAATATTTAATTACACCAACATTATTATGTATCTCCTCACTATGTGACATTGCTAGCCTATCCTTTGGAGGCTCATTGTCATTTATTGTGGTGCAATTATAGGTGCAATCATACTTTTTGAGCAATATAATAGTCCTTATTCCTTTTCTCCCACTTGGGGGGCAAGGGTACTATTTCACGCTACTATTTATCCCAAGGACCCATTTTCTCCCTTTGCTGATTCATTTACTTTATAACATGATATCAGGTTTCTCACATGAATTTGTTATTTTACATAAGAATATTCTCTTTTTCAATAGATTTACATCCCAAGTTGTAACTTTATGCTTTCTTGAAAGTGTATGTATATTATAAATAAACTTTCACTTAGGGAGCACAATGCATTGTCATTTGTCAAGTATTCCCTTACCTAACAATAGGAAAAGTGTGTATACTTGATCCTTCTTCATCTTTTTATCTTCCTTTCCAATAGATCCAATATCTATGTTGGACTTGCTTCTTTTATAATATGATGTCCTTTCTTGCATGGATGTGTTTTTTCACACAAGATGTCTCTTTTTCAAGAGATTTAAACATTTTGAGTTACAACCTTATGCTTGCTTGAAAGTGCATCTCTATTATAAAAGATCTATCACTTAGGGTATATAATGAGTTGTCTTTTCCCTTAACTTTACCCTTGGGGGGAAAGGTTTCATTTCTCAATATCTTTTTCTTTTCTAAGGATTCACTTTCTCTAGGTTATGTGGTCTTTGTTTATCACATAATATCCTTTCTGGCATGGAGTTGTTTGTCTATGTAAGAATCTTCTCTTTTTCAAGAGATTTACATCCCGTGTTACAATCTTTTCCTTTCTTGCAAAGTGCATGTCTATCCTAAATAAATACCCTTACTTGTGGGTTTCAGGTGTGTTATACTTTATCAAGAATCCCTTTTTCACCTAAAAATAGGGGGGCTAAAAAGGTGCATTCTTGTTTTCCTTCCCTCTTTCTCTTGAAAATGTTATCTTTGTTCAACAACTCCTCTTGAAGGTAGATGTCTTGTAGCCAAGATCTCTTCTTTTCAAGGGTGTCTTCCAACTTGTGGATGTCCTTTCATGGTTATCTATTTCCTTGGCCAACAAGAGTTTTCACTCTTTGCTAAGGGTATAAGAATTCATTGTTGTTTTAAGGATATCTCCTTGTTGTTGGAAGTAGGTATCCTTGTTCTCTTCTCCTTATGGTGACACCTGTATGCACCCTAAAATGGTCGCCTAGACTTTGGGCCCCCATTTCTCAATTTATCAAATCCCTGAATCAATATTTTGAAATATCAACATTTTTTCAAATATATCAATTTCCTTGATCAAATCATAATCAATTCAATATTTCCTAAGGTTTGAGCCTTATTTAATTTATAAGAAATAAAAAATAAAAATCTTATTTAATTAAAAGAACATGCTCTCTTTTAATTAATTAAAAATCTCTTTTAATTAAATAATAAAATCACTTTATCCTAAGCCTTTATTTAATTAAAAAGAATTTCCTCCCCTTTTATTTAAATTAAAAAATCTCCACTTTTCCTCTTATCCTATGTTGTACAAATAAAGCATTTAATTTTTATTTATAAAGAAAAATAAAATAAAAAATAAAAGAAAAGCACTTTTTGCCTCACATGGACATAAATTAAATGCTCAACATAAAGTAAATGCTTTTAATTTTCTTATTGGAGGATATTTGTGCACAAGGATCAAGCTTCTTTTTTTCTCCATCGTTGATTAAATCTTTTGCCTCTTAATCTTCATGGTCTATTGTTTTTCACTTCCTATAAAAGAAGAGCTCTCTTCCTCATTTGCACACACCATACATACTTGAATTATTATGCTACAGGTTTTCTAAGTCATTGAAGCTTTTGGAGATATTCTTACATCAAGTTTTGAAGATTTGGAGCATCATTGGCATTCATTTTGCATCTACATCACATCCTAGCTTGCATCATAGTTGCATCATCATGGTATCATTTCCTTTCATGTTTTAGATTAATCTCACATAGTTTAATTAGAGGGTTTGTAACTCTTTCATTTCTATTCTCATAGCTTAATTGCATCTTCATTCTCATAAGATTAATTTGCATTCTCATATAGATTTGCATATCATTGCATTCATTTGGAATCTCTCATTGTGTGGTTGACTAGCAAGGTCATGAGTTTATAGCTCTAGCTGAGAGCAATTTTACAAATCTTGCAACTCCATGCATAAAGAGCTATGGATCGATTTGTGAGGGCTCATTCTTGAGTTTTCTTGCATGTAAGGATTCATAGAAGTGCACTACTTTTGTGTGTATATTTCTGGCGCCCACCGTGGGGCAACCCACTTTTTATATGCTGATTTTGATTATTTTTGGAGCTAACAGTTGCTGGTTTTGATTATTTTGGAGCTAACCCTTGTGCAGATTTGTTTGGAGACAAAAAAAACCTTAGATTTGAAAGATTTGATCATATCTCCCAAACGGCTTGGTTTTTTGGTTTGAAAATTTTTTTGTAGGTTGATGACATATCAGAGAAGCTCCAAAAAGTTTTTTAGAATTTTCGGAGGTAATTTGTATTTTTTATAATTTTTTCTTGATTTTTCATAAAAAATCAATTTTTGGCGCAAATCAGCATATTTTTCAGAAATTTTTATATTTTTGGAAAGGTCTTGAAATTATATAGGGGGTCCATTCATTGTGTTTTTAATTTAGAGATCATATCATAGCTCATTTGGTCAATTTATAAAAACTGGTCTGTTTTGGTAAAATGGGTCTCTAGGGCACAAATGAAGAGATTTTTCTAAGATTTTTACATTTTTGGAAAGCTCTCTATTTTTTGACAGAGGTCTCTTTTCTGTATTTTTGGTTTAGGGTCCGAATTCATGTGGTAACAATCAGATCTTGTTGACTAGGTCAAATGCAAAAATAAAATAAAATTTTGTGATGGGTATGCACTTATTTTTCATTGTTCAATGCATGATATGAGCTATTATTTAGATTATTTGCTGGTTGTTATTGCTCCTAAAAATTGATTTTCAGATCTAACCCTAGGGTTTGCATAAGTTGGATATACATTGCATATCTTGTTTGCTTGTTTTCTTGTCTTGTTCATTTGAAGGTGCATGACTTGCTTTCATGAAAAATGCTTAAAACAAATGAAAAATAGGACAAATCTACTAAGCGCGTTGCGTTGGACTTGAGTTATTTTGTTACATCTCTAAAACATTTGGATTTTGAGATTAAAATTGAACCTCTCATGTGTTTGGCTTGAGTGTTTTACATGTTTTCATAGAACACATTTCAATTGAAGCTCTTAATGGGAAATGAATGAACATAGATTTGTTTTCATACAAATTTGTGTAAGTGAATGCTTGTGTTTAAACCTTAAGTAATTCTTGGTTCCAATATCAAATATCTCATTGAGTGATTGAGGGCACGGATTCATTCCTTGTTTACATAGGGAGTTAAATGCACCACTTTGTGGACTCACTCTATGTTTACTTGGAAAGTTAAATATTCCATTGTTCAACCCTTTTTCATTTGTGAGTAGTATTGATTAGCAGCCTTAGATTACTTGTGATTGATCTAGATTTCTATCTTGGGTTATTGGACTCGCTAAATCCGCCGGCCCCTCGTTTCCGCCCTGTGGTTGCAAGATCAGCGCCACATTAAAGGGGAGGGGTCTACAGGAGAGAAGCGTTAAGTGTTCCACTAGGCAACCCTTTTGTGCTTTTTGGAACTCACTTGTTTTCTAAGGTGTGGACTCACTTTGAGTTGATGTGAGGAGTTAAATGTTCCACTTTTGGACTCACTTTTAGTTGGTGTGAAGAGTTAAATGTTCCACTTTTGGACTCACTTTGAGTTGGTTTGAAGAGTTAAGTGTTCCACTTTTTTGGACTCACTTCACATTCTCTTGAAGGGTTAAATGTTCCACTTTTGGACTCGCTTCACATTATCTTAAAGGGTTAAATGTTCCACTTTTGGACTCGCTTCGCATTATCTTAAAGGGTTAAATGTTCCACTTTTGGACTCACTTCGCATTTACTTGAAGAGTTAAGTGTTCCACCTTTAGTGCTCTAAATACTTTTGATAGTGAATTACTTAGTTTTTATTTCTGGAAGGCCTGCTTGGGGACACACCACCTTAAGGGACGACCTTAACTCCTGTGTTCCGACGGAGTATAAATATCGGGAGGTGAATCCAAAGACACCTCTCTTGGGAATTGAGTTTGATATCACTCTTGGCTAAGCTTCAAAGAACTTTATACCTTTGAGAAGTGAAGGAGGAGATTTGGGTTACCGTCTCCCCCCGGCTGTGTGATTTTGGATTCTTCTCATCTACGAAGTTAGGCCTCACGTACTTTACGTATATCGAGGACTCCTTAGAAAAGCCATGTATATCCTTATAGACAGCTTGATAAGGTGTTGTTGTGTTCTAAGTGCCTGCTAAAACATTGTCAAGAACATACACAAGTAGAACCTTTAAGGAGTAGAGATACTAAGTCACTATACTTGTTCATGCACAAGGTTGCTTTGCCCCTTGCTCATTGTTTGAAGACTGTTTGCTTGAACTCCTTGATTGCTGTCTTATGTGCCTGTTCAACGATGAAAATCTATTGATGTACTTACTTGATCTTTTAAAACAAACTGAGTTCCTGAGTTGAGACACCAACTTTTTACAGCTTGCTTGATTTTCTATCCTGTCATTAGAGACTTGTTTTGACTTTAAATCTTTGGTTTTTGCCCTCTAGGAATAGCATCAATTGGTTTACAAGGCCACTTTGGAAATAGTTGTCAAGTTAGAAGGTTATTCTTGGTGATAAAGCTTATCTCTAGAATTGTTAGCTACATTCTTGGAGAATTTTAGTGCTCTTATTGTCCAAATCACTTTCATTTAATCAATTTCAATTATCTTTTGGCCTAGTCCAACCTCCTGATTCAAAAGTGCAAGGGTAGTCACCCTTTGATTTGAAGCACCTCTTTGACAGTGTTGGTAAAGCCCCTTTTTTTTCTCATTTCTCTTTGGACAATAGAGGACTTTGATTATCTTAGTTTGGCGTTAACACTTTGAAAGGTCACCTTATCATTGAGAGTATCTTTCTTTCATGTCAGTTACGACAAGGTACCAAGTTAATCAAGGGAAGCGACCCCCTGTTGCCTTTAGCCAGTTACCACCTGTCAAGACTCGTCGACAACCTAAGGGAAAATGACCCCTTTTTGACCAATCTCCTAAGAGTGAATCTGAGGTTTGTTTTAATCTGGGAGCTAATCCTAGTGAAGTGAGCACCTCTTTTGTACCACTTTCATCAAGTATGGACATGAGTTACGCTTTCACCCGACAACAAATAGAAGCCATGAATCAAACTCTCGAGGATATCTTCCAATGACACAGAAGAGAGTATGGTGGTTCTTCTCATGCTAGTCCACCCGGGTCACCTCCCAACAACGCGAGGTATTTTGATGCTCATCAACGAGCCGAAAGACATCATAAGCAAGCTCACTCAGATTCAGGGTCACAACACGAAGACCAGAACAACGAATCTAGTGATCACCACATCAACGCAGCTAATGCAATGAGGCATTTGAGACAAACCTCCCCACTTAAAGACACCTCTCGATATGCAAATACCAGATTGAGAAGCATTGAGAGAGAGAAACAAGCCTACTTGGATGAACAGGCTGCTAAAAAAGAAAAATTTAGACAACTAGAGGAGGAGGAACGTGCATTGTTGGATATACAGAAAAGAGTCACCCAAGAAGAAGAAGATAGACTCTATGCACGACAACTCCAAAGCTGATTTAACGGGAGGGGAGCCAATAGTGGGACCAACTCGCCCCCATCTACCCCTTCCCCTAGCCCTAGAAGAAGATCAAGGACACCTTCACGATCCCCGAGTCCTAGAGGAAGAAGGGCTTCAAGATATGACCATCATAGGAGACAGTCATCTCATAGACATTCAAAGCAACCCTCCCAACGAGCACATCATGGCTCACAACATGGAGGAAGTTATGCTAAATTTGATCATATGGATTTCATGACTCTGCAACAAGAACCATCCTTTCAAGCATATGTGGAACAAAACAAAGACCAATTCTTGGAAAGTCTTATCAACAAAGGTGCTAAAGTTCCATATAATTTTGATGTTCACCAAAAAATTAAGAAACAAAATCCTTCAACTGATGAGGTGATCTTACAAATGCAAAAGGATATAGACAGGATGAAGGCTCCCAAGAGCACATTTCATTTGGACTCCATATGTCCTAACCCCATTGACAAAAGTGTGGTGATGGTAGAATTCCCTAAGAAAGTTGAATTCCCAACATACGACAAATATGATGGCACTGGTGACCCTCACAACCATGTTCGACAATTCTACATAATGAGCTTTTCCTTTCACCATGAAGACTCCTACTTGATGAGATTATTCCCAAGGAGTTTAAAAGGTCAAGCCATGGAATGGTTCACCAACCTTTCCCCTCTAGTAAAGACATTTAAAGAACTTGTCCAAAGATTTGTTCAGCATTTTGCTTACAACTTATCGAGGTCGGTCACAATGCTTGATTTGTGTAAACTTAAGCAAAATCAAGGGGAATCTTTTGTCACATTTTTACAACGATGGAGGCGATTGTGTTCGAAATACCCAAGGACAATCCCTGAAGAGGAGAGAATTGATATCATTGTGAGCAATCTAATACTAGAACTCAGATATGAAGTCAAGAAAATCCCATTTAATTCCTTTGACACTATGGTAGAGGTGGCATGTCACATTGAGGATGTCCTAAAAGAACAAAGAATTTTAGCTAAACCAACAAATAATAACAATAGCCAAAATAACAATACTAATGGTAACAAGGACAAAAAGAACTCCTATTGGAACAAAAACAAGCAAGTGGTCAACGACAGAGTTGTTGACTCATCTCAGGTAAAAAATGGAGTTCCTAACCTCTCTCATGCAGTTCAAGCTATGAAATTGCAAACGTCTTCAACACAACAAGACAAACCTAAGTATCAAAAGAGATCTAAAATGGAGAAAAGACAATTTACCAAATTGGGAGAATCTTATGCAGATATTTTTAAGACATTAGTTGCTCATAATTTGGCGCACCCACAGGATCCTACAAAACATCGCATACCGGATCCTTTACCTCATTGGTGGGATGCTAAGGCTTTTTGCGTTTTCCATAATGGGATTGGACACGACATAGAAAATTGTTTTAAACTCAAGCATCTTGTTCAAGACCTTATTGAGAAAGGACAATTACAAGTGGATGGGTTAACCACTAATGCAGATCATAAAGCCTTTAAAGAGCCCTTGCCTAAATATGAGAAAGGAGAGAATTCTAACAATAAGAATGGCAAGGCGGCTATCAACTATACCTACACAAATGCGAAGAATGTCATTAACATGCTTGAAGTTGTGGATGATAGTGTCAACATGATGAGAGGGAAAGATCCCTATGGACATAATGTGGACTTAACTCCTATGACTGATGAAAGACCCGCTGTGGTGATAAGAGGTCCTCACTCACAAAGACTGCCCCAGTCCCTCAATGCTGTCACTAGGGGCCAGGCCCAAGCGCCCATTATCATTAGAGGTCCTAGCACTAGCAAGTCTAAACAGCCCGTGTCCAAAGGTGCTCCTCCCAAATCTGTCGTTGGTCCTGATTCTAATTATAATCTTATTGACCAACTACAACGTACACCCGCGCAAATTTCCATTTTTGAGCTTTTAGAATTGTCTCCTAAGCACAAGCGCGTCCTCGAGGATGCTTTGCGAGCAGCCAATGTCCCTAACAACTTAGATATTGACCAATTCCAAAACATGGTCAACCATTTGGCTAGCCCTCATTACCTCACCTTCTCCGAAGAAGATAACAAATCCATCAGTCACCCACATAACTTGGCCTTACACATTGAAGTCATGATTCATAAAACCCGTGTTAGGCGTGTACTGATAGATGGGGGTGCGGGGCTCAATATTTGTACCCTGAGTTTGTTGTTGGCCCTAGGATATTCTGAGAACGTCATTGACACAAAGAAAAGAATCACAATCAAAGCATATGACGAAGTAGAAAGAAGTTCTAAGGGATTGGCCATTTTACCTATTCGCATTGGTCCAGTAGAGAAAGATATCTTATTTCAAATTGTTGATGTTGGACCTCTAGCCTACAACATTTTGCTAGGTAGGCCATGGATTCACAAAATGCAAGCAGTCCCATCAACATATCACCAGTGTGTAAAGTTTCCCCATAACGGTGTAGAAATTTGCATCCCTGGAGATAGTGCTTTATCAATTAATAACATTTCTGCGGGATCACATGTACCTTTGAATAGGGAAGCTGACAGTCCTAGTAGTTCACTTGAACAATGAAAGAAGAAGTTCAAGACCATGGATCTCGGGATGGGAGATTATAAGATTGATTCTTTTTCAAAAATGCCAATCTCTCCTAGGTCTTATGGGAGACCATCACCAAGTACAAAACCTTCGTCATCGGCAATGACATTATTTGGGAAATTCATTGAATCTTCGATCCCCATTCAAGAAGAGAAAGAGGAAGTTGTTGTAAGGGACTGGATATATCATGAGGAGAAATACAAACATAACGAGAATTTTGCTCCTTCACCTAAAACTTATGGGAAAGGGTATACACTGGTTAAAAATATGGGATATCCGGGATATGGTCCCCTTAGTCATAGGTTGGATGCTAAAGCTGAGCCTCTTGATCATGCTCTCTTCGGACGAAAGAACAAGTCCACGATTGGCTTAGGTTTTGAGAATAAGAAGAAGAAAGGTGTCCCTGTCCCAGCTGCGACGGACAGTGACAGTGATGCAGATTATACGCCTGATCTTTCCAACCAACAAGATGTGTCTGATGATTGGGTGCCCTCAACGAATCTCCTTTGGGGAGATTCCACAGATTTGATGCTTGATAGTCCTACTATCCCAGCTGCGACGGATAGTGACTGTGGGACTGCTAGATCGACAAAGGAAAGTGTTACTGTCGTAGCTACGACGGATAGTACCAATACTAGCACTAGAGAGGGGGAAACCCTTCCTAACCTTGAGGCTTCTACATCACAAGGCCTAAATGATGACTCAGAGACAGACTCCCATGAATATGAATGGGATTCGCTTTCAGATGCAACAATTGATCTGGACGTGGATATTATCCATGCCTATAGTACCCAACCCGATGCGACTAACAATCCTAGTGTCGGACTAGAGGATTTCCCTCCTCAAATCGCCTTAGTGGATGACGCTTCGTTTGATAGGATAAGTCCTAATTCGGGTATCTTAGGAGAAGACTTGATGAACTCCGACTATATGGTCACCAGAGATGACACCTTTTGCATAAACAACATCGAACCCGCCATTGACTTACCCCTTGTTCACTTTGACCTAATTGATTGGTCTCAGCGCCATCAAGAGCCCACATTCCTCACCTTCCATAATGATTATGAAATTGCCTACTATCTGAATGCTCTTGAACCCATGGCTGCTTCCACCAACCAGCATGACAGAGCCTGATATTAAGTACCTCAGTCTCAAAATAAAAGAGAAAAATAAAAATAGGTCTGATGGCGAAAACCACTTTGTGGCGGTGTCAGAACCAAAAATAGTAAAAAGAAATGATGCATTCGAAGGTGAAAACCTCTTTGAGGCACCTAAGGATGGGGTACTTAATAACTTGCCGAGTTATTTCCAGGATAGATCATCAATATTGATTGAACCAACAAAGCCAGTCAATTTAAACACAGAAGAAAATCCTCAGATAGTCCATCTTGCTCAGTCTTTATCAGAGGAAGAGACCAAGGCATATGTACAATTTTTATAGAAAAAGAAAATTAATTTTGCATGGACCTACTCAGACATGCCAGGGCTTAACACGAATCTCATAATGCATCACTTATCCATAGCTCCAGGAGTCAAACCAGTAAAACAGAGATTAAGAAAAATGCATCCACATGTAGCTCTACTTGTCAAAGGAGAATTAGAAAAACTTTTGAGAGCTGGATTTATTAGAGCCATCGATTATGCAGAATGGATCTCAAACATAGTACCTGTCTCCAAACATGATGGGTCCATTCGTGTCTGCACAGATTTTAGAGATTTAAACAAAGCATGCCCAAAGGATGATTTTCCACTTCCAAACATTGACATGATAGTGGACATGACGGCGGGCTATGACATATATTCTCTAATGGATGGTTTCTCGAGGTATAATCAAATCAAAATAGCTCCTGAAGACCAAGAGAAAACAACATTCACATGTGCATGGGGAACCTATTGCTGGAACGTCATGCCATTTGGGTTAAAGAATGCAGGAGCAACCTACCAAAGAGCTATGACGACTATCTTTCATGATATGATGCACAAAAACATGGAAGATTATGTGGATGATACCCTGGCAAAATCAAGAAAATGGGACACACACCTCAATGATCTGGAAGTAATTCTAGATCGTATGGAACAATTTCAACTCAGATTGAATCCAAAGAAGTGCGCATTTGGCGTCACCTCAGGCAAACTTTTAGGATTCATAATATCAGCAAAAGGTATCAAGGTTGACCCCGAAAAGGTCCAAGCAATATTAGATATGCCACCTCCTCGGAATATCAGCCAAATGAGAAGTCTTCAGGGACGTCTTCAATCAATTAGGAGGTTTATTTCTCAGCTTGCAGATAGAGCGCAACCCTTCAACAAGACATTGCATAAGGGTGCTTCTTGTGTTTGGAACGAGGATTGTCAAAAGAGCCTAGATCAGATGAAACAATACTTGGCCAATCCTCCGATCCTAATGCCTCCTATTCCAGGGAAACCATTGATCCTATATATTTCAGCTACAGACACTTCCCTGGGGGCATTATTGGCTCAAACAGATGATACTGGGAAAGAACCAGCCATCTACTATATCAGCCGTACTCTAGTCTCCTATGAGATCAATTACAATAATATTGAGAAGTCTTGTCTCGCAGTGGTGTTTGCTTCTCAAAAGTTGCGCCACTACATGCTTGCTCATACCATACATTTGGTTGCCAAAATTGATCCCCTTAAATACTTGCTTAGCAAGGCTACCCTGACGGGTAGACTTGCTAAATGGATGATGGTCCTCACTGAATTTGACATAGAGTACGTTGAAAGGAAGGCAATAAAAGGGCAAGCTATTGCACACCAATTAGCTGATTTTCCAATCCAGGATAGTATGCCAGTCCAAGTGGAATTCCCAGATGAACACATCTTGTATACAACTACTCGCACTTGGACAATGTTCTTTGATGGTTCCCGCATGCAAAATGGATCAGGTGCTGGAGTGTTATTTGTTTCTCCACATGGGTACAACATTCCCAAGTCTTACAAACTATTATTCCCATGTACCAATAATATTGCAGAATATGAAGCTTTAACTAATGGCTTGAGAATGGCTATAGAATGGAATATCACAGAGTTACATGTCTTTGGGGATTCCCAGTTAATCATCAACCAAGTTAACGAAGAGTATCAAACCAAGGATGACAAATTGATACCCTATAAAAAGATGGTTGATTCTTTGAGACGCTACTTCACCTTTGTGACGTTTCAACAGATCCCTAGGATAGAGAACAAAGCTGCAGATGCCATGGCCACATTAGCTTCACTTCTTCAATTGGAGACACATGAATCCAGATTTGAATTCCTGGTGGAAGAGCTACACCATCCCATCTTTGACTCGTCTGAAAGCCATGTCGTTTGTGTCATTATCACACACGAGTCTTCCCGATATGGTGCTATCTATTCATATCTTCGTGATGGCATCATCCCCGACACATTCAACTGCTCTGAACGTCGAAACCTCATCCGTAACACCTCTCGCCACACCCTCATCTCTGGTGATTTATATAGGAGGGGTTTAGATGGGACGCTCCTTAGGTGCTTGGAAAAGGAGGAATCCAACCAAGCGTTAGCTGACATCCATGAGGGCATTTGTGGTGGACATTCTAATGGTCTTGTCATGGCCCGAAGGTTGCTTAGGGCGGGATATTATTGGCCCACAATGCAGATAGACGCAGTCACCTTTGCTAAGTCATGTGAAAAATGTCAGAAACATGGCAACTTGATTCATGCTCCAGGTAGGGAGTTGATCCCTTCTGTTTCTCATTGGCCATTTCAGTGCTGGGTCTTTGATCTGGTTGGGCAGATTCATCCCAACTCATCAGGTGGACACAAGTTCATTATTACTGCCACTGACTACTTCACAAAATGGGTGGAAGCTGTGCCACTTTCTATTGCTTCAGGAAGGACCATTTCTTTATTCATCTTGAATCATATCATTTGCCGATTTGGAGTGCCTTCTGAGATCATTACTGACAATGGAGGTCAATTTAAGAATAAGGACCTAAAGCACCTATGCAAAAAGTTTAAAATCAAGCAACACTGGTCCTCCATATATTTTCCACAGGGAAACGGACAGGTAAAAGCTTCTAACAAAACCATTCTTAAGATTCTTCATAGAACAGTGCACAAGAATGGTAGGGATTGGCACTTACAAATCAATCCAGCACTATGGGCTTATAGAACAAGCATTCGCACACCTACAGGAGCCACTCCTTTCTCTCTCACCTATGGCGCTAAAGCAATATTGCCTTTAGAAGTCGAGATACCATCACTTAGAGTCTCACTCAAAGGTTTGATTATAGATGAGGATTACCGCGCCATGAGGTTACAGGAACTAGAACTTCTAGATGAGAAGCGTAAGGCTTCCTTTGATCATATGAGAGTGTATCAAAAGCGTATGTCCAAGGCATTCAACAAGAAAGTTCACCCTAGAGAATTTCAAATAGGTGATCTTGTTTTGCGAGAGAACCCTAAGAACCAACAACACAGAGAGCAAAAGGGCAAGTTTGAACCTAACTGGCTTGGACCATATGTTATCACAACTGCTTTTGGTACTGGTGCGTATTTACTGTCAGACCCTGATGGAGAACAGCTCCCTGATCCCATCAACATTGTACACCTCAAGAAGTTCTATCCTTGATGCCCATTCTGTCTGGGGGCATCCTTTGTATATATTTTATTGATCCTGAAAAAAATACAAAAAAAAAAATCATATATGATGCTGAAAAAATCCTAAAAAGCATATAAAGTCCTGAAAAAATACAAAAAATTCAAAAAATAAAAAAAATAAAAAAAATAAAAAAAAAGTGCCTTGGTGAAAACCTGGAAACAGGCGCCTTGGTAGCAAAAAATCCAAAAAAAAGAAAAAAAAAGAAAAAAGAAAAAGTGCCTTAGTGAAAACCTGGAAATAGGCGCTACTTGAGGCCTTTGCACCCCTATTTGTTAGCATGCATCCTCGACACTTAGCCTTTCTCCGTCATGCCTTGACCTTATTTGACTTGGTCTGGAATTGGTCTTTGTCTTTGTCTAAGGGGCGTACCTATTAGCATAGGTCTTTTAGGTGCATTTGTCTCTTGGGGCATTTCACAACAAGTGTTTTTCAACACCACCCCAAATAGTGTTTTTCAACACTACCCTTGCGTCGAGTGTTTCTTAACACTTATTAGATGTCTTACCCTACAGTCTAGTATGCTGCGATATTTCTAATTTGTAGATGTGATAACCAGAGTTTGACTCTATGACCAACACACATGCACTTAAACAATCAACTCGTTGAGATATGTTGACTTTATTTTTCTTTGTGTGCTGTCTATGAAGATTTCTTTGATGAGTGGTCTCTCCCTGAGAAGTTTTCGATGATGCATAGCTAGAAGACTGAGGGTATGAGAACATGTTTTATTTCTTTATCTGCTTGTGGGTATATTTTGTTGATCCTAACTGTCATGAGCATTTATGCTGGTCTTACTTGACACTATGGATTGACGAGGTATTATCCTTGACTGTTATGCGAGTGCATGCTTCTAGTTATCCTGACTTTCATGTGTCTTGATACAAGCATAATCTTGCCATATCAAACTTAGGTAATCTTACTGCATTAGTCATCTTGACCTATATGTCTTTGATGCCTAGGTGAGATTTCCACATTTCTATCTGATAAAGATCATATTCATATCCACATAGTTATGCTAGTGTGCATTATATGATCTTAAGACGCTACCAATAATGCTCGATGATGATAATTAGATGTCTATAAGCGTTGTGACCTTGCAATTCAACCACTTTCATAGTAGCTTGCATTCTTAGGTTCATCATAGTTTAGTTTTTTGCATCTTGCATATGGAGAGAGCTCTTCTTTTTTATCATCTATGGACTAGTTGGTCAACTGTGCTCATTTTCTGATTCTTCTTGATCATCTCTTTCATTTTTGGTCTTTCATGTCACATCATTTCCTATCCATTTCAGACTCGAAACCAAAATCTGAGTCGCGTTGACTGACCTTTTGAGGCACAATTCTTCGATTTCTGATAGAATTTCTTCATTTCCATGTCTTTCAACCTTCTAGTCTTTCATTCACCCCTTTTGCTTCCTCTCTCTGAGGTTTGACTTAATCTTTATCCTATATCTTTCCCAGTCAAACCTAGTCAACCTGGGGCATATCTTCACTGTTTGATGGTTATCTTATCATGCTCCCTTATCTTCAGTTGTGATTTCATTTTGATTTGATCAATCTTTATCAATCTGTTGTTCCTCTCTATCTGATTTCAATTTCGATTCCGAGGGGGCAGTACCTATGGGATTCTCATCCCTGATTCTCTTGATTTTCCTGATTCAGACATCTTTTTATGAGTTTTTGCTCAAGCTTGAGATTCTTATCTCTTATTTTGGATATGATCCCGAATCGACCTCATGTCCAGAATCTTTTGTTTATGTTTGTCCGGATGTGATCCCGAATCAACCTCACATCTGAGTTGTTTTGTGATCCCAGATCGATCTCACATTTCAACTTCATTCTTTGACTACATGTGTTCCCAAATAGATCACACATTAGTCAAAGAGGGGCAAATGTATGCACCCTAAAATGGTCGCCTAGACTTTGGGCCCCCATTTCTCAATTTATCAAATCCCCGAATCAATATTTTGAAATATCAACATTTTTTCAAATATATCAATTTCCTTGATCAAATCATAATCAATTCAATATTTCCTAAGGTTTGAGCTTTATTTAATTTATAAGAAATAAAAAATAAAAATCTTATTTAATTAAGAGAACATGCTCTCTTTTAATTAATTAAAAATCTCTTTTAATTAAATAATAAAATCACTTTATCCTAAGCCTTTATTTAATTAAAAGGAATTTCCTCCCCTTTTATTTAAATAAAAAAATTTCACTTTTCCTCTTATCCTATGTTGTACAAATAAAGCATTTAATTCTTATTTATAAAGAAAAATAAAATAAAAAATAAAAGAAAAGCACTTTTTGCCTCACATGGACATAAATTAAATGCTCAACATAAAGTAAATGCTTCTAATTTTCTTATTGGAGGATATTTGTGCACAAGGATCAACCTTCTTTTTTTCTCCATCGTTGATTAAATCTTTTGCCTCTTAATCTCCATGGTCTATTGTTTTTCACTTCCTATAAAAGAAGAGCTCTCTTCCTCATTTGCACACACCATACATACTTGAATTATTATGCTACAGGTTTTCTAAGTCATTGAAGCTTTTGGAGATATTCTTGCATCAAGTTTTGAAGATTTGGAGCATCATTGGCATTCATTTTGCATCTACATCACATCCTAGCTTGCATCATAGTTGCATCATCATGGTATCATTTCCTTTCATGTTTTAGATTAATCTCACATAGTTTAATTAGAGGGTTTGTAACTCTTTCATTTCTATTCTCATAGCTTAATTGCATCTTCATTCTCATAAGATTAATTTGCATTCTCATATAGATTTGCATATCATTGCATTCATTTGGAATCTCTCATTGTGTGGTTGACTAGCAAGGTCATGAGTTTATAGCTCTAGCTGAGAGCAATTTTACAAATCTTGCAACTCCATGCATAAAGAGCTATGGATCGATTTGTGAGGGCTCATTCTTGAGTTTCTTTGCATGTAAGGATTCATAGAAGTGCACTACTTTTGTGTGTACAACACCATAGTCTTATGCTTCCATCATAAGGAAGGGGCATATATACAACCTCTTTTGTATATTAAGCAACTTTTATTTTATTTTATTGATACCTAAGGAGACAACACTTTCCTTAGGACTAACCGCTTTTAGATCCCTAATAAGATAATTATTTTCTTAGGATTGATCACATTTTATTTATCCTTAAGAAGACAATCTTTCCTTAGGACTAATCACTTTTGGATCCCTAAGAAGACAATATTCTTTAGGACATCTGATCTTGTTTTATTAATCCCTAAGGAGAAAATTCTTTCCTTAGGACTGATCATCCTTTTTAGATCCCTATGGAGATAATGTTTTCCATAAGACTAGTCCCATAAGCCACCCCTATGTACAAATTTTTTAAGCCACCTCAAGTGCAAAATTATACAAGCCGCCCCTATGCACAAATTTTTCAAGGTAGAATTGAATAGCATAACACAACTTTCTAGACCATCAATTCTCCTGCCCTCTTTCTTTGGGATAAGTGGAACTAGTGCAACACAACTTGCTAGCCTTTCCTTGTCCTCTTCTTCTTCTCCCATGAATCACCTAGCATAACACAACTTTCTAGACTGTTGGATTCGTGGTCCTTCTCTCTTCTTTTCATGCTCTCATAGCTATGTTAGTGGGTTAGATCACGAGTCTTGTCTTTCTTTGATGTGTGTTCTCGCTCTTTCTAGGTGACCACTTATGCTTTTGTAATAGTTTTATGAGCATGATGCTAGCATTGAAGACATTTTATTTAGTTCTTGGTAGTGCTTTAAATTGCCTTGCAAATTTTTTTGAGTCCCCTTGATAAATTTTGGTTTTTATCCGATGGTTTGTGCTCTCTATTGATGGTTTAGGGCTTAGAGTTTTATGCATTTGTAATATCTTTTGTGAAAACCCTAGGTTTGTTATGTTTTGTGGTTACTTTTTGGTTCATAAGACTACGTAATTTATCTTATTTGGTCACTTTTTATTATTTTTCCCTAAGTAATTTTTTACATAGATTTAAAGATTTATATATAATTCTAATAAATCATATACAATTTTAATACATCTTAAAATCTAATTTTATAAAATACGTGTAATTTTTAAAATCCTCCTAATTAAAAAATATAAATTATAAATATTATATACTAAAATTAATATGCTTTATTATTATTTTAAAAAATGTTTTTAATTATCTTTATAATTAGTGTTAGCAAACATTTTCTAATGACAAGATATTAATATAATATAAGCATGTTTAACAAAATAAATTTATGTTACTCCCCACACATATAATTTCAATTAAAATAAATAACTTAAGCTATTCAGTTTTCTTATCTTGCAAAAGTTAAGGATGGCAAAAAATGACATCAAACTTACTAGAAATCAATTGAATATCTTGAAGTAATAAAAACAGGTGAAAAATTATAATTTTACACTTTGTATTAATCTCTAGGATTAAAACCAACGCGGGTCCATTACAGTGTAGCCTTTAAGAAATGTAAGAATATAATTTACGAGACGAAGAGATAAGGAAGGGGAGTATTTGGTACTTACTCATTCTCCTTGAGAGCGTAGCCTTTAAGAAATGTAACATTTTGCAGCGCTGTTCTCCAATCCTGGAGCTTCTCTGAAGAGTACCTGCCGCTTGCTTCAAGCTTGATGAATGCATTAGTATAGATCCCCTTTCCCCATCGGATATCAGCGATTTCAACATTGTAGAAGACTGGAATAACTTTGTTGACAGTCTTGAGGATGTAGGATAACTCGGCTAAACACCAAGGAGATTCTGCGTATTTGGGGGAAAGTATAGCAATATGAAGAAAAGACGTGGCCATGGCATCTTGTATCTCAGAGGGTATGGAATCGCCAAGGTCAAGCTCTGGTTCATCTAGGAATACTTGAAGTCCCATGAGTTTGAGGGTAGTGTAAATAGAGGTGGCCAGAGTGTGCTTGGAGTCAGGTCCACGATGGTTTATGAACACATCACAGGGAGCCCTTTCCTTCCTTGGGTTTGAAGACGATGCAGATGCAAATGGCGGCACGATTTCCTTAAAGGCATTCGCCATTGACAAGCGATTGAAGAAAGGAGGAAGTGAAAGAAAGGAGAGATCTGAGACTGATTGATAAGAGCAGAGAATATGCAAACCAGAGAGGGGGGAGAAAGAAGTTGTAAGAGTAGTGAGCACATAGACGGGAATGGTTGTTGATAATCCGGTCAATGAGAGGGAGTGGGGAAGACAGGAATGGTTGTTGATAATCCGGTCAATGAGAGGGAGTGGGAAGCACATGGGTGAAGGGGCCCACTCATTCTAACTTTTCTACGCGGTTTGTGGGTGTGGTGGACAAGTAGGTAGAGAAAAAAAATAGAAGAAATGATGTGGATGAAATGATAGTTCTTTAATAATGAGCTGCATATTAAAATGGACGTGGTTGTTCTTCGGATAGAATATATTATTGATCAAATTTGAAAAGTTTAAAAACATAACAGATTTTTGTGAAATTTCCAACATCTGTTTTTTATGATTTGCATGTTTTGAATGGAAAACATCCAAAATTTTTTGAAAAAAAACCACTGAAAAAAAAATAAAATTCATTTTAGATGCATTTTGTCGGGAGCATAGCCGCCTATTAAAATTGGTCTGAAATGAAAATGTCAATGTCAACTACTCCCAAGATTTGACACTATATTAAATGCAATACTTAATTTTTGAGTTTTGGCCATGGCATCACATATGGGTTCATTTTTACAATTTATGAATACTGTTTACAATTAATGTTAGGATTAGGTATATAGTTAGACTTAGGATGAAGATTAAGATATTAACCAAAATTTAATAAGTGTTAGGGTTCAATTTATTTGTATTATAAAATATTTGGTATTAGAGTTTAGCTTGGTTTATTATTAAGCTTTGGCTTGGTTTATTATTAGGGTTAGAGATTTATTAGGTTTAGGTTAAGTATTAGGATCATGGTTCAATTTGGTTCAATTAGGTTTAGGGTTAGGTTTATTTTTAGTTTAGTGTTATGATTAAGGTCCAATCTCATTTAGGGTTGAAATCAGGGCTCAATATAGTTTAGTATTCAATCAGGTTAAGGATTAGGGTTTCATAAGGGTTAGGATTCAATTTCAGTTAGGATTTTATAAGGTTTACGGTTCAATTTATTAAAGTTTTCAATTAGGTGCTGTATTAAGATTCAATTTAAGCTGATTAATTTAATAATATACTAAAATGAAGGAATAATAAGATTAAATCTAGAGCAATAGAGTTTATACGATATCTTACTAATTTTGGAATTAAAAATAGAATGTGTAAGATCTAATTACTGGTTGAATAAGTGTTGATTGAGAATTAGGATTACATGAAACTGATAATATAATATTATGTTGATTAGTCAATCTTTTTATCTTCTTTAGCATATCTTTATTTTCTTAATTTTTATTACATTTGCAGTGTAATTATGTTGGTTTTTATGTCATAGTAGACCATAAAGTATAGAAGTATACGCAAAGAAATTAGTTAAAAAATTATTTATTCAATCTAATAAAATTATTAGGTATATAATCTTTTATAAATAACATATTTAATATGTAACATTTAATGTAAAACTATGAGTAGAATTGTTGTGTAAAGACATGAAATAATTGTTTGAACAAATACCTCAAACTAGAAAAGCATTATATCAATAGCCTAAAATGATATTATGGTTGTTCAATAAAATTTAGTTATATGCATTCTTGAGTTATATCAATGAACGCTGCCATTATTTAAAATTGCCACACCTTCATATAAAATTTACATAATAGTCAAGCGTTTCTTACTAGAGTCTCTTTATTCATTCAGAAAATGCTTCACACTCTTACTTATAAACCAACTTTATAAATATTTATAGGCATTTGAAAGCTAGTCCATAGTCATACATAGTGGAGCAAGTTATTTCCTTATATTGCACACCATAAATCAAGTATTGAGCTTATTTGCAATGTTTCTTTTTTAATATTTTGCTTCTTCAAATCTCCTAGATTTACACCACCATCATATTATCTATAGTCACATAAAATCTTCATAGACATCCATTGTCCATTAACTTGTACTTGTCCCTCATCTCCAAGATAGGTTTTACTTTCCTATAGGATTATCGCCTAAATTTATCACCTCCTCATAGAACAAAATATATTATTAATGATATAATGGTATCAATGTAGTTTTTCATACATGTTTTAACAAGATAGAGGGTCACTAAACATCTTAATATTGTACAGAATGAGTAGAGGATGGAATTTGAATCACTCATTCAATTAGATGTCCAAGAAATTCCCAAAAAATAGAAATTATTTTTCAGTGAATGATCTTGAATGGACACCTATTGGAAATGAATATGTTTAGGAGCTTGACTTATGTGTTGCTATCCCTCTTGGGAGACTAGTTAACTTTATCAAAGGATAAGGTTTATTGCAAGATGGCATAGAGACATAATTTTTACATCAAGCACATAGAGAGCCCAAGTTGGAAAACCCCATTGACCATAGTACCATTATGTATTCAAAGTATGCCTAGATTTATTATAATAATTAAGCATGCCATATTTTATATTTTATATTTATCATATCGATTAATATGTATTTTTGTACACATGTATAAATAGATATCATTATTCTTTTGGGCCTGAGGATAATATCAATAAACCTAAAAACATGAAAAAAAATGAAAAGGATATGATGGTTTGTACAAAAAAGAGGTTGTCAAACCCACATTCATGTTAGAGTTATGCTTGGTAAACAAAATGTTTTTGAAAATGAAAACAAGTTTTATAGGGACTTGAAACCCGAACGAAAAAAGAGAGTTAAGAAGTAGTATCCAAGATCAACAAAAAGATAGCATAGATAGAACAAAAGCTGGCACAAAACAAAAGTCAACAAATAAACAACATACAACTAACCACCAACAGACCAAATATTTCTATTATTGCATATAATGAATTTACCATCAAAATGTTAATGGTGAATTTTGTCATGATCATTAAACTAGACATCTTAAAAGCTTACAATATGGTGGATAGGCAATTCCTTATTGAGGTTCTAATCAGATTTGGCTTTGCATTGGACTGGGTTGAAGGGATCATAAGTTGTATTGATACTCCAAAAAATTTTGTCCTAGTTAACGGTATTTCTCAATGATTCTTTAATTCTACCAGAGGCATTAGACAAGGGGACCCCTTTCCCATTTTATGTTTATAATCATGGTTGAGGTGTTAGGTTGAAGTATTACTAAGGAAAGAGAACATGGTAGTTAGACTAGAATCAAGGTTACTCCAGGGGTTGAACTAATTACTAATCAACAATTTGCTGATGAAACAACTTTATTTGGAGTAGCCACAAGAGCAAAAGCTAGGGTGGTCGAAACCTTACTTGATAAGTATAGCACGACCTCAGGACAATCCATGAACTAGAGGAATTCTAAAGTATTTTTCTTGAATGTGCAGTTGGGGCTTCAAAGAGATATATGCAAGGATTTTGGGGCTATGAATTGTTAATCTACCTGGTAGAATATTGGGAAAGCTTATGTATAGTGGTATTAATAAAAGATGTTATTGAGATCAATTTCAAGAGAGCTGCGAATAAAAGATGGACTATTGGAAAGGCAAGTGGTTAACTACAACCAAATGATTAATGATGGTTAGGTCAATTTTATTTTCCATTCCATTTACTCAATGTCATGTACATGAAACTTATAGCATGAGTTAAGAATAGTCTTAAGAGTATAATGTGTAGGTTCTTTTGGAGTGGGCTTCATGAGGAGAAGAATATTCCTTTAATGGTGTGGGATACTGTATGCATGCCACAAAATGTGGGTAGAGCTGGTATTCGACGGGTGAGGTTCATGAATCTAGAAATGGGTGCAAAATTAACTTGGTCGATGCTTAAAAGTGACAAAAAATGGGTCAGGATTTTGCAATATACTTGTATCTTCATTCAGATAAACCCATTAATCTCATAAGAGTAAGGAACCCTCCTCGTGGTTTCATTTTGAGGAAATTTATATGGGAAAGTAGATACATCATTACCAAATTCATAACTTCATAAATTCACAACATGGTGAATAGACTTCCTTTTGGGAGGACTTGTGGGATGGTCACCCAAAACTTAGCAACAATATGCAATTACAACAAATCTAAAGAGAAAATCTTAGAATATGGGGAAAACAAGTATGCAATTATAGAAATTTGGTTAGGGAGAATGGTTTGGATAGATGGTGTTGGAATTCATTGGAATCCATCAATGCTCCACAAGATTAGAATGATCTCATTTATCTTATCCTAAAGGATATGATCATCTTTGCATCAAGGTCATAAGTCAAGATCAGATGGGTTGCCTCAACTGATGGGGAATACAAGGTCATAGATGGCTATTAGATTAAAGCACAAACATATAGTAGGTCACATTGGCCCATAAAAATTCTATGGGGTAAGTATATTCTCCCAAAATTCGATGTGTTTTCATGGTTGGCTATTCAGAATCAGATTCTTACCCAAGACAGGTTGAGAAAGATTGGTTTTAAAGGCCAAAGTAGATGCATTTTGTGTAAAAGTAACCTAGAGACATCAAATCACCTACACTAGAAATGCCCTTATGTATCATTTTTATGGAATCCTATAATAAGGAAAATAAATCTACAAACTACCAAACCTTCGAGCCTTCGAGATTGGTTTATGTCTTGGCCAAGTAAACTTCATTCATGGTATTTTGAAAGTATATGGAAAATTATCCCTTCCACTTTATGTTGGGAGATTTGGAAGCAATAAAATAGAAGGATATTCAGGGACCAAGAGATTCCTAGGGAGGTCCTAATCACAAGAATTAAGGCCAAGATGCTAGAACTAGCAAATTCAGCGGCCAAATTTGTAATAGGTAAGAAAATAATATTCCCTAATATAGACGATACTCTGATCAAAGTCTTCCCAAACTTTCCACTACCTAGATACTAGAACTCCTCTCACCATAACCACACTAAGGAGATTAGAAAGAGGAAAAAATGGTGACATTCGAAGGACAGGAGGATCAAGGTGAGTTTTGATGGAGTGTCACAAGAAAATGTAGGTCCCTTGAGCATTGCATGTATTGCCAGAAACTTGAAGGGAGAAGTCATAGGAAAAATTGTTAAACACATTGGACTTTCAACTAATAATGTGGCTAAGTTCAGGGTGATCCTTAGGGGACTGGAGCTAGGCAAATTGCTGGGTTCAAAAAATATATCCATTTGGAAGGTGATTGCTTGATTTTGGTTAACATCATAATTAACAAATGGACTCCTAATTGAGAACTATGAAGATGGTTGGATCCCATTGTTAACTTGATGTATGAGTTAAGTGAGTACAAGATTAGTCATATCTACCGTGAGGGGAATGGGTCAACAAATGAGTTGGCAAAGGAGGCAGTGGGTAAAACAAAAGTGTATGAGGTTCTTTTTATTTTTCTAGAAAATTGTTACACCTGAGTTATATGATCACAAAAATTAGTAGAGTTGTGTGAGGCTCCAATGTCGATGGTTATAGGTATTCAATAGGGTTGGGTAATCTTATTTTTTACCGATTGTAACTATTATATTCTCAACATTATGGCTTTGCTGGTCACTTTGTTCCTTATAAGACATGATGTCTTCATAGTGTCGGGTTGGATGATTTGTAATTCTTGGGAGTGGTTTCATGTATGTTGATTACAAGTCCCTGCTTAGTGTATATTGGTTGATTACAAGTCCATGGTATATTCAGGTGGGAAAGAATGTTTAATTTAGACATTTTATATATCAAATCTTTTGAAGCTAATAAAAGGTGTTGTCCTAACCAGCTATTTACTAATTAAAAAAAAGGATTAAAGGGATAAATAAATGACATATTTATTTATCCTAAGGAGGACACATTAGGACAAGAGTGAGATAAATACTTAAAATATTATTCATGTATGGAAAACTAATGATGTAGGTTATATAATTATCAAAATTATGTATGAAGAAGATAGACAAAGGTTAAAATAATTGACAAATCCATCTTTAATTAGACTAGTGATCAAGGAAAAATTGTTAGGAATGGTCATATCAAAGGAGGAAAATTAGTAATTAATTAAATAATTGACATCATTTAATTATTTAAACAATGACACAATATCAACAAATGATGCAATATGAAAGACATGTTAAGAAGGGGAGCCATAGGCATTGACCATTTTTAGTGTTTGCAAATTTTTTAGAACATCAAAATTGGCCTAAAATTTTCAAGCACTTGAAGACTGAATCTGAATAAAATCAAGCATTTGGAAATTTTGTACACAAATTCACATGTTTCCGAATATGTGATTTATAATAATACTGAGATTATACAAATCAATTTTAATGTAGTCAAGGTTGGTGAATCCAATTAAGGACTGACCAACCTTGCAGCCAACCCAATACGCAACAAAAAAGCATAATAACAACCATAGACCTGTAATGAAATAGAGATCTATATTCATCAAATAACCGATTACATACAATGTGCCGAGCTGTAAGGCCTTCCTGATTATGACCAATTACAAAGAAAGTAATAGTCTACAAGATCTCGCAAAATCTAAATCTTTTCTACAACATCAGCATTTAGCTAGCCCAGGTTTGCAACCCACGGCACACTGGTAGGCACCCAAGAGAGATCTAAACTTGTACTCAAACTTCCAAGCAATGTTCCTGTTCCTAAGCTTGCAGGCTACTAACTCCAACTTCGTCATCCCCCTAAACATCTACCCAACCATCCTATAAATACTGAATCCCAACCACAAGTTGGCTGATGAAACAATTAATCCTCCCAACAAATATTAAATGCTAAAACATCAGTCAGCTCTCAAAAGATTTACAAAAATAAATAAACTCTCCAAGATGGCCCCGATGGTCATCAGATCCACATAGAAGAGTGTAACATGCTAGATCTAGGTCCCCACACATCTAATGGTCAATCCATAATATGAGGAGCATGCCCCAAATTAAATGCACCAGTTGGCCAAGCTGATTTAATCAAACAATCTAGTCGGTAATCAAGAACACCGAGAAAAAGAGGAAATAATCGAGCGCCAAAAATTGACCATGCTAAGCATGACCAAGAAACACAGTTATTATTGAGCATCAGGAACACTGATGCCTTCAGTTACCGAGCGTTCTTCAGAGACCGAGCACCCCGGTGACCACAAAAATTGAGCAACCAGTCTCCCAAACTGAGCAATAATTCCACCAAACCAAGATCAAAACTAACAATCTAGCTTCAAAGACAAACATATTTTTGGTTGATACATGATTGCCAAGAATCCTAGGATGCTCCTACATCAAACACCCTAGGTAAGAAATATTTTCTCATAAGGAAATCAAGAATGCCTCAAGGGAATCGAAACAGGTATGCCAAATCTATTCTTAACCCATATCTCCTCTTGCCATTCATCCCAAGTAGTCTTCACTTCATCCACTATCTCTCGTAGCAAGTTCTTCTACTTTCCACTTCTCTTATCTTTCTGGTCTGCCACTAATAGTAACCGATTTTGACCACTACTGACCACATCAATGTCTTGGTAAGGTTCATCCTTCTCAATCAAATTAGTATCATCTATATATTTCTATGTCATGAATGTCATCATTTGTTGTACCATCTTTATCAGAAAGACCATCTGTCTCTTGATCTCAACAAACTCTTCAGCTACTTTACTTTCCTTCTCCTTCAAATTAGACTTTGCAGGAATAGGTTCATCACTCTTGTGCTTTTGAGGTTTGTCACATGGACAACACCTGATGACCCCACATTCCTTAGTCCCTGTCTCTTGTAAATGTATCAACTTATGCCGAGCTCCTTCATGCCTAACCACATAGGTGTTAGCACGACCATCAAACAACACATTCCTACCAAACTGCCAAGGTCTATCGAGCAACAGATGACAAGAATCCATCAATAATACATCACATAATATCTCTTCCTGGTAAGATCCAATCTGAAAATTAACCAAGCATTGTTCTTCCACTCTAACCTTAGAAACATCTTGTATCCAACTAACTAGATAAGGGTTAGGATGTTTCCTTCTTTCCAAACTCAATTTTCTAACCATTTCTTTTGAAACAAAGTTCTCAGAATTGCCACCATCAACTATAACATTACATACCTTATTCTTGCACTTACATCCGATTTTGAACAAATTTCTTCTTTGCACTGGTTCACGGACACATGCAACTAACCTTCTAGTGATAAGAGTCTCACCTTTTTTTGCAACATTTACAATATCTTCTTCAGCAACCAGTGCCACCTTCTTCTTAAGACATTGAAAACTCCTATGACCATCTTCACCACAATTATAATAGGTACCAGTGAACTCATTCTTCCACCTTCCTCTCTGTCCAACATTCTTAGTAACTTGACCACTACTAGATCCCACATCAGACTTAGGATTTTTGGTCACATTACCTTCAACAACTGTCTCACCAGTTTTACCACCTCGGTTCTTACTATTCTATCTACCTTCAAAGTTCTTATTCAACTTCTCTTCAATCTTTAATGCCATCTAATAAGCATCTCCTATTTTTGTCAAATGAACAGTAAGTAATTCTTCTTGAATACTAGGTCTCAATCCATAGACATACCTAGCAACCTTCTCTTTATCAGCTTCAAAATGACCAGTCCTAATCAGGATTCTGTAAAACTCCTTAGTATACTCCTGTACCGATTTGTTAGTCTTCTTAAAAGCTTACATCTTCTTAAACATGTCCAATTCATAATCCACCAGAGTGAATTGTTTCTTCAACTTGTCAACCATTCAGTTCCATTTAGTGATCTTTTCCTTTCCCCTTCTACCTCTTTCCAAATGAACTTTTCTCCACCAAATATTTGCATGACCTTTCAGCTTACTCTTTGCAAATCTAACCCTATCAGGATCTTCTATTTCTTCATACTCAAAGTACTCATCAATCTCATTGATCCAATCAATCAATTCTTCAGGCCTAAGGCTTCCAGCAAATGCAGAAACTTCAATCTTAGGTCTCTTCCCAATCTTAGACATAGCTTTCAGGATTCAATTCTCCTCTAGATCTTGAGCTCCTTCTACAGCTTCTTCAAAATGATCTTCCTCAAATTCATCATCACTATCCTCTTTCATGGTAGGCTTCTTCTTTCTCAATTCCTCTTGTAGGTCTTGCAATTATTTCTGCAAAGCCCTAAAATCATCAAGACAGAATTCTCCAGTACCGTCTTCCTCAGAGATCTCACAATTTCTCCTCGAAGGCATCTTCAAATCAAGATCTAGATACACAAGATCCACTTGGCTCCAACAGGAATAGACTTCACTCAAACAGGAACAAACTTCACTCCACAAGATCAACTCAACCTTGCTTTGATACCACTTAATGCAGTCAAGGTTGGTGAATCCAATTAAGGACTGACCGACCTTGCAACCAACCCAATACGTAGTGGAAATACACAAAAACAACCAGAGATCTGTAATGAAACAGAGATCTATATTCATCAAATCACTAATTACATGCAATGTGGCAGGCTGTAAGGCCTTCCCGGTTACGACCAATTACAAAGAAAGTAATAGTTTACAAGATCTCACAAGATCTAAATCTTTTCCACAACATCAACATTCAACTAGGCTAGGTTTGCAACACACAACACACTGGTAGGCACCCAGGAGAGATCTAAACTTGTACTCAAACTTCCAAGCAATCTTCCTATTCCTAAGCTCATAGGCTACTAACTCCAACTTCTTCATCCCCCTAAACATCTACCCAACCATCCTATAAATACTGAATCCTAGCCACAATTCAGTTGATGAAAGAATTAATCCTCCCAACAAATATTAAATGCTAAAACATCAGTTGGCTCTCAAAAGATTTACAAAAATAAATAAACTCTCCAAGATGGCCCCAACGGTCATCAGATCCACATAAAAGAGTGCAACACGTCAGATCTAGGTCTCCACACATCCAATAGTCAATCCATAACATGAGGAGCGTGCCCCAAATTAAATGCACCAGTCAGCCAAGACGATTCAATCAAACAATCCAGTCGGTAAGTAAGAACACTGATCAATAGAGGAAATAACCAAGCACCAGAAACCAACCACGCTAAGCATGACCGAGCAACACAGTTATTACCAAGCATCAAGAACACTGATGCCTTCAGTTACCGAGTGTTCTTCAGAGACCAAGCACCTCGGTGACCACAAAAACCAAGCAACTAGTCTCCCAAACCGAGCAAGAATTCCATCAAACCAAGATCAAAACTAACAATCTAGCTTCAAAGACAAACATATTTTTGGTTGATACAGGATTGCCAAGAATCCTAGGATGCTCCTACATCAAATTTTGTATAGGTGTTTCTAGAAACCATTGTTTAAAGGTCTGTTTTTCAAGACCTATTATGCCAGTGCACAACAACCATAATTTGACCTTAATTTTAAAAGTATTTTTCTAAATCCTTCTCAGATCTAATTTTTAAGATACTTAATATTGGTGAGGATATTTTTTTGTAATTTTGTCTACTAAATATTTATGGGGTGTAATTTATGTTTTGAAAAATCCTCGTGTACGACAAGAATAAGTTGACCTTCACTTATAATTTTTTCTTTTCTTTTTCAAAGTGAAAGGTGTTGTCCATAGTTTGATTTCATATTTATTTAAATTCAAAAAGCATGTAAAAATGTAAAGTTGTTAAAAAATAAGGAAACTTGTTATTTCAGGCTTATGGACCTATTTCATTAAAAATTATTTATAAATATAAAAAATAGTCCAATTAAAAAAATTATATATTTTAAACATACACAATCTCATCTATAATGGTTTTTAATTTTTTGAGAAAATTCTGCAAAAAAACATCTTCCACGAAATGTGTGTCTTAAGTCAAATACTTTCACTAGAAGTGGAGTCAACTTCTTGCTCTTATCCACACATTGTCATTTCATTTTTTACTTTGTTATCCATGAAAATGGTGAATCCATAGATAAATTATCATATGAATATCTTTCATGTAATAATGATGCGTAATTTACTCATGGCTTAGTATTTTGGGTGGAGAAACATATTTTGAAGCTATTAGAAATATCATTATTTTTTGTTAGGAGTTATATCGTAATTACTAAATAATAATATATAGAATCTAGTTATATAATGTGATGGTATGAGAAAACCTATATTTGAAACTAAAACCATTAATACAATCATTAATTATGAGGATTTACTTGTTCTATTATTATTTATATTTTAGGGAACTTACAATTTAGGGCTTATGATTTAACTTTTAAGGTTCAATCTTAATCCATATTTTGTAAATTCATTTTTCTTAAAAAATAGTTTGCATATAGATTTTACAATAAAACAAATTTATTCATGATTCACTTGGCAAAATACTATACAAAGTTTAGGGATAGGACCTAAGTATTTATAATTAGATTTTAAAATTAGTTTATAGTAGGTTTAGGTTTTTATTGTAAACTATAATGCCAAAATCATAAAATCATAAACCCTTACATTTGTACATTTGACCTTATTTTTCCACTAATTCTTTCAACCAAGAAATTAAAAGGTTTTTGTTGGTCGGATTATACAAGGAAAAATTTTATTTTTTTAATCCATGCCCATGTTGGTCAAAATTTTGACCAAAATCGTGGTGGTCGAAATTGCGACCAACATGGGCATAAATTAAAAACAAGTTTCATTTATCAATTCATTATTTCCCATGGAAAAGAAGGGTAGCGCGCAAAGGAGGATTATCTGCATTTTCATTTGGACCGCATTATCTCTCCATTATTCCCCATGGTGAAGAAGAGAAGCACGCGAAGGAGGATTATCTATATTTTTATTTGGACCACATTATCTGCATTGTAAGGATTTTCATTTAGGTTTGTTCTGCACCCACAACTATGATCTTGTATGAAGTGTTAAGAAAATTTATATGCCTAGTGCAATCCATTTATAGTTGTACACACTAAAATGGTGCACTTCTATGAACCATTACATGCAAGGTTTCTCAAGAATGAGGCCTCACAAAGCGGCTCATAGCTCTCTATGCATGGAGTTGCAAGGGACTATGATGTATTTGCTCTTAGCTAGAGCTACAAGCTTGTGACCTTGCTAGTCAACCACACAACGAGAGATTCAAATGAGGACAAGGGCAAGAGTGCCAATATCCTCAAGAATCACTATGAAAATGCAATGTAAGCTAGTCTATGGAAATGAAAATGCAATGCAACTAAGCTATGAAATGGAAAGAACAAGTGTTACAAATCCCTCCTATTAAGCTATGTGAAGTTATGCTATTGCATGAAAGGAAATCTAAGCTATGAAAGCTATGAAAAATGAAACTACTTATGCAAGAATGTAAACTAAACTATGAAGAAAATGAAGAAATCTAAAGTAGGATGCAACAATGATCTCTAAAAAGCTTCAAAGTCTTCAAGGATTCCTACAGCATAAGGTTAGCATAAAAACGTGATATGAAAATGGAGGAGAGAGCTTTCCTTTTATAAGAAATGCAAAGGAACGGACCATTGAGATTAAGAGGCAAAAGTCTTAATCGGCGGTGGAGGTTGAAAGAGGAGCAATCCATGTGCACAAGTATCCTCCAATGAGAAAATAGGAGTTGACTTTATGTCCATATGAGACAAAAAGTGCTTTTCTCCTTTTTATAAAATAAGAATAATACTTTATTTGGGCAACTTAGGATAAGAGGAAAAGTGGGGCCTTTTATTAATCAAAAGGGGAGGAAATATTCCTTTTAATTAAATAAAGACTTAGGATAAAATGGTTAGCCCAAGGATAAAAATCCAATATACGATTGAAATTAAGACTTGATCAAGAAATTGATAATGTTGAAAATATTGATTATTGATAAAAATGATTCAGGATTGATAAATCAAATAAATGGGGCCCAAAGTCTAGGTGACCATTTTTGGGTGCATACATTTGCCCCTCTTTGACTAATGTGTGATCGATTTGGGAACACATGTAGTCAAAGAATGAAGTTGAAATGTGAGATCGATCTGGGATCACAAAACAACTTAGATGTGAGGTCGATTTGGGATCACATCCAAACAAAGCATAAACAACGGCCTTTGAACATGAGGTCGATTCAGGATCACATTCAAAGTAAGAGATAAGAATCTCAAATTTGAGCAAAAGCTCACAAAAGATGTCTGAATCAGGAAAATCAAGAGAATCAGGGATGAGAATCCCATAGGTACTGCCCCCTCGGAATCAAAATCAAAATCAGGTAGAGGAGAGACAACAAATCGATAAGGCTGATCAAATCATAATAAAATCATAATTGAATGTATAGGTCAATAGGGTAACCTTTAGGCGGTGAAACATGCCCTAGTGAGGAAGTAGAAGAATAGAAATAGAAGACTAGAAATAGAGTGGATGAAAGACTAGAAAATTTGAGAGACATAGAAGGAAGAAATTCCATCGAAAATCAAATTATGCCTCAAAAGGTCAATCAACTGCTCAGAAGAAGGGGAAAAATTTTGAAACGAGACTCAGATTTTGATTTCAAGTCCGAAAATGGATAGAAAATGATGTGATATGAAAGACCAGAAATGAAAGATATGATCAAGAAGAATAAAAAAATGAGCATAGTTGACCAACAGGTCCACGTTAGATGAAAAAAAAGGAGAGCTCTCTCCATATGCAAGGTGCAGAAACTAAACTAACATGAACCTAGAAATGCAAGCTACTTTGAAAGTGGTTGACTTGCAAGGTCACAACGCTTATAGACATCTAATTATCATCATCGAGCGTTATTGGTAGCGTCGTAAGATCATACAATGCACACTAGCATAACTATGTGGATATGAATATGATCTTTATCAGATAGAAATGTGGAAATCTCACCTAGGCATCAAAGACATGTAGGTCCAGATGACTAATGCAGTGAGATCACCTAAGTTTGATATGGCGAGATTATGCTTGTATCAAGACACATGAAAGTCAGGATAACTAGAAGCATGCACTCGCAAAACAGTCAAGGATAATACCTTGTCAATCCATCGTGTCAAGTAAGACTAGCATAAATGCTCATGACAGGTAGGACCAAAAAAATATACCCACAAGTAGATAAAGAAATAAAACATGTTCTCATTCCCTCAGTCTTCTAGCTATGCATCATCGAAAACTTCTCAGGGAGAGACCACTCATCAAATAAATCCTCATAGACAACACACAAAGAAAAATAAAGTCAACATATCTCAAGCGAGTTGATTGTTTAAGTGCATGTGTGTTGGTCATAGAGTCAGACTCTGGTTATCACATCTGCAAATGAGAAATATTGCATCATACTTAGACTATTGGGAAAGACATCTGATAAGTGTTAAGAAACACTTGACGCAAGGGTAGTGTTGAAAAACATTGTTTGGGGTGGTGTTGAAAAACACCTGTTGTGAAATGTCCCAAGAGACAAACGCACCTAAAGGACCTATGCTAATAGTTATGCCCCCTAGACAAAAATAAAGACCAATTCCAAACCAAGTCAAATAAGGTCAAGGCATGATGGAAAGTGGCTAAGTGTCGAGGACGCATGCTAACAAATAGGAGTGCAAAGGCCTCAAGTAGCCCCTGTTTCTAGGTTTTCACCACTTGGATTTTTATTGCAATTTTTCTCTTTTTTCATTTTTTGATTTTTTTGTATTTTTTCAGGACTTTTTATGCTTTTTAGGATTTGTTCAGCATCATATTTCATTTTTTTTGGTATTTTTTCAGGATCATAAAATATGTACAAAAGATGCCCCCAGACAGAAATGGGCATCAAGAATAGAAATGTGCAAAATGATGGGATCAAAGAGCTGTTCTCCATCTGGATCTGATAGTAAATATGCACCTGTACCAAAAGTAGCTATGATGACATATGGTCCAAGCTAGTTCAAACTTACCCTTTTGTTCTTTGTTCTGTTGGTTCTTAGGGTTCTCTCGCAAAACAAGATCACGTATTTGAAACTCTCTAGGGTGAACCTTCTTGTTGAATGCCTTGGACATACGCTTCTGATACACTCTCATATGGTCAAAGGAAGCCTTACACTTCTCATCTAAAAGTTCTAGTTCCTGTAACCTCATGGCACGGTAATCCTCATTTGTTATCAATCCTTTGAGTGAGACTCTGAGTGATGGGATCTCTACTTCTAAAGGTAATACCGCTTCAGCACCATAGGTAAGGGCAAAAGGTGTGGCTCCTGTAGGTGTGTGAATGCTTGTTCTGTAAGCCCATAGTGCTGGATTGATTTGCAAGTGCCAATCCCTACCATTCTTGTGCACTGCCCTATGAAGAATTTTAAGAATGGTTTTATTAGAGGCTTCTGCCTGTCCGTTTCCCTGTGGAAAATAGATGGAGGACCAATGTTGCTTAATTTTAAACTTCTTGCATAAATGATTTAGGTCCTTTTTCTTGAATTGACCTCCGTTATCAGTGATAATCTCAGAAGGCACTCCAAATCGGCAAATAATATGACTCAAGATGAACAAAGAGATAGTCTTCCGTGAAGCAACAAAAAGTGGCACAGCTTCCACCCATTTTGTGAAGTAGTCAGTGGTAGTAATAATGAACTTATGTCCACCTGATGAGTTGGGATGAATCTGCCCAACTAGATCAAAGGCCCAGCGCTGAAATGGCTAATGAGAAACAGAAGGAATCAGCTCCCTACCTGGAGCATGAATCAGGTTTCCATGTTTCTGACATTTTTCACAAGACTTAGCAAAGGCTACTGCATCTATTTGCATCATGGGCCAATAATACCCTGCCCTAAGCAACCTTCAGGCCATGGAAAGACCATTAGAATGTCCACCAAAAATGCCCTCGTGGATGTCAACTAACGATTGGTCGGATTCCTCCTTTTCCAAGCACCTAAGGAGTATCCCATCTAAACCCCTCCTATATAAATCACCAGAGATAAGGGTGTGGTGAGAGGCGTTACGGATGAGGTTTTGGTGTTCAGAATGATTGGATGTGTTGGGGATGATGCCATCGTGAAGATATGAATAGATAGCACCATATCAGGAAGATTCATGTGTGACAAGGGTACAAATGACATGACTTTTAGATGAGTCAAATATGGGATGGTGTAGCTCTTCCACCAGGAATTTGAATCTTGATTCATGTGTTTCCAACTGAAGGAGTGAAGCTAATGTGGCCATAGCATCTGCAGCTTTGTTCTCTGTCCTGGGGATCTGTTGAAATGTCACAAATGTAAAGTAACGTCTCAATGATTCAACCATCTTCTTGTAAGGTACCAATTTATCATCCTTGGTTTGATACTCTTCATTGACTTGGTTGATAATTAATTGTGAATCCCCAAAGACATGTAGTTCTGTTATGTTCCATTCTATAGCCATCTTCAATCCATTGGTCAAAGCTTCATATTCGGCAATATTATTTGTACATGGGAACAAAAGTTTGTAAGACTTTGGAATGTTGTACCCATGTGGAGAGACAAATAATACTCCAGCACCTGATCCATTTTGCATGTGGGAACCATCAGAGAACATCTTGTAAGTGCGGGTAGTCATATACAGTATGTGCTCATTTGGGAATTTGACCTGAATAGGCATGCTATCCTTAACTGGGAAGTCAGCTAATTGGTCAGCAATAGCTTGCCCTTTTATGGCCTTCCTTTCAATGTACTCGATGTCAAATTCAGTTAAGACCATCATCCATTTAGCAAGCCTACCCATGAGGGCAGCCTTACTAAGAAAGTACTTAAGAGGATCAATTTTTGCAACCAAATGTATAGTATGAGCAAGCATATAGTGTCGCAACTTTTGAGAAGCAAACACCACTACAAGACAAGACTTCTCAATGTTATTATAATTGATCTCATAGGAGACTAGAGTATGGCTGATATAGTATATGGCTCTTTCTTTCCCAGTGTCATCTAATTGAGCTAACAATGCCCCCAAGGAAGACTCTGTTGCTGAAATGTATAGAATCAAAGGCTTCCCTGGAATAGGAGGCATCAAAACTGGAGGATTAGCCAAATACTATTTTATTTGATCAAGGCTCTTTTGGCATTCCTCATTCCATACGCAAGAAGCACCCTTATGCAGTGTCTTATTAAAGGGTTGTGCTCTATTTTCCAGCTATGAGATAAACCTCCTAATTGACTGGAGTCGTCCCTGAAGACTTCTCATCTGACTAATGTTTCTTGGAGGTGGCATATCTAAAATTGCCTGGACCTTTTCAGGATCAACCTCTATTCCTTTTGCTGATATTATAAATCCTAAAAGTTTGCCTAAGGTGACACCAAATGCACACTTCTTTGAATTCAATCTAAGTTGAAACTGTTCCATGTGATCTAGAATCACTTCCAGATCATCGAGGTGTGTGTCCCGTTTTCTAGATTTAGCCAAGGTATCATCCACATAATCTTCCATGTTCTTATGCATCATATCATGAAAAATTGTGGTCATATCTTGTTGGTATGTTGCTCCTACATTCTTTAACCCAAATGGCATGACGTTCCAGCAATAGGTTCCCCATGCACATGTGAACACTATTTTCTCTTGGTCTTCAGGAGCTATTTTAATTTGATTATATCCTGAGAAGCCATCCATTAGAGAGTATATTTCATAACCTTCTATCATGTCCACTATCATGTCAATGTTTGGAAGTGGAAAATCATCCTTTGGGCATGCTTTGTTTAAATCTCTAAAATCTGTGCATATACGAATGGACCCATCATGTATGGAAACTGGTACTATGTTTGAGATCCATTTTGCATAATCGATGGCTCTGATGAATCTAGCTCTCAAAAGTTTTTCTAATTCTGCTTTGACAAGGAGAGCTACATGTGGATGCATTTTTCTGAGTCTCTGTTTCACTGGTTTGACTCCTAGAGCTATGGATAAGTGATGCATTATAAGATTTGTGTCAAGCCCTGGCATGTCTGAATAGGTCCATGCAAAATTAATTTTCTTCTTTTGTAAGAATTGTATATATGCCTTGGTTTCTTCTTCTGATAAAGACTGAGCAAGATGAACTATTTGAGGAGCTTCTTCTATGTTCAAATTAACTGGTTTTGTTGGCTCAATCAATACTGATGATCTGTCCTGAAAATAACTCAGCAAGTTATTAAGTACCCCATCCTTAGGTGCCTCAAAGAGGTTTTCACCCTCAGATACGTCATCTCTTTTTACTATTTTTGGTTCTAATACCGCCACAAAGTGGTTTTCTCCATCAGACCTATTTTTCTTTCTTTCTTTTGCTTTTATTTTTAGATTGAGGTACTTAATATCAGGCTCCGTCATACTTGTTGTCGGTTCACTGGTGGAAGAAGCCATGGGTTCAAGAGCATTCAGATAGTAGGAAAGTTCATAGTCATTTTGAAAAGTGAGGAATCTAGGCTCTTGATGGCACTGAGACCAGTCAATTAGGTCATAGTGAACAAGGGGTAGGTCAATGACTGGTTCAATGTTATTTATGTGAAAGGTGTTATCTCTGATGACCATACAATCTGGATTCATCAAGTCCCCTCTGAGGATACCCGAGTCGGGATTTGTCCTACCAAATGAAGTGTCAGCCACTAAGGCAATTCGAGGAGTACAATCCTCTAGTCCTACACTAAGCTCATTGGTCACATCAGGTTGGGTACTATAAGTATGGACAACATCCATGTCCAAATCAACTGTTGCATCTGAAAGTGAGTCCCATTCGTACTCATGTGAGTCTGTGTCTGAATCATCATTTGGGCCTCGTGATGTAGAAGCCTCAAGGTTGGGAAAGGTTTCCCCTTCTCTAATGCTAGCATTGTTACTATCCATCGCAGCTAGGATAGCAACACGTTCCATTGTCAATCTAGCATTCATATAGTCACTATCCGTCGCAGCTGGGATAGTAGGACCGTCAAGTATCAAATCTTTTGATTCTCCCCAAAGAATATTTGTTGAAGGCACCCAATCATCAGACATGTCTTGTTGATTAGAAAGATCAAGTGTGTAGTCTGAATCACTGTCACTGTCCGTCGTAGCTGGGACAGGGACACCTTTCTTCTTCTTATTTTCAAAACCTAACCCAACTGTTGACTTATTCTTTCATCCAAAAAGGGTATGGTTAAGAGGCTCAGCTTTAGCATCCAACCTATGGCTAAGGGGACCATATCCTGGATAACCCATATTCTTAAGCAATGTATACCCTCGCCCATAAGCTGTAGGTGAAGGAGCAAAGTTCTCATTGTGTTGGTATTTTTCCTCATGATAGATCCAGTCTCTTACGACAACTTTCTCTTTCTCTTCCTGAATAGGAACTGAAGACTCAATAAATTTTCCAAATAATGTGATTGCTGATGATGAAGGTTTCATATGCGGGGATGGTTTCCCATAAGACCAAGGAGAGATTGGCATTTTTGTAAAAGAATCAATTTTATAATCTGCCATCCCAAGATCTATGGTCTTAAACTTCTGCTAGCATTGTTCAAGTGAGATACTAGAACTGTCAGCTTCCCTATTCAAAGGTACATGTGATCCAGCAGAGATATTATTAACGGACAAAGCACTATCTCTAGGTATGCAAATTTTGACACCATTATGGGGAAACTTAACACACTGGTGATACGTTGATGGGACTACTTGCATTTCATGAATCCATGGCCTACCTAGCAAAATGTTGTAGGCTAAAGGTCCAACATCAACAATTTGAAATAAGATATCCTTTTCTACTGGACCAATGCAAATAGGCAAAATGGCCAATCCCTTAGAACTTCTTTTTGCTTCATCATATGCCTTGATTGTGATCTTCTTCCTTGTGTCAATGACATCTTTGGAATATCCTAGAGCCTTCAACAAACACATGGTACAAATATTGAGCCCTGCACCCCCATCTATCAATACACGCCTGACACGGGTTTTATGAATCATGACTTCGATGTGTAAGGCCAAGTTATGTGGGTGACTGATGGATTTGTCGTCTTCTTCTGAGAAAGTGAGGTAATGAGGGCTAGCCAAATGGTTGACCATATTCTGGAATTGATCAATATCTAAGTTGTTAGGGACACTAGCTGCTCACAAAGCATCCTGAAGGACACGCTTATGCTTAGGGGACAATTCTAAAAGTTCAAAAATAGATATCTGCACTGGTGTACGTTGTAATTGGTCAATAAGGTTATAATTGGAATCAGGACCAACATCAAATTTAGGAAGAACACCCTTGGACATGGGCTGCTTAGACTTGCTAGAGCTAGGACCTCTGATAATAATGGGAGCTTGAGCTTGACCCCTAGTGACAGCATTGAGGGATTGGGGCATCCTTCGTGAGTGAGGACCTCTTAGCACCACAACAGGTCCTTCATCAGACATAGGAGTTGAATCCACATCATATCCATAAGGATCTTTCCCTCTCATCATGTTGATATTATCATCAGCCACTTCAAGCATGTTAATAACATTTTCAGCATTTGTGTATGTATAGTTAATAGCAGCCTTGCCATGCTTGCTGTTAGAATTCTCCCCTTTCTCATATTTGGGCAAGGGTTCTTTAAAAGCCTTATGATCTGCATTAGTAGTTAAACCATCAACTTTTAATCACCCACTTTCAATGAGGTCTTGGACAAGATGTTTAAGCCTAAAACAATTTTCTATATCATGTCCAATTCCATTGTGGAAGACACAAAAGGATTTCTCATCCCACCAATGAGGTTTAGGATCGGGTATGCGGTGCTTGGCAGGATCCTGAGGTTGCACCAAATTATGAGCAATTAGTGTCTTGAAAATGTCTGCATAGGAGTCCCCAAGTTTGGTGAATTGTCTCTTTTCCTTCTTAGGTTTCCCTTGATACTTGGTTTTGTTCGCTTGTTGTCCCGACAACGCTTGCAGCTTCATGGCTTGTACCACATTGGAGAGATTAAGAAATCCTTCATTCTTAGGTTGTGGTGAGTCAACAACTCCATCATTGACCACCTGTTTATTCTTGTTCCAATAGGAGTTCTTTTTGTCCTTATAACCATTATTGTTGTTGTTTTGGCCATTGTTGTTATTAGTGGATTTAGCCAAAATTCCTTGTTCTTTTAGGACATCCTCTATGCGACATGCCACTTCTACCATGGTATCAAAAGAATTAAATGGTATCTTTCTTACCTCATATCTTAATTCTGGTACTAAGTTACTCACAATGATGTCTATTCTTTCCTCCTCATGAATTGTCCTTGGATATTTTGAGCACAAACGTCTCCACCTTTGTAGGAAAGTGACAAAAGGTTCTCCTTGAGTTTGTTTAAGTTTGCACAAATCAAGCATTATGACCGACCTTGATAGATTATAAGCAAAATGCTGAACAAATCTTTGGATGAGTTCTTTAAATGTCTTTACTGGAGGAGTAAGGTTGGTGAACCATTCGATGGCTTGACCTTTGAGACTCCTCGGAAATAATCTCATCAAGTAGGAGTCTTCATGATGAAAAGAAAAGCTCATTATGTAGAACTGTTGAACATGGTCATGAGGGTCACCAACGCCGTCATATTTGTCATAGGTTGGAAACTCAACTTTCTTAGGGAACTCAACCAACACCACACTCTTGTCAATTGGGTTGGGACATATGGAGTCCAAATTAAATGTTCTCTTAGGAGCCCTCATCCTTTCTATATCCTTCTGCATTTGCATGATCACCTCATTGGTTGAAGGATTCTATTTCTTAATCTTTTGCTGGACGTCAAAATCATATGGAACTTTAGCACCTTTGTTGATAAGGATTTCTAGGAATTGATCCTTGTTTTGTTCCACATATCGTTCTACATATGCTTGAAAGGATGGTTCTTGTTGCATAGTCATAAAATCCATATGATCAAATTTGGCATAACTTCCTCCATGTTGTGAGCCATGATGTGCTCATTGGGAGGGTTGCTTTGAATGTCTATGAGGTGATCGTCTCCTATGATGATCATATCTTGAAGCCCTTCTTCCTTTAGGACTTGGGGATCGTGAGGGTGTCCTTGATCTTCTTCTAGGACTTGGCGAAGGGGTAGATGGGGGTGAGTTGGTCCCACTATTGGTTTCCCTCCCATTGAATCAGCTTTGGAGTTGTTGTGCGTAGAGTTTATCTTCTTCTTCTTGGGTGACTCTCTTCTTTATGTCCAATAACGCACGTTCCTCTTCTTCTAGTTGTCTAAATTTTTCCTTTTTAGTAGCTTGTTCATCCAAATAGGCTTGCTTCTCCCTCTCAATGCTTTTCAATCTTATATTTGCATATCGAGAGGTATTTTTAAGTGGAGAGGATGGTCTCGAATGCCTTATTGCATTGCTGCGTTTATGTGGTGATCACTAGATTTGTTGTTCTGGTCCTCGTGTTGTGACCCTGAATTTGAGTGGCTTGCTTATGATGTCTCTCAGCTCATGGTGAGCATCAAAATACCTCACGTTGTTGGGAGGTGACCCAGGTGGACTAGCATGAGAAGAACCACCGTACTCTCTCCTATGTCGTTGGAAGATATCCTCAAGAGTTTGATTCATGGCTTCTCTTTGTTGTCGAGTGAAAGTGTAACTCATGTCCATGCTTGATGAAAGTGTACAAAAGAGTACTAACTTCACTAGGATACCCTTTGATTTAAAACAAACCTCAGATTCACTCTTAGGAGATTGGTCAAAAAGGGGTCCTTTTCCTTTATGCTGTCGATGAGTCTTAATGGGTGGGTAACTGGCTAAAGGCAATAGGGGGTCACTTCCCTTGATTGACTTGGTACCTTGTCGTAACTGACAGAAGAAAGATATTCTCAATGATAAGGTGACCTCTCAAAGTGTCAGCGCCAAACTAGGATAATCAAAGTCCTCTATTGTCCAAAGAGAAATGAAAAGATAGAAAAGAGGGCTTACCAACACTGTCAAAGAGGTGCTTCAAATCAAAGGGTGACTACCCTTGCACTTTTGAACTAGGAGGTTGGACTAGGCCAAAAATATAATTGAAATTGAGATTTAAATGAAGCGATTTTGACAATAAGAGCACTAAAATTTTCCAAGAATGTAGCTAACAAGCCTAGAGATGAACCTTGTTACCAAAGAATAACCTTCTAACTTGACAACTATTTCCAAAGTGACTTTGTAAATCAATGTATGCTGTCCCTAGAGAGAAAAAACTAGAGATTTAGAGGAAAGACAGGCTTCCAGTGACAGGGTAAATCATCCACTAAAATCTGATCCACCAAGAACAGACTGAAAACGCCAAAACTAGGCAGACTCAAAAAAGTTTCAGATGATACTTCACCCTAAGCCAGACGATACTGTTGCAAAATTGTTCAACTTTTGACCACAATTGTGTAAAATTTGCATTTTTTGGGTCTGTTGATAAATTTTTTTTTTTGGTCTGAGGGTTGATGTTTTTGATCTCAATCACATTATCAGTAGGATTTTGGCAGGTTTGCAAATAGTGAGGGATCAAAACGTGTCTTCAAGAACTTGAAGCAAGGGCAAAAGAAACCTGCCAAGACAATCAATTGTGATATGAAAAAGTACCCTATGAATGCTACCGATTGTTTGTATGTTGAGAACTTTTACACTGGTATAAACAATCGAAAACACTTCAAGAAAATCTATCCTAAAAGGTCAAGGCTCAATACTTACCAACTTAGCCCACAACTTGATGTCCCCTCACCTCACACAAAGTGGTTACCCACAATAGATGTTGGCTTTGTCATGGAAGTGTCAAAGACACAACCAAAGGAACACATATGGTGAGTATCTTAAGGTGATCTGGGTAAACCACTTGGATCAATCCTTGCACTAAGAAGATAAGTGGCTAAAATAAGGTGCTTCTATCTATGGTTCTTAATAAGATTTACCATTCATAACACCCCTCTGCTCCTCATAAAGGACTAGACCTCGTGGCCTCAAGAGTACCTTAAGCATTCTTGTTCAATGTTTTCCCCATGTCGCAATCCCATGAGCTACTCACATCAAAACGAAGTCATTGTTACATCTACCAAGGTTTTTGGTGTCCTTGATAGCCTTGAGATTATAGTGAGTTGGAATCACTTTTAATTAAATAAAGACTCAGGATAAAATGGTTAGCCCAAGGATAAAAAATCCAATATACGATTGAAATTAAGACTTGATCAAGAAATTGATAATGTTGAAAATATGATTATTGATAAAAATGATCAGGATTGATAAATCAAATAAATGGGGCCCAAAGTCTAGGCGACCATTTTGGGTGCATACAATAGTATCTTATTTCTTCTCTTTGGGGATAAAATTTGATAAGATCTTGGTCAATATTTGTTCATAAAGATTTAGTTTCCGTGCCTTCTCCAAAACAACATTCTAGACACACGACGAGCGACCATTACAAGGATATTTTTGGTCATCTTTTTGCACCTTAGAATGCTCTCTTCTACATTGCAAAGCCGCCTTATGAACCCTATCTTCAAGCCTGTCATATGGGTTTCAATTTGTGTTATTTTTTATTTCATGATATGAAACGTCTACAACATATGATGGGAGAACCATCCACCCTGGAAAATAGTATGGGGTTAATCAAAACAAGAAAAAACTAATGTTTTAGTGGCATATGTAAGAAGGTTCTCATGGGTCATTTGGAGTCTTAGTGGTCAATTGCAACCATCAATGACGCTGGTCCTATTATTCTCATTTCCCAACCATAAGCCTCAAGTTGTCCACCTTAGTTGGCATCCCAAGTACTTAAGGTGCATTTTCTCGTGAGGGGTTTGGGGTTCCACTACTTTGAGAGATAACATATAGCATTGTTGTTGAGGATGTATTAATTTTGGTTCTTGTGTTGAGTGTAGTTGGTAATTTTTCAAATTATGCCAACAAATGTCCATTGTCAAGGAGACACTAACCTAGAGTTCCTTTGAAAGATTTTGCAACTTTACCTATCAATAAATTTTTGGAATTGTGTTACTCTGCTTAATTATACAAGGTTTTTTTTCTTTTCATTAGTGAGAGTGGTGGATTTTTCATATGAACCTACTGAGGTAAAAAATAAAAGAATTTGAGGATGGAGAGAATGATAAATTAAGAGATCTTCAAGACATTGAATAAATAGATTTGAAAGTAAAGAAAGAATAAGCCCACATGGAGAGAAAAAGACATAGTAAGGCTGGTTGGCCCACTTTTTAAATGTTAGAAAATAGTACTTGTGATGTGGAGAGAGTTTTTATGACTTAAGAGACCAATATCTATGCAATTTAATGATTTTTCTAACAATGTGGTAAGAACTTCTAGAATACCTTTTAGATTGACTTATTATGCTAGGAAGACTTATGCATAGAGTAGGTCTCATTATAGACATGATCAAGAGATAGATCAATGGTTCCTACCAAAAAGGTAGTCCCTTTTGCTTGACATATATACACAACTAGACCTTTATGGTATTCTTGACTATCCCTAATCTAAATCTTAAGGAGACCATTTGAAATTTCTTAAGTTTCAAGGGAAGAATGCAATATTAGGAGAGTAACAACTTAAGTACTTTATTAATATAATTAAATTAATGTGAGATTGATCTTGAGGATGTTATAATAAACATTTGTTTAGTCCCCTAGAGGATGGTACAAGGGAGTGGAATACAAATTTGTCCAATAACAAACAAAATTGACTCATGGAAGAATATATGAGGGTCATTGGGTTGCAATTAGAGATAGGATAGATCCAAATTTTCATACTTGAGTTCACAATCATAAGAAAGGGACCAATAGATAGTTGTGGATTTGGACAATAGGTTTATTAATAATATGAAGAATGTGTGATTTAATTTAGGCTCAACAAATCTATGTGTCTAGTGTTGCATGATTGTGCTTTTGGTCCAAAGTTGGGTATCACCTTTGACATGAGAATCCTAAAACTCTAAGCAATACCTATACCATAACTATCAACATTGAAAACAAAATGGAGCATCTAGTAAGTAGATTAAAATGATTGATCTTAGGATTTCCTAACAAGATAAAGGTTCCTAATGTAGAGGGGTGTGATATCTTTCTTGAGAAACCAAATAGGCCTAATAAACCCCCATTTAAAAATAAACTCATCATAAAATTCACTCCCTTGAATCCCAATCAAGGAAAAATCTTACATAAGGGCTAGAAATAATAGATTTTCAAATTTTTAGGCCTTACCACTTGCCTCTTCTTCTAGATACCAAACCCTCATTCCTAGGGTCATTAGGCTAGGGCTTGTTCAAAAGGACCTTATCAAAACTCTCTAGATCCCCCCACTAGATCTAAAACACCTATGGGTAGTGCACAAAGATGGGGGACCAAAAAGGGGGTATAGTTGCCACTTTTTTCTTGAAATCAGCAAACTCTGAACTTCAACAAGAAATTGATGATAGTTAGACTCAAAATTTTGAGATGTGAAAAAAAAAACAAGAGTTGTAATACTCTGAATCTAGTTCCTAAAATACTAACTTATTTTGAAAATGGTGCAGATTAAGGCCCTCAAAAAGGGGGAGCACAAAAAGTGGTCCTATTTTTTGTCCAAAAACATAACATAAGCGTCTGTGTGCTCCCCCTAAAATGTTAACTTTTTTTTTGAATTTTTTTAATCACTCCAGTGAGAAGTTAGATAACACCACGTAGTTTATCCTGGATTTTTTTGGTAATTTTTTATGAACGTATAATTTTTTATGAATTTACAAAGTGCACACATCCTGAAAACATGAAATTTCTGTGTGCTCCCCTGGAAATCATTTAAAAACTAATTGAAAATTAAATTATTATTTTTTTAAAGTGTGTAGAATGGAGTCTAGTTTCTAAAAATGTATCTTATTGCAAAATTTGATGAACGAGCCAAAATCTATGCCCAAAATACTGCATGTTAGTTTTTTACAAAAAATAGACATACACACAAAAGAAATTAGAGTTGAAAAACTTAGCATAATCAGAATTCAAAATAAATTATATGCTTAGATAGCTAACAGAGAGATCTACAATATCATGTCATCTAATTTTATGTTGTTGAGCCACGAGTAAACCTGACGAGGAGCACACAAAAAAAGATGTCATTTTTTTGTATGTCTACTGGAAAACACATCTCAAGCCTATTTCAATCGTCCAAGCCTTTGGGTTGGATCTCCAAGGCAAATCCAAGCCTTAGGATTGGTAAATTCAAATCCTTTACAAACGCACATGCCCTATAGGTCGTCTGCCCTATTTAAATCATAAATTTACATAGGGCGAGCGGCCTATGTAAATTTATAGATTCACATAGTGATGAGAAATATTCAAAGGTGGGAGTAAGAGAGAGAGTAGAGGGAGAGAGAGAGAAGAGAGAGAGAAGAGAGAGAGAAGAGAGAGAGAGAGAGAGAGTGCTCTTTATATTTCTCTCCCTCCCCCATACTCTCTCTCTCCCTTCTCTCCTCCCTCCCTCTCTCTCTCTCTCTCCTCTCCTCCTCTCTTCTCTCTCTCTCTCTCATCACTCTCTCTCTCTCTCATCTCTTCCTCTCCTCTCTCTCTCTCTCTCTCTCTCTCTCTCTCTCTCTCTCCTCTCTCTCTCTCTCTCCTCTCCTCTCTCTCCTCTCCTCTTCTCTCTCCCCTCCCACAACACACACACCCTCTCCCTTCTCTCTCTCCTACTCTCCTCCCTTTCCCTTCTCTAACTCTCCTTCCCCTTCTCTCTCTCTCTCTCTCTCTCTCTCTCCCCTTACCCTTCTCTTCTATCTCTATTCTCTCTCCCTCTCCCCTTTCTATCTCCTTACCCTTCTCTCCTATCTCTATTCTCTCTCCCTCTCCCTTTCTGTCTCCTTACCCTTCTCTCCTATCTCTATCTCTCTCCTCTCCCCTCTCCCTCCTCCCCTCTCCCCTTCCCCTTCTCTCTCTCTCTCTTTACCCTTCTCTCCTACTCTCTCTCTCTCTCACTCTCTCTCATCTCTCTCATCTCTCTCTCTCTCTCTCTCTATCTCTCTCTCTCTCTCTCTCTCTCATCTCTCTCTCTCTCTCTCTCTCTCTCTCTCTCTCTCTCTCTCTCTCTCTCTCTCTCCCTTTTTCTTGTTTTACATAGGCGTACACCCTATAGGGCATGTGTGTGCCCTATGTTTAAGACTAGATGCACATGCATGTTTTTTGTTTTGTATAGGGGCACACCCTATAGGTCATACACCCTATAGCGTGCTCATGCTATGTAAAAATAGAAGAAATGGTCTTATTTGGCAGGGATCTCATGAAAGAGGCCCACTTTTTGTTATGTTGTCTAAATTCTATGTTTTCTCCGACAAGCTTTCACTTTTCATGGTGTTGATAGTGACAAATTTTCATCATTTTGCACCATAGTGACAAATTTTTGCTTTGCACCATCGTGAAAGTCAATTATTGGAATCAAAAAGACAAAAAGAGATTGAGGTAAGTTTTTTATTTTTTACATGTCAAATGTTAATAGTGTTTTGGTTTATAAATTGTATGATATAGACTTCTTCTTGATACATAATTTGATATAAGTGTAATAAATTTATATTATAATTTGTCATATTGTAAGAGCTTTATATTATAATTTGACTTATTGGTTTACATTTATATTATATTTTTAAAATTGTAATCAATTGATATGTAGAAATCATCATCATGCCAAGGAAATGAGAAAAGAATTTAACACTGGAAGAACATGAAAGAGACAAAGAGAAGAAAAGGGAAAGAATGAGACAACTTCGTGAACAAAAAAAATTAGATACTATAGAAGAAGATTTTCCTTTGGATGAGGAACATGAAACATCAATAGAAAGTAAGAGAGAATTGGAATTGGAAATAAAAAAGACAATGAATGAGAAAATTGCATGCAATGAGACAATTGAATTATGAAGATGCGGGGACATCATCTACGAGTTCCCAAGTTCAAGAGACATCATCATCCAATGTTTGAGGCACACAAATGTATCATGTTGAAGGCACACCATTATCTACTTCCAAAGGTGGAGGCACACCAATGTTTCATGTTGAAGGCACACCATTGTCTACTTCTGAAGGTGGAGGCACACCAATGTTTCATGTTGAAGGCACACCATTGTCTACTGCCGAAGGTGGAGGCACACCAATGTATCATGTTGAAGGCGCACCATTGTCTACTTTCGAAGGTGTGGGCACACTCTTCTATCATGTTGAAGACACATCATTGTCTACTTCCGAAGGTGTGGGCACAACATCGTCTCATGTTGAAGGCACTCAAGATGGTACACAATTCACACATAATGTTTTTGATGCTCCTAGAATTATTAAATATAGAAAACCAAAATATTTGATTGATATTGATACTAACATTTTGCAAGCAATGCCTAACAAGATTCCCGTGCATACTTGTCAAAGAAATGTTAATCGTATTTGGAGATCATTTTTTGAGAATTTAAACATGATAGGAAGATGTCAACTATTTGTTGAAATGATGAGAAATTTGAAATTTAGGCCCATCATGAAGATTCTTGGGCTAATAATGATAGACGCGTCAAGTGAAAAATCTAAAGAATCTAATGACTGCATATGAGAGTGTGGGTTCTACATCACGCACGAAAGATAGTAATGTCACATGACATGTACTTACATCAACGATAGTAAGCACTCAAATGAAGAAATCTCGACTCATTAGAAAGACAAGAAAAACATTGAAAATAAGTATAAAGTCTCTAATGAGAGCCCTGGGAAGGTGTCAAAGAGTGGAAGATCCAAATAGCAATGAGTTATGGGCATTTTCTGATAGACTACCATGACAAGATAATGCAATTGTTGAAGCTTTGAAATCCTTGATTGAAGAATTTTGGAAGAATAATACATGGGTATTTCCTAATCAAAGAGATGTTGTAAGAAGGAGGATTGGTAGTCAAATTCGTGTTCCACATCCAAAACATTTTTTGGATTCAATTCAGACACAATTCTTTGCAAAATTTATGCATACGTATCCTCAAATTAAAATTAGTCAGAGATATTTTGAAATGTGTAAACCTTTTTATGTCAAGATAAATCACACATGCACAACTTGTTGTTGTAGGGTACATATTGAATTTTCTAACCATTTTGAAGTTTATAGGAATATATGTATAGCTTTGCACTCTAACAATGTTTTGTAGGATTTTAACATAAATGTCCCACCTAGATCTTCAAGGGAATTAATATCTACCATTTTATGTGAAAGAGTGGATGGTCAAAAATTTTACAAGCTCTCATGCTTGAATGGTACATGCATAGATTGCAGAGGTTTGAAACATTTGCCAATTTGTCAACATATGGAGAGTACGCATGCAATCGGTAACAAAATAGTGGAGTTTGGAAAATATAAGATTGTGAAATACAATCTAAAAGATGGAAAAGAGGCTAAAAGATGTGATTTAGTAATTGAAAAAATTCCAGTGTATCAGTTCATGGACATTTTTTGTAAAAAAATTATTTATGAGTATGCAAGGCATACACATAGAGTGCGATGGTTAGATATGCAATTCAAGTTGTGCAAGGACACATTCCCACAAGATACCATTGTTTCAGTTGTGGACTTTGTAGAGAACTACACACTAAAACCACAGAATGAGGTCCAAGCAAAGTATTACAACTCTCAACAGGTTGCTATATTTATTCATATAGCATTCATGCATGCACCAGACAGTACAAAGGAGAATAGGAAGATATTGAGGGAGTATCATTTTTATATCAGTGATGATCGCTCACATTCTACAGAGTTTGTACATGGTTTCTTTCAACTATTTTATGGTCATTTGGAAAATAGGGGCATAAAATATCATCGACATATCATTTGGTCAAAAAATTGTGCATCCCAATTCAAGAATTCATAGATGTTTTATTGGTTGTGTAGGATGCATAAGATTACTGGAATTCAATATATGTGGAATTTCACAAAGGCCGGTCATGGAAAGGGAGAGCACAATGGCACAAGTGCATGTATTAAAAGAGCCTTAGCATGTGAAGAATTAAAGTACACATAGAAAGTAACATTGTCAGATGCGGGATGTATTGTCTAGTGGTGTAACGCTACAATGGGTCCAAGTAATGAAGGTGAGTCTATGGTTCATAGATTTTTTTGGTTGATGGATGAAACTAACATTGCACCATATGAGGATTGTTGTACATTGACAGGATTGAGTGAGCTACACTCTTTTAGAAGTTGTAATGTAGGTTCATGGAGTATCCACACATGACATATGGCATGCTTTTGTTCATCATGTGTAGATGAATATTGGGATGGGTGTGAGTTAAAGGAATGGGTTGACAAATGGTATACACATATTTTGAGTCCACTTGCCTCCTATCATCCCCATGAATCACTACAATTGACAAAAATGGAATCATCCATTGACTTTGATCACTTATCTAATCTAGTACAACCAGGTCAGTATTTTCCACATACAAATAATCTCAAATTTAGTACTTTATCATAAATATTTAGTAAACTAATGTCCTCATTATGTTTATATCATTACAGGCCATGTTTTTGCTGTTATTGCATCTAAAGACAATGAAGAAGGGATAGATTATTATTTGTGTCATTGTGTAGAGGCAAAAAAGAAATTGGATCGCTCATTTATCGATGGTGAAGAATTAGAATACCCTATAGGAGCAGTGGTTGTAACTTGTACATGGCTTAGACGGTATGCTATGAAGAACCCTAGGTTGTGGTTGTTCGAGGATTGGGAGACACACAAAAAGATTCTTCATTATTCAAACCTTGTCATTGCATCAAATGTCCACTTAATTAGATATGGGGGAAGACCGCAAAATAAAACTCTTTGGAAGGTTCGTGAGTCAGACCATGAGGCAATACTTGAGACAATCAAGGGTAGGGCAGACCCAATTGGTTCATTGGACTAAATGGAGATACAAAATATTGTAACATGTCAAATTTATATAGCACTGTAAATTGGGTGGATTGTAAATTGCTCATGCATTACCCCGTATGTATAACGAGAAGTTTGTAACATTTAATGACAACCTTTCTCTTCTATTTTTTGGGGCAATACCGGAAGGTTTTCTCTACTCAGCTCTTTCCTCCAGTGCTCCTATTGAGTTGAGTTGTAAAAATATTTCTCATTATTAATAAAAAAAGATTTATAATAGAAATCTTATAGTTCAGAGATTTTTCACAGCATACATAGCATAATTCACATATTCTTGACATACAATAAGATCCCAGTTCAGCATTAACTTCCACACATAAAACAAGCCAAAACCAACTTCTAAACAAGCCTGCCATAAACACCACATACAAAAAACCTAAAATATTCCAACAAAACCTAACCTAGAGCAGTAGGAAACTTGGTAATAGCCTTACTTCCTTCAGAAGCAGCATGCCTAGCCAGCTCTCCAGGCAGAACAAACTTCACAGCAATCTCAATTTCTCTAGAGGAAAGTGTCACAATCTTGTTATATTTCAGTAGAGAAGTAGCCTCAGGAGTAATCTTATCAAAAATATCAATCATGATGCTCTCCATGATATCCATGGCAGCACTGGATATTCCCTTGGAGGGATGCACTTGTTTCAACACCTTGCATATTAACCTTTTGTAACTTCCTACTCTTCTCTTCCTCTTCTTTTTCTTATTCTCTTCCTTTTGAACATCACTTTATTTTCTTTTCTCAGCTTTGGAGAATCCTTTACTTCATTCTCTCCTTTCATACCATCTTGATGCAGAGCCCTCCACTATCACCTTAAATAGGCCAACTCAACTCGAGGATTCAACAAGTAACTTGGAATCAACTCAAGGAATCAATCCTATTCAAAGATCAAATGGAGTTCTCTAACTTTTTAAGTCACTTCCAAAACCACACTCATGAGTTCACCATCACTTTTCTTTGTTCCAATCTCTCTAAGCACCAATACCCTCCTAGGCCACTTAGTGCACCTAGTGCCTCCAACACACCAAAAACCAAACCAGATTTCTTACCTTGATCCCAATGCTATAGATCATCTTTACATGGTACATTAGACATGTTAAAACTCCCCTTTCACTCCTATCCACTCATCTTTCACCATTCTTCCACTATAGCCTTCCAGGCCTGCCTAGTAGCCCTGCCAAAACTGAAATCAACATTTTTCTCCCAAAATTCCAAAACAACCTATCAATGTTTTTACATTTTTGAGTACCCTTTTCTGAGTTCCTAATTTGATATCAATATAAAACTCTAAATATTTGACTAGTGTAGACTTCCTTTTTTAAGTGCTCTTCTCCCAAGCCTAATTAGCCCCTCCTAACAAATCAACCCTATCACCCAATTACTTCCAGGGTTCCATGACCAAAAATAGTCTTTTATTATGATCCTAAACCAAGGATTTTATACTTTGTAAGAATATACAACAAGTTTTAAACACCCAACTACAAAACCCTCTATTTAAGGCCTTCACACCTATGGCTTCTCCAATCTAACACCTCCACACACTTCCCTATCAAACTAGAGGCTTAAACACCATTAAAAAAACATAATATGACCATCCAAGCCATAAAATATGGCCCTTCAATGGATGAATCTCTCAGACCATGATTGGTCCCAACACTAGTGACCCCTAATCAACACTTTACTCTCCATGTTTGTGGTCTCTCCTCCACAATACCTGCCCATCCCTACATTTAAACTTCTATAAAAGGATTATATACATGTTATGACTCCTCCCACCAATCACATCAACCATAGGGGGTGGGGGAGTCAATCCATTCATTAAACTTTCAAAATAAACAAAGTGTTGTTTACAAAATCCCTGTTCAGGACAGTCAAGAATAACTTGGATTTACTATCCCAAAACGTCACAAAATGCTTCTAGTGAATCCAAATTTAGTTGTTATAAAGATGAGATGTTAGTGAATGAATTCTTCCTAATACTACTCTTCCACCAGATCCAAATTTCAACCCTTTTGTGGATCTACAAGCTCAATCGTGAGCCCACAGGATTGGCCAAGAGAAAACTGTGATTGTATATCAACTAATTACAAAATGTTCATTTGAGGAGAAAATATTGCAATGATCAAGAAGAAAATTGGCTATGGAAAATCTAGTTATGAATTCTTTTAAGAATGAAACTATTAAGGAATTGCATGATATAGTTTAGAGATTTTTCACAGCATACATAGCATAATTCATTTATTCTTTACATACACTAAGATCCTAGTTCAGCATTAACTTCCACATAAACCCAAGCCAAAACTAACTTCTAAACAATCCTACCATAAACACCACGTACAAAAAACCTAAAATCTTCCAACAAAACCTAACCCAGAGTAGTAGGAAACTTGGTAACAGCCTTACTTCCTTCAGAAGCAGCATGCCTAGCCAGCTCTCTAGGAAGAACAAACTTGATAGCAATCTCAATTTCTCTAGAGGAAAGTGTCACGATCTTGTTATATTTCAGTAGAGAAGCAGCCTCAGGAGTAATCTTATAAAAAATATCAATCATGAAGCTCTCCATGATATCCATGGCATCACTGGATATTCCCTTGGAGGGATGCACTTATTTCAACACCTTGTATTCTTAGATTTCATTGCTTTGAATACTGAATCCTTTGTGGGATTGAACATCACTTTCTTTTCTTTTCTCATCTTTGGAGAATCCTTTACTTCATTATCTCCTTTCACATCATCTTCTTTAAGACTCCACACCTTAGGTTTCCTTAAGCAACTCCATATCCACCATATCAAACAAGTTCTTGGTTCATGCTTGTTTAAGCTTGCCAATTGGTTGGACCATCAACAAATACTTGATGACTCTAATTAGAGGATTCTACCATCAATTTGAATATTTGACACTTCTAGATGTAAAAACCCCAAATTGGTCCCAAAACCCCCTAGAAACTAGGGCTCGCCCAATGTCTTGTCTCCCAGCACCATAGAAAATGAACTAAAGTTGATTCACCATCATTTGACCATCCTATGATGGATTCATGCATAAAATACCCCCTCCAAAGGCTAGAACATCTACTATTGTACCCTTGCACCAATTTGATGACCCTTATGCACCCTTCAAACTCATCAAACTCCTTCAATCACTCTCAACTTGTAAACTCTTCAACCAAAACCAACTTCAACACATAAACCCAAGCCAAAACCAACTTCTAAACAAGCCTACCATAAACACAACGTACAAAAAACCTAAAATCTTCCAACAAAACCTAACCCAGAGTAGTAGGAAACTTGGTAACAGTCTTACTTCCTTCAGAAGCAACATGCCTAGCCAGCAATGTGAAATGAAGCCTCAAATTGGTTCATTAGCAGGCAAAGAATTTGGTCATGCACTTCATTCTAGCACCACAAATATTTCTATTAGAAATGCCTATTCATCAATGGCCTTGCATTTCCAGGACTTGGACATTATCCTTGAAATGTAAGTTCATTGCCACCTTTGGCAAGGCAGTCTCACTCCTCATTTTACAACAAAGGGCAGCCATCTATGGTCCAAGGTTTTAATTCAACTGACAAGTGGAGAGCTTCTCAAGGTATTGATCTCTTTCGTAGAGAAGTTCCTGCTTCATCTCAAGGTTCTCGTTTAGGTGACCAACTCCCTCGAGGTCCACAAATAGACCCATTAATTTCCCAAATTGGTTTGTTAGTAGGCAAAGAATTTGGTCATGCACTTCATTCTAGCACCACAAATATTTCTATTAGAAATGACTATCTGTCAATGGCCTTGCATTTACGGGACTTGGGCATTATCCTTGAAATGTAAGTTCATTGCCACCTTTGGCAAGGCAGTCTCACTCCTCATTTTACAACAAAGGGAAGCCATCTATGGTCCAAGGTTTTAATTCAGCTGAAAAGTGGAGAGCTTCTCAAGGTATTGATCTCTTTCATAGAGAAGTTCCTGCTTCATCTTAAGGTTCTCATTTAGGTGACCAACTCCTTCGAGGTCCACAAATAGACCCATTAATTGGTAAAAGGGTAGATGTAATTTTGGAAAGAGTATCCCAATTGAAGAGTAGTGGAAATTATAGTGAGCATGAAGTTATTGCAGATACAATGGGTGTATCTCCTCCACTGACAAATATAACTACTTCTAGAGACTTGAGTTTAAATGGAGACTGTCTGTTCCCAAACATGCCCCAGTTGAGCAGATGAACCAGATGTTGCTTGAGTAAAGAAGATAGTGGTTTATTAAAGCATTTGCATTATCCCACTTGCTATCAGTTACTACTTTTTGAGAAGCTTTCCAGCTGTTTCTGTGCAAGATTTCTGTAATATATAATGTCCTCATGCAAGTACATGCCATGCATAGTCATTCCAACACTACCGACGACTCCATGCTGAAGTGTCCCTCAAGGTCCCTTAAGCATGAAATCAAAAATATTTCTTGGGTCATATCTTGGAGCTTGTGTGAGGTAGTATGGATTCATCAATTGCTATTACACCGTATTGCCGGGACCTACAAAAGCCTGTCTCAATTTTTGGAGATTCAATTTTGTTTAAAATTGACAACACATTCTCGGTTGGTGTCAAAACTCAAGGTGTTCCTCAGCTGAAATGACCAACGTTGCATATCTTTCTAACCATCAGTCATAGCATCGAACCGTCAATTCCAATAGCTCTGTATGGCCAGGTAAATGCTAGTGGCAACCTCATTCAACACCCACAGTCGTTCGATCCCCACCAATGACTCTGTGCTAAAGTGTCCCTCAAGGTCCCTTAAGCATAGAATCGACAATCTTTGTGGGGTCATATCTTGCAGCTCGTCTGAGGTAGAATCAATTTGTTAGGTGATATGGGACTATGTTTTTGGGGCCTACAAAAGCTTGTCTTGGTTTCGAGAGATTCAACTTTGTTTAAAATTGGCAACACATTCTCAGTTGGTGTGAAAAATCAAGGTGTTCCTTAGCTGAAACGACCAACGTTGCATATCTTTCCAACAATCAGTCATAGCATCAAACCATCAATTCCAATAGCTTTGAATGGCTGGGTAAATGCTAGTGGCAACCTCATTCGACACCCATAGTCATTCGATCCCCGCCGACGACTCCATGCTGAAGTGTCCCTCAAGGTCCCTTAAGCATGGAATCAGTGATCTTTACGGGGTCATATCTCATAGCTTGTGTGAGGTAGAATCAATCTATCAAGTGATATGGGATTGCATTGCCAGGGCCTACAAAAGCCTATCTCAATTTTGAGAGATTCAACTTCTTTTAAATTTGGCAACACATTCTCAGTCGGTGTCAAAACTTAAAGTGTTCCTCAGTTGAAACGGCCAACATTGTGTATCTTTCCAAGCGTCAGTCGTAGCATCAAACCATCAGTTACAACAGCTCTGGATGGCTGGGTAAACACTAGTGGCAACCTCATTCGGCACCCACAGTCATTCAATCCCCGCCGATGACTCCGTGCTGAAGTGTCCCTCAAGGTCCCTTAAGCATGAAATTGATGATCTTTGTGGGGTCATATCTCAGAGCTCATGCAATCTAGAATCAATCCATTAGGTGTTACAAGATCATGTTGCTAGGGTCTACAAAATCCTATCTCAGTTTTCAGAGATTCAACTTATTTTAAATTTGGCAACACATTCTCGGTCAGTGTCAGAACTCATAGTGTTCCTCAACTGAAATGACCAACATAGCGTATTTTTTGAACCATCGGTCGTAGCATTGAACCATCAGTTCCAACAGTTCCAGATGGCTAGGTAAACACTAGTGGCAACCTCATTCACCATGAACAGTCATTCGAACCCCGCCGACGACTTCGTGCTGAAGTGTCCCTCAAGGTGCCTTAAGCATGAAATCGCTGATCTTTGCAGGGTGATATCTCAGAGCTTGTGTGAGGTAGAATCGATCCATCAGGTGCTATGGGACCATTTTGTCAGAGCCTACAAAATCCTATCTCAATTTTTAGATATTCAACTTCTTTTAAGTTCAGCGACACATTCTCAGTCGGTGTCAGAACTTAAAGTGTTCCTCAGCTGAAATGGCCAACGTTGCGTATCTTTCCAACCGTCAGTCGTAGCATCAAACTGTTAGTTCCAACAGCTTTGAACGGCCAAGTAAACAGTAGTGGCAACCTCATTCGGCATCCATAGTCATTAAATCCCTACCGACGACTCCATGTTGAAGTGTCCCTCAATGTCCCTTAAGCATGAAATTGACAATCTTTGCGGGGTCATATCTCAGAGCTCGTACGAGGTAGAATCAATCTGTCAAGTGCTACAGGACCATGTTGCCAAGGCCTACAAAATCATATCTTAGTTTTCAAAGATTCAAATTCTTTTAAGTTTGGCAACACATTCGCAGTTGGTGTTAGAACTCAAAGTGTTCCTCAGCTGAAACGACCAACGTTGCGTATCTTTCCAACCATCAGCCATAGCATCGAATCATCATTTCCAATAGCTCCAGATGGTCAGGTAAATGCTAGTGGAAACCTCATTCGGTACCCATAGTCATTCAATCCCCACCGATGACTCCATGCTGAAGTGTCCCTCAAGGTCCCTTAAGCATGAAATTGGTAAAATTTACGGGGTCATATCTTGGAGCTCATGTGAGGTAGAATCAATCCATTAGGTGCTACGGGACTGTGCTGTTAGGGCCTACAAAAGCCTATCTTAGTTTTTAGAGATTCGACTTCATTTAAGTTTGACAACACATTCTCGATCAGTGTCAGAACTCAAAGTGTTCCTTGTTGAAATATAGTAAGAGATGTTAAGTAAACTAATCATATCAGTTAAGAGATGTTAAGTAAACTAATCATACTAGTTAGTAATTAATGGACATCATGAAGAGTCATGATCCTCCAAGTTGCTAACCCTTTGTATAATATATATGCTTGATTGGAATGAGGAATCAATCAATCACAAAGGCCATTGCATTCCTTAGTCCATCAACAAGAACATATTATTCACTTACCTATTCATCCTATATTCCTAACATGGTATCAGAGTAGGTTCCTTCGAACAAAGCTTTACCGCCTAAAGGAAGATCCTAAAGACTTTGTCTGGTTGTGCTATTGTTTCCATGGTTTATTCGCTGACAAACTTAGACTTATTGCTATTGTTCAAACTTAGACTCCATTACTATTATTGATGGAAACTTACTCTCTATCATGAGTGCTTGACTGTGTCTGAGATGATAAATGATCTGATATATGCTAGTGTTGTTGGTACTCAGACTGACTTGTAACTATGGTTATAGGCTGAGTGATCACCAAATCACTACAGTGAGCCGAGGATCATTTTTGATGCCAATGAAGGATTACCATTAAAGAGGATGTGACTGTTATTGCCATCATTGAGTGATGTATACAATTTTCTTCAATTGTGATTCCACTTGAGTATTGTCATCACTCTAAGTCAACAATACATGATGATCAATGTACACTCTAGTATGCTTTCGTAGTGTTTCTTCGAACTCGATCGGATATGAGTGATTGTGCAGCATGATAATATGTGTATCCCACTGGATCGCAAGTGTAAAATTGATTGTATCACTATGCTATACCCAAGTCAGTGCAGGATGATTTTAATCAGTGGAGATCACATTAAGGTGTTATGGATTCCAAATTGGTAGCTAGAGCTGATAGTGGGTATCTTGCAAGTTTCTTAATTCTCACCCAGCAACAACATACAAGTTGTATGAATGTGATGCCCATTCTCTGCGATGTCTAATTCTTACTTATGATCAGGTGACTTAAACTGTGAAGAGTATTTGAATGTTGATCTATTTGAAGAATCATTATTGCCACTCTAGCTCATGAATCGACATTCTCTTTGTAACTGTCATCTGGTTGTGTGCTGTGGCAGTCAGAGACACATGTTCATGATTGTTGAGATAGTGAAGAGAATGAAGAGTCACCACCTAGTAACTGGTGTGACATTCTATAGCATCAAGACTTTTCATTTTCTTAGCGGCTTGTAATCTTGGAGTCACGTCTTTGTGTACTGAGGTTTTGCATTGAGATGGTAGCTGTTGATGCCATGTTATTGGGAAATTTATCTACGGTGTGTCATTCTATGTATGCGATCATTGCAGGAGTTTCTTTTATTCATTAGAAAATAGTATAGTGTCCATTCAAAGTGGCAGTGCTATTTGGGGACGAGCAATGGCAGATGACAGGGGAAGGTGAAAATTTGGATATATATCTATCATAAACAAATAAGATGTTTAGAGTCCACAGGTATAAGTGATTCCAAGTAGCAGATACAATCATGCTAGATATATAATAGACATAATCCATTGTGACCAAGTGAACCTGAAACAAATATGAAAAATATCAAAAGACAAAGGATTACTGTAGAATAAATGTAGAAATGTGAACTACTGGCTATGAAACAAAATTGTGAGAGTACTATTTTGGATCGAAGGTCCATTCAGGTCAAATACATGAGCGATCCATCTCTCATACAAATCAGGCCACATAGGGAGTTCATTCACCATCTCTCATACTGTTAGATACAATCACTATAGAGACATGCAAAATCAAACTTATGGAAATCATTAGCCACTGGTTTAATGAAGACTATTGAAGTAACATGGCAATGGTCAGATATTCTGGATAAAATAATAATTTCAATGGACAACATTTTGAGTCTAACAGAAAAGGCACTGCTCAACATATAGGAGAATATATATATAGAGAGAGATGGTTGTTCCTTGATTGAGAATCATTGAAATAAATATATCACTGAATATTTTTGCCAATGCTAAAAGATGAGATGTTATCAATATGATTTCATTGCATTCGAGTATGAATGTCAATCCAAGTGTGAAATGGTATCGCTGATTACTTCAAACTATAAGGCTAGAAAGAACAAGAAATTGAATTGAATTGAGATGCCCTCTGCATACAAATCAATCTCCACATCATTTAGCAACCAGCTTCCCACTGACCCATCGTGTGCACTTTGAAGATCTAATTCTTTGAGATTAATTTCAATTTTTTTGAAATTCTTGTTCATCCATTCAAAATCTCTTCTGAAGTTTAAGACAGATGAAACCTCCTCATATAGTTGTTCTGTCATCATCAACAAGATCAACCATAGCAGATGCCATGTCTAAAATTTTAAATAACAACAAAAAAAAACTGCTTGGATATTGATCAATTAAACCTCAACAAAAAAAAAGGGGGGGAGGAGGGGGAAAATAACATTTAGAGGGAATTTGACATCTTCAAAAAGGTCGAGAAGTTGGAAAAATTTAGCCTCCAAGGAAATAGATGATTCAGTCAACTTGGACAAACTCGATCATATTGAGAGGGAGTTCACTATTGAAGGTAAAACAATTCTGAGATTATAGTAGTGGGAACTCGTGGATAGAGTCGCCTATGAGATGCACGTGGATAGAATCCCTGATTAAGGAATTCCATACATCTTGAGACTACAACTCATTGAGATAAACATCATACTAGAGGTCTTTATTATCTTCCCTCAAGTCCAAGAGGGAGTGTTAATGTTGTGGCCTTGGAAAAGATCAAAATGCATCTTATGCTAGCCGATGTAACGTTGTGACTATTCAGATTATTTGTATTGGTTCTCTCAGGAAGGAAGGTATGAAGTGACATCTTGTAGTAACACTAAGTTGAGTATATAAAGAGGGTATGCCTTCGTGATAGAAGGAGAAGCTAAAGGATTTGCATAAATGGACATTCGAGGATCTTGATTTAGAGGGAGTGGACCATGTTTTTTTGGTTCTCTATTAATAAAGAAATTATAGCATAGAATTATGATTATGTGAGAAGGTTATATGTCAGAGGGAGAAGCTAGAAGATCAAATTAAAGTTGGCACCCTAGGATCTTGGTCATACAAATTCAGAGGGAGTATACCATGTCAAGATGGTGTATACTTTGTAAGCTCATAATTCACCAAGACTATAAGACAACACAAACAAATGCAATTCAATAGAGAACTAACGATCGATATTCTTAAAAAACACGTTGCTAGAAAGAAGATTGTGTACTTTCAATTAACCTTGGTATGTTGAGGAGTAATGCCTTAGCTAAAAAGAAGGTTTCAGCTTCAGTGATCCATCATTTTGTATCTTAAATGATTCTTGTCTTTGATAGACAAGTCTAAGGTGGAAGTCTTGGTTTCCACTCTCTGGGATGAGCCATAGTGGATCTACCCTCTGAGAAGAGTCAAGGTGACTTTATGGGTCCATTCATTTTGTGTTCATAGAAGATGATGATCTTCTATGTAAATAATTGGGGTTACTATTTCAAGGTGATGATCTTGACAATAGTTAACCAAGCTTCAAGATTGACACCCGAACAGGGTTGTCCTGGATTGTGCCAAATATCTTGATGCTTATGTTATTACTAGATTGTGTAATAACTACTATATCATGACTGACACCCTAACAAGGTTGTCTTGGATTGTGTCGGATATCATGATATTGACAATAGTTAACCAAGTGTCAAGAATGGCTTTATCAAATTAAATGATCCAGATTGTGTCAGATATCTTGAACACTATGTTATTACTTGTTGTGTAATAACCATATCATGGCTAGACAACATTAAGTTGTTGGTTTCAAATTGTCATGATGTGTTCCAGACTGTATCAAATATTATATATGTTCATGGCTAGATAACATTGAGTTGTTGGTTTTAAATTATCATGACTAAGAGTTTAACTTAAATCTTCTTTTACTAAGAGGAAGTGTTGAAATATAGTAAGAGATGTTAAGTAAACTAATCATATTAGTTAAGAGATGTTAATTAAACTAATCATACTAGTTAGTAATTAATGGACATCATGAAGAGTCATGATCCTCCAAGTTGCTAACCCTTTGTATGATATATATGCTTGATTGGAATGAGGAATCAATCAATCACAAAGGCCACTGCATTCCTCAGTCCATCAACAAGAACATATTATTCACTTACCTATTCATCCTATATTCCTAACATTCCTCAGATAAAATGGCCAACGTTGTGTATCTTTCTAACCGTCAGTCGTAGCATCAAACCATCAGTTGCAACAGCTCTAGATGGCCGGGTAAATGCTAGTGGCAACCTCATTCAGCACCCACAGTCATTCAATCCCCGCCAATGACTCTATGCTAAAGTGTCCCTCAAGGTCTCTTAAGCATGAAATTAATGATCTTTGTAGGGTCATATCTCAAATCTCATGTGAGGTAGAATCGATCTGTTAGGTGCTATGAGACCGTGTTGCCAGGGCCTACAAAAGCATGTCCTAGTTTTCATAGATTCAACTTCTTTTAAATTTGGCAACACATTCTCGGTCAGTGTCAGAACTCAAAGTGTTCCTCAACTAAAATGACCAACATTGTGTATCTTTCCAACTGTCAATCATAGCATCAAACTATCAGTTCCAATAGCTTTGGATGGCCAGATAAATACTAGTGGCAACCTCATTTGGCACCCACATTCATTCGATCCCCGCCGATGACTCCGTGCTGAAGTGTCCCTCAAGGTCCCTTAAGAATTAAATTGGTGATCTTTGTGGGGTCATATCATAGAGCTTGTGTAAAGTAGAATTGATCCATTAGGTGCTACGAGACCATGTTGTCAGGGCCTACAAAAGCCTGTCTTAGTTTTCAAAGATTCAACTTCTTTTAAGTTTGGCAACACATTCTCGGTCGGTGTCAGAACTCAAAGTGTTCCTCAGTTGAAATGACCAACATTGTGTATCTTTCCAACCGTTGGTCATAGCATCAAACCGTCAGTTCAAATAGCTCTGAATGACCATATAAATGCTAGTGGCAACCTTGTTCAGCACCCACAGTCATTTGATCCCTGCCGATGACTCTGTGTTGAAGTGTCCCTTAAGGTCCCTTAAGCATGAAATTGGTGATATTTGTGGGGTCATATCTCAGATCTCGTGTGAGGTAGAATCAATCCATTAGGTGCTATGAGACCATGTTGCTAGGGCCTACAAAATCCTATCTCAGTTTTTAGAGATTCAACTTCTTTAAAATTTAGCAACACATTCTTGGTCGGTGTTAGAACTCAAAATGTTCCTCAGCTAAAATGGTCAACGTTGTGTATATCTTTCTAACCATCAATCGTAGCATCGAACCATTAGTTCCAATAGCTCTAGATGGCTGGGTAAATGCTAGTTGCAACCTCATTCGACATCCATAGTCGTTCGATCCCTGTCGACGACTCCGTGCTGAAGTGTCCCTTAAGGTCCCTTAAACATGAAATTGGCAATCTTTGCGAGGTCATATCTTGAAGCTTATGCGACATAGATTTGATTTGTTAGGTGCTACACGACCATGTTGTTGGGGCCTACACAAGTCTATCTCAGTTTTTAGAGATTCAAATTCTTTTAAATTTGGCAACACATTCTCGGTCAATGTCAGAACTCAAAGTGTTCCTTAGTTGAAACGATCAATGTTGCATATCTTTCTAACCGTTGGTCGTAGCATCAAACCGTTAGTTCCAACAGCTCCAGATGGCCGGGTAAACACTAGTGGCAACCTCATCAGCCATGCACAGTTGTTTGAACGCCGTCGATGACTCCGTGTTGAAGTGTCCCTCAAGGTCCCTTAAGCATGAAATCATCGATCTTTGCGGGGTGATATCTCGGAGCTCATGCAAGGTAGAATCGATCCATCAGGTGCTACAAGACCATGTTGCCAGGGCCTACAAAAGCCTATCTCATTTTTTTGAGATTCAACTTCTTTTAAGTTCGGCAACACATTCTCAGTTGGTGGTAGAACTTAAAGTGTTCCTCAGTTGAAACGACCAACGTTGCGTATCTTTCCATCCATCAGTCGTAGCATCAAACCGTCTGTTCTAATAGCTCCAAATGGCTGGGTAAACACTAGGGGAAAACTCATTCACTATGCACAGTCATTCGATCCCCGCCGACAAGTTCATGCTGAAGTGTCCCTCAAGGTCCCTTAAGCATGAAATTGGTGATTTTTGCAAAGTCATATCTTAGAGTTCGTGAAACATAGAATTGATCCGTTAGGTACTAAAGGACCATGTTGTTGGGGCCTACAAAAGCCTATCTCAATTTTCATAGATTCAACTTATTTTAAATTTAGCAACACATTCTCGGTCGGTGTCAAAACTCAAAGTGTTCCTCAGCTAAAATGGCCAACGTTGCATATCTTTCGAACCGTTAGTCATAGCATCAAACTGTCAGTTCCAAAAGCTCCAGATGACTAGGTGAATGCTAGTGGCAACCTCATTCACCACACATAGTCATTCAAACCCCGCCGATGACTCCATGCTGAAGTGTCCCTCAAGGTCCCTTAAGCATGAAATCGATGATCTTTGCGGGGTCATATCTCAGAGCTCATGCAAGGTAGAATCGATCTGTCAGGTGATATGGGACTTGTTACCCAAAATTTCCCTATCTTTCCCTTTTTGGCCGCATCCTGTTAGTTCCAAGAAATGCTCAAGTGTCAAAACCCTCTATGTTTTTTGCCTTTTAGCCCAAAAACCCAGTGTGTTTTTGACCTTTTCTTTGAAGGCTCAAGATGTTTTTGACTTTCGGTCCAAAAAATTCTCTGTGTTTTTTACCTCGGTCCAAAAACCTCATGTGTTTTCGACCACTTCTACAATGTTCACTTTCTTTGGCGTCTGCATTTTTTTCTAAGTGCGCAACTCCAACTAGGTGGGTCCCTCTGATGTTTTCGACAAACTGTTACAGCTTGTCACATGATCGCATAGCCCTTTTTTAGGCTATGCAAACATGTGACTAGCCATTAAGTGCGCAACCCCAAGATACCAAGTAGGGCCCAGTTCATGATCTTCAAGCTTTCAAACCACCAGCAGTTGACAGGCAATAGTTTCATGTTGGTCGCATGATCGCATGGGATCTTTCAATCCCATGCGCCCATGCGACTAACCATCAGTGGTTTGCAGTCGACATCTTACAGTCAACTCCAAGCAGGTGGGTAGCATCTTGCGGTTGGTCGCATGATCGCATGCGGCCTCTTGACTACATGCGACCATGTGACAAGTGGTCAATGGGTCTTTGACTTCGGTGGTGGGCCCTTGGCTGGTGATGTGCCTGCTTCTCAGTGGCTGGCTAGAGGTGATGTGTTCAATTAGTAGGGCTTCGGTGGGTCATCGGGTGGTGACGTGTCCAGTCTGCAGTGGGCCTGGTAGCATGTGGCCCCGTAGATGCAAGATCTACGGTGGTCGCATGTTTGCATGGGATCTTCCAATCCTATGCAATCATGTGACCACCGTTGGATTCTAAGGGGGGCATTCCCTATGGTCGTGGGTCTAGTCGATGTGGTCAACTCCTGTTGGTCCAGGTGGTGTAGGTGGGATATTTTGTGGGCCTGAGCATCTATGTGGCAAGCAGAGGCAGATTCTCAAAGGCTTTTTGCATGATCGCATGAAGCCTTTCGAGCTCATGCGATCATGCGGCTGTTGAATTTTTCAAAGAGGTGCAGCCTATTTTCACAGACTTTCTTCTGAGAGAGACACTTGCAAGTGCGGGTAGCTAAAAATTGATGATTCCAAAGGCAGTTGTATCTAGGAGATTTTGCAAAGGATTTAGGCTACCATTTTTGGGTCCTTTCGAGGATCTGAGATCATATTTTGGTCATTCATGGTTGAGTGGGTTGCAGAGGTTGTCAAGTCAAGGCTTTTTGTTTGCGAGCAGGATCAGTATAGGAATGGGCACGCAAGGGGAGATATGTCTGATCTATTGAGATATTTTCAGAGAAGCATTTATGATCAGACATGACTGGTTTTAGGGTTGATTATTTTATGCATATTTTTGTAACCCTAGTTAGTTTTGACTCCTGCCTGCATGCAGTTGAGTGATGTATATATATATTTTTTGGAGCTTGCAGGGCTCAGAATTCACATTTTTGTAAAAGAAAAAGACTTTTCTTGGGAAACTATCTGTAGCATTTCTTCCTACTCTCTGGTTTTCCACATACTATAAATTCTCATTGATAATACAAGTATTGCAAAGTATTTTGTGACATTCTTGTTGTCCTTATGCTTCCTTTTTTGTCTTATCTCTTATTGGATTAAAGTTTATGAATGCTTTTAGTGATACTTAGGGTTCCTGATACCCCTTACTTTTAGCTTATATGTGCACTACTATGTTTGATCTAATCAAAGTGAGTTTGTGGGTATTCTTCAACCCCTGTCATTCTGTCTCATTCCTGTGTCCTTTTGTTGAAGAGAATGTTTGCTTGCAAGTCATAGGTTGTGTCTAATTTTTAGGCCCTCTTATGAAATACTTATGCAAGCCTATTCAGTAAGTTGTGATCTCCTAGACCTAAGCCTCTCACTGGTTTCATTCCTCTATACTGAGATCCAAACCCTAGTTTTGATGCATCACCTAGTAGGATAGATTTGCTTCCAATCATTTCCCTTTCATGCATTCCTTCTATCCCTTTCCCTCAAAAGATTTACTTTCCTGTTTAAAAGAAAATCAAGGTGATTATCCAAGAGGAACTAGCCTAGAATTTGGAGGTCTCATCTCAATTAGCAAAAGGTCCCACAACCTTGAGATGATTCCCATGTTATACTGGATTATCAAGACCAAGAGAGCTTGAGATCAGAGGTGCAAATTTAGTGTATAACAAGACTATGTTGCTGGGGCCTACAAAAGCCTATCTCAATTTTTAGAGATTCAACTTATTTTAAATTTGGCAACACATTCTTGGTCAGTGTCAGAACTCAAAGTGTTCCTTAGCTGAAACGACCAATGCTACATATCTTTCGAACTATCAGTCGTAGCATTGAACTGTCAGTTCCAATAGATCCATATGGCTGGTTAAATGCTAGTGGCAACCTTGTTCACCATGCACAATCATTTGAACCCTACCGATGACTCCGTGCTGAAGTGTCCCTCAAGGTCCGTTAAGCATGAAATTGGTGATCTTTGCAGGGTCATATCTCAGAGCTCGGGCAACGTAGAATCTTTCTATCAGGTGCTACAGGATTGTGTTATCGGGGCCTACAAAAGCCTATCTCATTTTTCAAAGATTCAACTTCTTTTAAGTTCGGAAACACATTCTCGGTCGGTGTCAGAACTCATAGTGTTCCTCAGCTGAAATGGCCAACGTTGCGTATCTTTTGAACCATTGGTCATAGCATCAAACCATCAGTTCCAATAGCTCTAGATGGTCAGGTAAACACTAGTGGCATCATCATTCACCATGCACAATCATTTGAACCCCGCCGACGACTCCATGCTTAAGTGTCCCTCAAGGTCCCTTAAGAATGAAATTGATGATCTTTGTGGGGTCATATCTCAGAGCTCATGCAATGTAGAATCAATCTATTAGGTGCTATGGGACCATGTTGCCGGGGTCTACAAAAGCCTATCTTAGTTTTTAGAGATTCAACTTATTTTAAATTCAACAACACATTCTCGGTCGGTGTCAAAACTCATAGTGCTCCTCAGTTGAAATGGCCAACATTGCATATCTTTCAAACCGTTGGTCGTAGCATTGAACCATCTATTCCAATAGCTCTGAATGGCTGATTAAACACTAGTGACAACCTCATTCACTACACAGTCATTTGAACCCTGCCGACGACTCTGTGCTGAAGTGTCCCTCAAGGTCTCTTAAGCATGAAATTAGAGATCTTTGAGGGGTCATATCTTGGAGCTCGTGTGAGGTAGAATCTATCTGTCAGGTGCTACAGGACCATGTTGCTAGGGCCTACAAAAGCCTCTCTCAATTTTTAGAGATTCAACTTCTTTTAAATTCGGCAACACATTCTTGGTTGGTGTCAGAACTCAAAGTGTTCCTCAGCTAAAATGGCCAACGTTGTGTATCTTTCAAACCATCAGTCATAGCATCGAACCATTTGTTCCAACAATTTTGAATGGTCTGATAAATGCTACTGACAAATTTTTTTGGCACACACAGTCATTCAAATGACACCGATGACTCCAGGGTGAGCAGTAGGATGAGTGCAAATATGTATTCTAGTGTTTGTCATTAATAATCAGTCAGTTAGGGGACAATTAGAAGTTAGTTTGTAAAAGCATAAGGTTGCACATCCACATTTTTCATAGTAATCTTATTAATAAAAGAACTCTTGCCAACATTAGGGTACCCCAAGAATCCTTATATTATGTAATGTCCCCGATTTAGCAAGTACCTATGCTTGCTATTGTTAGTTCATTAATGCAATTCCCGTGAGCTGATGGAATGTTTAGGGGATCTCTGTGTGCACTTACTATTTATAGTAAGTCAGTTAGTGGCTCCTATTTTAGGCAAGGTAGTTGGATTTCAGTTTGATCTTCATTCTTCTTCGGTTGGGTTCATAATGTGCATCCATCTTCATATCTTATACAATTAAGCTTGGCTTAATTTATTATCATATTATTTTATGTTCTAATTAAAAAGTGCATGATTGATGCTTCAAGGCACTTAAGTGAGAAGTGTGTATTTGAAGCTGGAGTTTGGTGTGATGAAGAAGATTGACATTTTTGCTTAAGAAGCCTTCGACTTGCGAAAATGGATTTCATTGATTATGTTATATTTTGATGAAATGGAGAATTATGTAATGGTTCAAAATGCTAAGGAGACTAGGGTTTAATTACCAAGAAGAATGTTCATTCTTCCAGGCACTATGTTGTGAGATGGAGTCTTGTGCCATCGAATAATACTAAGAATGCCATTGAGTTTTGAAAGTGGTGGGCGGCTAGCAAATCTAGGTGCATTTTTGGTAGTGCTATGAATTAATAGTAGGAGGTTTGTTGTTCGAATGTTTTAATACAAAGACTGCGGTGACCAGACTTAATTATCATAACCGCAGGGTCTTTCAATTCTCTGCCAGGCATAAGTCTTCTACAAATGGTTCTTCCCAGCAGGTGCGGGTTTGATAACATTATCGGGTGTGTGAGTTGATGCTTTTCTATTACATTCCAGTAGCCACAAATTCAATAACAAAAGTTGTGTGAGAAATTTTAGCTAGAGATTATACTTTCAGTCATAGCAAATGAAACAACAAGTGCATGAATGTTATTTTAATTTGAGGAGATTATGAAATATTAGAAATTATAATAATGCACATGAAGTTCCAATTTATCGAATGTCTTGAAATTTAAATGAAGAATTTTCAACCAAGCTATAAATAAATTGTGGAAGCATTAGTATTTGGATTTGTCAAAATTTCTTAAAAAAATTATCATTGCAAGAACAAGAGCCACTTAGGATTCTTACATATTATATTTATACATTTATGCATTCATTTAATTACTTTTGTTATTATTACAGTTAAGGAATTGACTATTATTGAGGACAGTGACTGGCATTTGTAGCATAGTCAACAAGTTAAACATACAAGCATAACTATAAGGCATGGGAAATTTACAAAGAAAAGACATGAACATAAACATAATTTAGTATACATCAATACACCAAACACATGAATTTCATATCTAAAACATAAAAAATATGTATTCGTAGGGCATGAAGTCAAATATATATGTCCAATAATGTCATACATTGAATATATTCAATACAACAAAATTGGCTTCCTCAAAGCCAAATGGATGTACAACGTATCACTAATACAATATAAAAAAAATATGTCCACTAATGCCATATATGCATACAATCCATATCTCTAATCTAGTCCTTTCCTGCTAGGGGAAGAAAACAAATCCTGAGTTGTCTTCGATCGTTGCATCGATGGAGATATAGTGGATGTCATAGTCTTCCAAGTGTGCTCACTCGTCCTCCTATCTAGACTCTTCTGTAGCTCGGCTTGATAAAAAAAAAATTAGATAGAGATAACTAATATACATCAAAATTGAATTATACAATGACAAAAAATTGAATATTGGCTTACCGCTAGCAAATAGTCACTATGTTCATCCACCAAAGGTGCATGTTGGCGATCTAGAGTCATAAGTCCCTACAACAATGATCAAAATAATAATTAAAATACATACATGGATATCATTATAAAATTTAGTACAAACTATTAAAATAATAATTAAAGTTAAGTGATCTCTTTCATACCTTAGTTAGTGCTTCAGAACTAGCTACTGTTGTAGCTACTCCATGATCCAAAGTATCATAGATAGAAGGAGGAGTCTCTGATGTCAAAAGATGAAAATGAAACAAAAAAAGTAAATTATGCAGTTATCAAGATTACATATATTTTTTACAACCCTACTAATGAGTAAATGATACCTTCGTGAAGGTTCCACCACGTCCTTTGGTGTGTGGTGTTGAAGTCGAAGCTCTGACATTCAACTAGTGCACATGTACATGGAAAATTATAAGATAACCATTCATATAAGAACATACTACTGACATGTTAATTATAATGCATTATTAAATGTATACCTGTGGACTCAATGGTGACCTCACAAACCTAGGTGAAAGAATGTAATCATCATGCCTCTGGATTTTGATCATAATTTGTCTAGTAATTTAGTCATTCATTCATTAATTAAATATGATCAAGTAAATCCAATTAATATGCAAATAAAGATACCTCAAGGAAAGTTGCACGATGCCCTTCCCTGTTTGTTGTGAACGTCGATGGTCCACCAGTGCATATCTAATGCACATGCACAATAAGTTAGGATACAATTATTCATATAATTACATAATAATCAAATATGTTAATTAAATATTTTATTCGATACCTACTTGTGCAATTGATGAAAATGTGTAAAAGGGGACATTAGGATCATTGACACTTCCACTGCCATCACCACCGCCACTGACACTCTTGCCCTAAATTTTCATCATAAACAATAGATACTAAATTAAATAGTTATTCTTTTATAAATGAAATATGATCAAAGCAATTTGATGAACTTGGAAATATTTACCTGTGTGTCAATGCCAAATGTTGTATTTAGAAAGTTATCAGTCATCAATACAAAATCCTCTTGCTCTCTCTCATCGGTACCAAATGTGCACAAGCATCCACATGATCAAAAAATATGCCCCCTTGAGGATTGACCATAGTCACCCTCAACTAAAGGAGTGGCACACTGAATGAGAGTCTATGTCAGAGCACTAATCGTGCCTAGTGTGTCTACCTCTACATGTTCCTTCACAATGGAAGGAATACTAACATGATCCAATAGTGGCTTGCCACTAACAACCCTAGGTGCGTTAGGGTCACGATGTGCCCCTACTCAATCAAATGATGAACCCCCTCTACCTTGAGAATCCAGCATGTCAAAATATTTGGCACCTCCTTGAGTACAAACTTGCAATAGAGTTTCCTCAGGAAATATATAGGAACCTCATGATTGTTACAAGGAGGTGAATCAAAGACCATCCACCATCTCTCCCAAAAATTGTTTTTAATGTCTTCATTTACGCACCAATGAATTGGGAACCTCCTTGTTGTAGTTCTAAGAGTATTTGCATCCCGTAGTTTTTTAAATAGCTGGCAAATGTCATCTTTTGTGATTTTTTTCTTTTTTATGTCCACATAAGATAATTTATTTGTATAATATTGTTTTTGTTCTTCTCTTTTATCTTGCCATATATTAATTTTCCCACTAACTGCGCTTACGTGGGTCAAGATTGCTTCCAATGATTTTGCAATTCTTTCCCTTCCAGGATTTGTACCACTAGAATCTTTTAACCTATTAATTAAAGATTCTAATTCTTTTTGCCCTCTTTCAATTTGGTTCAACAAATTTTTTTGTGTTCCAGGAGGAGGTTTCTCAATTGGTAGAGGCAATTGAGGTTCATTTTCTTCATTTCTTTCTTCATTCAGTTCTTCATTTGGTTCTTCATGAGGAGACAAAGGGTTTGGTGGAGGGAGATTATTTCTTCCTGACAATTAAAAAAACTACATTTTAAAATATTGATTACACAACAAATTTAAACAAAAAAAAATTTGAACAAAACAAATTTAAACAAAAACAAATTGCAACAAAACTAAAATTTTAAAACAAATAAGAGGCATGATAAGTTGTAAAAACACTTACCTCTTCTCCCAGATCAAACTTGACGATGCCTTGGAGCCATTTGATTGATGGATGAACAAAAATAATCAACTCACAAGAAACTTTAATAGGGTGTGCACACTTTCAAATCTTCTCTAAGCTAAAAACACAGGTTTGAGAAAGAAAAATGAGCTCAAACCCGCGTGTAGCAAAAATATATAACTTTTTACAAAGGGTGTACACCCTTTAGGGCATACACCCTTTAGCTTGGATTGCCCAAGCCTAAGGCTTTGGCAACCCAAGCCATAGGGTGTGCACCCTATACGGTGCATGCCCTTTAGTGCGTGCACACTATGCGTGAGGGGGGGCCAAAAAGAAAAGTGGCAACTTTTTCATCCCCCATCTTTGTGCACTTACCCCTATATGGACCCTAATAACAATGATTCATCACAAAATAAACCCATTCTTAAGGTTATCACAAAATACACCCATTCTTAAGTGTATTCACTCACAATAATGATTGGTGCAAAATCAGGCACCCTTCAATCAACATTTCACCACCTTTGTGTGGTCTATTCAAGTTCGTACACCATATCCCTTCATTAAAACATTATCTTACAAGGATGTTATACATTAATTGACCCCTCCCACTAGTCACCTTAGTCACAAGGGTGAGAGAGTCAATCCATTTAAAGAGAATTCAATCCCAAATTGTTGATTGCAAAACAAAACGTAGGAACAGTCAACGCAAAGTTGATTCCTCTACCTTCAAATGCAGATGAAATCATACAAAAATGTCATGGAAGTATAAGAAAATAAAAATAAAATTTTTCTACTCCATTTTTCAAAAAAAAAAATTAATTCAAAGCATTTGAATTCACTAGTTTGATGACTGTACCCATGGGCTGGACAATGATTGCAGAGAAAGCTTTATTGTTAATTGATTCAAGACCATCTTCAATGGTCCCCAAACACACCAAAATATACATACATTATATAATCACATGGATATCCTCTAAAAAACCCTCAAATACTCGACAACCAACTCCAATATTTGACTTCTAACTCCTACAATAGTCAAAACCAACTATTCCTCTAATGCAAGCATAGCAAAATGTTAATTTTTTGTTGTCAAGTTGACAACCAAGTTGTCAATGAGACTACATGACAACCAATGCCCCTTTTTGGAAATTTCAAAGGTTTATAAACAACCTATTAACTTACTCTTAGCCCCATAGCCCCTTCATGAGCCTTCAAGGCCATATTTGCATACAAATGTGAATTTACATATTTTTGCACTTTGAGTGCTTTTACATGTTTTAATGGCTCCAAATGGCCATATTACAATCGTAGATGATCTTATAGGTCATTAAACCAATATATCTACCTAGGATCCTCAAGTGACTCCTAGGTGCATTCCTAGATTTCACATGCTATCAATGGCTTACAATGCTTTGATCCTTTACAAAAGGATTCACATACAATCCAAAACATAAGAAAAACATATTTAAATGACTATTATTGGTCTCATTACAATGCCAATGACCTGGTAGGGTCATGTTTGTCTTCAAATCCTTCCAAGGTCTATCAATGACCCTGGTGTATCCTCTAGGCCTTGTCCTTGTCCTTGGTACTCCATGACAACCATCTCTAATAGCCAATGACAAACTTGAGCTTATGGTTGCCTTGAAGTAGTCCTACTAGACCAGTTTTCTGAGGTTTTCACAAAACTTTCCTAAAACACTATGGAAACAAAGAGTATATCTGAATACCCTTTTGGGAGTTACATAACATATACCAAATCCAACTATGGCTTATTTGGACCATCTACCCAAACAATAACTGGTGCTCCACCTATTAACTCTCCATTAGGCCTCCCATTACAAAGAAACTATTAGTTTCTCACAACTCCAATCCTCCCAACCTTCAAAAAAGTTATTAAGTCAAATAAAATAAAGGATTTTCCCATTTACAAAAGGTGCCATCAAGTTTTAACAACCAAATCACTAAACCCTACTATTAAGGCCTTCACACCTAGGGATTTCTCAAAGTGACCCCACCAGTCACTTCCCAACCAAACTAATGGTTCAAAAATCATGAAATCAACATATTATGACATTCTATGCCATAAAACATGGTCCTCATGTGGAAAAATGCTTCAAACCTTGACTGTCCCAAGGGCAAGTGACCCTTCCATGGCACCTTCCAAGAAATCAGAGTTATGATCTTCCTTCCCCGGTTCCAACCTGCAAAAAAAATATTTTAAAACATTCGATACATAAAAAAATCCCTCTCTAAATATTCTACCATCCATGGTAGTGAGGGATCACACAAATACACCATTGTATCAAGTTAATTTGACTGTTGCACACCCTAACCGTATAGGGACAATCAATTGAAACAGGGGTCTAATCACTTTCAAACTTCACAAAAACCTATCTAATATGCATAGGAATGATTAAAAACAATTATCCTAGTCCATTCCAACCATAATTTCATTTAAAGAAGAATTTAAGAACACAAAACATATATTTTGTCATCACGGGCAGGGCCAGAGAAGGTTACAATAAATTTACATTACATTACTTCCTTGATTCATCCACACCTACCTATCTCCCCCTAACTCTCCTCTCTCCAAAATAATGCATCTAAAAGGTAAATAAGCCACTTAAAAACCAGTTGCAAACCTTCTTAGACCGGTAACAATCAACTATATATTGACTATTTGCAAACAAATTATTGTTAAACTTTGTTGTCTAGTTAACAACTAGTTGTCAACTTCAATAAACTCTTACCCCTTAGGAATTTATATTATTTCGATAACCTTTTTAAAGGTTTTTAGGACTTCATCCTACCCTCAAACTACTCTTAAACCCTCATTTATCCTTTTAGGACTTATTTTGCCAATATAGGTAAATTTCACATTTTTGCAGTTCATGTGCATTCACATCATTTTGATGGCTCTAAAGGCCATTTTACATTCATTTGGACCTTTATAGGTCATTATCCCAATGCAACTAACCTTATCATATTGGTGCAAAGCACCAAGGCCAAGGAGGAACACTAGGGTCACTCATGGATACTAAAGGAGTTTTGAAGACAAATAATGACCATGAAAGGTCATTTGTTATGGAATACCCTATATGGATGTCCTTGGGCCATTAGAGCCACTTCAAAAGGTCATGAAGTCACATTGGGTCAGAAAAGCCTATAAAGGCTAATACATGTATTAATGGGATATCATAGGCAATTGATGAGTTCAATAGCTTAAGGGTAACAGTCAATTACAACTAGTTTGAGGAGAGTTATTGGGTAGTTTAGGAAGTTAGAACATTTTAAGAAGACTTTATCAAGGCTTTGAAATCCTGAGACAAGGAGGCCAAGTTGATGTAATAAGTTTATCTTAATGAGGTTTCAAGACAACATATTTTCCTAAGCACTACTGGGTCTAGCTCCTAATATTTCTTGGTCAAATCTGCATGTTTTTCACCTGTGCATAGACCTTCTCTGATCAACTCTTATATGCATAGGTGATGAACATGAAAAATTTTCCTAAGCACTACTAGGAGCTTACCCTGCAACACATGTACTATTGTGAAAATCATCACAAGTCCATTTATTGTAAGGTCTAGCTCCTAGTATTTCTTGGTCAAATCTGCATGTTTATCACCTGTGCATATACTTTCTTTGATTAACTCTTATATGCACAAGTGATGAATATGCAGATTTTCCTATGAGTTATGGGCATTTTCTGGTAGACTACCATGAAAAGATAAAGCAATTGTTGAAGCTTTGAAACCCTTGATTGAAGAATTTTGGAAGAATAACACATGGGTATCTCCTAATAAAAGATATGTTGTAAGAAGGAGGATTGGTAGTTGAATTTGTGTTCCACATCCAAAACATTTTTTGGATACAACTCAGACACAATTCTTTGCAAAATTTATGCATATGTATCCTCAAATTAAAATTAATCAGAGATATTTTGAAATGTGTAAACCTTTTTATGTGAAGATAAATCACACATGCACAACTTCTTGTTGTAGGGTACATATTGAATTTTCTAACCATTTTGAAGTTTATAGGAATATATGTGTAGATTTGCACTCTAACAATGTCTTGCAGGATTATAACATAAATATCCCACCTAGATCTTCAAGGGAATTAATATCTACCATTTTATGTGAAAGAGTGGATGGTCAAAAAATTTACAAGCTCTCATGCTTGAATGCTACAAGCATAGATTGCAGACATTTCCCAGACATTTGCCAATTTGTCAACATATAGAGAGTACACATGCAATTGGTAATGAAATAGTGTAATTTGGAAAATATAAGACTGTGACATACAATCTAAAAGATGGAAAAGAGGCTAAAAGATGTGATTTAGTAATTGAAAAATTCCAGTGTATTAGTTCATGGACATTTTTTGTAAAAATATTATTTATGAGTATGCAATGCCTACACATAGAGCACGAAGGCTGGATATGAAATTCAAGTTGTGCAAGGACACATTCCCACTTGATACCATTGTTTCAGTTGTGGACTTTGCAGAGAACTACACACTGCAACCACAGAGTGAGGTGCAAGCAAAGTATTACAGCTCTCAACAGGTTACTATATTTGTTCATATATCATTAATGCATGCACCAGACAATACAGAGGAGAACATGAAGATATTGAGGGAGTATCATTTTTATATCAGCAATCATCACTCACATTCTACAGAGTTCGTACACAGTTGCTTTCAACTATTTTATGGTCATTTGGCAAACAGTGGCATAAAATATCATCACCATATCATATGGTTAGATAATTGTGCATCACAATTCAAGAATTCTCAAATGTTTTATTGGTTGTGTAGGATGCATAAGATTACTAGAATTCAATATATGTGGAATTTCAAAAAGGTCGTTCATGGAAAGGGAGAACACGATGGTGTAGGTGCATGTATTAAAAGAGCCTTAGCGGGATGTATTGTCTAGTGGTGTAATTCTACAATGGGGCCAGGTAATGAAGGTGATTCTATGGTTCATATATTTTTTTGGTTGATGGATGAAACTAACATTGCACCATATGAGGATTGTTGTACATTGATGGGATTAAGTGAGCTAGACTCTTTTAGAAGTTTTAATGCAGGTTCATGGAGTATCCACACATGATATATGGAGCGCTTTTGTTCATCATGTGTAGATGAATATTGGGATGGGTGTGAGTCAAAGGAATGGGTTGACAGATGGTATACAAGTAGTTTGAGTCCACTTGCCTCCTATCATCCCCATGAATCACTACAACAGATAGAAATGGAATCATCCATTGACTTTGATCACTTATTTGATCTAGTACAACCAAGTAAAATTTTCCACATACAAATAATCTCAAATTTAGTACTTTATGCTAAATAATTAGTAAAGTAATGTCCTCATTATGTTTATATCATTACAGGCCATGTTTTTTCTATTATTGCACCTGGAGACAATGAAGAAGGGACAAATTATTATTTGTGTCAATGTGTTGAGGCAAAAAAGAAATCGGATCACTTGGTTATCGATGGTGAAGAATTAGAATACCTTATAGGAGAAGTGGTTGTAACTATACATGGCTTAGACGGTATGCTATGAAGAAACCTAGGTTGTGATTGTTCGAGGATTGGGAGACACACAAAAAGATTCTTCATTATTCAAACCTCGTTGTTGCATCAAATGTCCACTTGATCAGATATGGGGGAAGACCACATAATAAAACTCTTTGGAAGGTTCATGAGTCAAACCACGAGGCAATAATTGAGACAATCAAGGGTAGGGAAGATCCAATTGGTTCATTGGATGTACTAAATGGAGATACAAAATATTATAATGTCAAATTTATATAGCACTGTAAATTGGGTGGAATGCAAATTGCTCATGCATTACCCCGTATGTATAATAGGAAGTTTGTAAGATTTAATGACAACCTTTCTCTTCTATTTTTTGGGGCAATACCAGAGGTTTTCTCTACTTATCTCTTTCCTCCGGTGCTCCTATTGAGCTGAGTTGTAAAAATATTTCTCATTATTAATTAAAAAAAACTTTATGATGTTATGCCAATGAATTGCATGCACATAATACTTGGAAGGCCATGGAAGATCCTTAAGGAACCAACTAAATTCAAGGATGCACTATCTCATTTCCTTTCCAACTTCTCCCTCTCTAAAATAGAAGGTTTACATTTTGGTTTATCCAGATAGTGTACCCTCATAGGCCACCTAGTGTACCTAGTGCCTCCACCACATCAAAACTCAAAGTAGACTTCACACCCTGATCCTAACACCTTAGATCATCTAAAAATGGTACATTTTCCATGTTACAATTTCTCATTCAGTCCTATCCACTCATCCTTCACCATTCTTCTACTATAGCCTTTCTAGGCTTGTCCAGTAGCCCTTCAAACCTTGAAATTAGCAATTCATTCACAATATCCCCAAACAACCTAGAAATGTTTTTACACTTTCAAATACCCTTTTTAGAGTTACTAAGTTGATATCACTCTTAGACTTTCATGACCTGATTGGTGAACACTTCCTTCACCCCCTAGCCCTTCAACTAGGCCTAATTAGCCCTTGCCCAAAGAAGCAACTCTATCATCCACTAATCTTTACGACTCCAAAACCCCAAATAGTCTTGATAAAGGATAAAAGACAACCATTTTTCAACTTAGTTTTCCCATATTCACCCATCTACACTCCTATTCAATAAACCCTCATTATTTGGGCTAGAAACCAAGGGTTTTAGAGAAATCACCCTATCAAACCACATACAACTCTAATCAAGGTTCTAACACCTTACAATGAACTTGTTTCCAATAACCAGATCCTTATAATATAAATCTTATAACAAATAGATTCTTCAGGCATAATCCAGAGTAGTAGATAACCCTTCCACATGACTAAATTCATTAAACTCCAAGATATTAAAATGAGAGATCTATACAATAACCATATCCTTATAATAGAAATATTATAAGAAAGATTTTTCACAGCATACATAGCATAATGTATGATAATAACCATAAACTATATTCATAATGTAACATACATAACATAATTCATATATTCTTTACATACACTAAGATCCTAGTTCAGCATTAACTTCCACATATTCAGTTCACAGTCACTCCTACCTCAAAACATCCAAAAAAGCCCATTTTAACATAAACCCAATCCAAAAACAACTTTTAAACAAGCTTTCCATAAACACCACATACAAAAAACCTAAAATCTTCCAACAAAACCTAACCCTGAGTAGTAGAAATCTTGGTAACAACCTTACTTCCATCAGAAGTAGCATGCCTAGCCAGTTCTCCAGGCAGAACAAACTTGACAACAATCTCAATTTATCTAGAGGAAAGTGTCATGATCTTGTTATATTTCAATAGAGAATAAGCCCCATGAGTAATCTTATAAAAAATATCAATCATGAAGCTCTCCATGATATCCATGGCAGCACTGGATATTCCCTTCGAGGGATGCACTTGTTTCAACACCTTGTGAAAATCCTAGAAGCTTTTGGAGCCATGGATTTTATACTTGTATAAACAACTAACTGAAATTTTTTGCAGGTTAAGTTTCTTAGAATTCTCAAATGCACAGGTATGGGATTGGATTGTATACAAGGCTTGATTTAAAGCATTGTTTGTGGGTAATTAAGAGCACACGTACAATGATTTTTCACCGGCTCCCAATATCTTTTGAAGAGATTGTGGGCTTGTGTGGAATTGAATGTTGTGTACCTTTTATGGATTTTGGTCCTATGTTGTTGCATTGGGAGGGATGGCATTTAATGCAAGAGAATTTTTGGGTAGATAGTTTTGTTTGTGAGATATCAAATCAATAATTTTTTGAGATTTGAAATCGCTAGGTGTATTGATGAGCTAGTTGGGTCAATGATTTTAGTTGCATGTATTGTAAATAGTGATATATTTGAAATTATTTAATTATTTAGAATTTGTGTTATTTATTTATTTGATGGAGTTTTCATTCATTAAGTCATATGTTAAATTTGTTTAGGAAATGAATTCCAGTTCATTATTTTTTTTATTTTCCTCAGTTCAAATCGCCAACATTATGTATCTTTCAAACCGTCGATTGTAGCATCGAACCATTTGTTCCAATAGTTTTGAATGGCTGGGTAAATGTTAGTGGAAATCTCATTTTCCACACACAGTCATTCAAACACCACCGACAACTCCAAGCCAAAGTGCCCCTCAAGGTCCCTTCATAATGAAATCAGCGATCTTTACAAGGTCATATCTCAAAGCTTGTGCAAGGTAGCATCAAGCCATTAGGTGCTATGAGATTGTGTTACTAGGGCCTACAATAGCCTATCTTAGTTTTCAGAGAGTCAAGCTCATTTAAATTTGGTAACACATTCTCGGTCGATGTTAGAACTCAAAGTATTCCTTAGTTCAAATGGCCAACATTGCATATCTTTCAAACCGTCAGTCATAGCATCGAACCGTCTCTTCCAATAGCTCTGAATGGCTAGGTAATTACTAGTGGAAACCTCATTCACCACACATAGTTGTTCAAACATTGCTGATGACTTCGGGGTGAAGTGTCCCTCTTGGTCCCTTCAACATGAAATAGGTGATATTTACACGGTCATATCTCGGAGCTCGTACGAGGTAGCAACAATTTGTAAGGTGCTATGGGACTGTGTTTTCGGGGCCTACAATAACATGTCTCAGTTTTTAGAGATTAAATTTCATTTAATTTGGCAACACATTCTCAGTCGATGTCAAAACTCAAAGTGTTCCTCAGTTCACATAGCCAATGTTGTGTATATTTACAACTATCAGTTGTAGCATCGAACCGTCTATTCCAACAGCTCTGAATGGTTAGATAAACACTATTGGAAACCTCATTTGCCATAGATAGTCATTTGAACACCACCGATGACTCTGAGCTGAAGTGTCCCTCAAGGTCCCTTCAACATGAAATCAGCGATATTTATGGGGTCATATCTCATACCTCATGCAAGGTAGCATCAAGATGTCAGGTGCTACGAGACCATAATGTCGGGGCCTACAATAATCTATCTCAGTTTTTAGAGATTCAACTTCATTTAAATTTGACAACACATTCTCGGTCGATGTTAGAACTCAAAGTGTTCCTCAGTTCAAATGGCCAACATTGTGTATCTTTCCAACCATCAAGCATAGCATTGAACCATCTATTCCAATAGCTCCAAATGGCTGGGTAAATGCTAGTGGCAACCTCATTTGCCACCGATGATTCTGGGGTGAAGTGTCCCTTAAGGTCCTTTGAGCATAAAATTAATGATCTTTATGGGTTTATATCTCAGAGCTCGTGTGAGGTAGCATCAATTCATTAGGTGCTACGAGACCGTGTTGTCAAGGCCTACAATAACCTATCTCAATTTTTAGAGATTCAATTTTGTTTAAATTTGGCAACACATTCTTGGTTGATGTCAAAACTCAAAGTGTTCCTCAGTTCAAATGGCCAACATTGCCTATCTTTCCAACCATTGGTTGTAGCATCGAACTGTTTGTTCCAACAACTCTGAATGGCTAGGTAAATGCTAGTGGCAACCTCATTTACCACACATAGTCATTTGAATGCCGCTGACAACTCCAAGGAAAAGTGTCTCTCAAGGTCCCTTTAGCATGAAATCAACAATCTTTATGGGCTCATATCTCAGAGCTCATGCGAGGTAGCATCCATCCATCAAGTGCTATAGGACCATGTTGCTGGGGCCTACAATAACCTGTCTCAGTTTTCAATATTCAATTTAGTTTAAATTTGGCAACACATTCTTGATCAATGTCAGAACTCAAAGTGTTCCTTAGTTCAAATGACTAGCGTTGTGTATATTTCCAACCGTCGATCGTAGCATCAAACTGTCTATTCCAAAAGCTCTAAATGGCCAGGAAAACACTAGAAGCAACCTTGTTCACCACACACAGTCATTCGAATGCCACCAATGACTGGGGGCTGAAGTGCCCCTCAAGGTCCCTTTAGCATGAAATCAGTGATCTTTATAGAGTCATATCTTAGAGCTCGTGCAAGGTAGCGTCAATCTGTTAGGTGCTATAGGACTGTGTTATCAGGGCCTACAATAACCTATCTTAGTTTTTAGAGATTTAATTTCATTTAAATTTGGAAACACATTCTCGGTTGATGTCAGAACTCAAAGTGTTCCTTAGTTCAAATGACCAACGTTGCATATCTTTCCACCGTTGCTCATAGCATTGAACCATATATTCCAATAGCTCCAAATGGCTGGGTAAACACTAGTGGAAACCTCATTCACCACACATAGTCATTCAAATGCTGTCGATGACTCTAGGGTGAAGTGTCCCTCAAGGTCCCTTCATCATGAAATCAATGATCTTTATGGGTCATATCTCGAAGCTTGTGTGAGGTAGCACCAATTCGTCAGGTGCTACACGACCATGTTGCCAAGGCCTACAATAACTTGTCTCAATTTTTAGAGATTCAATTTTGTTTAAATTTGGAAACACATTCTCAGTCGATGTTAGAACTGAAAGTGTTCCTCAGTTCAAATAGCCAATGTTGCGTATCTTTCCATCTATCGGTTGTAGCATCGAACCGTCTATTCTAATAGCTTCAAATGTCTAGGTAAACGCTAGTGGAAACCTTGTTTGCCACACACAATTGTTTGAATGTCACCGACAACTCTAGGCCAAAGTGTCCTTTAATGTCCCTTGAACATGAAATTGGTGATCTTTACAAGGTGATATCTTACAGCTCGTGCAAGGTAGCATTGAGCCATCAGGTGCTAAGGGACCATGTTGTTGGAACTTACAATAACCTATCTCAGTTTCTAGAGATTCAAGTACCTTTAAATTTGGCAACACATTCTCAGTCGATGTCAGAACTCATAGTGTTCCTCAGTTTAAATAGCCAACATTGTGTATCTTTCAAACCATCAGTTGTAGCATTGAACCGTTTGTTCCAACAACTCCAAATGGCTAGGTAAACACAAGGGGCAACCTTTTTTTCCACACACAGTTGTTCAAATGCCACCGATGACTCTGGGCCAAAGTGTCTCTCAAGGTTCCTTTAGCATGAAATTAGTGATCTTTACGAGGTCATATCTCAAAGCTCATGTGAGGTAGCATCAAGTTTTCAGGTGCTACAAGACCGTGTTGCTGAAGTCTACAATAACCTATCTCAGTTATTATAGATTCAAGTTTGTTTAAATTTGGCAACACATTCTCAGTCAATGTCAAAACTCATAGTGTTCCTTAGTTCAAATGACCAACATTGCGTATCCTTCAAACTGTCAGTCATAGCATTGAACCATCTATTCCAAAAACTCCAAATGGTTGGGTAAACATTAGGGACAACCTTTTTTTCCATGCACAGTCATTCAAACACCACTGATGCTCTGAGACGAAGTGTCCCTCAAGATTAGGGGACACTTAGAAGTTAGTTTGCAGGTTCCAATCGGTCTTTTGGAAGATTAGAGTCTTTTTGGAAGGGATCCATGAGAGTGGACAGGGAGAGAATGTTGTTGATCTAAAATGGATTGATTTTTTATTAGCTTGAATCAATAAAATCAAAATTTCTCTACACATTGGTATTCCAGTGGCCTACGGGTACAATCAACAATAGTGAACTATTGTACTTGATTTGAATGTGATTGATGTAGGTACATCTGACAAATAGAAACATTTTGAAGATTATGGTTATTTAATATTGTAATATGGCTTAGTTAGCCATTTTTGTGTCTTCATGATGTAATTCAGTGTGAGACTTACTTTCAGTTTCATCTTAGTTTTCATAGCTTTAATAAATAATAGGTTTTATAATCATGAAGTTGACAACATTTTTGTTAACTCCATGATTCAATATTAGGTTGGTTCATATACCAACCATCATGTTACAAAATGAGTTTGAGTTGGTTGGAGTCGCAAAAATTAAAAGTTAGTTATATGAATTAGTTGTTGGATATTTTAGTTTTGAAAAGTTCTATACAATTCAAAAAATGATAGGAAATAGTAGAGTAGTGAGGGAGGAGAATCAATCAAGGGATAGTGATTATGTTATAAGGAATAACATAATAAAGAAATCAATTTCTCTATCTTTCGATTCTTCATCTTTTTGTTTGTAGTTTTCTATTTTCAAATTCTAGTATGATTATGACAACATAAATAGAATAAATTCTGGTGTGACTATGATGTTTTCAAAAGCCATATTAGATGCCACCTATTATGGTTGTTATTTGGTCTTTTAAATTACAGTTTATTTTTTATTTACTCGTAAGACATTCAAGAACTAGTCTAGTTTTGAATGAAGACCATGTTCTATTTTGTTTGATATAAGATGATGTATGGTACCGGGTCTTACTGGAAGGAGTTTTATAGTTTATTGGAATTGGTTTTTTTCCTTATTGACTGGTGACATTCAAGAGTCTAGTTTGTTTATGAACCGGGCTACATACAACTTGATTTGGGATAAATTGAGTCAATTTCCTCTGAAACCCAACAAGAGTATGGGTGTGTGAATCATTTGTATTTTTAAGCTGAGAGACTAGTGAAAATAGTCACATTGAAGTAGAACTAGGAGGGAAAAGCGTGTTAGACAGTAGTGCTCGAGTTGAAGTGAATGATACCGAACATCATTAATAGTCAAGGATCCTTATACCTTATGCTTGGTATTTGGAATTAGTCTTTATGAGGATCGTGCTTTGTGTTCCTGACCTCAAGTTTTTGAATCATCAAATTCAATAATGAAATAGTTTATTGTGACAAAGAATGACTTAACACTAAGGATTGATTGTTGATTACATTCAAATTTTGAAACAATTTAAATAAACTATTATATGCATGTTTAGAATTCGGTTGATACCATTGTTCATGGTTTGAATCATTATCCTATTGTGATAGTTGATTGGACCTATTCAAGCTTTAGTTGCTACCACTCTGCATCAAGTGGTATCAGAGCTAAGGAGCATCCTAGGTTGAGAGGAGGAAGAAGAAGTCTTTTGTAATCTTGAGTATACTGGTCCCTTTGTTGAAACCATGGAGTGCCCATTCCCTCCTTGTATGTTACAAAGTTGAAAGGTGTATCAGAGGTGTCAAAAGAATTCTTGGAGTGTGAAGATGTACCTATTAGCATGTGTAAAAATTTCATGGCTCTAGTATTTTTATTCTGGTCTCTGCAATCAATTTTGTGTCTCTGGCCCTGAAAACCCTTGTTAAAATTCAAAAACTAGCCGTTGGATGCTTAAAAATTCAAAATACCCTAGCCCTGTTCTATTTCAGTGTTAATTTTTTGGCCACTTAAAACTCTTATCCGCATGTGCCTTTTAAAAATTCACTTTACCTTGTGCGCGGATAAAGTTTTAGCAGTGCCGACAAAGTCAAGGATTCGTTGGTTCGCATGTAGATTTGGCGGCATTCTAAGAAGTCTGGAAATTCAGTGAAGGAAGGTCATGTAATCACTAAATATTTTAGCAGTGGGATAAAATATTTCACGAACTGGCAAAAAACTTATGTCGCTAGTTCGCCAAATGTGGCTGGGGTGAGTTAGGATCCCTTTGGTCGCCAGTTCGCGGGGTTAAATCATGAGTTAAGGAATCATTTCGTGAATGGGATTTGCTTTGTCGCCTGTTCACTAGAAAATAACCGGAGGATAAAAATTGAGTTAAGAGACATAAAGCCCATGAAGACATAGGATGAGATGGCCAGGACTTAAAATGAGGACCGCTGATTCACTATAGGCACCATAAAGTGACCATTGTTTTTCAAATTCAAACTTCTGAGAAGGGTTTTAGTGACAAAAAGTACCAAAATTCAATGTTTAAGTGGCTAAGGTTGGTAGAAGATGACTTTCTAGTTGTTTTAGTGTGGTCCAAAGTTTCATGATGGCTTGCAGAGGTGTTTTTGTGCTGTGAGGGTATGGCTTTTGTTGCTCAAGGCATGTTACAGGCGGCTAAAAGGACTGATTGACTTAGATTTTCATTGATTTGCAGTACTTTCTCAGAGATCTACCATGAGTGCAAATCTTTCTCAGGCATGGCTGACTAGTTTTCCCTCCCTGTATTAATTTCTTGACTGTTTTGGTTGGTTCATTGGGTGGGTGAAAACCCTGACCCTAGTCATCCGTAGCTTGTTGCAACCTATTTTGGGTTTCCAAGATGACTAGGGGTATAAGTAGTAGCCTTTTTGACTTAGAGAGGGTTCCAAAACTTTTCTTTTGGTCCCTGGTTGCAAATCTATGTATTTTGAAGAAAGAGAATCTGGATTTTGGGTCTTTTCCTAGCCCTTTGTTGTCTTGCTTATGTATTGATCCTGAATATGTTAATGAAAATTCCATTGAGTTCCAATCTTACATTTGTGTATGTCTTCTTGTTTTGGTTCAGAGCTTATATATGTTAATTTCACAAAGTGTATTAACATATGGTAAACAAAGAGTATTGTGAAGTCATCTTTGAGTTCCTAACAAAGTTAGGATTAAAGTCTTTTGGGTGAGTTTAGTGATTTTGCAACCAAATAAGAATTTGATGTCCTTGTGTTTGAGGGAGAGGGATGATAGGAAAATCACTCACCCTAAATTCTATTGTGTTTGATTTAAGGTTTTCATTTGACATACATTGTTAGTGATTCATTGCCCTAGGATAAGGCACTGGTCCATTCTTTGGAAGCTCTTCATGGTCTTCAACCACACACACCCAAATTTAAATGACAATATCTTTCAGATAGTTAATAAAGTTGTATATTGTTTTGAGACTCCTTTAGAGAAGTGAGTCAAGGGTACACCCACCTGAGCATTAAAGCTCAAAGTATAGGAGGATCTCATTGTTGGTCCTTGTTAATTGGCCCTCTTCCCTGTAGACTTTGGAGTGGTGATAGAGTCATAGTTATATTAAAGTTATCCATCAAAGTATAAATCTACAAGTGAAGATCAAAGGGAATAACCAAAAAAATGGCGACTCTGCTGGGGAGAGTCTAAAGATAAAATAGTGTTGGACTTTTGTGTTTTCTTATGGTTTTTAGTCTCTTCTTGTGAATTTTGAGGTTTTCCCATTTAGGTGGGTGGTGACTCAAAAGGTTTTAGCCAGTGCTATAAGTTAAAGATGGACAAGAGAAGAAATATTAGGTCCTTCATTAAGAAAAATCTAGAGATTGCTCTGGAACAGTTACCTAGAGCTGACAAGAAAAGTTGGATCAGAAGGAATGAAGAGTCTACAAGTGCTCCTATGAGAGAGCAAAGAAATACTAGAGGTAGAGCACCACTTGCATCCTCTAATGAGGAAGGTTCAAAAGACATAAGTTCTAGATCGGATAGTGGCCACTCTGAAGACAAGTTTTATGATACCCGAGAGGCTATATTTCAAGATAAGGGTTCATTACCTGCAGGTCAGGATGAACACCCTAGAGAAAGAGGTTATGGGCCAAATCTAGATCCTGATGAGGACATACCTAGGAGGCAGCCCATGGAACCAAGGTGAGTGCATTTCCCATATCAACATCCTACTGATGTGGAAGTGTCATCAAGCTCTGAAGACAATATGATAGATCCACATGACCTAAATGAACTTAGGTTATAGTTTGCAGAGCAAGATTCCATATATAAAAGATTACAAGAGGAGAGAGAGGCTGAGAAAGTTAATGCCCTATTGGAAAGATAGTCCCTTAAGAAAATCAATGAGATGAAGGAGAGAAACAAGATTCTTGCTTCTGCTCCTAAAACTTTACAACATGATGTATTTGGTGACCTTGAAGCTTTAAGAAGTGAGAAGGAACATTTTCTATAGGACCATGAGTTTGATAAAGAGGGCCCTGTGATCAGACAGGTTCAAAGCTATGCTCCTCTGCCTAAGGATATAGATGGGCAGGTAATCACAAGACCTGTTGTTTTTATAATAGAGAAAGGAAAGCAGAAGATGGTGGGTAACCAAGCAAGCAAGCCAGTGATAATACCGAAGATCCCACCACCTAATTCAAATAGGGAAACTGAGATAGAGAGAAAAAGAAAAGAGGATGAAGCTCTTGCTCAAGAGTTGGAAAGAGCTAAGATTGATGCTGCTATTGTAGAAAAGAAAAGGAAGATCTAGTTCTTGAAGGCTTCATCAGCAAATACATCTGGTCAATCTTCTACTGAATTAGGTATGCCATCTATGACCACTACTACTATTCCACTTGGTACTACTACTACTAGTAATGTTATTCCTACTGCATCTACCAAGTCAATGGTTGACCCTAATGGACAATCAAATGTACAAATGGGTGGGAATGTAAATAGCAATGCTAATGCTAGTGGGAATACTAGTTCAAGTTTTCAAAGAAGACCTATGCAATTAGAAGGCTATAGGCAAATTAGTTTTGATGGGATACCGGGCTACCCAAATGCTTTTCCAAAAGATATAAGAGATAAGATAACTAGGTTTGCTGGTAACAATGCTATTAGTTGTGAGGAGCATCTTAGGTTATTTGTTGATATGCTAAATGATTATGAGGTAGAGTATGAGGATGTAGTCATGAAATTGTTTGTTCAATCTCTAATGGAGGATGATAGAGATTGGTTAAAGAGACTTCTTGATAGATGTATTAATACTTGGGATTCCTTTGAGAAGTGTTTTAAAGAGCAGTATGGTGATAGGCCTAATGCTAGTTTCATGTTGAATGAATTTAATACCATAAGGAAAAATTAGAATGAGTCTGCAGCTAAATTCAACATGAGATTTCAGAAAGGTATGCATAAGTTGTTCGAAGTTATGCAGTTAGATGAAAATGTTTGTCTAACTACATACTTCAATGCATTTGATGGAAAGATGAGATATTTGTTGAGGGAAAAAGAACCAAGAACTCTTAGGGATGCTTTCAGGATTGCTATCAATATTGAAAATAATATGAAAATATCAGGGGAATTGGGTGGTAAAAGAGATGACCCAAAGTTGTTTGGGGACAAGAAATATAAAAGAGAAAATGATAAAAATGTTGGAACTAAGAAGTAGGAAGAAGATAAATTGGATAAGGTGCTTAGTGCATTAAAGGATTTGAAGGCACCTGCAAATAGGAACATTAGTGTTCCTACCAATGAAAGGCCTCAGTTCAACAACAATTTCAACAAGCAGAATAGATTGCAGAACTATCCCTACAACACCCAATGGAAGGATGGCAAGCCTATTGTCCCTATTGCCAGAGGAAACAATGACAGAGGTGTCCCCGACCCTTTGGAAAAATCTTCTATAAATTTTGTAGAGGATACACCTTGGTGTGCTACATGCTAGTCCCCTCATTCTGTAGAGTATTGTGTGGTTACACAATCCATGGCTGCAAATCAAGATTGTGGCAATGAGTAGATGGATCAAGAAGAAGGCCAAGATGATGTTGGGTGCAACATGGCTACTTCATATCTAGGGTATGAAGATGATTCTGATCTTGATCAAGAAGAAGATATAAATGTGAAGAGACATAATCAGGCCCTTTTTCATCAAGAGGTCTTTTCTGATAATGAAGACATTGATGAAAAGACATGTAACATGAACTCTTCTTCTGAGCTAGTAAATTTGAAAAGACCTTCTAGAGAAGAGATGGATAGGATTACTGCAAAAATGATTGCCCAAGTGCAGACTAGAGGCATAGTGGCAAGAAACACAAATGGAAATGCTGCAGGAATGTTCATAAAGAGTACCAACTCCAGAGATCCTAATGAGAACAAATCAAAAGGTGATCACATGGTGAAATTCAAGAATGTAAAAGGTAAGAATTGTGAGCCTAGGGGAGTTGGAATGGAAAAAATTTCTAGTGAGATTGAGAAGCCAGTTAACACAATGGCTAAGAATGAAAAGATGAGGGTGGTCAATACACCTAATATGTCAGATAGACAAAGAGATACTAAGGCAGTAAAAATTGAGGTTCCTCCCACTACCCTTGTTGACATGTTATCTGTATTGTCTTAGATCACAGTTAAGGTTCCATTGTCAAAATTGTTAAGGATCCCTGAACACAAAGACAAAGCTATTGCATGGGTAGATAATGTTCATAATAATGATGTTGCATGCAATGAATCTCAGGATAAAGTTTTGAAAGGAGTTGCTACTCAGGGAATTGTATCTCAAATTCATCCTATATATTTGGATAGTTCTATCAATGCTAGCCTTGAAAACATTGATCCATTCTTTTTAAGTGTCCTTGTGAATGGAATGAAGTTAAGGAATTGTATGATTGATAGTGGTGCCTCTAATACTATTATGCCTTTTAAGATCATGGAAAAGTTGGGCCTTAAGGTTGATACAGTTCAAGGCAGATGTTGTGCAATGGATCAGAGGGAGGTACTAGTTATTGGGACTATCAATGCAATGCCATATAGGTTGGCAGCCTATCCAGAGAAAGAGTTAACAATGAGTGTCTTGGTGGTGGACATCCCTCCTCATTATGGGATGCTACTATCTAGAAGATGGAGTGCTACCATGGGTGGAAGTTTACAGTGTGATTTTTCCTATGCCACTTTCAGGATTGATGATCAATTTGTCAAGATTGAATGAGAGCCAAGAGTATGCCACATGATTGAGAGAAATATTGACAATGAAACTACATGTTTTGTGGATACTGATATAAATGCTTCTAGGGTAGAGATCCCTGTATTTGAGAAGGAGCCTATATTGTCACCTATTTCTATTAAGGTGATTGCTAATTCTGTGAAGGGTGATTTGTGGGTGATGTACTTTGATGGTGCAAACTACAAAGATGGAGTAGGAGCAAGTATTTTTCTTATTTCTCCTGATGGAAGTACCTACAAATTTTCTTTCACATTGAATTTCTTTTGTACCAACAATATGGCAGAATATGAGGCACTGTTAATAGGACTGAGGTTGGTACAAAAGTATGGAATCAAATGTATAAGTGTTGTTGGTGATTCTGAGTTGGTGGTGTCCCAAGTCAGATCACTGTATGCTTCCAAGAACAAAAGGTTGAAACAGTATAGGAATGCAGTTTGGGATTTGATTGAGCATTTTGATGCCTTCAATATTGATGGAAGGACAGGAGTAACAATAAGATGGCTGATTTGTTAGCCAATATAGCAATCACTCCCAATGATATTACATTTGTTGGTATCTCTAAAGTTGAAATCCAGGCTAGGCATAGTATACCAGATAATGTTGAAAATTGGCAAGTTTTTGATGATGATAATGATATACTGAAGTTTATGAATTGTAAGGATCAGTATCATGGTCAAGAATTTGATTCTTCAGCCTTGGTTGAGTCCATAGGAGGAAAGGAGATTATCCTTGGAAATGAAGTTATTCATCTCAAAACTAACAAGGTTCCTAAGGGACTTGTTATTTTGGAAACTATTTTTGACAGCTAGGACAGAGTTCAGAAAGATAATAGAAAAGAAGATCATGTTGATCTAGAGGAGATAAATCTTGGAACTCAAGAGGCACATAAGAAGGTATACATTGGTAGGGATTTATCTCATAAAATAAGAAATTCTTTGATTGAATTATTGAGGAAATTTAGGCATGTTTTTGCATGGTCATATGATGACCTAAAGGTTTATAGAGAAGACTTGTTTCAGCATATCATTCCTTTAAGGGAGGATGCTAAACCTTTTCAGCAAAAATAAAGGCCTATTAATCCTACTTTAGCACCCAAGATGCAAGAAGAATTAATGAAGCTGAGAGATGCTGGAATTATCAAGCCTATAAGGCACTCTTCTTGGGTTTCAAACCTTGTTCCTGTGAGAAAGAAAAATGGTGACATAAGACTTTGTGTAGACTTTAGAAATTTGAACATCAACTCATTGAAGGATAATTATTGTCTACCCAATATGGAAGCTATGCTACAAAGAGTAACTGGATCGGAATTAATGTCCATGATGGATGATTTTTATAGTTACAATCAGGTAATTGTTGAGGAATCAGAACAATTCAAGACAACTTTCACTACACCTTGGGGGACATATGTTAATGTGAGAATGCCTTTTGGTCTCACAAATGTTGGTGCTACTTTTTAGAGGGCAATGGATGTTTCCTTTTCAAATTTCATTAATGATTTCCTTGTTGTGTATCAAGATGACCTGACTACCTATTCCAAGGAGGATGATCATTGTATTCATCTAGAAAATATATTTGTAAGGGCTTTGGAATATGGTATTTCTTTAAATCCAAGGAAATGTGCATTTGGTGTCATTGAAGGCAAGTTGCTTGGCCACTTGGTTGGCAAGCAAGGAGTGAGAATTGACCCTGAAAGGGTAGCAGCTATTGATAAAATTTAGAGACCAAAGAATGTTAAAGGGATTTAGTCTTTCTTTGGTCAGGTCAATTTCTTAAGGAGGTTTGTGAAAAATTTTGTAGAGGTTACTAGACCTATTTCTAAGATGTTGAAGAAAGGAACTGCTATCAATTGGGAAGGTGAGCCCAGTGAAGCTTTCATTAATATCAAGCAGGCTATCAAAGATGCACCAGTGCTTAAGGCACCTGATTATAGTATCCCAATGCACATCTTTTCCTTTTCATCTTTTCACACCATTGCTACAGTCTTGTTACAAAAGAATAAGGATGGTTTTGAGCAGCCTATTACATTTTTCAGTAAATCTTTGTAGGCTGCTGAATTGAAATATGACATAAATGAGAAACAAGCATATGCACTTGATGGGAGTAGTTGTGATTGCTTTTGTGATGCAGATGGATCAATAGGATCCAAGAATTCAATGTTGATATCCAGATTACTAAGTTGGTTAGAGGACAGGGATTGGCAAAGCTGATGACCCAATCCAATCTTGATGCTAACGAGGTAAATCATTCTAAAATTGATTATACATGTGACATGGATGATTGTGTTTGGTATCAAGATATTATTTATTATTTAAGAAACATGAAGTGTCCAGATGAGATGGATGATAATAAGAAGAGGACATTGAAATTACAGGCTATCAAGTATGTAATTGTGAAATGTAAATTGTATAGACAGAATCTGGATTGCATACTTTTGAAATGTGTAGATGAAAATCAGGCTAACAATTTATTGAAGGAAATGCATGAGGGATTTTGTGGTGGACATTATATGGGTAAGACTAATGCTCATAAGATCTTGAGAGAAAGATTCTGGTGGCCCACAATCTTCAAGGATGCAGAGCAGTTGGTAAGGAGGTGTGATGCTTGTCAAAGGTTCTCTGGTAGGCTTAAATTTTTAGGAAATGTTCCATTAAGGCCAGTAGAAGTGCAGGCTCCTTTCCAACAATGGGAAATTGATTTTATAGGGGAGATACCAAACAAGTCTAGTGCGGGACATTCCTGGATACTAGTTACCACTTATTACTTTACTAAGTGGGTAGAGGCTATACCTACAAGAAATGCAACTAGTAAGGTGGTAATTGATTTTCTATTGAATAATATTGTTACAAGGTTTGGTTTCCTTGAGAGGATAGTCAATGATAATGTAATGTGTTTCACGTCTGCTGAATATAAGGACTTTTGCAAAGGTTTAGGAATCCATGTTTCCAATTCCTCACCTTATCATCCACAAGGAAATGGTCAGGCAAAATCTACAAATAAGAGTTTGATAAAAATCCTCAAGAGGATTCTTGAAAAGAACAAGAAGGCATGGAATGCAAAGTTTCCATTAGCCCTATGGGATGATAGAGTGACTGTGAAGAGGGAAATTGGTTGTGCACCATTTGACCTAGTATATGGAATACATACAAGGATGCCTCACAATAATTTATTAGAGATGTACAAATTTGTTCAATTATATGATGATGATATAGATGATGAAATGGAGTTGAGAATTGAAGATCTCATCAGATTGGATGAAGTTAGGAGAGAATCAGCTTCAAGGAATGCCAAGTTGCAATTGTAGTTTAAGAACTTGTATGACAAGAAGGCTATTGCGAGAAAATTTGAGCCTGATGATTTAGTGTTAATTTAGAATGCCAGACTAGAGGATAAGGGAAAGCATGGGAAGTTTGATCCCATCTAGTTAGGGCCATATCAAATTCATGAAAAATGGGGCCAAGATTCATATATTGTGAAAGAACTGAATGGTAATGTTCAAGAATTGCCTGTTCATGGACAATTCTTGAAGAAATACTTCTCTTGAGGTATTCGATTTTCCATGAACAGTAGATAGGTTTGTACATATGTATATAGCCCTATGAGTTTTGTGTTTTTGTCTGGCCCCTGGTCCTATTTTGTCCAAGTTGCAAGTTTTTCCCTACCTGTTCCTTATTGTCTACAACTTTTACTTGTGGGATGGTCTGCTTTAACCATGGATTCTAGATCCTTGCTGTGACTGCAGGGGGAACACATCCCCAAACAGAGCCACTATTAGCATGTGTAAAAATTTCATGGCTCTAGCATTTTTATTTTGGTCTCTGCAATCAGTTTTGTGTCTCTGGCCCTGAAAACCCTTGTTAAAATTCAAAAACTAGCCGTTGGACACTTAAAAATTCAAAATACCCTAGCCCTATTCTATTTTGGTGTTACTTTTCTAGCCACTTAAAACTCTTATCCACATGTGCCTTTTAAAAATTCACTTTACCTTGTGCGCGGATAAAGTTTTAGCAGTGCTGACAAAGTCAAGGATTCGCTGGTTCGCATGTAGATTTGGTGGCATTCTAAGAAGTCTGGTGATTCAGTGAAGGAAGGTCACATAATCGCTAAATATTTTAGCAGTGGGATAAAATATTTCACGAACTAGTGAAAACCTTTAGTCACCAGTTCACCAAATGTGGCTGGGGTGAGTTAGGATCCCTTTGGTCACCAGTTCGTGGGGTTAAACTATGAGTTAAGGAATCATTTCATGAATGGGATTTTCTTTGTCGCCTGTTCGGTAGAAAATAACCCAAGGATAATAGTTGAGTTAAGAGACATAAATCCTGCAAAGACATAGGATCGGATGGTCGGGACTTAAAATGAGGACCGCCGATTCACTGTAGGCACCATAACGTGACCGTTGTTTTTCAAATTCAAACTTTTGAGAAGGGTTTTAGTGACAGAAAGTACCAAAATTCAATGCTTAAGTAGCTAAGGTTGGTAGAAGATGACTTTCTAGTTGTTTCAGTGTGGTCCAGAGTTTCATGATGGCCGAGGTGTTTTTGTGTCGTGAGGGTATGGATTTTATTGCTCGAGGCATGTTGCAAGTGGCTAAAAGGACTGATTGACTTAGATTTTCATTGATTTGCAGTACTTTCTCAGAGATCTACCATGAGTGCAAATCTTTCTCAAGCATGGCTGACTGCTTTTCCCTCCCTGTATTAATTTCTTGACTATTTTGGTTGGTTGGTTGGGTGGGTGAAAACCCTAACCCTAGTCATCCGTAGCTTGTTGCAACCTGTTTTGAGTTTCCAAGATGACTAGGGGTATAAGTAGTAGCCTTTTTGACTTAGAGAGGGTTCCAAAACTTTTCTTTTGGTCCCTGGTTGCAAATCTATGTATTTTGAAGAAAGAGAATCTAGATTTTGGGTCTTTTCCTAGCCCTTTGTTGTCTTGCTTATGTATTGATCTTGAATATGTTAATGAAAATGCCATTGAGTTCCAATCTTACATTTGTGTATGTCTTCTTGTTTTGGTTCAGAGCTTATATATGTTAATTTCACAAAGTGTATTAACATATGGTAAACAAAGAGTATTGTGAAGTCATCTCTGAGTTCCTAACAAAGTTAGGATTAAAGTCTTTTGGGTGAGTTTAGTGAGTTTGCAACCAAATAAGAATTTGATGTCCCATTGTTTGAGGGAGAGGGGTGATAGGAAAAGCACTCACCTTGAATTCTAATGTGTTTGATTTAAGGTTTTCATTTGACATACATTGTTAGTGATTCATTGCCCTAGGATAAGGCACTGGTCCATTCTCTGGAACCTCTTCATGGTCTTCAACCACACACACCCAAATTTAAATGATAATATCTTTCAGACAGTTAATAAAGTTGTATATTGTTTTGAGACTCCTTTAGAGAAGTGAATCAAGGGTACACCCACCTAAGCGCTAAAGCTCAAAGTGTAGGAGGATCTCATTGTTGGTCCTTGTTAATTGGCCCTCTTCCCTGTAGACTTTGGAGTGGTGATAGAGTCATAGTTATATTAAAGTTATCCATCAAAGTATAAATTTGCAAGTGAAGATCAAAGGGAACAACCAACAGTACCTAACAAAGTCTAAGAGAGAGATCTACAAAGCTCTCAAAGGGTACATGGATGAAGAGAGAAGAAAAGACCAAGTGAGGAAGAAAAGAGAAGAAGCTAGGAAGCAAGAAGAGGAAAGGTTAAAGAATCTTGAAGAAGAGTTGGATAAGAGTATTTCCAAGTGGGAGAGGATAGCATTACTCTTGGAGCAAGAAGTAGATGGAGATGAAGTTAATGATGAAGAAATGGATCAAGAAGAGGTACACATTCCATTATAAGGGCACAAACAATAGATGAATGCTAGTGTGGAGAGTGAACAACAAGATTTTGTGTTTGAACCTTATGAGGAAATGGTTCTTGCAGATGAAAGAGAGTTGGTGACAGGTATGGTTGATGAAAATATCATTTGCCTAGATGATGGGATTTTTGACAAGTATGATCAAGAAGGCATGACCATTATACATGAATCACATGCCAAGGAGAAGACTATTGTCATAGAGGATGGAATATTTATTGATCACAATGGTGCTCTAGCGATATACAAATGAGAAGAAGATCAGATTATGGATCAACTTGACAAGTATTTTTCTATAGGTGATATGATGTTCAGGTCTAATATATTTATTCCCAATTCAAAGAAGGTAGCACTACACATACCACGAAGGGTATTCATCATGAAGATTGGAACCAACATTTTGTGTGGAGCGGCATCAATTTAGTCATTCTTATGATACCAATATTGCCTTCATGTAATTGGAAGACTCGGAAGAAGATCTTGGCAATTAAATGGGACTTGAATTTTTGTGTCCCTGGGAGTATGATGCAGGTGCATCCGATGACTAGAATTTTTTTGAAGATTATGGTTATTTAATATTGTAATATGGCTTAGTTAGCCATTTTTGTGTCTTCATGATGTAATTCAGTGTGAGACTTACTTTCAGTTTCATCTTAGTTGTCATAGCTTTAATAAATAATAGGTTTTATAATTGTGAAGTTGACAAATTTGTTGTCAACTCCACAATTCAATATTAGGTTGGTTCATATACCAACCATCATGTTACAAAATGAGTTTGAGTTGGTTTGAGTCATGGAAGTTAAAAGTTATATGAATTAGTTGTTGGATGTTTCATTTTTGAAAAGTTCTATACAATTCAAAAATCGATAGGAAATAGTAGAGTAGTGAGGGAGGAGAATCGATCAAGGGATATAGATTATGTAATAAGGAACAACATAATAAAGAAATCAATTTCACTATCTTCTGATTCTTCATCTTTTTGTTTGTAGTTTTCTATTTTCAAATTCTAGTATGATTATGACAACATAAATAGAGTAAATTCTGGTGTGACTGTGATGTTTTTGAAAGCCATATTAGATGCCGCCTATTATGGTTGTTATTTAGTCTTTTAAATTACATTTTGTGTTTTATTTACTCGTAAGTCATTCAAGAACCAGTCTGGTTTTGAATGAAGACCATATTCTATTTTGTTTGATATAAACTGATGCATGGTACCGGGTCTTGCTAGAAGGAGTTTTATAGTTTATTGGAACTGGTTTTGTGCCTTATTGGCTAGCGAAATTCAAGAGTCTGGTTTGTTTATGAACCGAGTTTCATACAATCCTAATTTGGGATAAATTGAATCGATTTCCTGTTAAACCTGACAGGAGTATGGGTGTGTGAATCACTTGTATTTGGAAGCCGAGAGACTAGTGACAATAGTCATATGGAAGTAGAACTAGGAGGGAAAAGTGTGTTAGACAGTAGTGCTTGAGTTGAAGTGAATGATACTGAACATCATTGATAGTCAAGGATCCTTATACCTTATGCTCGGTATTTGGAATTAGTCTTTATGAGGATCATGCTTTGTGTTTTGAACCTCAAGTTTTTGAATCATCAAATTCAATAATGAAACAATGAAATGGTTTATTGTGACAAAGAATGACTCAACACCAAGGATTGATTGTTGATTACATTCAAATTTTGAAACTGTTTAAATAAACTGTTATATGCATGTTTACAATTCGATTGATATCATTGTTCATGGTTTGAATCATTATCCTATTGTGATAGTTGATTGGGCCTATTCAAGCTTCAGTTGCTACCACTCTGCATCAGTGATCCTTGTTTAGTTTCATGTGGGAATGTTTATTTGCATTTTTTTTGACTTGGCTATAATATCTTTTCATTACCTTCATCACTGACAACACCAAGGATTTAACTGGTGTATTGACAATGATTGGTATAGGGGTACAATCAGCTACTAAGGGACCCCTCAATACTATAACCATAGGACCCCGAAACATTAAGGAAAAATAAAACATCCACCTTTAGATGAGCCAAGGTAGTAAAATTGAACATCTCGATGGTGTTCCTATCCTCCAAGGGGTGGTCCAAAATACCAGGGGTATCAATAACCTGATACCTCAAGTACTTATAATCAGTATGCCCAACAAACAAAAACTTAGTAGTAAAAGCATAAGGTTGCACATCCACATCCATCCTAGTAATCTTATTAATAAAAGAAATCTTACCAACATTAGGTATCCACATATCAAAATAGGCCTGGTATTGGGGTCAATAGATGACAACCTTGACATATGCTGCCTCACCTATTTGAGGTCATGTCTTTATATTGTGACTATCTCGTGGAACAAGGAATACACCAATGAATATAAACATTTGATTCCATGTGATCTTGGATGGGTTATGACATAGAAATATTGCCTTATATTATATTTATACATTTCTGCATTCATTTCATTACTTTTTTTATTATTACAGTCAAGGAATTGACTGTTATTGAGGACAGTGACTAGCATTTGTATCACAGTCAGCAAGTTAAAGGTTTGAATCCTCCATAATATGTAAGGCAATCCCACCTCTTTGTTAACTATGGTTTGGTGGGAGATTTCCATTGATGTATTTTATGTAGTAGATCTATCTTTGAATGCAGGGAAGTTGAATAGAAGGTGGGAAGAGACAGAGACAGGCCTGGTGAAATCATAGTGAAAGGAGTTAAAGGTAAGAAACAATCATGGATGGAAGTGACCCGATGATTTGAGAGGCTAGATGATGGACGGTAATGTCCTTTGGGATGTATTAGAAGGTGTTGGGACCGATGTTGAGGATGGGTGTTGCAGGGAAGGGTATTTTCTACAAAACCCTTGGTTTCTAGCCCAAATAGTGAGGGTTTATTGAATGGGAGTGTAGATGGGTGAGTATGGGAAAACTAAGTTGAAAATTGGTTGTCTTTTATCCTTTATCAAGACTTTTTTGGGTTTTGGAGTCTTAGAAGTGAGTGGTTCTAGGAGTTTCGTTGTTAGGTGAGGCTAATTAGGCCTAGTTGAAGGGTTAGGGGGTGAAGGAAGTCTTCACCAGTCAAATATTTAAAGTCTAAGATTGATATAAATTTAGTAAATCTGAAAAGGGTACTAGAAAATGTAAAAACATTGCTAGGTTATTTTGGGAGTCTGAGAGTAAATTTTTGATTTTAGTGTTGGAAGGGCTATTAGGCAGGCCTAGAAGGGCTATAGAAGAGGAAGGGTGAAAGATGAGTTGATTGGATTGAATGATAAGTTGTAACATGGAAAATATAGCATTTTGAGATTATCTAAGGTGTTAGGATTAGGGTGTGAAGTTTGGTTTGAGTTTTGGTGTGGTGGAGGCACTAGGTGACCTAGGATAGAGTTGATGCTATAAAACATTGGAACAAGGAAACAAAGAAGTGAATTTGTGTACTATAGTTATGAGAGCGACTTACAAAGTCAAAGAACTCAACTAGATCCTTGAGTGAGGTTAATTCCTTGAGTGGATTCCAAGTTGTTGTAGAATCCTCGAGTTGAGTTAGTCTCCTTAGGATGATAGTGAATGTTGTCAAAGTTTATAGTAACAAGGAATGTTAGTCTCCTTAGAGTGATAGTGAATGTTGTCGAGTTAGTCTTCTTAGGGTGACAGTAACAATATACATTGATAAACATACAAGCATAACTACAAGGCATGAGAAATTTACAAAGCATAAGACATCTGTGCATACACATAAATTAGTATAAACAATACACCAAACACATGAATTACATACCTAAAACATAAAAAAATATATTCATAGGGCATGAAGCCAAATATATATGTCCAATAATGTCATACATTGAATATATTCAATACAGTTAAACTGGCTTCCTCAAAGCCAAATGTATGTACAACGTATCACTTATACTATATACAAAAAATATGTCCACTAATGCCATATAGGCATACAATCTATATCCCTAATCTAGTCCTTTCCCACTAGGGGAAGAAAATAAATCCTGAGCTATCTTTGATCATCGCATCGATGAAGATGTAGTGGATGTTGTAGTCTTCCAAGTGCACTCACTCATCCTCCTATCTAGACTCTTTTGTAGCTTGAGCTGACAAAAAAAAATTTAGGCATCAATAACTAATATACATCAAAATTGAATTATACAATGACATAAAATTGAATATTTGCTTACAGTTAGCAAATAGTCACTATGTACATCCACCAAAGGTGCATGCTGGTGATCTGAAGTAATAAGTCCCTACAAAAATGATCAAAATAATAATTAAAATACATACATGAATATCATTATAAAATTCAATACAAACTATTAAAATTAAATGATATCTTTCATGCCTTAGTTAGTGCTTCAGAACTAGCCACTACTGCAGCTACTCCATGATCCAAAGTATCATGAACAAAAGGAGGACTCTCTGATGTCAATAACTAAAACATGAAACAAAAAAAGAATAATGCAACTTTATCAAGATTACATATATTTTTTACAACCCTACTAATGAGTAAATGATACCTACGTGAAGGTTCCATCGCATCCTTCGATGTGTGGTGTTGATGTCGAAGCTCCAACATTAAACTAGTGCACATGTACATGGAAAACTATAAGATAACCATTCATATAAGAACACACTACTGACATGTTAATTATAATGCATTATTACATATATACCTGTGGACTCAATGGTGACATCACAAAGCCAAGTGAAAGAATGTGATCATCATGCCTCTAGATTTTGATCATAATTTGTCTAGTAATTTAGTTATTCATTAATTTATTAATTAAATATAATCAAGTAGATCAAATGAACATGTAAATAAAGATACCTCAAGGAAAGTGGCATGATGCCCTTCGCTGTCTGTTGTGAACATTGATGGTCCACTAGTGAATGCCTAATGCACACGCACAATAAGTTATGATACAATTATTCATATAATTACATAATAATCAAATATATTAATTAAAATGTTTTATTCAATACATACTTGTGAAATTGATGATGATGTGTAGAAGGGGACATGAGGATCATTGCCACTGCCACCACCACTGACACTCTTGCCCTGAATTTTGATCATAATCAATAGATACTAAATTAATTAGTTATTCTTTTATAAATGAGATATGATCAAAGCAATTTAATGAACTTGAAAATATTTACCTGTGTGTCAATGCCAAATGTCATATTTAGAAAACTATCAGTCATCATTCCAAGATCCTCTTCCTCTCTCTTAGTAGTACCAAATGTGCACAAGCATCCACATGAATGACAAATATGCCCCCTCGAAGATTGACCATGGTCACCCTCAACTAAAGGAGTGGCACACTGAATGAGAGTCTGTGTTAGAGCACTAATTGTGCCTAGTGTGTTTGCCTCTATATGTTCCTTCACAACGAAAGGAATATTAACATGATCCACCTATGGCTTACTAATAGGAATCCTAGGTGCATTAGGGTCATGATGTGCCCCCGCTCTATCAAATGATGACCCCCCTCCTCTACCATGAGAATTTAGATAGTCAAAATAATTTGGCACCTCCTTGAGTACAAACTCACAATATAGTTTCCTCAAGAAATATATAGGAACCTCATGATTTTTATAGGGAGGTGAATCAGAGACCATCCACCATCTCTCCCAAAAGTTGTTTTTAATATCTTCATTTAAGCACCAATGAATTGGGAACCTCCTTGTTGTAGTTCTAAGAGTATCTCTATCCCCTGGTTTTTTAAATAGCTTGCAAATGTCATCTTTTGTGATTTTTTTCTTTTTTATGTCCGCATAAGATAATTTATTTGCATAAAATTGTTTTTCTTCTTCTCTTTTATCCCACAATAAATTAATTTTCCTACTAACTGAGCTTATGTGGGTCAAGATTGATTCCAATGATTTAAAAAATCTTTCCCTTCTAGGATTTGTACCACTAGAATCTTTTAACCTTGTAATTAAAGATTCTAATTCTTTTTTCCCTCTTTCAATTTGGTTCATCAAATTTTCTTGTGTTCTAGGAGGAGGTTTCTCGATTGGTGGAGGCAATTGAGGTTCATTTACTTGGTTATTTTCTTCATTTGTTTCTTCATTCATTTCTTCATGAGGAGATAGAGGGCTTGGTGGAGGGTTTGGTTGAGGGAGATTATTTCTTCCTGGCAATTAAAAAAACTAGATTTTAAAATCTTAATTACACATAAATTTTAACAAAACATATTTTAACAAAACAAATTGCTTCAAAACCGAAATTTTAAAACAAATAAGAGGAATAGGCTGTAAAAACACTTACCTCTTCTTCTGGATCAATCTTGATGATGTCGTGGAGCCATTTGATGGATGAATGATTGAATAATATGGATTCAACAAGCCAAAACAATACTGTGTGCGCGCTTGGGAAGGCTTCTTTTGTTGCAAACATAGGTTTGTGGAAAGCAAAATGAGCTTTCCCAACCACAGCAAACACTAAATAGTGTTTTTTCAAAGAGTGTGCGAGCTATAGGGTGCACGTGCTTTGAAAAATACTATTTAGTGTTTTTCAAAGGGTGTGTGCCCTATAGGGCACACACATTATGCTTTAGATTGGCCAAGCCTAAGGCTTGGGAAACACAAGCCATAGCGCGTGTGCCGTATAGGGTGCACACGCTTTAGTGCGTATGCACTATGGTCGATGGGGGACCAAAAAGAAAAGTGACACCTTTTTGGTCCCCCATCTTTGTGCATATACCCTCATATAAAAGTGAGCTTTGATGCATTGGATGAGGAAGAAGAAAAGAGATTTTTAGATATATCTTGTTTCTTTATAGGAGAAGAAAAATAGTTTGGCTGTGACATTGTGGGATGGGTCTGGATGGAATGAGTTGTATAGTTTTACAATACTTGAAAATAAGTGTCTAGTTGAGGTTGATGAGAGAAACTGAATAACAATGCATGATCATCTCAGGTATTTGGGAAAATAAATTGTATCGCGAAAAGAAATTACAGTCTCCTTACCATCTCTGGTCATCACAACAAATTAATAACATTGAACTGGACAGGTAGGTAAGTGGAATATAATGTTTTATATGCTATGAAGTATTTTGATACAGAGATGTTGTTGCTAACTATTTTAAAATTTTATTATTTTTTTCCTATTTTTCCTTTTAGGAAGGTGTGTTGATTCGGGGGTCAGGGGGATTATAGAAAAAAAGATGATTTTAATTATGAAGAGTGTTTAGAGCATCTAACAAAATTAGGTAGAAAGTTTGAGCGATGGAATCCCGATTGTTAAAAATAAGTATTTTAACAAAGAATTAGCAGAACTATCAATAGGCCTTGCATGGTTGCAATGGTACAACTTTCCACACATTACTCTTCATCCATGGCTTTCGTTCAAGAAGTTAAAAATTTTAGAGCTTTGTGGTGCTCACAAATTTGAAGAACTATGGAGCGAGACTGCTGATGTAAGTTTCTTCCATTTCTTAAACAAATCCTATCAATTGTGTACTTTACATATTTTATTTTATTCTTTCTTAAACAAATCTTTCTATTTTTGCAAATATCAATTTATGTTAAAATGGAGTAGGGATAAAAAAAAAGTCTAAGCATTCAATATCACTTTTAGAAGTGGATCAAACATGTGTTAGAAAATCAAAAACTTTTTTCTAGATACAGTTAGTCATTTCTTTTTTATTTTAGTGTTTTTGATTGCAGGAAAAAATAGGTTTTAAAGGGGACCTGAAACCCCGTACAAGCTAGAATAAAAGTATTACGTTAGAGGACACTAAAAAGAGACAGGACTAGGGACTAGTCCACCATAACCAGAACCAGCACAAAAACTTAAAAAACCAAAGACTAGCAAAAAATTGACAAAAAGCCAGTACCAGGGACTTAGGACACTAGACAAACTCCTTGCGAGTTTCATCAGCTTCCTGCTTCACCTCAGATATCTTCTTTATTACGGCATTGAAGTCAGAGAGCTCTTGGATTCTTTCTTGAATCTTTCTCCTTTTTGTAGATTTGGTATGTTTTCCTGGACCTTCCTCTTCCAGGTCCTCAGTATTCTCATCAGGTTTCTTGCTGGGAGAGCTAGCATCCAGCTCAGCTTTAATGGTCATAAAACAATCCATGGCTGAACCCATAAATTTGTTGTTGTCATGCATGTGTTTTTTCATGGCATTCTCCATAGTTTCCATTCTACCTTGCATATCCTACACTTTTTTATCCCCATCAATGTTCATATTTCCCATCGTAGTTTTTGAACCAAACTCTAGCTTTTCTTGCAGGGAATCCACCTTAGCTGAAATGGAGTGATACTTTAAGTTTAAATTCTTGATTTCTTGGAAAACCCATTTCATTAATAAAAAAGAATACATGGAAGCAGCCTTGGTAGTTTCGAGGACCCCAAAGGGGGGGTCAATTTTATCGTCCATATCTTCCCTTAGAAGTTGAACATTTCATTCTTGCATGTCCATAGTTTTGATGAAAGGAATGTTCTGAGAATTGTCAGGATCATTCGCTTTCTCCTCACCAGGTGAAGTTGTCTCCGCATCAAGGGAAGTTTTCTCCACCTCCGTAGCTTGCTTTTGAGTATCCGACCCAACCTCCATGACCACTTCCAGTTTAGGGGAGATGGGCACATCATGATCTTCAGAGCTATCATAGACCACCAAAATAGGCACCTTCTGACCACTCACATCCTCCTCATTCTTATCATCCTCATTGTTACTCTTGATTCTAGAGGTATTACCCATTTCCATAGTACCCATAGCCTATTCTTCAATGTTGTCATTTTCCCTCAAAGCCATTTTCGAGACCAAGGTCGAAGAGTAACTATCCTCCTTAGTAGAATCAGCCATGTCATCATAACCTTCCGTACTATTAGTAGAGGTATCCATCTCCATAACAATCTCCTTTATTTTAGTGTTGTTTTGGTAAAATTTTTGATTAAACGTGCATACCTTTATTGATGATTTTCCACAATTTTAAAGACCATTCTTTCTAATTTGCAAAAATATTGTATGAATAATAGAGCAGATTGTAGTAGATGACTTGCATTTCTTTATTGGACCATAAATAAAGACATGTATTCAACTTGCCTTACTCTCTCTGCAATATGCAAACTTTGAGGAATGAAATTATCCCTTGCTTGTGAGGATCAATTAGAGGGAAGACATGATCTTAAAATTTTCCACTCTCAATCCACAAACCATGTTTGCGGCTTAATTGGATGTCTCCTTTTTGTTCTCAAGTTTATACATATTGCATTTACCTAAATGTTTCTAATTCGAGTCACATTACACAATATGTTGATGTTAAATAGTAGATTTTTTATTAAACATGCATACCCTTATTGATGGTTTTCTACAAATTTGAAGATGATTCATTTTGATTTGCTGAAATGGTTTGATGAATAATAAAGAAGATTGGAGTGTATGAATTACATTTATTTATCAAACCACAACAGAGATAGACATTCAACTAGCTTTACTCTCTCTGCAATTTACAAACTTTGAGCAATAAAATTAACCCTTTCTTGTGAGGACCAATTAGAGGGAACACATGATCTTATAATTTTACACTCTTAATCCACAAACCATGGTTGCGGCTTAATTGCATCCCTCCTCTTTTCTTTTAAGTTTAGATGCATTGTATTTTCTTGAATATTTGTAATTGAGTTGAGGTTCAGTAAGATCTTTTATAGTAAATTATAAATATTGTACAACTAAATCATTGTATTCCATGAAATGACATCCAATTAAATCATATTATTCATGGACCTTGTTTGATATTTGCACATTTTGCATGCATGTCTAGCGAAGATTTTATAGTTACAAAATCTACAACCCATCAAACCGTCTCTATCCTGACAAATGCTTATGCTTTGGATCTTCCTGCTCAAGTCTCTCACAATAGTTGAGGACATTCATTTTTGTTTTATTTCATTAAATTTATTTTGTGCATGACTCCTAAGTATTATAATAAACTGATAAATAATAATTAAAGATATTAGAATTAATTGAATTATAAACTATTTTATTAATATTTTAACTAATATAGGAATTTATTTTTCTCCTATAAATTTTTTCACATTTTAATTCCAACTATACTTTTCTATCAGCTTATCCCTTGAACCTCCTTAGATGTAAGTGCTAGTATTATTATATTCTTTTATTAAAACTATCAAAACTTCGTCTATAAAAAATTCTATTAAAAATTCTATTTATATTTTCATAAATTTAAAATAATTAAATGTATATTATAAGTTAAATATTAAAAATATTTCCTCATAAATTTATTTTCATATATTTAAAATAATTACGCCAAAGGCATTTCTTATATGAAACACACTTGGCTTGGTTAAACTAATCAATGGCCGTCGAACGTTCTGTACACATGCAAGATGATAGAAATGATCGAGATCATCTGTGGATTTTAAAAAAACACAAAATATAACATTTCTGCTGTGTGAACCGACTACAAGGTTATTATTTAACTCGTCAGGAACCAGAGTTAGGTTCATGGTTTACAAGACACTCGTTGCTTATTTGTTTGTTGCTATGTATTTCACTTTCTGCAACCCTAAAAAATTCGTCAGAAGTGGTACTTCGTTCCTCCTGTGCGGTAGATTAACATAGTGGCCAAGGATACATTTAGAGATGTGGGGAAGAGTTTAGTCGGTTAATGTCAAATTAGTCTGCCAGTTAGAGAACACATATGGAGAACTGGAGATAACCTTGGTGTCAAAATCTCCCAATTAAATTGGTTAAATCGCAAACATCTTGCGAATGGGAGGAGAATGGATGAATGATAGGTTAGCGCATGTGTCATTTGATGATGTGGCAACTGTCATAGGAACCAATTACTTATGGGATCAACAATGAATGACAGATCTAACGATTGTCATGTCTTTGCTAAGATTCTTAGCAATCCTTGTGATCATGTGGTGACCATTGATCTACTATCAAGGCCATGAAGTCTTCCTTTATGTCGACTCTGGAAAAGGAAATAATATTGACTGTTAGATGCAGCATGTAATGGTTGTATTCCATCCAAACTATCAATTGGGTCATCGGTGCTACGATGCAAGGTTTATCGTCGATGCATCTTCAACGAACGACTGTCGTATGTTTGCAAAGAATTTGATTATTCCTTGCGAACATGCATCGTCCATTAGATTAGGTTCTATAAAAGATCGATGGCCTAGTTTCAAAATTCAACAATAACTGGTGCAAATTTGATTTTTCCCCTTAAGTAATGATAGTTTGATTTGTGAGAGAAGTAATGGCCAAATCGTCAGTTTGATATATCGGATTTACAAATTAACTATGCTAAAAACCGTAATGAAATAGCATCAGATTTAGTATTTAGAACTTTCGAAACCCACTTTTGTTTAGTAGTGAATAAGACAAGCACCTTAAAATGGAAAATCATGATTAGCAATGAATATCATGTAAACCCGATGAGTAATGTCCATGATTTTTTTAATTATTACTCTTCCAAATTGTAGACTGTAAAATATTTGTTTTGAATGCAATGTTTTGCATCATTGGATATATATGCCGATCACTACTATATCTGACATTGACAAGTTATAAAAAAAAAAGGTAGCCCTATTGTTATAATGCAAACAAAATACACCATAGGATCAACATGTAAATTATTGATTGTACTCGTTCCTCCTATGCGGTAGATTAACACAGTGGCGAAGGATACATCTAGAGATGTGGCAAAGAGTTTAGTCTATTAATGTCAAATTAGTCTACCAGTTAGAGATCACATATGGAGAACTGGAGATAACCTTGGTGTCAAAATCTCCCAATTAAATTGGTTAAATCACAAATATCTTGTGAATGGGAGGAGAATGGCTAAATGACAGGTTAGTGCATGCGTCATTTGATGATGTGGCAACTATCATAGGAACTAGTTACTTATGGGATCAACATCAAATGATAGATCTAATGAATGTCATATCTTTACTAAGATTCTTAGCAACCCTTGCAATCATGCAGTGACCGTTGATCTACTATCAAGGCCACGAAGTCTTCCTTTATGTTGACTCTGGAAAAGGAAATAATATTGACTGTTAGATGCAACATGTAACAGTTGTATTCCATCTAAACTGTCAATTGGGTCATTGGTGGTGCGATGCAAGGTTTATCATTGATGCATATTCAACGAATGACTGTCGTATGTTCACAAAGAATCTGATTATTCCTTGCAAACATGCACCATCCATTAGATTAGGTTCTATAAAAGATCGATGGCCCAGTTTCAAACTTCAGCAATAACTGGTGCAAATTTGATTTTTCCCCTTAAGTAATGATAGTTTGATTTGTGAGAGAAGTAATGGCCAAATCATCAGTTTGATATATCAGATTTATAAATTAACTATGCCAAAAACGGTAATGAAATAGCATTTGATTTAGTATTTAGAACTTTTGAAACCCGCTTTTGTTTAGCAGTGAATAAGACAAGCACCTTAAAATGGAAAATCGTGAATAGCAATGAATATCATGTAAATCCGATGAGTAATGTCCATGATTTTTTTAATTATTACTCTTCCAAACTGTAGATAGTAAAATATTTGTTTTGAATGCAATGTTTTCCATCATCGGATATATATGTTGATCACTACTATATCCGACATTGAAAAGTTAATAAAAAAAAAAGGTAGCCTTGTTGTTATAATCCAAACAAAATACACCATAGGATCAACATGTCAATTATTCATTGTACTCATTGATTATTATAAAAAGTATGACAAGAAAGAAACTACCATACATATTCCTTTTCAAATTTATTGCCATTTAATATCTATCAACAACGACAGGTAAAATATTACGATAAATATAATTGTATACATTAAAAAAATATACTTCTGGATTGATCTGAACAGACGCTCTACTTTGTAATATATGCAGCCATACTCTATCATAATGGTTTACAGTGCAAAAAATTAAAACACTCTTTTTTTATCTGTGAATAATTTTTTTTTCAATATGTGTCGCGGTATTTGTTATTTTTAAATATCTAAGACTTTTTGATATTGACATAAATAGCACTTTGATGATTCAGAATGACTATTTATTGCTACTCAATTACTACATGTCCTCATATTTGTAGTTTTGCCTTGTATACCTGAGAGTTGTTGTAAATGTATTAAATTGCATTCAATGTTAAATGGTTTGGTTGGTAACAGTTTTTTTCTTTTGCTCTTCAAGATGACCGCCTTAATTGACCATCATCATAACCTATATAAGAACTATTCTGCTAATAGTTTTCTAAACCAGTAACATATTTTACAGAAGCGTTTATACAGATTTCAATATATACATTCACCTAACCATCAAGACATTTCAAGTTCATCATTATGGAGGCATTGTTATCACAGGTTAATTTAAGTTATATTTTTAGAGTTGTGCATTTTGTTCATTTCTTAGATTTCAACATCGGACAAATTATTTGTATCACAAAATGATATGTACATTTTTTTTCAACAATGCATCACTGAGAAACCAATGCATCACTGAGAAATGTAGTGTATATGTTTATGATATACTTTTGGTTACTGACATCAGACTATCTACCATTAAATAGGTAACAAAAATGGCCTCATTAACAAAAGGAGCAATTAGTCAAATAATGGATGGTATTTTCATCAAAAAACCATGTTTTCAAGTTCTATCATTACATTGTATTAAACAACAACATACTGTAAGTACAAAATATCATCTGGAACTTTCAGATGGTGTCCATACACACTTTGCCCTTTTCCTGGAACAATTTAACACCCTTGTAGTGGAGGATGCTTTAGTTAAAGGTTCCATTGTTTGCATCAAAGAATACTCTTGCAAGCAACTCCACAATTACATGTATGACAATTATTTTACTATATTTTATTGTACTTATGAAAATTTGATTATAAAACTTTATTAAATCTCTATTTTGTTTCTACTTACATGGCTATCCTAATTGATAATTTGCATATAGTGTCAAATCATGGAGAAATTATTGGGTGTCCAGTACCTATAGTACAAGGTACTAAACAAATAGCATTGTCTACTAGTCATGGAGTTTTAAATTCTTCTTCATGTAACACAATTGCCATCAAACTGCTCACCCATACCACAAGTTATGGACTATTGAGGGTCGTGCTTTACAAAAATCACCTATCCATTGTTTCAAAAAGATGTCTAAAGAGGGTAAAGTATTCAGATTTGAATTCATAGACAAAGAAGGAACTGGTATACATATAACTTGTTTCAATGAATTGGTTGATAATTTTTTTGAAATTATTCAATCAATAAATCTTTATTTGATTTCTAACAGTTCTGTAAAAGTTGCAAATACAAAATTCAATAGTTCAACCAATCCCTACGAAATAGTTCTTCAGAGTTCTTCAAAAATATACCTTCCACATGTGTTCAATCTATAGTTCCGGAACATGATTACCATATGAAGAGTATTGAATCTCTTGAAACTTTTCCTGTTAATTCACTAGTAGATGTGATTGGAATTGTTGTTTCTATCAATACGTTAAGTACCATTAGAAAAAAAAAAATGGTACATAAATAAAAAATGTAATATGCATATCAAAGATATCTCTAGCTACTCTATTGAGGTGATTCTATGGGGACATCATCGTGAGAATGAAGGACAACAAATTCTGAATTTGTTTAGGGAAAGTAAAACAATTGTTGTTTTAATTAAATCTGCTTGTTTGCTTTCATGGTCTGGTAAGTCATTGGATACTATTTTTTCAACGAATGTTCTTATCAATCCAAATTTAACTGAGGCTATTGCTTTGTTGACATGGTCTACATGAATATGAGGGGATCAATCTTCTATTGCTCTGACTGAAGAGCCAACAATACTTGCCAGATTTACAAATCTACAGACAATGTCTACCATTTGTACAAAAGACTTCCATTCCATGATTCATGTTTGTGTAACAACACAAATTTGTAGACTTGATGTGGATAAATTTTATTATCTTTCATGTCCATGAATCATTGATGGCAAAAAATGTAAAAAAAAAGTTATTCAAAATCATACTAGGACATATGAATGTCCTAAATGTTGTCTTCATATTCCAATATGTGATTTCAGCTACATGCTTAATATGGATTTGCAAAATCCATTAGGCGAACTTCACAATGTTACTACCTTTGAAGGCCCTGCAAATGCTTTATTGGGTGTGGATGTAGAAGATTTTCAGTTGCTGCTTGCTGAACCACGGTGTGGACAAACAACTTTTGGATAATCTGTATGGTTCTGAGTTTGTCTTTGATCTAAGTATCAAAACATCTACTTTTGGCAGGCAAGAAACTCAAGGCATAATTGTTCTCACTTTTAAGATTGCTTAAGACAGTATTTTACTTGTAATGTTGAACATATCTAATCATATGTTTATGTATATATGTATATTCGACAATAAACTGTGTCATGTCAATGTTATGTTGTTCATTTTTTGTGAAATAAATTTTTTAAAGAATCGATATTTCCATATTTACCATGATTATTTTTAGATTACATTTCCATATCTCAGTAACAAGGAACTGGTATACATATAACTTATTTTAGTGAATTGGTTCATCGAACAACTTTTGGATAATCTATATGGTTCTGCCCTTTCATTTGATCTAATTATCTAAACATCTTCTTTTGCCAGGCAAGAAATTCAAAGCATAATTGTTCTTGCTTTGAAGCTTGCTTAAGACAATAGTTTACTTGTAATAATGAACATATCTAACCAATGTTTATATATATGTATATTTGACAATAAACTATGTCATGTTAATGTTATGTTGTTCAATTTTTGTGAAATATATCTTATAAAGAATCGATATTTCCAAAATTAGCATGATTCTTTTTAGATTACATTTCCATATCTCAGTATTATTTTAAAATTTATGAATTTCAATTATTATAGATATAAATAACAATTCTATATGTTCTGCATAGATCTTATAAATAAGTAATATTTCCAAATTTACCATGATTATTTGTTGATTGCATTTCCATATCTCAAATATATCTTATAAAGAATCAATATTTCCAAAACTAGCATGATTCTTTTTAAATTACATTTCCATATCTCAGTATTGTTTTAAAATTTATGAATTCCAATTATTACAAATATAAATAACAATTATATATGTTTTGCATAGATCTTATAAAAAAGTAATATTTGAAAATTTACCATGATTATTTGTTGATTACATTTCCATATCTCAATATTATTTTTAACTAGTTGCTTTTCAATTATTACAGATATAAAAGACAATTATATATGCAGTCATGGATAATGCAAACAATGAAAGAGAGGCTAAGCGCAATCATAGAAATTAGATGCAAAGAGCTAGATACAATGCAAAAAAATATTATTAACAAAAGAAGACGAGAAACATCTCAGAATATTGAACTTGCAATTTCTGCATCAAATTTACATAGTTTGAACACCTCATATCATTTAGAACCAGTTGAACTTCCAAATTCATATCCTCTACTGAATTTAATTATTGAAAATCCTTGCTTGCTAGAACTTCAAATACCTAATTGTACTGAAGATCATACAACATCCATGAATACAACTGACCATATTCATACTTCACCTTTCTCTGAAAATTATTACAATGTCAGAAAAGAATTTCGTACAAAGATAGATGGTATTTCAAACTATAGAAGGTGTTCTATATGTATGGAAAGATATCCTGGAATTAAAAAGCGCATAGCAGATGAAACTTTAATATGTTGCAGATGCAATTCAGAAAAAGATGGCCATTGGTTCTCAAATTGGAACAATATGGATCTAGGTGAACAACCATTGTGTTTGAAAATCTTAATAGAAATTGAACAAATGTTGATAGCCAAAATAATTCCTATTTTGCAAGTTACTTATGCAAAAGGTGGTCAACACAGATATAGTGGTCATACTATTTTTTTTCCTCAAAATATTTCCAGTATCACAACATTGTTGCCAAGACGAATAGATGCATTGGATATAATCATTGTTAACAAAGAGAGTATAGGAAATAAAAAAATATAGTTTTTATGTTAGCAGATCTCATGTTTATGAAGCACTGAAATATAAAACATTGAATGAACCATACTATAGGGATGTACAAATAGATGAAAATATATTAGCACCATTGCCTTTACAATGTACTGATGTTTTAGACCTAATTTTTAATGCAGTGGAAATTAGTCATCCTATTGAAGATAACTCATCTATGTTAGATGAGATAGAAGAAAATGAGTTTGATCAAAGTCTAGAATTTAATAGCTCATTTGTTTGTAATCTACCTACTCCATGTAGAGAAATAGAAGAAATATGCCCTTTGTTGCATTTAGGTGAAGGTCGGATAACAGAATCTATTGCATGACCTCCTATCTCACATTTTCCTATTAATGAATACATAATTGAAGGTTTATTTGTAATGGCATTTCCAACTTTGTTTCCCAATGGAATGGTTGCATTCAAACAACCACGTATCAAAGAAGTAAAACTCCACGATTATGCTATTCACCTTCTACAGTACTATGATAATAGATTTGGGTAGCATTCAAGATTTCAGTATTTTATATTGAATATTATTATGCGTCATCGAAGCCAGGTCACAACATCTGTGTTCATTTGAAAATAATTAGATGGATATTTACTTGTAACAATTGCAGATCTTTGTTAAAAGCTATAGGATGTACTTGATGATAAATTAGCAGATTAGTTGATGAGATTTGGCTCTTCTGTATGTGGAACTAGACCTTTTTGGAATCAACGAAGAAAAAAATTGATAGACATGGTTATTTAGATTGGTTGTCCTACACTTTTCTTTACTCTAAGTGCTACAGATACCAAATGGCTTGATTTACACAATATCATGCCATCCAACATGCCAACAAATCCATCAATGGCTACAAGATGGCAAATATAGAATAGTATTGAAAATCCTCATTTGACAACTGTATATATGCATCATAGATTCACTGCATTTTGAGAACAAGTCTTGGAGAAACTGCCTGGTGCAACTACCTATTGGTATAGGTAAATAATCTATTTAAAATGTTATTCAATAAAACAAATAAGAGTCAATTTTGATTAGCTCTCTCTCTGTTTACCACTTTTTCTTGTTCAATAATATGATTTACTGACTTAAATTTATATCTGGTCTAAATGGAAAAATAGAGGTTCTCCACATATTCATGGATTTATCTAGTTGCCAAATGCACCTGATATTAAAAATTTAGAATGGAATAACGATCTATCGGTGCAGAGAGCTTTAGATTACATAGATCAATATGTATCTGCATGGAACCCACAAAGCATTCAACAAAGAAATTAAGGGATTTTTTCTAGATCTCTTCATGATCCTTGTATAATGACTACATAGATGATATATGAAAGAGACGTGGCTTCTGATTATAGTGATTTGATTAATCGTGTACAACGTCCACAAAATGCTCTCTGCAGATAAATTATAAAGCTCCATGGACAAAAAAAGAAAAATTTGAATTAACACTTACAAATAAAGCCGAACCTAAACATACAACAGCATGCAATGATGATCAGCTAAACTTACATAACATACAAATACTTTCAATTTGGAGAGGTAATATAGATTGTCAATCTATTCTTTCAATTGATGTAGTTATCAAGTATATAGCAAAGTATGCAGAAAAAGTAGAACAAAAATCTAAAACATATCATGCAATGTTAAGTAGAATATCTTCAAGTTTGAATGGTGCAATGCCTGCTCTAGCTGCACTTCAGAGAATGCTTCTTGAAAATCTTGTTGACCATGATATAGGTGCCCAAGAAACCTACCATCTTCTACAAAAGCTTTTCTTATCCCTCTGCAATAGACAATTTGTATCTTTGAATGTGAACCAAAAAAATCTTCAACATCTACCTATATTAGACATGCCAACAAGCTTATGCCATAACCAAATTGAAAATTATATGGCACGTCCACCAAGTTTAGAAATGTTTTGTCTTATTGACATAACTCAAAGATGGACATTTAGAGCTACCTGAATGCAAGACAAATGGAAACAAAGAAAATTAGCTTGTATAGTTAGAGTCTCACCTAGATTTATTAGTATTCCTTCTAGAGAGGACATTTCTTATCCAAATTTTTTGCTGGAGTGAACTTTTGTTATACAAACCATTTCGTAATATTGAAATAGAATTTGCAAATTCAGATGAAGGAATAATAGAACAATGGAAATATTTTTCAACATCATATGAAGCATGACATGTATGTAGAACACATTCAGATGTAGAAGAAGTAGATGATCCTACAAGTCCTACAACAGATCCAGATGTAATGCAAGATAGTATACCAGATGAATGGAAAGTTTTAGCTCATTTATATCTAGGCATGCCTATACATTTAAATGATTTAGATATGCTTGGATATCAAAAATTTGACTCAGTAAACAATTGGTTGCAAAATAATATTACTCCTTTACAAAAAGCTATAGCTACAAATTTCATTCAATCAAATCAAGAAATATTTCAAGAGAATCCAGTTATGCATCAAATTTTTTTTTATAAATTGTTTGTCCAACAACAAAAAGCATATGATATGATTATATCACATAGAAAAAAAACTACTATACAACAACCATTACAGCTAATTGTACAAGGCACTACTAGCACTAGCAAATCGCTTCTGATAGCTCAAATCAAAGCTAGTCTCACTCAATCAGCACCCAATAGATAGTCACTTGTTCTACTTCTTGCACCAATAGGAGTTGCAAAATTTAACATCAAGACATCTAAAATTCATTTAGTTCTACATATTCCTATCAAAGAGATGGTATAATTACAAGGTCAACAACTAGCAAAATTATAGGAAAATCTGTATTATGTTTAGTACATCATAATAGATGAAATGAATTTTATTGGTCCTAAATTATTTGAAATAATTGATATGAGATTGAGAGAAGCATTTCCAAATAGTAACCACATTCCTTTTGGAGGTCGTTCAATGATTCTCTTTGGTGATTTGGGTCAACTTCCTCTAGTTAAAGATATTCTGATGTATGCTTCAAATTTATATGGTAGACAATTATGGTAGTCATTCAAAAAAGTAATCACTTTAGAGGCTAACTTTCACCAAATTGGTAACACAGATGTTTAGGTACAATTCCATTCTCTTCTTACAAATCTAAGAAATACAGAACCAACAATTGAAAATTGGACTCTACTCATGTCACGGACAAGTACTACTCTCAGTAAAGAGAAACAAGAAGAGTTTCATTATAAAGTACACCTTTTTGCAACAAATGAAATGGTGGGTCTTCATAGTAAGTGCATGTTATTATCTCTACATCAACTAGTGGCTCTTTCAATAGCAGAACAACAAAAAGATTTTGAAAGTTCGAATGTAGATGAACAAATTCAATCTCACATTCTTTTATGTATAGGGCAATAAGTTATGCTATGTAGTAATTTACGTGTCCAGATAGGGCTGGTTAATGGTGTTATAGGAGAAATCAAAGCTATTGTATATAATGATGGTGAAAAGCCTCCTCAACTACCATTGATAGTTGTGGTTCAATTTTTTAACTACATTGGTCTAGCTTGGGATGGTACTAATCCCAAAAATATTCCTATCACACTAATTAAAAGGGGTTGCGCCATCAAATTCCTCTGCGTATGTCATGGGCTTTAAGAATACACAAATCATAGGGTTTGTCGCTTGTAAAAGAAACAATTGACATTGGAACCACAGAGTGGTAAGGATTAATTTTTACAGCTCTTTCCAGAGTTCATGAACTATCAGGACTATGTATTCATCCAGCTTTCAGTTATGAAAGATATTCACAAATGCAACAAAATGAAAATGTTACAAGGTGAAAAGAAGAAGAAAGATGCTTAAACACATTAATAGAATATTAACCTCTTTTTCCTATCATTATTGTATATTCTTCATTGAAATTACAAATACGTATACATGACTCTCAGATTATGAACTCTGAAGTTGCAAAACATACAATCCTTTCAAAAAATATATAAACTTAGTAACAATAAGCATTTTTTGGGAAACTGTACTTTTTGTTGACACTCAGGAACTATAGTCTATTTTGTTGTCACTATAAGATTTATCATTGACTAATTTCATTAAAATGGAAATACAATAAAAATTTCTATTATAAAAATTCTAATAATTCTGTTTACCTTCCAAAATAAATAGAGTATACTTTATTAACATGTTAAGCATATTTTTTGAAATTTCAAGCATACATTTGAATGTCTTTAACACTGCAAAGATGATCTAAATCAGCACACAAAATCAATTTTATTTATCTGACCGATGCTACATACATCAACATTTATAGGAACATGTCCATTAACATTCAATAGTAATAGAATGTTTCAAAAAATTAGTCACAAGAATTTGCCAATTAGATTTTCACAAAAAAAAGTTAGAACAAACCCTTGTAAGCATAATTAATATCATAACCATAACTGTAGTTAGTTAAGAAATACCTCCATCAAGTTTATGGTTTATTATTTATATCATCAAAAAATGTTAATTTAAAACTTGTATGTTTTTTCTATATAAGAACTTTTTCTTCAACATATTATAACATTTTTTTACAATGTCAGTTTACCATTTGATTTTTTCAAACTACCTCTAACAATTGTAAATTTAGTCTATAAGGTAAAAGCAACGTGATCATAAAATTATAGAATTTTTAACATAGATCTAGTTAGGAAATAACAAAAATGATAGCTTACAAAAATAGAATAAAAAAAGAGTAGTTCGACAATGAAATTCTATATCTCATTTCATGATTCAATAATGAAAATTGATCAACATGATCAGTTAACATGAATTAATATGAAATTAACAGATTTAACTACTTGACTATGCAACAATAAACTGCTAGTTGAAAATACAGTTGTCAATTCTCTATACAACTAATCAACTATAGAAGCTAAAAATCATCAACGCGAACAGTAGAAAATGCCTCCATAATGTTGAAAACAAAGGCATAACAAGTCCACTGACATGGTCTTACTAAACATAAAAACAAGGCAATTGATCTGATCTTTAGAATTTGCAAAAAAATACTTTTATTTCTCCTTCCTAGCACGTAAGATCTGATACCATGTAGAATTTTCATCATAGATGTAGCTAGGAAATAAGAAAACTCAGAGCTTGTAAAAACTGAATAAAAACATAATAGATCAACAATTAAATTCTATCTCTCATTTCATGATTCAATAATGAAAATTGATTACAATATGCACAAAGTGCATGATTTATATAAAACTAAACTACCTTTTGCAAGAGCAAATTACACAAATCAACATGATCAGTTAGCAGATCAAGGCTAAAGTCAAACAGACTGTCAACCATGAACCATGGATTAGTTTACTTGTAAATCACCATATAGAACTGATCTAGAGTGGCACTTGGAATTAACTAACACCAGTCACAACAAAGATAAACAACTCAAATTTGAACATGGTTGAATTTTTTTTACCAAATTTTATGACTTCCAGTTCAGTCAATTTGTTGTCATCAAATATATAACTAAATCTTATTTCAACATTCAAGTATTTGGAAAAATTGATTGGTGAAAAATATCAGTACAGAAAACAAACATTGCTCAGATGAGAGACACCCTTGTACCAAAATGTGCAATTTGAATCAACCAATAAGCAATAACTTAATCATTGGATAACAAAACTTGGTTTCTTTCATAAACAAATAATTTTTCCAATAAAATAGATTATATTTGATTTGACCATACACAGATACAAGATATTGTTCATTGCTTTATACAAACTACACATTTTTGTACAATGATGTCTATCATTTAACCAAACTTTGTTTTCTACACTAATATCTTTCAGATAATTTATTTTTTCTAGTATATGAACATGGAAATAAAACTTATCTATTTATTTGATCTTTGCAAAATCACTTAGTTGAAAGCCATACAAATTTATATATATTACTCAACCATGCCCAAATTCCAGTTTTTCATCAACACCCAATAACTCCACCTCCCATTGTTGCCCATTTCGGTCTTGCAACACCATATGTTTATTTTGCTCTGTTGTAAATAGCGAACCAAATAAGATATGCCCTACATTCATGGTTGTCGCAAGATCCCAATAAATACATGTTTTCTTTGTAGATCAACAACAACCATTCGATAAAAAGAAGACTGTTAGCCTTTTTCCACAAAATTCACTGACAACAGCCACCAAAATAAAACCATATCCATTACAAATCTAAGAAATATTTAGTTAATTAATACTATTCCAGACTGTATACAAAGTCAAATCTTTGTATTCAATATAAGCCCTAATTAAATAATGACTCATGAAAAAACCCTAAATGCCTTTTCTTTTCAAAGAAAACCTTAGCTTGGTCTTTTAAAATCTATTTTACCGTTACTTTTACAAAATCACTTAATTTCCTATAAACACACATGTCATAATTTATCATCCACCCAATTCGTATTCCTAATATTTTTTTTCCTAGAATTGACATCTTTTTATTAATTTTCCTAACTCTAAAACGCAACAATATTTTATTATTTCCTTAGGAATTAAAAACTTTATTCACTCATGTTTCGGCATTATATTTGTGTTTTGAATCTATTATGAGATCTTACAATTGTCGCAAAAATGCAACAAATCCTTTAGCCCTAGGCGATCATGCGACAACCATTGATTTTTTATACAACTTAGCACGACTGCCAAGTAGGTCCTAGTTATAAAGGTACTCGATCAAATGTGGAATTTAGTAGTTGCTGACATACAAATCTAAAACCCACATTCAAAACCACTTATTACTAAAAATATTAGTAATTAATACAGATTTTAAGGTCATTAACATCTAAACCTGATATGTCAACTAAAAGTATATTACAATCATATTTGCAATTATACAAAGTTAAACAATTATGTAACATTTTAATGATTATTCAACAAAATATATTCTATATACATATCTAAATTCTAACAATATTGACAATTTCTAATTTATTTTAAATCTTATAATTAACTTACTAAATTGATTACGATATAATATGCTAGTACCTACTATCTAACATAGCTAGTTCTAGTATCTTATTATCGCATATCCAATTTATCTGTTAAAAACTACTAAATCCATAATTAATTACTTTCAAACTACATGTGACTGCTTACTTAAGGAATCAACACCGGATGAATGATCTAACAGACGTTGTTTGTTCGCATGGAGGCTTTCTAAACATTCCAATCATGTGATAGTCATTGATTTAGAATGAAGGCCATGGTGAATTACTTTATGTCTAATCATAAAAGAAAATTATTACTACCTATTGAGTAATGTGATTAAGGGTTTACCGTCGATACATCATAATTGAAAAGCAGTCCTATGTTCGCATAGAAACTTTAAAACCATTATGAGCATACGAGAGCTGTTAGATTATGTTCTAGGGAGAATCAACAATCCAGATTCAAACTTCAAATAGTACTAGTGCGAAATTTAATTTTCCCGTTCATAGATGATAGTTTGATTTCTTAGAAGAGTAATAACTAGACCGTGTGGAGTAAATGGCTGAAAATATTGTCTCTGATTGCTAATATATTGAAGGTTCACACATTCTCACAAACACAAACATATTAAATTTGTAGATGCCTGGACAAGAAAATTAGCAGACCTAGTTATCATTTCCTGAAGGATTCCCTAAAAAGGTTAGTCAATATCTACACATTTCTTGTTCAAATCTTTATAGATGCTTGTAACAATTATCTTGCATAAACCATAAAAAAATACTTACCCTGAAATGCCGCCAAGAAAAAACTTATCTGGTAAAATTGAGTATAGTGATAGGGGTTTGCATGAAGATCTATTAGAATTACTAAATCAGTTGACAACAAATTTAGTGAAGGCCAAGGAATTGATGCCAAAAAAACCTAGGTTACAAATTGTAGATGGTCTCTATGATAAGGATAATTACATAAGGGATGCCAAGATTGGCATGATTAATGCAAGTGGTTCTTTTGATATCACTGGTCTAGAGTTGTTGAAATTAGGGTTTAGGCAGAGAAATGCCCTCCCACCTAGTAGCAATGTATGGCAATTTGACCTGGGAAAACTTGTGGTACCCAGTGTTTTCATGGATGCAGATTTATTGACTCAAATTGCTAAAAATTATGATCCCATTACTAGGGTAATTACGAATGTAAGTGGAAATGTACTGATAACTATCTCAGCTGAAGAAATCAGGAGCATTTTTAGACTAAGTGAACCCTCAAATGACTTACAAAAAAATGAATTTGAGCAATTAAACCAAGTGTACAATGCTCATAGAGATTACCTCAGGATAGTGTCCTTGAAATAGTTCTATGATAGAATTGGAGAAATGATTATCTTAGGACCAAGTACACAGGAACCTTTCAAAACATAATATTTTAACTACAGAGCAAGGACTACTTATTGGTTACTATGTCAGATCTTTGGAGAAGATGTTGAAGAAAGAATGCCAGTACATTTAATGTACATGATGATCCAAATCTTACACCCTACCATACTAGTTACTTTTGACTTTGCTTCCTTCATTGCTAATTTAATTCATAATGGATTGCTAGCTATCCAAAAGAGCAAACTAGACAAGCCTTTCTGCTGGTACTCTTTTATAATGTATATGTTTTTGTTTAAAGGTGCAAGTTATTTTGAGAAGGAGATGGTTTTGATGAAATAGAATGATGGTGAAGATATGCTAGTGCAATTGTGGAACCTTAATATGACATGGGACAAACATGATAGTAGTTTTATAAATTTTGATAGATATTTTGCAGCCAGGCTTAGGCTATTATTTGTTCATGAAAACACATGAATCCCAATGACCTTGGTTCAACTTGTTAGACCAAAACAATTTTCCAAGAGCCTTAAAATTGTCCATAATTGGGGAGATTTCATTTTTTATCCCGTTTCTACTATTATCAGAATATATGGTTTTACTGGGACTCCATTCATATTGCCGTATCAAGTACCCCTCAAGATTGGTATTGCAGAGTTCATTAGACAATTAGGGGATATTGAAAAGAACATTCTTGCAGGTAAATCTAGAGGAACTCTATTTCCAAATGTTACAATTGCCCACCAGTTTATAATAACTAAGGGAGGATGGCTCCATATTGATAAATTTCTCGCACCCTATCACATGGCTACAACAATTGCTAGGATAGCAGACCCCGAGGGTTTTTATAATGAAATGTTCAAAAAGAAGGTCAAGTGCTCTTCAATACATCACATTTTTAATTTCCTTGAGGATATCATTAGAAATATCCCTAACATAGAGGAACAAGAAATAAGAAAGGAAAAGTGGTTAGTATACAAGAAGACATTAGACTTTGTACAACAGTTTAAGAAGGGATATGATCCCCTAAAAAGTATCAAACTAGTTGGAAAGAAAATAGACATTCTTATGGATACTTTTCAAGATATTATTCAGACTATAAATGAGAAAAAGGAGAAATCCATAAAAGCTGAACCAAAGAAGGTTCGATCAAGATTGACCAACCATGGAGTTGCAAAACTATTGGCCCCAGGCAAATACATGGTACAAAAGAAAACTGGTTATAATGTGGTCATACTAGGATTTGAGAAGCACGAACAATAGAAAAAAAAAAGGATGTTCCTTCCACATCACAATAGTTGGAAAAACACGAGATTGTAGACATTCCACACTCACCTCATGATCAGGCATATCAATATATTCCTGATTGTCCACCTCCCTCAAAGAAATAAAAATTAAAAGAGAGGCCTCTACATGTTGAAGATGATTATTCTCCATCCCAATCACCTCTGAACATAATGGATGATCAAGAATTGACAGAACAAATGCAATAATTGGGAGCCCTAGGTCAAATTTTTATGAATTATGAAGAGATAAATGAGGGGGTTCGTAAACCACCAAAAGAGCCTGAATTAGATTTGACAATGGGAGAGATGGTAGGTACAGAGCTATACACAATAATAAAACAAGCATGTGATGAATTCTTAGCTGATGATGCCTTTGTAAAGGCTAGAGCCTTCATGCAATTTTTATGGAAATTAAATATTAGTCAATTTCAAGAAACTTGTGAAAAGAGGCATGAGGGGGACCCAGATAAATATCTAAAGATCATAGAAAGTGATTTGAGGAAGGAGATGATTGAGCGGTTTGAGAGGATCACTCTAGAATAGGGGAGAGACTTGATAAGAAATTTAGGTGTGCTTATCCTCCCAGAGTGGGATATAGATGATGTAGTGGTCTTCGATGCAGTCAAAAAATAGACCACACCAATTTACAACACCGGAGAGGAGGCAGAATAGGAAATTAAGGGAATCACTTTTAGTGATGATCATCAAGCCTCGGTGATGTGGTCTTTAAAGAAAAATGACAATAACAAAGGTAAGAAAATTACTAAAGGTGATATCACAGGTAGCCTCATTGTCAAAAGGGTCACTGATACTTCTGTACTTGAAGCATCAGAAATGGTGGTAGCATTAGCCCAACTTATAGCAAGGGTCGCAAAAAAGGAGACCAGGGAAAAAGAGGACCTCACAACAAGACTAGAAACAGTGTTAAAGGCGTATCCAAACTTGAAACAAGAATTATATCAAAAGGATATATTAATTGAAAACTTGAACAAAAGGTTAGGTGAACAAGGCCCAATTCATTCTTCAGCACAATTGTGTATTTCTTCTTCACCTGTTTGACCTTTTTCTTCAAGCCCTATTATTGAGTACCCACTCTCCCCTCTCCCACCTTCCATGGTTGATGAAGAGCATGAGCAAAAATAGAAGCTAAGGTATGAGAAAAGAATAAAAGATACCATTTTATAATTTGTTGCAAATGTAAAACCAAGAGAGGTTTATTAAATTGCTAAATAGTTGTCTGACATTTTGATCTCTTTTAAGAAAGAGATAGCCACTTTTGACCCAAATTTAGAATGCTGGATTGCTAGAAAGAATGGGTTGAAATCAATGTTTTACTTGATTAATGATCAATGTATTGTCAATATACAACTAACAAATACCTATAAATTTTTTAAAGAACTTTTGAATTTGAAGTCAATAGGGAAAGTTTAAAGAGGAAGGCAGAAATGTTAAGAGTAAGATACTTTCAAGATGATTTCCAAATGTTTCCAGGTCTTATCAAAGTAGATGGAACCATAAAGCACAGAGATCAATGGTTACAAAAAATTGAAGGTGAAGTGTAAACTATAATAGATACCATTCTAAATATAGAAGACAATACCCCCTTTGTACAATTAATTGAAATTTTGCAAGATGCCAGAATACATTTCACTAATATAAGAAATGAGGTACACCAGGTAGTTGTACATTGGGACAAATTACTGCCTAAAAGAGATGAATTTTTGGCCTTTCATTGGCCAATTGAAGATACTTATGCATCATGGGAAGCAACATATCCTTTGGACAATGCCAAAGAAGAAGAGACATCTACTAAAGAAGCAAGCAATAGTAGTGCCCCAACACCTTGAAAGAAAAACAAACAATACAACCAACCTCAAACACTTAGAGCAAGAACGGATGCTACACCTAGAATATTTTGAAGTAACCCTGTGAGTTGTTGAAATATTGGTCACTCATATGAGTTATCAATTTTGTAAAATTGCAACAAAAAATTGTTAAATTTACCTTTTTGGTCTTACTTAATGAAAACATTTTTTTAAAAATGGATTACCTTGATCATTTTAGCCTATAATAATGTAGCTTATATTATACACTAATACTGTATGTCACTAACTTGAAAATTGCACTTTCATAGAATATGTTGTAGCTATAAAATCTCTTTAAAGTATTCTCAAAGAATCAGTATCCATTCCTTGAGTCCTACATGAAATTCATTTTGATGTCATTCAATACCTAACAAAGTATGTTCTTGTCCTTTCACTTTTTTAAAGTCAATTATATTAAGACTATGCTCAAGTATGACCCTTACTTATATTTTTCATTTCTTATAAAGAATCTCTTTTGTTAACATTTGAATTTAAAAGCATTTTGTATACATCATATTGATATAGCATTTTAAAAAAATCCAAACTTTATATATCTCCTATCTATTTCTTTTCAATATAATGATTTATGTTTCACAATTTTGTAGTGAAGCTATTGTCCTATTGCTCCTTTTGTTAATAAGACCATTTTTGTTACCTATTTAATGGCAGATAGTCTGATGTCAGTAACCAAAAGTATATCATAAACATATACACTATATTTCTCAGTGATGCATTAGTTTCTCAGTGATGCATTGTTGAAAAAAAATGTAAATATCATTTTGTGATACAAATAATTTGTCCGATGTTGGAATCTAAGAAATGAACAAAATGCACAACTCTAAAAATATAACTTAAATTAACCTGTGATAACAATGCCTCCATAATTATGAACTTGAAATGTCTTGATGGTCAGGTGAATGTATATATTGAAATTTGTATAAAACAGGTTGTGTAGGCATTGCCTAACACATAAGAGCTCTTAGATGTGGTAGCAATTGATTTCCAGGACTAGGAATAGGATTTATAGTAGGAGCATAGTTCAACATCCCTTAATTCATCATTCCAACATTTCCAAAGAAACTAGGTGCCCAAATTGTAGTCGCCAATGATTGTAAATGAACTCTCAAAAGAGTCTAGATATGCTAGTATCAGGTTCGTAGGAGATAGATGAGTCTTCTAAAAACCATGGAAGTGAGGAAATCTAGAGCTACATAGTAAATAGGTCTTTCTACATCATCATTTATATAGAGAGGATCATCCAATCTTTAATAATCTCTCTAGAATATACTATTAAAGGAATCGATCAATTAATGTTGTTGTCTCCTCGCCTTGATAAATTATCTATATAAATCAGTTGGGGTGATAGGTGGTGTAAACTTTCCCAAGAATGCATCTTTCAATTCTTGTAAAGTTTTTATTGAATTAGTAGGAAAGTTGATGTACTACTAAAATGCCTCTTTGCCTAGTGAATAAGGGAATAGTCTGCAAGAAATATCCTCTTGAATTTTTCCATTTTGCAGAGCATCTTTAAAATTAATATTTGTTAAAAGAAACTAAAATTATATAATAAATATCTCATTATTTAATATTACTTCATATTTTATTATTTAATATGTATTGTCAAATATTATTATTAATTTTCATATATCATATGTCATTATATAAATATAAAAAATATAAAATTTGTTACAATAAATTAATATTATATAATAAATATTTGGCTATTTAATATTAGTTCATATTTTATACTAGACTAACATTAAATATATACAACCAAAATAATATTAATTATCAATAAATATTTTATAATACAAATTAAAAAAAGCTTAAGTATGTAATGTGAAAGACATCTCTGACTGGTAAGGTTACGCATTGCTGCAATGGATAGACTAAAATGAAAATAAGCAGAATAGTGAAAGATAAAACTTTCCAAATCCCTCTAAAGATGGCCACAATGATCCTCTATCAATCACCCATTTCTGTAATTGTTAGTATTTCTTTTTTAGGAAAAAAATCTGTGAGTTGAATAGAAATTATTAGACCATGGAAGCATTGTAAATGATCTTAAACACATATTTTATTATTATCATTCCACCAAACAGGAGTGTACAAAATCTATTCATTTTGTTGTGGGTTCCAAATTCTATTCACCAAATCTGATTTCAACGATTCCTTCTTTATTTAGTAGTTGCTGGCATATAATTTCAGTGCATGAAAACCTTGTATTCAATACCAATATTTTAGTTTGTATACGATTTTGAAGCGTATTGATTAGCAAAATCTTTCTTAGATAACTCATAGATGAGAACTCAATATTTTGATTCTTGTGAACTAATTTTATATATAATATCGATTTCATCTAATATTTTAATCTTCCATTCTTTATTTGTGTGATATATCTTGAGATTTTCCAAGTTTGTCATATCGAACATTGAAATAAGAGCACCTTTTCCCTTTCACACGTGTCATCGGTGATATAATTGACATCTAAAATAAAATTTAAAATATTCATCTCAGCATTAAATGCTTCCTAAAGAGTAACATTAAAGCTATGGTTAGATATCATTTATTTAACCCATCACTGATTTATTTCAACTTGTTGTACTACATAGATAATTATTATAAGACTGGCTCTGCAGAACTCCATCACATCACTTTAACGACCTTCTCAAAATATCATCTCCTTCAATTAATGTTATGAGTGCAAAGCACTCTACAACACCATCCTGTTCTTTTATAAAGTATCAAATTATACCAAGATTTCAAATACTTGTACAGAAACAATTGATAAAACATCAAAACAACATACAATAACAGGAAACTTGAACAAAAGCCAAGAATAGAAGAGAAGACGAACGGAAGTCACATCAAAATCTGGTATTTAAACTAAGTTATGGTATTTACATTCATTTTTTACCATTCTTAACCTATTTCATTTTTGGAATATCTTATTTATTTCAATACCTAAAAGTATCTAACAAAGTTCATTCACAAAAAAAATTAGAATAATATACATAGCTAGCAATATGTAGAAATCGATTTGAAGCAATATAATCTAAATAAAATATCTTTCTAACTAAACATATCTTCATTTCATAAATATTGGAATCTCACAATCATAGAATTGATTGAATACTAAAACAATTTGATAACTTGTGTTCCAAATTCTCAAAATGGAAAAACTAGAGTTTTAAATCAAATGCTCCACCTTTACCAATATTTTGAGTTGTTTTAAGATATATAGAAAAAAAAAACTCTTTCTCTAATAAAGAAGTACAAAAAATTTCATTTTCCCATTATAAATTAGTGATCACTTATACAAAAATTTCTTCTTTCTAAAGCATTACAAAATGACCAAAAATTAGATGGTTTTCATCTTGTTATTAATAGTGTATGAATTACATTGTAGAAATGTTGCGATAGAGAACAGTTGTCATTAATGACTTCTTTCAACACATGGACATTCAAAGAATTCATGAAGATAGAATTTTAGGATTGCTAGTGCAAAGCTTACAACAAGAATATCAATTAATAACATCTCGTCCAGTATCACAAAGAAATTTTGACCACTTACAGAGATCCGTATATTTCAGAATTAGAATCTTGTGACACATGCAATCCAACATAGGTTCATCATGTCCCAAGCGAAACATGGTTTCAACCAGCATCAATAGCATTTGACACTGAATACTCTTCTTTGATAAATGGTACAGGTGAATTAAATGGATAGAGAAACTGCTTCGAACTCCACAAAGCAATACAACTTCTTTACATAACCTTTGTTATCATAGTCAACTATATCACTTGCATTTTGCATCAAGCTCAGGCACATTGTGGAACAAATAGGTCATAGAAAGGTGGGGACCATAGGGTTGTTACTTATGTATACCTATATGTGAATGCATAGAAAAGATCATAAGGGAACAAATACTTACATGGACCCAAACCACTTATAAGATCTACCCAACTATTAATGTTCATACACAGAACTCAGGAATACTACGTCAAACATCTGAACATCTTTACTGGTTCGATGATTTAAATCCCATGAATGGTCAACCCATGGGTTATGATGCTATATATACTTTAAGACTATAAGTTTTTCCAATTTTTAAAATACTAGATCTCTAGTACTTGTGTATAAGGAGATCGAGGTCTACCTCCTTAAACAAATTCATTATGCAATATATGTTATTTCATAGTCATTTTGTACCTTATTTTTGTACAAATTTAAATCTTATTTTACTTTTCCTTTTTACCATTCAATTTTTGATAATTGATATTTTATACATGATATTTTATGTTAACTTTTTCTTGAGATACTTAGCGACTACAAAGACTCTCTTAATCACCAAAACTTTGTTGATTTTTACAAATTTAATGGATAATATCCAACCTTGGTAATGTTAAGAGGTTACGATTACACAATAATCATTATATCTTTCAATAATTAGTTATACAGCTATGTATGCCACCATTTGTTAACCTTAAATATAAATGATTTATTTTCTATTATTTATAGAAGTAAGACTTCTAATTTAATGCTTATTCCAATTTGATATAATGAGTTCATAATGTACTATACATTATTTCAAAGTCATATTGTACATTACTTTGTGGTAATTTTAATTTTATGTTGACAAGTCTCTTAATCGAAAAAACAAATTGCACACAACAATATCATCCTTATCTAATCCACAAACAAAAAAATAGTTCTCTTATAAAAAAAACAAAGACATAAAGTAAATAATGATATTCAATAATTCTTTAAATATAATTTGATATAAGGATTGGTAACAACTAAACCATCATTAAAAAATACCTATAAACATCAATACAATATCATAATAAAGTTTTTAAATTTATACAATATCTATTTCAGCATTGTTACATGAGTTTGTCTTTTACAACTTTGTTAAGGATATCAATGGTTGTCCTAAATGTGCCACACTGCAACTGTGATGAAGGAGATTGCATTTTGAAAACCTCAAACACTAAAAAAAGCCCTCAAAGAAAATTTTGGACCTGTCCACTTAGCAAAATGGTTAGTACTGCACATGTATTTGATGTTTTGAACAAATGTACAGACTATACATTATAATATATAGTAATGTACAATTGATATTGTAGGGAAACAACAGCTGCGGTTACTTTCAATGGGCAAATGATGTCTCAAATGCATGTCACACCATTTGCACAAATTATCAATGGAATTGATCAGTGTAGCCTGCGCTCTCAAGAGGCAGTTATGATTGAGATTGTGTCAATGGCAAAGGCTGAAATTTTATTTTTGCGCTCACTTCACACCATATTACTTGCATTTTTTTGTATTTTAATTCTGTTTATTTGTTGGAACCATATAAAAATATAAACTTCCAATGTATCCCAATTTTTTCAAAACAAAATGTGGACATGTAACTAGTTTTAACTGTACTAAAATATAACTGCTTACTTGTTTAAAAACTTGTGATGTCAATATTTACATATGTGATATGTTCTTTGAAATGTTGTTATGTGAATTATTAAGTTTCTGCTTCAATTTACCTATCAATAAAAAAATGTATAAAATTTAAAACACGGACAAAAAAATTGATTATAATTTTCAAATTCAAATTTGAACAAAATAATTGTATATTATAATCTTAATTCTAATAAATTAATAATACATACTTTCATTTCAAAGATAAAAGACTTTTGCAATGCATAACCAATGTTAGTTTACCAACATATGTACAAACATTTATATTTTCAAACTAATTATCACAAAATATATCAAATGGTTGACAGATATATAAAAGATATATGATTTTTACAAAATATATAAAAGATGTATAATATCATATAATTATCAGTATCTTCTTCATATTCTGAACAAGAAAACTTTTCATTTTCCATCTCCTTACCATCAATTAATTACTCCGAACAGTTGATCAAATCATTTAAATTTTCCGTCATTGGATCTACAATTTTCCCCTTTTCTTGACTTGTTTTTCTAAAGATAATAGTTACTGTAATTGTTCTATTCTTCTTTCTATCTCATTTACATTAAGGATATTCCTAATGACATCCTTTCGAGGACATTGGTCATTTTTATTGCTAATTAGAATGGTGAGAGTATAAAATTTCCTTCCATTAACAATAAAATCTTCTGAATCTTCATAACTACACATTGCAACATTTATCTTAAACTAGCATAACCGCTCATTTACTTTGTTCAATGCTTTCTTTCCAAATATGAAGTTGTCAACTTTAAAAAGTCTAGGTGTAAAAGTTCCCTTTATATATGGAGATCATTCAATGATTCACTTTCGTGACTTGGGTTAGCTTCCTCCAGTTAATTCAAGATATTCCGATGTATGCTTGAAATTCAAATGGTGGACAATTATGGCACTCATTCACAAAACTAATCACTTTAGAGCCTAACTTTTGCCAAATTGGTGACACAGATGTTCATGTACAATTCTATTCTCTTCTTACAAATCTAAAAAATGCAGAACCAACAATTGAAGATTGGACTCTACTCATGTCATGGACAAGTACTGCTCTCAGTAAAGAGGAACAAGAAGAGTTTCATTGAAAAGTACACCTTTTTGCAACAAATGAAATGGTAGTTCTTCATAATAAGAACATTTTATTATCTCTAAATTAACTTGTGGCTCTTTCAATAGCAAAACAACAAAAAGATTTTGAAAGTTCGAATGTAAATAAAGAATAACTTCAATGTCACATTCTTTTATGTATAGGGCAATAAGTTATGCTATGTACTAATTTATTTATCTAGACAGGGCTGGTTAATGGTGCTATAGGAGAAATCAAAGCTATTGTATATAACAATACTAAAAAGCCTCCTCAACTGCCATTGATAGTTAAAGCCTCCTCCACAATTAACTTTTACAACATTTTACATGGTTCATGAACTATCAAGACTACATATTCATTCAATTTTTAGTTTTCAAAGATATTCACTTATGCAACAACATGAAAATGTTACAAGGTGAAAAGAAAAAGAAAGACGCTTAAACATGTTAATAGAATATTAACACATTTTTTCTATCATTATTGTATATTCTTCATTGAAATTACAAAAAATGTGTACATGATTCTTAGATTCTGAACTCTGAAGTTACAAAACATACAGCCCTTTCAAAAAATGTATAAACTTAGTAACAATAACCATTTTATGGAAAACCGTACTTTCTATTCAGACTCTAAAACTACAGTCTATTTTGTTGTTGCTATAAGATTTATCATCTACTGATTTCATTAAAATGGAAATACAAAAAAAATTGTTGTTATAAAAATCCTAATAATTGACAAGGCTTTAATAATTGAAAAACCTTAATCGGGAGTCTAGAGAGATTTAATCCTAAGCTCAACAACATCACCTATACCATCAACACATTTTAAGTTCATCATTATGGAGGCATTGTTATCACAGATTAATTTACATCACTTGCAACTCTACGCGAACATCATTGTGAGATTCCAATATTATGGAGGCTACTCTATTGAGGTGACTGTATGAGGACATCATTGTGAGATTTAATCCTAAGCTCAACAACATCACCTATACCATGCATTTGTCTAATGTTAGGTTTTAGGTATTCTAAATGCACGATATTAATATTGTCATACAAAAAAAGATGCATTAGCAAACAGTTATGCATAAATCTTGGAGATGCCTCCTTCTTTCAAATAGATTCAAGACCTTCATGTATCCTACTTATAACATGTCTTATGTACGTCATGTGCTGTATATGTGAAGGTTAGCATCTCTAGATGACTAATAATGAAGTTAGTTTCGAATGTTTAGAATAGTTAACTATAATTAGCATTATAGAGGATGTATTTCCTTCAGTTCAACAATAATACTTTATTGTAATTATAGTCCATTAAATGAAGAGTATTGAATCTCTTGAAACTTTTCTTGATAATTCACTAGTAGATGTGAATGGAATTGTTATTTCTATCAATACATCAAGTACCATTAGAAAAAAAAATGTCTTTGACTACTCTATTTAGATGACTCTATGGGGACATCATTGTGAGATTTAATCCTAAGCTCAACATCACCTGTACCATACATTTTTCTAAAGTTAGGTTGAAGGCATTATAAATGCACAATATCAATATTGTTGTACAAAAAAAGATGCATTAACAAATAGTTATGCATAAATCTTGGAGATGCCTCCTTCTTTCAAATATATTCAAGACCTTCATGTATTGTACTTATAACATGTCTTTTGTACACCATGTGCTGTATATGTGAAGGTTAGCATCTCTAGATGACTAATAATGAAGTTAGTTTCAAATGTTTAGAATAGTTAACTATAATTAGCATTATAGAGGATGTATATCCTTCAGTTCAATAATAAAAATTCATTATAATTATTCCTATTGCATCTTTCCCTAAACAAGTGATCTTCAATTTCTACAACTCCGCTGTATCTTTTTTTAAGGTTGTGTGCCTTAGCTTACAACTCCAAATTAGAAGAAATGAGATTTTGAACTAGACTATCATTATTTTGAAAGATATTAGCATTAATGTTTTCCACCTTCTTAACAACACAACAATATTGTATTACAAACAAACCTAAAATACTATATTACAACTTCATAAATTATCAACATTTCATCAAATTCAATATTTTGTCAAGAATGGTGGACAGTTGCGTCAAATGTGACACATGTAATCAATTCCACAAGTCATTGCTACCAAAAAATTACAGAATTCGTATCGAACCAAGTTTGGAGGAAGAAGTATTGCCTTTGCATATTGATGATGTTGTCTTGGAGAGCTATGTTTTTTGGGCAGGTAGTGCTCGGGTTTTTGTTCGAGGCTCTCCAGAAAAGATTTGAATTGTGTTCTCCAAAATATATGAAAATGGGTTTGCAGGTATCTGCTCGTGTGTTGGGTTTCCAGCTCGAGGAGAAGGTTAAAAGAACAGGGTATGCCCTGCTTGACATGCTTACCCTTTCCAACCATAATTATAATGTCCATGCTTCTCAACTACCATCTTCATTTGGTTATACCGCCGCTTCGAAAGAGGATGATTTTGCAAATGTTCAGGTGAGAGTTCACGACAATACTACAATGCAAGAAATAGGGGATAGTGGGTAGTGGCTTCTTAATGCAATTCCAAAAGTCGAGGTCACTGAGTTTGCAAGGGTGATTGATGCGACAAGAATGTCTGGTTTGTTAGTTGGTGGTCTTCATGGAAATTTGCACGTTCAAGTGGGTGAAGTTGTTGGTTTAGGGTGGGAAGTGAATGAGCCTTTGCCTCAAGCCTCGGGATGGGGCTCTAAATTTGAAGGTGGATCTGGTGCCAAGTTAGATGACTGTGTTGATATGGAAGAATGATGTTTATAGGGTGATCATATTTAGGTCTATTTTTGGATCGAGCATCTCCTTTTCTGTAAAATCTTGAGGTGCTTTTTTGATTTAGCTCATTTTGATATAGTTTTAGAAAATGATGGGAACATTTTGTTTAAATGAGCTATTTTTGTTGATATAATATCAATTGTAAATATCGACAAATAACTTTCTGTAAATATGTATATAAGCGACGATTCCAAGTTTTCTTGCTGGTTCTTTCTTGGTTGAGCTTTTTTGAACCACTTTATTATTAATATATATATTTAGTGGCTTGTCCACTTTCGCCTTAATAAAAAAATAAAAAAATTTGTAAACCAATACAGAACTCGTTTACCCACAAAATTTGACAAAAAAAATATCTAAAATACTATACTTCAGCTTCATAAATTATCAACAATTAATCAAACTCAAACTTTACCAAACCAATAAGAAAATCATTTAATTAAACCAAAATTACTACAATAAGCAATGTAAAAACGTGATAGACAAAAACTAATTATCTCCATTCTGTGCCTCCAAAAAATAACACCCTTCCACATGAACATGTACAATTATTTGTTTACTCTAATTAAGGTAAAAAAAAAATATTATACAATTACTTATAGAAATGTGTACATTAGCATTGAACAACAAGAAAATTGTTTATCTAACATCATAATCTATGTTCATATTAGACCTTGCTCAATCAAATCCACAATATAATGGACAAACTAAAAAATAATTGTAACATGACGATATAAAATAAATAACTTTCAAACATCATTTTCAGCCAAATTATATGAAAATAATATAGACAAACCAAATATCGTATATCTACAAAATATCTAATGAAAACCAATTTTCGTATAATTCCATCAATACTACACGTGATACCAAGTTTACGAAACAAATCTCACATAAAAGCACACCTAAAATATTGTATTTCAGCTTCATCAATTATCAATATTTAATCATACTAAAATATTGTAGTTCACCTTCATAAATTATCAACAATTAATCAAACTCAATATTTTCTAAAATAATAGAAAAATCATTTAAAAATTCTATGATATCCTATATCTAAAAAATATCCAATATTAAAATAATTTTAACAAACAAAATATCCTATATCTAAAAAATATCCAATGAAAACCAGTTTTCATATAATTCCATGAATACTACAGAGAGTACCAAGTTTACCAAACAAATCTAACAGAAAAGCAGATCTAAACTACTATATTTCAGTTTCATCAATTATCAACAATTAATCAAATTCAAAAATTTGCAAGCCAATAGAGAAATCATTTACATGAATAGATAACTTATATGCATGAACTAACTAAGTAAAGGTGTTTTATATAAGAAATTACAATTCAAAAATATATAGTTAAAACATCTTACAATCCTTTGAAGTATAAGAATGTAACAAGCCTCTACTTTGTTTAGCCCTAAACCTAAAAACAAGGAAAAAATAAAAATAAATGAGTCTGTCAACCAATCACAAGACCAAAAACTTTTGGACTCATTTGATCTTCCTTAATTGATCATTGACACCTTTGTCTGGAGATATTCTTGATAACTTCATTGAGTTACTATGAGATATGGTGACCGCCAATTCAAGCTAACCTACACCATTCTTCATAAGTAGTTACCATCCCTTTGCTCATAGGTCTAGTGTCAAATTTCCAATTGAATTCTTAATTCTTCATCAAAAAAGTCAACATCATCTGCTAGAGCCATTTTCTTCTTCAACTTTGTTACTGTTATATTGATCCATTACTCTAACTACATCAAGAATTTCTTGTTCCTGTGGTATAATAATATTGGTATTTCTTATAATCAAATATTCATAATCCTTTTTTATTGTTTTGATTTGTTTAGATATGCTTCATGTATCTTCATTTACAGTTGTTAATAAGTCTGCAATTGCACTCAATTTGTATATATCTCCTTTCTCATATGCCTCTTTCCTAATAATACTTTAAAAATGCAATTCATAATTTTTCTTCATCATTTCTATATCTACAACATCTTCAGCATTGACTACATCAATATTGCAGCTCATATCTGTAAACATCTTTTTCATATGACTAATGCACGTATTGATAGTTCCAATTAGATTTTGTAGTTCTTGAATTCTATTTGTGCTCATCTCTATTTTGAATTTGATTGAAAATATCCACTTTTGTATAGGCATATCAATGGAATTAATAATTTTTAGATTCAGAGCTTCTTCACTATCCATATCTATCACATATTGCAATACCTTTTCCTGTCTATTATTTATTGTTTTCTATTCTTGGGCCATCTCCAAATCTGTAAACAAAATCCCTTTTAGCTCAGAATATATTTTTTAATAACTACCTACACAGTCAATGAGACCCACGCCTCTTGAATTCAGATATTGTACCCATTCTCATTAGAGTTGTGCCATCTATCTATCTTTATGCATCCGCTTCATAATTTGTTCACTTGAATAAAGTGACGAATCAAAAATCTTTTCTCTCTGACTTGCTATTTGAGAAGAGATAGGAACTAAGATTTTTTGAATATAATCAGATAGATGTTTGATAGTGGATTTTAGAATGTTCTTTTCATATTTCAATTGCTCCAATATCTCTCTTACCTCTTGATGTGAAAACTCCCACATATCAACAGTATGATCATGGAATGCAGGTCCTATGTCAATTTCATTAACATCAAAATCAGTTGCATTAAGATAAAAAAAATTACTGTCTTGTTTTGGTTCTGTAATTTGTATTATTACATGCCCTGTTTCTTCATGTTTTTTAAAAGAAGCTAGTTTGCCTCTTTCCTTTTTTTTCCTCGAACCGGTACTTTCACTTATGATTTGAGAAACTAAATCTTCACTAGGAATTCTATCATCTTTCCTTTTTCTTTTTCTTTGCATTGTATGTTCTAACCATGAACAAGTACTTAGAACTTTTGAGGCAAAGGCTAAACTTTTATTATCAAACAATTTCCTTACTATTGTAAGGCTTTCTATTTCTTTACCTAAACTTTTAAATTTGGGTACTATATCTTGAATACATGTTACAGTACCTTCAATTAAATCTCTTATTTGATTTTTTGGTTATTCTTCAAAAGATTACATTCTTGCATTCTGTTCTGATCGACCTATTTCATCTTCATTTTCTATTTTTCCCGCTTCCTCTAAACTGTATTTGTTAATCAAAGAAAGTGAACCACTACCGCAATTCTTGCCTATGGTTTTATCTTTATCTGATGGTTGATCATCCCCTGTTGTCATTTCTTGACTGGACTCAACTATTGTCTACATTATTGGTAAAGGAACTTGAATTGAAGTTGTTGTTTGACCTTAGCTTGTTGATTGTCCTTCTGTGTTTGATGTCTCCTTTGCAGTTTGCTTGTACTGAACCCATTTTTTGGTTCTCTTCATTATCTATTCCATTCTTTCTTCAAGATTGTCTAATTTAGGTTCTTCACATTGCAGAGGTTGCAAAGGTGTCCCTTTTATTTTGGACAAATAATGATCAGAAAATAATTTAGATTGATCATCATATAATCCTTTCACATCTATATCAATATTATAAAGTTGAATCTATTCAACTGTGAGTTGGGACCATGATCTTTCTCTCATCTCAAAGTCATCTTTACAATTAGCCCAAAAATCTTCTAATGAAGCATTGTGATTAAAACTAGGACCTAATATCAGGTTTTGTTTTACATAATTTGAAGGATCAAAATGATGCCTAACAACATTATATTCATCAAATTTATATCTTTTTCTAGATGACTTAATCAAATTCATTGCATAAGAGCTTAAAAAGCATTTATAAGCACCTATTGAAATTAGAAAATGAATACCTACTTTATGACATTTGCCGCATCTGCTATTGACCCCAATGATTTGTCTGCATAACTCTATCAAAGCCTTTTTATCATCTACATATTTAAGCAATTTGTATGGAAACCCATTGAAAGCTCCAATCCTAATATATGTAAATGTAGGATATTGTGTATAATAGCTACAAAATTGCATAATTGTTTGTGTAGTTGCATCAAATAATCTACGTTCTGGACAACCTTGAATTTCACAGCATAACTTCATTGAAAAAAATCATTAACCCTTCTAAAATTTCCATAGCTATTTTCAAGTTGTATACATGGATAGAAATCATAAACCTAAATATTTGCATCATATTCAAGTTTTTCAAATTAAAAAGATGCATGTCAGTGAAGGATGAGTCAATTCTCAATCCGATCGCTTATAGATAGTAGGGTAGGTGGACGTGATGGATGATTGATGATGGAAGTGGTTGGGCTGATCCCACAATACTAGGTAGCTTGTTCCCTATATATTCACATGAAAGTGCATAGATGAGGTAAGATTACATTGGAAATTTGTATGAATGCTTTGTTGAAACAAGCATTTCAGTGAGTCTATCACTTATGACTTGAGCCCAATCTATAAAAATATTATTTGTACCTATACATTGCACAAGGAAAAACCACCATTCTTCAAAACTTAGGGCTTTTTCACTCCCTCTAATTCTATGCACAAGCACTAGTATATCAAGAATCTCTTTTTTTAAATCTGTTCCATATAGGGTTTTCAGTAATTTTGAACTGGCTGCCCTAATGGTTTCAAACTAGTTTTTTGAAATTACAGCTCGCCATCGTGATCTTTTTAGGTTAAAATTTGAGTCTGACAAAGAGAAATTCCATTCTGAATATTGTTCTCTTGAAGGTAAAACAAAGAACTTCTGAATTGACTCTCTATTCAAATAAATGACTACTTCATTGTTTTCATTCTTTATTTCTCTAGTATGTGAATCAAATCTTTTAATGCATTCCACAATGAGTTCTGGTACTTGAATAGCAACTAAAAATTTTGCAGCTTCTATTAACCCACTATCAATGAGGCTTTGTGTAACGGTATGACCTGATTCTGATTTAATCCTTCTGTGTAGATCATTTAAATTGTAAATATAAAGGTTTGTATCTGTGATATCTTTCCATGCATTTTCTATTCCATCGATATGATCGTAACTATTAATTTTGCTACCCATTCTCTAAAAGATTTTAGATTGGTAACCATTTGCTCTTAAAGATATATGCAATTCAAACAATCAAATCATAAATACTACAAATTTATTAATTTAAAATTATATTTAATAGATATAAAACACATAAAATGTAAGAGGAATTAATGTTCTTGTTATTTTCAAAAAAAATTCTTTTCGTGTGCAATTATGATCCCTATATGTATTGAATATAGGAAATATTAATAAAGATGATGCATAGAACGTCGTATGTCTTTTGTAGTACTCCACCCCTTGTCTGATTTTATAAATGTTATGATTATTTTAGGAAGATAGATTATATGTTAGGAAATCATTGATGCTTATGATTTCATTGACCCCATACTTGCATGTGTATGGTTGATGTGTTTATTTTATATTTTTGTTTGACATATTTGATGTGGTTGAAGGACAGAGTCATAGTTACTCGCTTGCGAGATCCACACGATCGACCGATCTCCGCCATTGTCTATATATATATATATATATATATATATATATATATATATTAGATGTACATGCTTTGTCTTGTGATGACAGGTTGCAGGTACAGGGCATCGTCTTCCTTGAATTGGTAGGAGTGAGCGTGCCCATAAACATTCATCTCAATGGTAAAGAGGGGAGATAATACACAGACCCAAAACTCTAACCTAAGCCTAATTGTCTTAAGATTGGACAAGTATCAGTTCGACTACCCTACCTGAATTCGTCTGCCTGACAGGAATTCGTGGATCCCTTCTCCTGAGTTTGTTTGGTTTTATGTAGTTTGATTTCTGTTGATTTATTGCTTATGTGAGTGAATTTATGTGATTATTAATTTAATACTATAGTTGAAATTTAACAATTAATTGGGCTCTTATGTTTAATTGAGAAAATTAATTTAAAGATAATTATTTGAGTATTTGGAAATTAATATTAATTATGTTCTAAGTTTATTTTGATGAAATTTAATTAAAGTCAAATAATGGATTATTTGGAATTAATTGATTATTTAAATTGAAATTAGATTTAATTGTGCTTGAGTGTATTATTAAATAATTAAATATTTAATTGCATGTTCTAGGATGCTTTAGATATTTAATTTATTTAATATGTGTTTTAATTATTAACATGTGCCTAATTGTAAATGATTTGAATTATGCTTGCATATTTTATTAAATAATTAAATAATTGAATTGCATGATTTTAGGATGCATTAAGTATTTAATTTATTTAATAATGAATTTTAAATTATAACATGTGCACAATTGAAAAGGGATTTGTTTTTAAAAAATGAACTAATTTTTAAAAGTTAAAGTTAAGTTGTGCAAAATAAAGATATTTTAATTTATTAATTAAGATTTTCTTTCAAAATTGGAATTGGAGTTTGATTAGGAGTTAACTATTGAGTCATGTCTAGGATTTGCATGAAATGGGGAATTGAATCCATAATAGGGGAATTGCATTCATTGGGATATTAGACAAGTTTTTTGGAGAAGATTTTTTGGGGAGAGCTGGTGTGCCTTGAATTTTGGAGATTTGTAGATTGTTGTGGTTGTTTGTTGGTTTGGCTTCTTTGTGCATCTAGACCGGGTACCTATTTTCTACACAGTTTTCAGATCTACAAGTTAAATCAATCTTTTGGGTAATTCTAGTTTTCAAATCTTCAAAGGGATTTTTTTTCAGTTTCTGGCATTGGATTTGAGGTAGGATCTGGAAATCTTATTCTGTGCTTTCTGTCTGATGTTTGATGTATTTCTGTGTTTGAATAGTTTCTTGATTGTTTCCTTAGATCTGTATGTATTTTCTTTGTTATGGGTACTAGAGAAACCCTTCGACCTGTTATTTTAGTTTTTATTAAATTTTAGCATAGCAGGATTATGCTAGCAAAATTTTGTTGGGTTATGCCACATAAATCCCCTAGAGAATGAATTATTAATTTGGGCTAAAGTCTGACTATAGAGCTTGAAGAAAATAAATCTATCCTTAGATAAAAACCTACTTTTAGTTGGAAAAATCCAATTTTGGTAAAATAAATATATCCTCTGTAAATTATTTGCAATCAAAATTAATTCACAGTGAAATAAAAGCTTAAGGAAAGGAAAAATGATAAAGTCAAAAGATTCTGGGAAAGAATATATTCCTATAAATTGGAATTAGAATTTTTGTGTAGGATTGAAAAAAAAAAAAAAAGGTATATATATTCATTTCCTATTTATTCATATTTTTTGAAATTTAAAATAAATATATAATTGTGTTGTGTGTTATCTAATATATATATATATTCTATGAAATTGTATTTAAAAAAAAAATCAAATTGGTAATTTATAATGTATAGAAAAGGTTTTTTTTTTTTTAATTTATAAAATTGTTTGGGAGGGTACTAATTGTACCTCCCCATGGCAGACCATACCTGTCGGCAGTACTCACTGGTACCGCATGACAGGGACTGGTCCCTACCAACGGTACCAGTGGGTACTGTGTGGTAGGCAGGCTACCGATGGTACTTACTGTGGTGGGACATGGGAGTTGGGGAGTGGGCTCCACCCCCCCAAAATTTACTTTTTAAATTAAATTGGATCTAAATTAATTGTTTTATTTTTATAGTTATTTTCAATTCATTTCCCTGTTGTTACCTAAGGTTGAGTTTACATTGAAATGGATGTTTACCTTAGGACATGTAGTTTCACATTATAATGTTGAATTTTAGATGGGCAATTCTTATAAATTGAAGTTTATGTACTGAAATTGGGCTTTTTATTCTGTCAAATCCATAGGATAATATTAGGGATTATTCTCTATTTATGTTATTGTTGTAATGATTACGTTCAGTTTCTTCCAGTGGATTTCATTGTTTTATGTTTGGATTCAATTATGCATGATGTGGAATTTACATGCTTATAGATCATTTTTAGTATTCGATAATGTGAGTGTTGTATTCTTCGTGCCTAATGTGTCTTCTTATGCAATTTGTGAGTTATCGGGTTCTAGATGACCTAGGGGTAGAATAGAGGCCAGGTATGTGTTGGTTGCTCATGTTTTCTGCATTTTGTTTTGAGGTGTGTGTATCTCTTTGATCATCACTTGGCTTGACCATATGGGCTCTTGTTGTTTTGTTTTATGTTTTTGGTATCTTTGTAATCATATCAGTTTCTTGTGTGTGAAACTAGATCTGAGATTACTTGGTTGTATACCTATTTGATTCTTAATGAGATTTGTGAGCCTAGGAGAGGTTAAATAGGTGCATCTTAGGGGAGTGGCTTACAATAGGGGTCCGGAGCTCAAAAGCGGCCAGTACCAGGGTAACCTATCGTAAGTTGATTAATAAGTGATAACCTAATAATAATAAAATTTGGAGAATAACTTTAAATACAAGATTGATATTCTGGTTTCGCATGGATTATGTTGAGGGTTCGGGGTCTAGAGTGGCTAGTCCAGGGTAACTCAACCTGATAGACGCTTGAGGGTCCAGGGTCAAGAGACCAGTCCAAGGTAACTCAAGTAGTCGTCCATGTGATGAAACTCCCATGGTATGTAGCCTAAGCCTCCTCCCTTTTTATTCTTCATGTTTTAGATGCCTATGGATTAGTGAGTCTTAATTATCACTGTCTTTTGTACACCTTGAGTAGAGAGCTTTCAAGATCCATCTGCTTAGATTTTTAGCCTTTCTTGGTTTTGATTACCTGATTAGGGTTTGTTGTTATCTCCTCAGCACGATGGGGTAGGCCTTTGTGGTTCTACATGGATGGGTGGTAGTGACTTATTTACCATTTGAGATTCGACGTCCAGGTGCCAGTGCTTGATGGTACTTATGTAGTTGGATTCCCTATGCTTCTTCTTTGATGTTTCTTTTCTTATCTTCTTATTTGTAATCTTGTATTAGTGTATCGCATGTGATACCTAATCTGGACATTACATTAATATAGTTAAATTTATTACTACATACCCTGCGACATGTACAATGGATGTTAGTTTATTTATATATCATGGTTGTCCATGAGAATTATATTTATTGTTATATCATGTAATTGTAAATTTGTATGTTATGGAATCGTTTATTATCTTTCTTTAGTTGTGTTTTATTCTTAAGTAATTCTACGTCATGGGACCCTCGAGATTTTTAATCTGTGTTGGATGTTGTTTCAATGTGAGTAAATGGTATTTGCTTCTGCACTATTGTTTATCTTGTATGTTAACTTTAGAAAAAATATATATATATTCACCAAACTTAGTAGCATGTTTAAGGTTAACTTCTCTTGGGTTCCCTGGTGGGGCATTACATCTAGTATCAGAGTTGAGTTTCTACACTGGGAACCATGGGTATGTATGCTCATTAGGTTTTGTGTAGTCTAAACTTGAAACCAAACATAGACATATAACTCTTTTGTATTTGAGAACCATTAAATAACATCTCAACATTATGTTCTTGCTTCTCTTAAATGTCTTTGAGATTTCACTTTTCCTAGTGATTGTCAAAGGTGATTTGACTGTTTATCATGTATGGATACCTTCTCTAATGCATCTAGGGTGAAGTACCTTTGGATGTCATGAAGTGATTACTCCCTTGAGTGTGGCTATCACTGGTCACCTTGTTATGTGGATGTTTTATGATTGATGATTTATTTTTGGTTGATTGATGAATTATTCATGTTGTGTATGGGTCAGCATTGGAATTTTTGAACTTTCTTATGATTGGATTAGTCACCTAACTTCCTTTTTGATATCTAAATTGTGACGCTAGTCACACTTAATTTATTGTTGAAATTGAGATCTCTTATGATTTAATGTTGGAGTTATGATTCCCCCGCTTAAGTTTTTCATTTTTGAACTTTATGGTGGCTATTCCGAATGTTTGGTATTGTTGGCCCTATTATGTGATAAGTGTTGTTTCTATCATGTTCATCATGAACCCCTAATAGTATGTATAAGGGAGGACATCACGGAGATGGTACTATGCTATTTTGTGTGGGATTGGAATCATTGTGTATTCCATATGTTATCATTAGTGTTGCATTAACTAGATAGATTTTCATGAACCTCTCAACTCATTATTTGATGAAGATGTGAATGTGTGTTCTTTATGCAATTGATCCTAGATATTTTCTAAAATGATGAATGAATGAAGGTTTAGATATATTTCTTGAAATATCATGTTCTTAATTTATGGCTTGTTCTCAGATGTTGTGTTTTGTTTTTTAGTAAATGCTTCGTGCTTGAGGGATATATATCCTTATCTATTTGTAGGCTTCCACGAGTAAGCCTAATCCTAGGGGGGGTGGATGTAGTACCCCACCCATAGTCCAATTTTATAAATGTTATGATTATTTTAAGAAGATAGATTATATGTTAGGAAATCATTGATGCTTATGATTTCACTGACCCCATACTTGCATGTGTATGGTTGATGTGTTTATTTTATATTTCTGTTTAAAGTGCCTGATGTGTTTGAGGGACAGAGTCGTAGTTACTTGCTTGCTAGATCCACAATCCACACGATCGATCGATCCCCGCCATTGTCTGTTATTTATATATATATATATATAGGATGTACATGCTTCATCTTGTGATGATAGGTTGCAGGTATAGGGCATCGTCTTCCCTAAATTGGCTGGAGTGAGCGTGCCCATAAACATTCATCTCAATGGTAAAGAGGGGAGATAATACATAGATCCAAAACCCTAACCTAAGCCTAATTGTCATAGGATTGAACAAGTATCGATTTGACTACCCTGCCCGAATTCATTTGGTTGACAGGAATTTGTGGATCCCTTCTCTTGAGTTTGTTTGGTTTTATGTCATTTGATTTCTGTTGATTTATTTCTTATGTGAGTGAATTTATGTGATTATTAATTTAATACTATAGTTGAAATTTAACGATTAATTGGGCTCTTATGTTTAATTGAAAAAATTAATTTAAAGATAATTATTTGAGTATTTGGAAATTAATATTAATTATGTCCTAAGTTTATTTTGATGAAATTTAATTAAAGTCAAATAATGGATTATTTGGAATTAATTGATTATTTAAATTGAAATTAGATTTAATTGTGCTTGAGTGTATTATTAAATAATTAAGTATTTAATTGCATGTTCTAGGATGCTTTAGATATTTAATTTATTTAATATGTGTTTTAATTATAAACATGTGCCTAATTGTAAATGATTTGAATTATGCTTGTATATTTTATTAAATAATTAAATAATTGAATTGCATGATTTTAGGATGCATTAAGTATTTAATCTATTTAATAATGAATTTTAAATTATAACATGTGCACAATTGAAAAGGGATTTGTTTTCAAAAAATGAACAACTAGTTTTCAAAAGTCAAAGTTGAGTTGTGCAAAATAAAGATATTTTAATTTATTAATTAGGATTTTCTTTCAAAATTAGAATTGGAGTTTGATTAGGAGTTAACTGTTGAGTCATCTCTGAGATTTGCATGAAATGGGGAATTGAATCCATAATAGGGGAATTGCATTCATTGGGAGATTAGAAATGTTTTTTGGAGAAGATTTTTGGGGGAGAGCTAGTGTGCCTTGAATTTTGGAGATTTGTGGATTGTTGTGGTTGTTTGTTGGTTTGGCTTCTTTGTGCATCTAGATCGTGTACCTATTTTCCACACAATTTTCAGAACTACAGGGTGAATCAATCTTCTAGGCAATCCTAGTTTTCAGATCTTCAAAGGGATTTTTTTTCAATTTTTGGCATTGGATCTGAGGTAAGATCTAGAAATCTTATTCTATGCTTTCTGTTTGATGTTTGATGGTTTTTGTGTTTGAATAGTTTCCTTAGGTCTGTATGTATTTTCTTTGTTATGGGTACTAGAGAAACCCTTAGATCTGTTATTTTAGTTTTTATTAAATTTTAGTACAGCAGGGTTATGTTGACAAAATTTTGTTGGTTTATGCCACATAAATCCCCTAGAGAATGAATTATTAATCTGGGCTAAAGTCTGACTATAGAGCTTGAAGAAAATAAATCTATCCTTAGATAAAAACCTAATTTTAGTTGGAAAATCTAATTCTGGTAAAATAAATATATTCTCTATAAATTGTTTGCAATCAAAATTAATTCACAGTGAAATAAAAGCTTAAGGAAAGGCAAAATGATAAAGTCAAAAGATTCTGGGAAAGAATATATTCCTATAAATTGGAATCTGAATAATTCTGTAGGATTGAAAAAAAAAGAAAGAAAAAGATATATATATTCATTTCCTATTTATTCATATTTTTTGAAATTTAAAATAAATATATAATTGTGTTGTGTGTTATTTAAAAAATATATATATTCTGTCAAATTGTATTTAAAAAAAAATTCAAATTGGTAATATATAATATATAGAAAAAGTTTTTTTTTTTTTTAAATTTTTTTATAAGATTGTTTGGGAGGGTACTGACTGTACCCACCCATGGCAGACCATACATACCGGTGGTACTCACTGGTACCGCGCGACAGGGACCGGTCCCTGTCAACGGTACTAGTGGGTATCGTGTGGTAGGCAAGTTGTCGGTGGTACCTACTGCGGTGGGACTTGGGAGTTGGGGAGTGGGCTCTGCCCCCCCCCCAAAAAATTTTTTTTTTCTTTCTAATTATTATTATTATTATTTTTAATTTAAATTTAGTTAATTTATATCTTATTTAATTTATAATATATATAATTCATTTTTTTAATTAATTTATATTTTGGTTTTAGTTATAATTTATGTAATTTGTATTTTATTTAATATTTAATTAATATGTAATTAAATTTGATTTGTAAATTAATTTAATATTTTATTTTATATTATATGGAAGTTTATCATAATTTTAAGGCTTTAATTTTAGTTTTAAATTATGTTTTAATTTCTAGAATTTAATTATCTAAATTAAATTAGATCTAAATTAATTGTTTTATTTTTATAGTTATTTTCAATTCATTTCCCTGTTGTTACCTAAGGTTGAGTTTACATTGAAATGGATGTTTACCTTAGGACGTGTAGTTTCACATTATAATGTTAAATTTTAGATGGGCAATTCTTATAAATTGAAGTTTATGTACTGAAATTGGGCTTTTTATTCTGTCGAATCCATAGGACAATATTAGGGATTATTCTCTATTTATGTTATTATTGTAATGATTATGTTCAATTTCTTCCAGTGGATTTCATTGTTTTATGCTTGGATTCAATTATGCATGATGTGGAATTTAAATGCTTATAGATCATTTTTAGTATTCGATAATGTGAGTGTTGTATTCTTTGTGCCTAATGTGTCTTCTTATGTAATTTGTGGGTTATCGGGTTCTAGATGACCTAGGGGTAGAACAGAGGCCAGGTATGTGTCGGTTGCTCATGTTTTCTGCATTGTGTTTTGAGGTGTGTGTATCTCTTTGATCATTACTTGGATTGACCATATGGGCTCTTGTTGTTTTGTTTTATATTTTTGGTATCTTTGTAATCATATCAGTTTCTTGTGTGTGAAAATGGATATGAGATTACTTGATTGTATACCTGTTTGATTCTTAATGAGATTTGTGAGCCTAGGAGAGGTTAAATAGGTGCATCTTAGGGGAGTGGCTTACAATAGGGGTCTAGAGCTCAAAAGGGGCCAGTACCAGGGTAACCTATTGTAAGTTGATTAATAAGTGATAACCTAATAATAATAAAATTTGGGGAATAACATTAAATACAAGATTGATATTCTAGTTCCTCATGGATTATGTTGAGGGTCCGGCGTCAAGAGACCAGTCCAGGGTAACTCAAGTAGTCATTCATGTGATGACACTCCCATGGTATGTAGCCTAAGCCTCCTCCCTTTTTATTCTTCATGTTTCAGATGCCTCTAGATTAGTGAGTCTTAATTATCACTGTCTTTTGTACACCTTGAGTAGAGAGCTTGGTATTTTTTATCTGATTGAGGTTTGTTGTTATCTCCTCAGCATGGTGGGGTAGGCCTTTGTGTTTCTACATGGATGGGTGGTAGTGACTTCTTTACAATTTGAGATTCAACGTCCAGGTGCCAGTGCTTGATGGTACTTCTGCGGTTGGATTCCCTATGCTTCTTCTTTGATGTTTCTTTTCTTATCTTCTTATTTGTAATCCTGTATTAGTGTATTGCATGTGATACCTAATCTGGACATTGTATTAATATAGTTAGATTTATTACTACATACCTTGTGACATGTACAGTGGATGTCAGTTTATTTATATATCATGGTTGTCCATGAGAATTGTATTTATTGTTATATCACGTAATTATAAATTTATATGTTATTCAATCCTTTATCTTTCTTTAGTTGTGTTTTATTCTTAAGTAATTCTACATCATGGGACCCTTGAGATTTGTAATCTGTGTTGGTTTTTGTTTCAATGCGAGTAAAAGGTATTTGCTTTCGCACTGTTGTTTATCTTGTATGTTACCTTTAGAAAAAAAAAATTATTCACCAAACTTAGTAGCATTTTTTAGGTTAACTTCTCTTGGGTTCCTTGGTGGGGCGTTACACCTTTTATTTCTTTTCTATCGATTAGTGTGTTTTTACAACTACTGTCAGAACAATAAACTTTTTTAGAATCGTTAATCGATTATGTTGTCATGCCCACTAAATAAAATAATTTAATACCACACCAATAAATGAGCCAGTCCTCTGTCTTGCAGAAAGTACACATGTACTTTATCAAATAATCATTAACATACTGCATCGTTGTTCATTTTTATATTATTGCCAATATTTTAGTCCAATTCTTCTATTTGACATATCGACTTTACAATTCAACTACCTCAAAATTCATAACAAAATAGCATCAGAAATAGTATTTACAACCTTCAAAACCTGCTTTCGTTTATTACTGAACAAGGAAAATGCTTGAAAATGCAAAGTCCTAATTAGCAATGAGTATCATATAAATCTTCTTTCTTGATTAAGAGACTCGTTGCAGTCGCTTAATCTATGATTGAATAATAAATCTTCCAGTGACAACGAAATACACTATAGATGATAAATATCAACACACAAAACATACAAATGCTTACAAAATTAAAAGAAACATCATCAAATAACGCACACAATAAATAAAAAAACACCTCTATACAGTTGGCACCAAGCCCACCTTTTTCAAATGCCTGGTAATAAACTAAGATCAACGGTCATCACATGATCAGTAGATTTAAAGAGTATTATTTGCACATTCGCAATCCTGCAGAAACCTAAAAGACTGGACCAATATGCTAACTTGTGATTCACCAATTCTTCTCGAATCCACGACATGTTTGCGACTAAATCAATTTAATTGGGACATTTCCACACCAATGTTATCTCAATTTTTTCATATGTGTTCTCTAACCGCTATACTATATCGACATTCACCAACAACAGTCATCCTCAAATCTCTAACTGTGTCCTCTAGAAAGAGTCGAAACATTGAATAGCATTTGCACATTTCTAAAACTTTTCTGATTCTCTATAAAAAATTCATATATGCAAAAGTATATTCTTTTACAATAACATTTATACAAAACAAAATCTAAACCAAATAATTTAACAAGAACATACTTTCCTCCAAATATGAACAACCTGCCATATAAAATTCCAACTAATTTCAAATTAAACTGTCATCACTTAAGGGGAAAATCAATTTTGCACCACTTATTGCTAAAGTTTGAAACTGGGCCATTGATCTTTTTTAGAAAATAATCTAACAAATGGCACATGTTCGCAAGAAATAACCAGATTCTTTGCAAACATATGATAGTCGTTCATTAAAGATGCATCGATGATAAACCTTGCATCGCAGCACCGATGACCCAGTTGACAGTTTGGATGGAATATGACCATTAGATGCTGCATCTAATTACAAATTAACTCTTTTCTCCCGCTTATCTTAGTTTCCAAAACTATAATCTTCAGGCTACCTAAATTAAAACATACAAAAAAAAGATAAAAATGACCAAAATTAATGTTATGGTATTTAAACTTTTATAAGATATAAATATTATAGAAATTACCTTAATTTTTTATCAACTTTCAAAATTTTCAACTATCCTTCGTCTTAGTTGACAAAAACTATGACAACATTTCAGAAAGATGATTGGCATCCTCAATGAAACTTGATTTGCTATAAAAGCTTGATTATTCCAATGTTTGTTTTTTATTTGTACATAGACAGATCATGCATATTGTAGAAAGACAACTGGAAATATTGAACCACCTTCAAATTGTTTATATTGCTAGATTTCTTTACATAGATTTACCCATTGATTTTCAATATCTTTTTTGTAAATCTCTCTGTCTATTTCCATTGGCCATCGCACAAATAGAAAAATATATATCTTTTCTATCTCTTTTTTATTTACAAAATAGTTGTTGTACTCAAAATCTTGACTTGGGTGTGCGTATTCTAACAAAAAATCAAGTCCGTCAATCAAATCTTTAAAGGAAAAAGTGAAATCATGACAAAACGAACAGTCTCAACATTTTCTCCAATTTCTAAACCCCAAGCTATTAACATAGCGGCAATATCAGCATTTACTTTCCATCGATGAGTAGCATTATGAAATTCTTCGCCTAATGTCTGTTGAACTGCTTGCACAACAGACCTAGTCTTGCAGAGTAGTAAATTTTTTAAATATGAATGTTCTACTCTCTCAAAGAAAGCAATTTGATATGAGCTTGTTTGAAAAGTAAATGTAGCTTCCATTACTAATACTTGATTTATAGTAATTTATATTATCTGGTCCAATGATCTTTACAATGAATTCATTTTCTTGTTCATCCATTTATAGTAACTTTAGCTTCTAAACATATATGGCTTTCTATAAGATTCTCAAGATTATTAATTAACGAAATCTTTAGTAGATATATCAATGTCATATTAAGTGAAATCTGACATAGTTAAGTTATGTTATATGCAAAACACTTCAAATTTCATATCAGATGTGACATCTTCTAAAATTTCAAAAACAAATTAATATTATTTTATAACAAATACTTAATTACATTTCTTACGGATGAACTTTAAATCTTGTCATGGTTGTTAGTTATAGTTATATAAAATATCGATTTCATCAAATACAAATTCTAACAGAAATAACTTATCTAGTATCTCATTTAGATCAGAAATTCATAAGAAAATTATAAAATATTTATATTCTTTTAATTTTTCAATTTTATTTCATTTTAAATGCTTTTTGTTGTGATATCCGTATTCATTATTCATGACTAGTAAAACTTAAATTAGTAATAACTACCATATAAATCTGATTATCAAAACCTGAACATTTAATACAAATATTTTACTTTCTAGCCCATTTCAAAAAGTACTAATTAACAAAATCTTTATAAGATTTGTCACAAATGTCCATTAAATGTTTTGACTCTCCTCAGCTAATATTATCTATAATATCAATTCATCTAATGTGAAACCTGCCACTCTTAATTTCTGTAATATATGCTATGATTTGATAGTGGTCGTATCTTAGCAATGAGCGGAGTCGCCCATTACGAGCATGCGCTAGAGCAACAATTGAAAAGCTGGTGTCGTGTCAAAGGAGATACAATCAGTGTTCGGATGGAGCCCCCACCAAATCAATGAGTGACAAGTGGTACTAGAAGTGATGTTGCATTAAATGTTCTGACTCTCCTCAGCTAATATTTTCTCTAATATCAATTCCTCTAACAGGAAACCTGCCACTCTTAATTTGTCTCAAATATTCTACGTTCTGATGGTTGTTGTATCCTCACAAAAAAATGAGTCACCAATTGTGAACATGCGATAGTACGCCAAGTGGAAGAGTGATAACATGTCAAATGAGATACAATAAGTGTCTAGATGGGGCCTCTAGCGAATGAGTGAGAGACAAGTGTTACAAGTACTGATGTTGGATTGAATGTTCTGACTCTCCTCACCTAATATTATTTGTAATATCAATTTTTCTAATGTGAAGCCTACCCCTCTTAATTTCTCTCATATATTCTACGATCTGACGGTGCTCATATCCAAGCAATGAGGGGAGTCGCCCATTGCGAACATGCGATAGAACAACATGTGATATTCTGGCGATGTGTCAAAGACACACAATCAGTGTCCGGATAAAATCTCTAACAAGTCAGTGAGTGACAAGTGGTACGAGCAGTAATGTACATGTATATTTACTTACAAAAATTATAGTACACAATGCTTCTAATACACATATGGGATATACATGTTCCTGACCTTCAAATCTGTCAATTAAAAGAATCACATTTACTAATTACAATCTTCAAACAACGCTTTCACCCATTAAATGATTTTTTTTACATTTCAGATTTACCTCTTCACGTCTACTAAATCCGAAATTATTTTTTTCAGTTCTACTCGGATAGTGTACAAATAATTTTTCAAAAATTTAAACTTATAAACCTACATAGTACAATGTCAGATACAGTTACTCTTGACATATAAATTGGATTTCACATTTAGTTGTTCACACCTGCTAAATCCGAAAATTGCTTTTTTCACTTCTGCTCGAAAAGTGTACAAATAAGTTGTTAAAATTTAAAAACTATAAATCTACATAGTACAATGCTAGATAAAGTTGCTACTGACATATAAATTTGACACTTTAATATTCTATTCAAAACAACAAAATTTTTTTTTTTTAAGTTGCTACTCTGCAAATAATCCACGGTTGTTGTGTCTTCGCAAGGAAACTCATTAAATTATCCGATCATACAGCCATCGTTGATCTTAGATAAATACCGGCCTCTATTCTTCTCATCTATTATATACCATATTATTAAAATATTTTAAAATATATTTACATATCTCTGACATGCCTACTAAATATAAATCTAATTCTATTGCAGTTCTCGGTAGGATTTTTTAAAAAGTTAATGTCTTAACTATACTGTATTAACATTTCTAACATCGATCCATCCAAACTATCAACTGGGCTGTCGGTCATGCGATCATTCATATGTTCAACTTTTTAATTTGTTCATCTATACTTAAATTTTAAATTAATATAATCTAATAATAATTTACACTTTTAAATTAATATTAAAAAATAGTTATTATTAATATTTTGAAATATATAATCAATATTTTGAGATTATAAATCTATGTGACTTATATTCATTGATTATTGTAATAAAAACTAATATTAATAATATTTATTAAATATTAGTTTTTCTTTGTATCCTTAAAATATTCTAAATCAAAAATAAATTTTAATTATTTTAAAATTTGTACTCAATACATTCAATTTTTTGCTAATTTTTTTATGTTTTAATTTATCATTTCTTAAAATTAAAATAAAATTTCCCAATTCTATTTAAAATTAACTAACAAAAAAATATACTATACTTAAATTAAAATATAATGAAATTTTTTTATATATAACTAAACATATTTATATTGATAATAATTTTAAATAAATATTACGAGATGATGTTTATTTGAGATCTACTTTTTTTCGGTGCTTTTTCGCGGTTTTTTTTTTCAGTGCTTTTCGCGATCTGCTTCCGGCAACCTTGGTTTTCACCAAGGTGGCACCTTCCGTCTGGCCTTGTCCACATGGTGGACACATGGTTTCCGCCGTGCAGGCCCTCGAATCGGGCAACCTCTCTCCCACACTTGATATTAATGGCAGCAAAATGGTCGAGGATGGTCTTAATGGCGAGGCCTCTGAACCTATACCTGGCAGCTCCCCATCGCATGTTGATAATAATGTTCAAAACAAAGGTAATCCCTCATCCACCCGCAGTAGCGATCAGCCTAGGTCCTTCTTTGAAGCTGTGGCTCGATCTCCAGACATCGACACAAGGGCGAGGTTTGAATGTGCTAACCTTCACAATGCTGAAGCGGAAGAAGATGGTAAGAACCCCTTCGCTCCTTTACCTCCTTTCTCTGTCGTTCCTAATCCTGAGATGTTAGGAGAAATAGTTAAAGAAAAAGAAAGACTTAGAGATACAACTATCTTTTTTTCTGCGGTTGATATAGATAAGTGTCCTCCAAGGAAATTTATGGACGACTGGTTCCACAATTACTGGAATAATAAACTAGGCCTGCACATCTCCTTTTGTAGACAAATACAGAAGGGTCTATATGCCATTTTCTTTGTGAATCATGATGCTCAGGAAGTGGTTATTAAGAAACAATACTGGAATGTTGGGTCGATGTCTTTCAGGGCCATTGCCTGGTCACCAGAGGCCGTCCATGAAGAGGTTCTTGCCCTCTCGGCTCCTAGGTGGGTGTTGGTTAAAAACATTCCCCTTTTTCTGTGGCGTTTCTTGCCGCAATTGCTTGAACCAATTGGAAAAATCATCCGCATGGATGAAACTGTGCGGCTTGTTCCGCATATGGATGCGAGAATTCTGATCTCCTTATTTCCTGGTAAAGAATTCCCTAAAGACATTTCGATTAATATACTTAATGAGATTTTTTGTTGCCCTGTAGAGATTTTAGGGGGTTTAAATGCATGTTTCCTATGCCAAAAGGAAGGGCATTTACTCAAAGACTGTTTGATTATTAATAAAAGGTCTAAGCATGTTAATACCTCTTCCAAGGAGGCGGCTAATCCTCATGTTGCTAATGAGAAGGTGCAGAATAGGGCACCCCAACTGGTTTCATCTCCTCCCATCGCCTCTAAGTCCCCCCCTAGCCAAAACCCTATTGAAATGAATAGTATGGCATCTAGCCCTATCTCAGCCAGTGTTGTGAAAACTAATGCCGGTCTTCAGCCCATCCCTAATTAGAATGTTGTGATAGATCTTAATAATAATGATGATGGTTTCACTATTGTTCCCCATAAAAAAAAGAGGAAGAAGGGCAATAGCAATTCTGTGCCTAAAGTTTTCCGCCCTAATCAACCTTGCCTGACTTCAGATACGACTTTGACTAATAACATAGCTAAGGTAGACGAGGTTAGGTGTAAAGCATCTCTTAATGACCCAGTTCGGCAACTCCCACCCAAGGTTTTTCAGGAAATTGGAGATGAGTATGATCTTGAGATCATACCGGCCACTTCAATCCCTCCGAGTTCTAAAGTTGGGCCTTCCATGGAAATTGACTCTTTTGTGGGGGCGAAGAACGATTCAAATAATGACCCCTCTACTACTAAAAGAAGAGGTAGACCACCTGGTTCTAAAAACAAGCCCTCAATCTCTAAATAGGGGGACACTTCTAACAGGTTTTTAGCTTTAACTGAGCAGGAATACATTGCGGAATCCTCCCTTAACATTGTGTCTCAATGAATTGTCTTTCATGGAATGTTAGGGGTTTGGAATCCCCTGATAGAAAGTTCATTATTAAACAGTTGTTAAATTCTCTGCATTCGATAGATTTCTTTATGATGCAAGAAGTTAAGGCCGTGGGATTCACCTTGGATTCCAATCTCAATTATATATGGAAAGATGCTATTAAATTTTGCAGTAATCATGTCAGAGGTAGAGGCGGTATTGCTCTGCTTATTGACAGTAAATGAGGCAATTGCATTCTTAACAGTGGTTGCTCTCCCTGTAATAGGGCTGTTTGGGTGTCCTTACAACATGATAACTACACTTTTGGTATCTGTGCTATATATGCTTCTAATGATTCTAGAGAAAGAAGTGTTCTCTGGAAATGGCTCTCTGACCTCCCCGATATCCCCTGGTTGTTTGGTGGTGACTTTAATATGGTTGAGTCCCATGAGGACAAGCTGGGGGGTACTCCTTTCCATTGGAAGGACAATGAAAGACCTTTCTGGAATAAATTGATTGGTTCTAAGTACCTTTTTGATCCAGTTGCTGGGAGTAAGGATGTTAATCCTGGTTTATGGCACACTTGGTGTAATTTTCAGCAGGATAATACCAGGATTTACTCCAGGCTTGATCGATTCTATGCCAATAGGCTTTTTTTTTCTTTTTCTCCTGATAACGCTGGGAACATTGTTCGCGTTATGGCTACCACTTTATCTGATCACCATCCTATTCTGACTAAAGTCAACTTTATCAGTAGCCCCATTCAGAACAAGCCTAAATGTAATAAATTCATCCTTAATTCTAGCCTCCTCATGGACGAGGATGTTCTTGCTGCTATTCAAATTATTAGAGGCTTAAATAAAAATAATCTTAAACACTCATCTCAGATTGATAAATGGAATACCAACCTTTCATCTTGGAGGATCTTTCTGCAAACTATTGGGCAAAAAAATGCTAAAGATTATAGGTTTATCAAGAAGCAACTTTCTTCTGAATTACAGATTGCTGAGGAAAACATCCAGAACGATTCCTCTAATATAGTTCTTCTTTCTAAAGTTATGATAGCTAAGGATTCTCTTAGAAAACACCAGCAATTTAGAATACAGGGAGCTAGGATCAGGTCTAGATCCAGATGGCTCTAATGTGGAGATAGAGGTTCAAAATTCTTTTTTAACCTCCTTAAACATAAGCATATTAAAGAATCTGTTGATAGACTTTTAATTGACAACCAAGACATTTATGATCCTGAAGCTATTACTCAGGCTTTTGCTATTTATTATGAGTCTCTTTTTTCCTCTGAAGATTCTCCTGAGGCGGAGTTGCTCAGAGTCAATTGTAAAAATCTTATTCCTAAGAAATTAGAACCGGAGGATATTGATCTTCTTGCTAAAAATATCTCTGTTGAGGAAATTGAAGGAGCTATTAAAGCTCTCAATAACGAGAGAGCCCTGGGTCCGGATGGTTTCCCTGTTGAGTTCTATAAATCCAACATTGGTTGGATTTGCAAAGATCTTCTTGAACTCTATTATGAGGCCTTGAATAATGGTTCTTTAGGTAAAGAGATTAATAAAGGCATCATTAAACTTCTCCCCAAAGATGGGGATAAGACTCTCATAAAAAACTGGAGGCCTATTACCCTTCTGAATGTTTCTTATAAAATTTTGGCCAAAGTTTTGGCTATTAGGTTGGTTAACATTCTCCCTAAATTTGTTAATTCTTCCCAGACTGGTTTCATCAAGGGAAGATATATCCTTGAAAACCTCATAACCAGCTGGGAGGCTATGGATTGGTCTAGACACTCTCATCAAAATTCAGCCATGCTTCTCTTGGATTTCGAGAAGGCCTATGACAGGGTTGAGTGGAATATTATTCTTATGATGTTGGAAGCTTTCGGTTTTTCACCTTTTTTCTGCAATACTGTGGCTATGCTTCTTAGAGATGCCTCTGCTCAGGTTGAGGTGAATGGTATCCTTTCTGCTCCTTTCTCTCTAGGGAGATCCATCAGGCAAGGATGCCCTTTGGCCCCTGCCCTCTTTGTTATTGCTTCAGAGGCTCTATTTTATATCCTTCGTGATAACTCCATGTCTCAGGAGGTTAGAGGTATTTATCTGCCTAATAATGGAGAGCTTATCAATTGTCAATTTGCGGATGACACCGCTCTTTTCTTTTAACTTTCAGAAAATAATTTCAATAACATGATAACGAAGCTTAATCTGTTATGTTCCATATCTGGGGCAAAAATTTCTCAAACTAAATCTATTTGTTTAGGGTGGGAAGAACGCCCCCCGGAATGGTTCTCTCAATATGATTTTCAATGGGGAGGTCCTAACAAGATTATTAGGTATCTCGGTATACCTTTCTCTGTTAAGCCTGATCTCAAGGACATGTGGTCTTGGGTGAAAGATAAAATTGATAATAAGCTAAATAAATGGCATAATAGGACTTTGTCTTTGGCTGGTAGAATTCAGGTTTGCCAGAAGATTCTGTCCTCCTACACTATTTATTTTTCTTCTGCCTGGTGTTTTAATAATTATCAAATTGCTCAAATTCAGAAGTCTGTCAGACAATTCCTATGGTCTGATGGTAAAGGGAACAACAAGATTCATTCCATCAAATGGGCCTGGTGCCACACTGACAAGTCCCTTGGGGGGCTTGGGTTGAAGGATTTGAAAACTCAAGGTATAGCCTTGTCCGCCAAATGGATCTTTCAATCCATGGAGGGTGATGCTCCTTGGAAAGTGCTGATAAGAAATAATATTGAAAGGGGGGTCCCAAAAAAGGCTAAATCTTGTACTAACCTCCCCTTTTGTGATCTCCTTCTTGGTAACTTCACTGTTATGGTTCAAGGCTCTGAGGTTTTTAAGTCTATCTGGAAAGCTTGGGACCATGTTAGAAAATTTATCACTAACAAGGAGTTTCACTCCAACTCTCAACTCCATGGTGAAAGATCCATTTGGTGGAATCTTCACTTAAATGGTAAACCTCTAGCCCTCACTCAAGGGTGCTCTGCCAGATTGTGGGCTAGCAAAGGCATCAGACAATTTATGGACCTATTTGGCGGTGATTGTCTTATGCCATGGGACGAGCTCAAGGTTAAATATGATATCCTTGACTCTCAAAAAAAAACTTATAACATGATTATGCATGCTATTGTTGATATTCCTGTTACTTGTCATGCTGATTCTCATAGATTTTTAAATTGCAAATGGCCAGGTGGTATCATTACTTCTCTGATTAAGACCAAGAATATTTATAAGATAATTGACTGCAATACTGATATTATTGATCATATTAATGCTGTTTGGTACTCTACTTATAAAGCTGATGATCTTAAAAATTATTTTGAAATTCTTTGGAAGAATCCGGTGGAACCCAAAATTAGATGCTTTAAATGGTTACTGTTACTCGATAAGCTGCCTGCTAAAAAAGATTTTGCTAACCCTGATATCTGTAATCTCTGTAAAGTCCCTGAAACTTGTAGACATATATTTCTTGATTGTGTTTTTGCCAAAGAAATATGGAACGTTTTTGGCATTGTTTACCCTATCAATGTTAATATTTTTGACATTATTTCTGGACATATTAATGGTCTTCCTAAAGATACAAATTTTTTCTGGAATATCTTGTCTTCTAACATTCTCTGGCAGATCTGGAAGTGCAGGAATGAGGAAAGGTATCAAGGTAAGCGCAGGGATCTTACTGAGTTTTTTCGTAAACTCACATATTTTAAAATCTTCCTGCAGGTGCAGGCTACCATTGTGATTGAGCGGGACAAGATGAGGAGGTTCCTCCGTAATGGGCACGCTACATTTTACTACTATGAGCTCAAGCATGGATATCAGTGGCGAAGAACTTTAGATGATCTTTGCATTTTTTAGCAAGTTTGTGACAGGCTGAACAAAGAAATTAGAGAAAATAGGAATGTCAGAAAAGAAGAGTTATATATGTTGATGCAGATCCAAGAGCACAAAAATACTGTTTGGATGGAAGGTCCATTAGGTTGGACCGCCTGGGTAGAAAATCACAATGATGTTCTTAGCTAGCTAGTTGTTCCCTTCCTTTTTTTTTGTTGGTTCTATTGATACTGGTTCTTCGGGGTGAGGCTTGGCCTCCTTGTATTCTTCGGTGATGAAACTCTGCTGATCTCTTTTTGATCTGTTGATTACCTTATATCTAATAGAAAAAAAATAAAAAAATATTACACTTTAGAATTAGATAAATCTACTTTAAAAAACTTTTCTTTATTAATTAAAAATGAATAATAGTATATAGAAAAAAAAAAAAAAAAACAATTTAAAACAAAAATGAAACAACATAACATCGAGTTGCAATTACTAGTTAAATGTATATTATAAATTGAATATTAAAAATATTTCCTCGCAAAAAATCTTACAGTGACTGATATTTGTTATTAGTTCATAGCAATGTCACATTCTGTAAATGTTGCAGTAACTGATAAAAGGCTTCCATAACACTATTTTTCTCGCCGATCCACACCATTCCCATGTCCTTATCATCTACCATGCCCTCGTCTTTATCATCTACCAATAATGAGTTCAAATGTTCGTCACGTATCCTTTTCAGTAATACAAATTTGCCTTCTCTTACCAAGGGAAGAGATTGTGTGAAAGCACCGATCCACACCCATTTCCCTCTCCCAACTGTCATGTCTTCTGTGTCTGAACGTCGGAAACTCAAAAGGGTTTTATTGGAAAAGGAATTTATTACAAAGCACAACATAGTTGCCTCGTTGGAAGAACGCCTTTGCCCACATTTCAACGTTATGGCACTGTCATAACCACGGAAGGCCTTTGACGCAATTTTAACGTTATAGTCAACTAAAGTGAGACCAGGGAAGGTCTGAGACGGCCAGGGCAAAAAAAGGCCAGGGAAGGTCTGAAAAGACTTGACAACCTCCTCTACACCAGGTGCTGTCCTTGCACATATCACACACTCACCTGGCCAAGATTTCTTCTGCAAAAAAGTACACACCATCAGTGTTCTCTTATTACATAATAATAAGCTCGCCTATCTAACAGCTATTTTTACCTTCAAGTGCCGATATGTTCCATGCTGACAGCTCCACTATTCTCAAACTCTCTATATTTTCCAGACTTCGTATACCTGGCGCCTCCCAACAAGTGTGTGCTTTCAATGTCTTCAATGACCTGCAATTTTCTAAGCCTTGTATTTTCTTCAGCTGTTGACCACACCCTCTCATTTCAAATTCTTAGAGTGAGAGTGACTCTGCAAAGTGTGGAAGCTCATATAATCCTTCCCCACACTCCCGTATAACCAGAATCTCTAGGTTAGGCAGAACAAAATTAGGGCTTATGCTTTTCAGGTTCGGACAAAATTCCACTTGTACACTCTTCACTGATTTTGGCAAGCTATCAATGTCCTCTAATTGGTCATTTCCGATTAGTTGTAGGTATTCCAGGCTGGAGCAAAATTGTTGAGAGATTGATATCTTCGTCAGAGGTAACAGGATAAGTGATATACGTTTGAGGCTGGACAACGAAGAAGAAAACCTCCCCGACAGGATAGTCAACTTGGTCAGAGGGCAGCTATAAATACGTAGAGATTGAAGGCTAGTAAGCTGCTCAAGTGTTTCTGGTAAGGATTCCAACTTTATGCAGTGCGAAATTTCAAGTTCAGTCAAGGAGGACAAATTCCCGATAGAAGCTGGCAAAGCTGTCAACAAACTGTTCCTTATTATCAGCTTCTCCAATTTGCTCAGATGACCAATGCTATTTGGTAATTCCATGAAGCATGTGGAGCTCAAATCCAACTTCTTGAGTGATCCCTGGCTTGTGGTCAGCTGAGGCAACTCCTTCAGTTCACCACATCCGCTAACATCCAGTGTCTCCAGTTTTCTCATATTTTCAAGAATGTCAGACGGTAAGGTGAGCTTGCAGCAACAACGGAAATTAATATATTGCAGATTTATGAGCTGTTTGAATGAAGCTGGCAACATCATCAATTCTCTGCAACCATTCAAATATAGATGGCGCAGGTTTGTCAAATCGCCGAACCTATTAGGCAGCGATTTGAGCGTGTAAAAATCTCTTATCATTAATTGCTCCAGCAATACAATTTCTTTTCCCAGATCCCTGAGATGATCATGCATTGTTATTCGGTTTCTCTCATCAACCTCAACCAGACACTTATTTTCAAGTATTGTAAAACTATATAAGAGCCCATTCCATCCAGACCCATCCCACACTGTCACGGCCAACTGTTTTTCTTCTCCTATCAGGAAACAAGATATATCTAAAAATATCTATCCAATGCATCAAAGCTCACTTTTATTGTGTTTTTAATGTTATTGGGCAACAACCTGGAGACCAGCTTCAACTGATCATCCCAATAATCTTGAGACTTTCCACGGATTTTTAAAAACTCCTGAACACAGCTTTCAAATTGATCTATTAGAGAGGCTTGTGGGAATGCATGCGGCCAGCATATGAGGTTCATGGCATGTTTGGGATTTAGTTTTTTCACCTTATAAATGGAAGAAATTCCTCACGATGTAAAAATGTCAAATTCACTTATACTGCCGTGTCTAAGACCATCTTTTATTGGTAAATAGAGATTCCAATTGATCTTGATGATCTACATCATCTAGAATAATAAACCCCTGAACAGATCTCAAATACTCCGCTATGATTGCTTTCCCACTTTTTACATTATCAACTTTTGCTACATCATGAAAGCCTAGGTCTTGTAACATCTTTTTCTCATGTTATGTAGACACATCCTTCACATTAGGAATAAAACTGCACTTTATAGATGGAATATCTTTTCTTTTTATAATATTCTTTTGCTAGTGTGGTTTCGCCACACCTGCCCATACCAACAATTCCTACAACTTTTACATCTTCAAAAGAATCAAATGCATTACTTTCAAAGTCTTGTACAATTTCATCAAGACCTACCTCATGATTAGCCACCACTAATGGAATCTTTTGAGAATACTTCTTAACATAATCTTCAATAGCCTTCATTAGCATTACTTTCCCTTCGTCAATAAACACAAAAACATAATTCACCAAAGTTAGTTTATTTTTCTTGAAAAAAGCCTTAAACTTAAACAATAAAATTTTCAACATATTTTTTACTAATCTAAACCATTTTGAATTCAAATAAATTTTTTATTTGTTAAATTAAAACTAGAATATATATGATAAACGTTATATAAAATTGAATTAGTTTTAAAAATTGGATCTTAAGAAATTGAAAAAAATATTAAAGAAGGTAAAGATTTTTGAATTTAATTTAATTTTTTAAATAGATTTGTATTGTAATATTTCTTAACAATTATTTCATAGATAATTAATATCTGAATTTAATTTGTTATTATATTATATTTTATTTTAATAATGGTTTAAAGACAGAGCTACAAATAAAACTTTGCGCCTAAGGACAAGATTTCTATTAGTTTTACATCACAAGAAGTTTGTTCATAGTTTAAAATTGGGACAGAATAATGCAACATATAACCACATTTTCACATGAATTCATTATAACATTTCTTTATTCAAGCATTCAAATACTATTATATGAAGAATATTAAAATTTATCTTTTAAATTTCCATAGGAATCAATAAAGTTTTAACAAAGATATTCAAGCAACATTCATCCCAAAACCTTCTCAACTTATAATCAAGCTCTTCCCAAAAATGAAATAGAAAAAATTATTTCTTCCTAAAACAAAGGAAGATTAAATAAAACCCTGAATCTCTCCATCTTCAAATATGAAGGTGACATTGGTCACTTTGTCACCTTCACAATTGATTTGCTAATACCAATCTTAAGCATGGGTTCACACATTGTTTATTGAAACTCCATGGGACCACCCTATTCATAACTCCTAATTTAAAATTTCATCCTTTTGTTATTTGCACATTTAAATAGGTCAAAATTTAGTTAAGGATTAAATTTTTCCTACCTAAAAGTTGTTTTAAAGAATAATTAGTATGATAATGGAGACCACTTTCACATAACATCCTAGAACATTTAAAATGGTAAAGAATAATGAAAAGACATTACCAAATCATGGAGATCTCTACATCCAATTATTATTTCAACTTTTACACTTATCTAGTTTTTACTAATTGTGGAATGAGTAGAGAAGTTCCTATTTGAACACCTTGACAATGTTGGAGTTAATTAATTATTAATCTTAATGTCACCATAGAGAAGGTAGGATGTATGCATTACTTGGAACAATGTATGATTTATAAATTGAGCATATGGATGTGAAGACAACATTCCTTCATGGTGATATGGAGGAAGGGATTTATATGTCAAAGCCTAAGCATTTCATGGCTGAAGATAAAGGCATAGATGGTAAGTAAGTTGAAGAAATCTTGGTATGGCTTGAAACAATCTCCTATGATCGAGTACCATAAATTTGACACCTATGTGTTGAGTTTGGGATTTCAGAGATCTAAATCTAACCATTGTGTGTATCTTAAAATTGAAAATTATCACATTCTCATTATTACATTGTATGTAGATGATATGATATTTTTTGGAATAGTAATTTGGTTTCAGATTTGAAGTTCTAGTTGTTAGAATAGTTTGATATGAAAGATTTAGGTATAGAAAGCTATATCTTGGGGATGGAGATAAGAAGAGATAGAACTAGAAGAAAGAATTGGTTAAATCAAAGCAAGTATGTGAGCTCAATGTTGGAGAGATTCCACACGTTGTCTTGTAGATCCTTTGTAGCTCCTATTTTATAAGGAACAAAGTTATTAGTTGAGAATTTTCCAAAATATCCTATTGAGATAGAGAGCACGGTCAAAGTATCATATGTGAGCATTGTAGGCAATTTGATTCATTTCATGGTTTGTATTAGGTTAGATATTGGCCGAGTAGTCAGAGTCCTGAACCAATTTATGACTAATCAAGGATGAGTACATTGGGATGCAGTGAAGAGAGTGTTTAGATATTTGCAGGGTACTTCTAAGTGTTCCCTATGTTTTCATGGTTATCCAAGTAGACCTTGACATTCAATTTGTATTTGTGGGTTTGTGGATTCAGATAAGAAATTAGCTCTTGACAAGAGTGTTAAAAATTATAAGGCATGGTTGATCATGAAGGGATATTCACAAAAGGAGGGAATTGACATTGGTGATATTTTCTCTTCTATAGTGAAGTTGTCATCCATTTACTTTCTATTATTATGTGCAACAACATATGATTTATAAATTGAGCACATGGATGTGAAGACGACACTCCATGGTGATTTTCTCGAGAGATTTATATGTTATAGACTAAGCATTTCATGGTTGAAGATAAAAATATTTGGTATGTAAGTTGAATAAATATTTGTATGGCTTGAAACAATCTCCTAGGATGTGGTACTAGAAATTTGACACCTATGTGTTGAGTTTGAGATTTTAGAGATCTAAATATGACCATTGTGTGTATCTTAAAAGAAAAAATTGTAACATTCTCATTATTACATTGCATGTAGATAATATACTATATGTTTAGGAATGGTAATTTGGTTTCAAATTTAAAGCTCTAATTGTTAGAATATAGTTTGTTATGAAATATTTAGTTGTACCAAGGTATATCTTGAGGATGAAGATTAGAAGAGATAGAACTAGCAGGAAGCTTTGATTAAATTAGAGAAAGTATACATGAACTTAATGTTTGAGAGATTGGACATGTTGGCTTACAAATCCTTTTTAGTTCTTATTTTACAAGGAACAAAATTATCAGTTAAGGATTTTCCAAAATCTCCTATTGAGATAAAGGACATGATCAAAGTACCATATGTGAGCGTTCTAGGCAATTTGATGTATAACATGGATTTTACTAGGTTAGACATTGGCCAAGTAGTGGGACTCCAAAGTTAGCTTATGACTAATCCTAGATGAGTACATTGGGATGTGGTGAAGAGAGTGTTTAGATATGTGTGGGGTAATTCTGAGTGTTTCATAAGTGTGTATGCTTATCTTATTAGACCTCAACATTCAATTTGTATTTGTGGGTTTGCAGATTCAAATTGGTCAGGTGACATTGATAGCTAAAGATCCACTAGTGGATATGTTTTCACAGTATTTGGTGGTGTAATTAGTTGGACGAGTAAGAAACAAGTTGTAGTTTCTTTTTCCATGATAGAAGTAGAGTACATGGAAACTATTCATGCTTTTAAGGAAGCCATTTGGTTCAAGAGGTTGTATTTTGATATTGGTTTTTCAATGCACAATAAGTTAAAATTTCTTGTGAAAGTCAAAGTGTCATTAGCATATAGCTAAGAATCCTTCTTTTCATGCTATAGTTTTATTTTTCTTGTGATATGGTAGAAGATGAAAAGGTGAAGTTGGAGAAGGTTGATAGTTTGGTGAATGTTGTAGATGCATTGACAAAGCCAGTGGGCACTATGAAGTTCAGATGGTGTACTAGTTCCATGGCCATTGGGGCTTGAGAATTTAATGTTGTAGACTCTTGACATGTCTTTGACAAGTGGGAGAATGTTGGGATTAAGGTGTCTCAACATTGGATTCCTAACATTGATTATTTGGATTTAATTAATTAAATGTTGTTGCATAATTTATTTATTGTAAGTTTCCTAAGTTGCCATTCACTTTGGACTACCTATTGGTGAGATGGCATCACACATGGCATGTGATGAAATGACATAATCCTTTGTTTAGGAGATTAGTGTCCACTTGGAAGATTCTAAATTTTGGGAAGATGTTAGATATTTCTATTTTGGAGTGGAAATTGATTTTGCAATTTCTTATGTTGAATAAAGAGTCTTGGTTTATATTTTCTATTATGGACCTGAGTTGTATTTTAGCAACTAGTATTTATGGTTGAGTTTACTTTTGACAATTGGTGTTAGGTCAGCAAAGCACCTATTCTTGGTTATGAGAGTTTCTACGTTGAATGTGCATTGCATTTGGCAAGATAACTATTTTCGATGAGATAGGTGCTAGTTCTTTGGAAAGTTGCTATGTCCAACATGCCATGGCAATGACATTTATGTTATTTTTGACATAACTTACCTCTTAGAAGTTGAAGTTGGTTTGGGAAATCATGGGACCCTACCTCTTAATGGTGAGCTCTATAAATGTGTGGTAACTTAATTCATTTTTTATGATAGATTGATTATCATGAGAGACATTGTTATCCTACTGAAATTATTCCTGAATCTTGTAATACTATGAAGACCCTTGAAGAGCATGGCTCTAAAAGTGTATTGTAACTTTTGTTGTTGTTATTGATTAATACAATTGAGTTGAGTGTTTGGAGTGGATTTTTATGAAAGGATTTTAAATATCTATTTATATTTTAATTAGATGTGCATCTAAATCAAGGTTTATCACTTTTTGCATTCACTCTCTTGATAGTTCAGCATAAGAAACTGTATTCCACTACCTGGTTTCCTTTGAATACATTCCATATATCTATTTTCATTATTACTATTCAACGTAAATATATTAAATACAATAATATTCAACAATAAGATTAAATAGATTTCACACATGTAATAGTTGACAATGTTGGATGTGAAGTATGACTGTTCATTTATTATTCCCTAAGTGTGTTTTTCATCTTCCCATCTTTGTTTCTTTGTCTTGTGTTGAAGACTATTGTATATATATGAGGGCAAAACCCTATGTATGTAAGCTGCAATGACTAAATAGAACATTTTCTTTGTTCTCTGATGAACATAGCCAAATTGACAAACCACGTTAAATGTTGCATCTCTTTCTTTCTTTGTTTTGTGTTCCCAATTTGTCTTTTAATTTTACATACAATTTATTACATCAAACATCCACTTTCAATGAGGAAATATTGTTTTAGAAATTATATTCAGTCTTATGAAATACTCGAACTTGTTGACATTTTTTTTTCCATGAAGCCAATAACCCTACTGATATTTCAATCAATATATAGATATCAACAACGAAAAATTATACAAATGGAATACATATAAATACAATTCAATCTATACAACTACAATAGAACTTAAGTGAAGTACTTACACCTACAACGAAGATTCGGAATCCTAAACAATTGTACTTTACCATTCCAAATTATACACGACTACCTTTTCCTCCCTCGGACCCATTTTTGTCTGTTTGAACATTGGCTTTTGATGAGGGCAAAACCTAGATCTGAATGTCCTGTGTACGACAGTCTGTCTGTTTGAAGAAGAAAATCTGATATAAAGGATTCTCAATAGAACGAATTGAGGTTGATATAACAGGCTTGATCTTACCACAAACCAAGAAATACAGAAGCTCTCAAAATTGATGATGTGTCTTTTTTTCTCACATATCTGTACAAATTAGATTAGAAATACTGGATCTGCATTGGGTATGAATCAATCAATGTCACTCTTATCTTGAAGAGTACAGGTTTGAAAATTAAATTTGGTTGTAATGAATTTAAAGCATTATTTCATTTTGTCAAAGGAATAAGAAATCATAAATGGTAGATAAAACACAATGTGTGTGGCTGTGGGCGATTCACAATTCAAACCACAAATTCATTTTGAACATTTGCGTGTTTGCAGTGAAGGATCTGATCGTGTTCTTGATCTTTCAAATCTTATGTGGGCTTGATTTGGAGAAATCTAAGTATGTTTGAGTCTAACTAATAAGTATCATTTAAACTGTAATGAATGTTAACTAGATCACTATTTTTAAGAGAAGGGTTCATATGAATTAGGGGAAGAGTATCAGTTATCTTTTTATTAGGGTCCGTTTGGTGTATGGAATATGGAATGCTGGATAATGCTGCAATTCTGGAAGATACATATCCTCAAAATGATTTCCCTAATATGCTTGGAACCGTTTGGTTCACCCAAAAGATGACTGAAAGAAAAAATGAAAAAGATCACATGTTCGAATCCATAGGATTTCAGATCTTCCGATGAATACAATGAATTGTTTGACATATCTCCTCAATAAGATGCAACCCGATGGAATGAATGGTAGCAGGACATACCCAAATTGATTTGTTAAAAAGGTTGAAGAATCGTTCGAGTATAAAACAACATGAACAACGTATTTCAGAACTTACATTCCCCTGAAATTGCTGTGTATTTAATACTGGAAAGAAAGGAAATTCAAAGAATTGAGAGGTTGTGATGGTCTTCCTATTTATTAAATTCGTCCATGGCGAAATGCGCAAGGCGCTCAATGTTGGCATTGTTTTGAAAGTTAGGAACGTCGCAGATCCCACCATATGAAGCATCGCTTGCAAACATGCACAAAATTATCATCGTCATTGTTATAATGACTGTGACCATCGCCATTTTAAGAAAGCCATACACCACAACCTTTGTCTGCATTTTCCTATCTATGCCAATGTTGTCTGCATTTTCCTATCTATGCCAATGTGGGAGTTTTGAAATAGAATATGTGATGGAGGAAGACATTCACATAAAAGCTAGAGATAATACAACAGAGTAAAAACAGAGTATTGACATTCAACGATTTAAAATAAAACTATTTATATTAATGTCTTGATTTTTTGATTACACAGAGAGCTGCCAGAATGCTCAGAACACCGAATATATTTCTTGCAGAGACAGAGAATTTTCAGTGTCTCAGACTGAGAGAAAACATTCCTTGTCTTACAAAATAATTCTACCCAAAAACATCTAGAAAATCCCTGGAATATGTCCGATTGATTTAAGAAGTGAGAGGAAAAAATTAATAAAATACATTGCATTTAATATGGTTGTTGGCAGTTTGCAAAACATGCAGGTCGCATGATCACATAAATGAAATAAAGGTTATGCGATCATGCGAAAAGTAAAAGAGGGGGCCCACACAAAATTAAGTATGGTGGTTGGCGGAAGAAAATTGAGGCTATCGCATAAAGTAACGGATAAAGTATTGGGCAAAAATATGTGGTAGTCGCATGATCGCAAGAGCTGAAAGAAAGCCTTGCAATCATGCGACAAGGCATTAAGAAAGGCCTGTGGTAGGTAGAAAGAAGTACGGTGGGACAATGAAGATTAAAGTCATTGCTTGGCTGGCAACCATGTCCGCAGTTATTCGCATTCTTCAACAATATGGACATTCATTATTAGTTGAGGATTTTTGCCAGACATTGTAGTTACTAGTGTGCAGGTAGATATATGTGCAAAATGTGGAAATAGAGACGAAGTTTGGGAACCATTTGACAAGACTCCTCAGAAAAATGCATCTCAGAGTAGCTAATGGTGAAAACGGCAAACCAAAATGAACAGCGAACGGTGATAAAAATTTTGGATTTCAAATATTTTAAATAGCAGGCGGACCCAACGGACACATAAAATTAGCATTTGAAAAGTGGAATTTCTAATTCCACCTTTTCAAATGGAAGATGAAATGCCCATTTTGTGGGCAAAATTGGAATTTTGAAATTCCAATTCCTGCTTGTTAAGATGGACACAAACATGGAATAGAATAATCCGAAAATGCTATTTTGGAATTAGAACCCATATTCCATCTACCAAATGGGCCCTTATGTTCTAATCACCATTTATTTCTTGCTCACCTAATCTTCCAATTACTAATTTTAAAGAAACCAAAAAAATGATAATTAAAAGTCCATTAATAAATATATCATATACAAATAGCCACTCACTTGTACTCCCAGTAGTAGTGAGTATTTTTGAATGACTAATACAACATTTTTGCGTAAGTATTGACAATTATTAAGATATTTGTGCATAAGTATTGACAAATTTTGAGGTGGTAGTAGTGCATGGTTATTAGCATCTTTACTTTTTGACATGACCACTTTTTTTTATTGATCAATGCAGATTTGAACTCAATACCTCCTAGAAATGACCACTTTTTAACACTTGTGCAAACAACAAATCTTATGCATAAATATTCCAACAGATCTTAAGTATTGGCACAAGTATGACCAAAAAGTAGTCATTTCAATGGTCATACTTGTGCCAATGGTCATTTCAATGCACAAGTTGTTTGGCATAATTATTGGCACAAGTATGACCATTTAGAATCTATCATTATGTTAGATTAGCTATAACAAATATTATATGCTTCATTTATTACTTATGAAATATAACAAATAAATTTGATAAAAAATTTTACAATTAAATTTGGATAACAATATCAGGGTAAGAGTTGAAAGTTGGGTACCAATTCCACAGAAGTCCGCTGCGTGAAAAATTTGCAATAAAAAATAGGCGCCCGATTTTTACAAATCGGGCACCTGTTTAGGTTCAGGAGCCCAATCCATTTTCAAAAATCGGGCACCCATTTAGGATTGGGTACCCAAGGCAAAATGGGCGCCTGATTTGTTTAAAATGGGTGCCCGTTTCGAACAAATCGGGCGCCTGTTTCTAAAATCTTTTTTTTTTAACCCGTTTCTTATCATTTTCATCTTCAAGAAAATGGGATCATGTTTAGCAGAGCTCTAGTGCCTGTTTTAGCTTCCCCTGCCGACCCTATTTGTCATTTTTTTGTGTTCTAGGTACGTACTATTATTTTTTCATTTTTTTAATGATTTTTGTCGATAAAAATTGTAGTCTCAAGTTATTTTTAATTTTAAAACATAGTTTAATGTTGTTTTCAAAATTATTGTATATAAATTTAATTATATTTTATCTTTCAAGTAGTTCTTTTTTATTTTAATTTACTTTGTAAATTACCGTACTAAAGTAGAAAAGTGGTAAAATTAAGGTATACAGAATTAAATTACAAAACCCTACATAGAAAACCAAAACCCTAGGTAGTCAAACAAAAATGTAAACCTATACAAAATTAAATTACAAAACCCTAAAAGTAGAAAATCAAAACATAAATTTAGAAAACCAAAACATAAATTTAGTTCAAACCAAAACATAAATTTAGAAACCCTCTCTCTCTCTCTCTCTAAATTTAATTATATATTATCTTTCAAGTAGTTCTTTTTTATTTTAATTTACTTTGTAAATTACCGTACTAAAGTAGAAAACTAGCAAAATTTAGGTATCCAAAATTAAATTACAAAACACTACGTAAAAAACCAAAACCTTAGGTCGTAAAACAAAAATGTAAACCTATACAAAATTAAATTACGAAACCCTAAACTTAGAAAATCAAAACATAAATTTAGTTCAAACCAAAACATAAATTTAGAAACCCTCTCTCTCTCTCTCTCTCCTTTTTCTCTCTCCTCTCTCCCTCTCTCCTCTTTCTCTCTCCTCTTTCTCTCTCTTCTCTCCCTCTCTCTCTCCCTCTCTCCTCTTTATATAAATTTAATTATATATTATCTTTCAAGTAGTTCTTTTTTATTTTAATTTACTTTGTAAATTACCGTACTAAAGTAGAAAACTAGTAAAATTTAGGTATACAAAATTAAATTACAAAACCCTACATAGAAAACCAAAACCCTAGGTAGTAAACCTATACAAAATTAAATTACGAAACCCTAAACTTAGAAAATCAAAACATAAATTTAGTTCAAACCAAAACATAAATTTAGAAACTCTCTCTCTCTCTCTCTCTCTCTCTCTCTCTCTCTCTCTCTTTTAAGTTTTAATTTTCTATGTCATTCAAGTTGTAATGTAAAAAATATTTTATAGTATGTTAATTGTAATGTATTTTACAGTATGTTAAATGTAAATTATCATGTTTTTATATGTACACAGATTGGCAATATGGATGATTCTCACATTGATGAGCTTATAGGTCAGCATGCATCACCACCACCAACTCCTCCACCTGCCCCTCCACCTCCACCTCCTCCTAGAGAGTTAAAAGATAATATTAGGAGAAATGTAGAGGTAATCATGAGAGATATAAATATTATTAGGAATGATCCCTATCCATCTGCCCACCTACTACGCCTTGTAGATAGCATGCAAGGCATAGTAGATTTTGTACACACGTTAGACTATGAGATTGATAGTTTTGAGTCATGGAGGGAGAGTATGCTTATATATTATGTTGAAAACCTCTCTTATAAAGAGGTTAATAAATTAAAAATTACAAAAATTGATTTGGCACGCTATTTTTTGAACCCTACAACGGGTGAGGAGATACTTGGTAGGAAGCCACATGTTTCGATTAGATGGTGTAGACACCCCGGCATAGCAGAGCATTTTTGGGAGTGGTGGTGGATGGTATTTGACCATCCACCACATGATAATCATGAGGTCCTACTTTATTTTTGAAGAAATTATGGGCTAAGTTTGAATTGGGTAAGAAACCCAATTATTTTGACATGAGAGCATTTTAGGGGTTTGGTCGGGGCATGCCACAAGATAGGCCAGGGGCCAAATTGAGTGACAGAACTAGAAATCATTTGCACAATGAGCCCCTTGTTCTTCTTCCATCTCCTATACTTCTTGCACATGTCCATCATCAAGCAGTGTAGTCATCTCTTGGTTTTTTGAGTGCCCTTATGGGCAATTTGTTACAGCACATGACCCAGGCAAGGACTAACCCCAGCATAGCACATGTTTGCATGAGTTGTGGGGGTATATGTAGGGGTCCCCAGTCTAATCCTTATGTTGCCCCATGTGGCCCATGGTGGATATGGTGATGATGATGATGGCGCACATGGTGGATATGCCGATGATGATGATGGCACACATGGTGATGTCGGAGATGATATCTCATCATATGTTGATTTACTTAATGTAGATGATGATCATCCCGCATAGGTAAATTTAATTATAATTTATATAGTGCAATATTAAATTTTTTATTTATACAATTATGAGCCATAACATGTCAATTTTTTAGTGAATAGAGGAGGGTTGACCCTCCATCATTCATTAGCCATCATCATATGATGTCGACACCTCAACATATTAGTGCTCCATTCATGGTATGCACTTTGATCGTGATACATTTAAACTTTAAACAAAATAAACTTTAATTGATAATGTGTTTGGCATATTTTGTGATTTTGTAGGGTCTCTCATGTACCACTGAGATTGCTACTCCTTCATTCTTTGCCCCACCAGTCACCGAGAGTCAGCCGCATATACCTATAGTATGTTTTTCATTTATTAATTTTAAGCACGTTTATATCTTACTAATTTATGTACAACTTTGATTCGCACTTATTTTTTTGCAATTGTAGGCTTTTGGATTGTCTCATGTTGCACAATCACATTTACATCCTGACTCATCGGTGACATTAGCTATGTGTCACACACAAGTAATGTACATGTTTTTATTCCATAAATTTGTATAGTCAAGTAATATATACTTTATAATTTATGTATATGTACTATAAGTTTGATTTAGGCTTTATATATGTTGTTCAGTTCAACACCACCATGAGTCTTGGCATGGCTATAGGATTAAGCCAAATGGATCCATCGACACTATCTTTTGAGGTAATGATTAAAAGTAATTTTTCAATGTCCATTGTGTATCTAGATCTTTTACACCTAATTATTAAAAATTTGTAATTTAAATGTTTTTACAGGAGTTCGCTGCATCCACTTTTCATGTACCTAAGGATAAGGGTACTCAAGACTAGATAGAGTAGGATGAAAGTACTACTTAGGACCATACAAAGCAGGATGAGGACCTACTACTAAGGACCATAAAGAGCATGTTGATGCATCACAACCCTCTTCACGTGGAGTGAAGAGGATTGCAGATCGGCTAGATGAGTAGAGTTATATTATGATGACTATTTGGACTTGTGTTATGATGACTTGTTGTCATATTATTTGGACTTGTTTTATATTATGATGACCACTTGAGCTTGTGTTATTACTTGAACTTGTTTTTAGAGTAGGACTTTGTTTTGTGATTGTATGTATATATCATGAGTTGATATGATGGACATTATGATACATGTAAATTATTTCAGGACTTGTTATGTTATTTATCTTAATCATGAGTTTTTATTTATATATATGAGCTTATGGAAAAGAAATCATTTTTAATATCAATTGTAATTAAATTTATCAATATCCTAAAAAAATCATATATCTAACAATGAGATCTATTAATTCATGTGTAATTGAGAAGAACAATATCTAGATACATTACAAGGAATGTGAACACTTTCATTAACTATAAAAAAAGCCATCTAACTAACAATGAGATCTATTAATACATGTAATTGACAAGAACAATATGGATGAGTCAAACTTAATAACTATTAAACAATGAAATCTATTTAATTTTAACAATGAATTTATGAATGCAGAAATAAATCTATCATAAGATCTATTAAGTGAACATAATCTAACCAATGTGCATAGTTTAATATTTAGAACAAAATTAGGTGAATACAAAGTTATGAATTTAACTTAAATATTTAAAACAAAATTCGATGAATAAAAGTGAGTTCATGTAAACTTAAATTACAAAGCTAAAATTGTACGAATACAAGAGTGCATTGTACTACATAAATAGTTCATGTCTATGTTCTTCCAGACATCCTGCATCATAAAAATAAACATGTTGAAATGTTAAAATTTATAAAAATTCATTTAAAGTTAATTTAAATTTAAATTTCAAATCTATATCTCTAAATTATAAATTATGACACTTCAAAGAAGACATGTAGAAAGCATATAAAAATATGACAATTGAACACAAACTTACATGTATAAATTTGATTCAACTTAATGTACCATCAGCATCTTCTCTTTTCTGCAATGTGTCTATAATAGTTCATGTCTATGTTCTTCCAGACATCTCGCATCATAAAAATAAACATGTTGAAATGTTAGAATTTATACAAGTTCATTTAAAGTTAATTTAAATTTAAATTTCAAATCTATATCTCTAAATTATAAATTATGACACTTCAAAGAAGACATGTAGAAAACATATAAAAATATGACAATTGAAAAAAAAAATACATGTATAAATTTGATTCAACCTAATGTACCATCAGCATCCTCTCTTTTCTGCAATGCATATATAATAGTTCATGTCTATGTTCTTCCAGACATCCTGCATCATAACAATAAACATGTTGAAATGTTAGAATTTATACAAGTTCATTTAAAGTTAATTTTAATTTAAATTTCAAATCTATATCTCTAAATTATAAATTATGACACTTCAAAGAAGACATGTAGAAAACATATAAAAATATGACAATTAAAAAAAAACTTACATGGATAAATTTGATTCAACCTAATGTACCATCAGCATCCTCTCTTTTCTGCAATGTGTCTATGATTGCCTCATGCTCTTCCATTGAAAATGTCCACAATATTTTATTAACAGGTCTCCCTTTGTATCTTTCCAATTTGATATTTTTTGCCACTACCAAATGGGAATAGTGCATAATCTTCTTTTCTGATTGGTAGTCTTCAAAAGCTGGTAAACCATTTCTTCTTTTTAGGTATTTGTGTAGCCATGTACCAACTACCATAATAGACCCAATTGGATGCTAAAAATTATCATCATCTACTTGATGACATATCAACTTTTTCTTAGGTTCTACACATCGAGCTAACCAATACTCTATCTTCTCTTCATTATCCTTAGGTGCAACAACAACATACACATGTCCTGCAAAACAAAATTACGTACATGCACTTTAAATAAAACTCGTTTAAAGGTTTATAATTCAAATATATATAATCATAAATTATATGACATACACATGTAACTAATATATAATTTAAATTTTTATAGTAAATTGTATTAAATTACCAGGTTGTATGAGGTTTGAAACACGATCATAATCTTCTGATGCAAAGGCATGATCCAGGTCTTTTATTTATTATATCATCTTCATCTTGTCTCTCACTAGGTGTTAAGAATTTTTTTTCCATTCTTCAACCCATTCTATATTATTGCATTCTTCCCATTCACTTGCAACACAAAATTGACAAAAACATGCAAGCTCCCTAGTCCATATAGTCCAAGTGTTAGAATTAGAACTCCAAAATGAATGCCATTTAGCCGATCCGTTGATTGCATTACAATCATATCTTGAAAGGATATTCTTCTCTTCAACTACTCATAAAAAATGTCTGATTGTAGAGTTCTGACTTGATCTTGTAGACAAACTTGTTTTACACCATTCAACAATTGTACGTGCATCTTTAAATTTTGATTTTTCTTCAAATATGAGTTACTCTCTACAAAGGGATCTCTTAACACATGCACCAACACCATCATGTTCTCCCTTCTCATGTCTAGCCCCAAAAAAACTCCATATATGTTGGATATTTATTTTCTTGTGCATCTTACTCAACCAATAAAACATTCTAGCATTCTTGAATTAGGTCCTATGCAATTATCTAATCATATTAGATGTTGTGTTATATGAATTTCTCTCTCTCTTAAATTTTCATAAAAGGTATTAAAGCAATATTGGACAAACTCCGTTGAGTGTAACTTATTATCACACATATAGAAATGGTACTCTCTCAATACTTTTGAATCCTCTTCTGTACTATCAGGTGCATGTCTATAGACAATATGAACAAAAATTGTTACTTGCACTGAATTATAATATTGTGGTTGTATCTCATCTTGTGGTGCAAGTGTGTAGTTCTCTGCAAAGTCAACAACTGACAGTATACTACCAATTGAAAATGTATTCTTGCATATGCGAAATTGTCCATCGAGCCATCTAGAATTGCGAGAGTGTTTCACATATTTAGGTACGACCTTACTCTTGAATTCATTCATAAAAACATTAACACTAAGTTTTTTAGTTATTAGGTCGCACTATTTTCCAACTTTTCTATCCTTAAATAGATACTCAATGGTTTTAAATCTTTGTACATCAACTAATTATTGTTCAAAATCAAATGAAATATTTTCATGCAAACATTCATCTAATAATGTAAGATTTCCACATACATCACATACACTAGAAACACATGCATTCAAAAGATAAAACTGCTCATTAGGTGGGTTACAAAATAAATTTGATATAAACTCCTTTACAGTTTGAGGTGGTATATTTATACCACATTCTTGCAATATTTCATTAGTATGCATAGTAGAATGTATAGATCGAGACATATCATAATGATAATGAAATTGAACATGAGTTTTGCAACAACAAGTGATTCTTTCTTTGTTAATCCTTATGTACCATGGTTTAAATTTTTCAAAATATCTTTGACTAATACTAATAGTTAACACCTTATCATCCACAAATTTTTTATACAATTATGTTTGAGTCATATCTAAAAGGTATTTTAGATGTGGATTATGAACTTTTGAACTGACTCTTAATTTAAGAACATCTTTGGCATTAAGGGATACTCTTGTATTATCATGCCAAAAATTTTCAATTAAAATTTTGACTTCACCAGTAAGTTTCATGTTAGACCTCAGGAGTCCACCACTAAAGGTCCATAAATGGTTTGCCAAATCACTTTCAAAGTTAACTCTTCTCTTTACAGCTCTTGTTAAATTTTTACGATTAATACTAAGATATCCACTTATGTTTGAAATCATTTTTTTATTAATAGTAGTTTTGTTTACTAAAACTATTGTTATTGCTCATTGTGCTGCATTAATATCTTTAGAATGAGTTTTCTTTCTAATTGTGTCAAAGGCACTAGCAACAGTTGATACAACTTATTTTAGAGATTCATCCTTCTTCTTAGTTTTCACATAAATGCCTAACCTCTTCATCACTTTTCGAATTTTAGACATTTTAATTAATTGTCACATTAATTGACATTGAAACCAAAATTTCTTATTATAAAAAAATTGTCTAAATAATTTGCTCATGTGTGTCCTAATCTATCTCGATGAAACCAAATCACGAAGATTGTCTAGCACATTAATTTTTATTTGAAATTGTTTATTTATTTCATTATCATTCAAATGAGATTTTTTCTCAATCGATGTTTCTATGTCTACATTTACATTGTTGATTTCAATCTGAATTGGTGTTTGATTTTCAGTTTCAATTGGGGTTTGACTTTCAGTTCCTTTATCATTATGATTAAAATTACTAATTTTTGAAATTTCACATCAATTAAATTTGTTAATCTATTTTCAGGAATAAAATTTAAATCATTTTTATTGTAACCTACTTCTAGCAAATCATGAACATCTTTATCAAAATAAGTTGTAACATTTGGATGTGAAGACATACCTATATCCAATACTAGATTAGAAGATGCACCTGATTTTTCTTCTTCAACCTCTGCATCCATTAGGGTGTCTTCACTGTCCTCCTCTTCTGAAACAATTGTTGAACTCAATGCTCCAACATTATTCAAGTTTCGAAGTCTTTCTCTTCTTTCTCGTTGTCATTTTTCCTCCTCTGTATTTTTTGCAACCTCATCAGATGTCAAAACCTTTGTTGACCTCTTTCTACATCAGTTTGATCCTATTTTTGCACCAAAATTCAAGTTCAAATAATCTTTTTTGAATGTCAGATCCAAGATAAGACAAAAATATAGAATGTTGGCAGAAATATTCTCTTTGTCTACTGTGGATTGATACAAAACATATTGAAAAGTCGTCAATCATTAGATCAAGCCCACAGTCTTTTTTTTTTGGTTGCAACAGCTCTTTATGAAACAGGTGCCCGTTTTGTGAATTTAAAAAAATAGGCGTTCTATTTGTAAATCTATGAGTGGGAACCTTACCTGCTGGCTTGGCTTTTGGTTCGGGATAGGCTTGGTGGGACCAAGCCTATGCTTGACCCTGCAAAAAATGGCTAAGGCATTACAGAATAAAATTTATGCTTTTGCCATAATTTTTTGGACACCTTCCTGAATGAATTTTTTGATAAAACGAAAACCCATTTTAGCTCTTATTGTGCAGATTATAAAAATATAAATTTTATAGTGATATGATAAATTTTAATATTTATACAACATTCATTAAGCCAACATGGTACCTAAACTTGAAATACCAAGGTTAACTAAAACTTTAATAACTTTTTTAAATTTATGTTTTTTGAAAAATGAGTTATATGAGACCAATCTACATAGAATTTCCTTCAAATTAAAAAAATTTGAAAAAAGTGAAGTTATCATCAAATTATGGTGTGTGTACACCAGAGGTTTAGAAAATATACTTTATAGTCAATTAAAAATTAATATAAAAAAATATTCAATAAAAAAATAAGATAAAATATTCTAACCAATATTTAGTGTTTTAAGTACCTTTTCCCTAAAGGATTCACAAAAATACATTGATTTACTTCAAAAAAGGGTGTATGTACATGTGTGAGGTGTGGTCTTGAAATAGGCATTTTGAAAAATTGGTTTTTAGACATGCATACTAAAATTCAATTTATACCATGTGGGTATTGAAATAAATTACATATTTGAAAACTAGACTCCGAGCACTAAATTTTATATTACCAAAGTGTTTCAAGATTCAATCTTTAAGTGCTTCAAATTTGGACATCAATTGACAGAAATTTTGAAAAATAGAGAAAACACTTCCACTTTTTGGCCAAAAGTGGGACTCAACTTCTTGCAACCACCCATCATAACCTTCAAATCTAAAAAAAATTGTTTAAAAGATTAAAAGACAAATAAATAAAGATGGATCTATTAAAGTTAAAGATAATCATTACCAACCATTTTAAACATGGACGTGGTTGAGCTCCCTACAAAATGCACTGTTGACCAAATTTTTAAAAATGGAAAACACAATAGATTTTCGCAAAATTTTCACCATATGTTCTTCATGATCTACATATTTTGTGGTTGAAAACCTCAAAAAAATTATAAAAAAATTGTTGTATTTTCATGAATCTGGAAAAAAAAAAGTTTGACATTTTTTTTTGTCTTTGGTACGTTCTGTAGGGAGCTTAGTCATTGCCTTTAAACATCTCCTACTATACTTTAGAAAGAAAATAATTACTTATGATTTGAAAGTCTCTTTAAAAGTTATCAAAAATTCATATAAGTGTACTGATTTTAAGAAATGTGTCATTGTGAAGATACCCTTGTTGCTTCTGATTTCCATCTTGTCATTATTAAAACACAAATATTGTACTCCATATTACACTCAAATCAAAGAAATTAGTGTGCTCTTGAGTGCAATAAGAATATTTCAAAATGATTTTTAGAGATTATATATAACTTAAGCGAATTTATCTTTAAAATTTGTTTTTCTTTCGGCCATTTAGACCATCCTTATATGGAATGTAAAGGATAAAAAGTTCTTCAAAGAAATTATTGTACTCTTTAGTGCAATAAGAAGATCTCAAAATGATTATTGGAGATTAGATATAGCTTGAGAAGATTCATCTTTAAAAAGTGTTTTTATTTTGGCCATTTAGACCTTCCTTATATGGAATGTAAAGGATCACAAGTTCTTTCCTTCACCTCAAACATATAAATCTTGTTTGGAGCTCCATGAGTCACATGTATGTTTTGATATGATATCAATCTTGTGTTTTGAATTATGTGTGCACTGCGAGAGTAGAAAAATGTGTGATCAAATATCTTTTGGGAAGGAAAATGGGCCCAACTCATTTGTAGGTGAGAGGAGAAATCAAATTATGATGTGTAACTTGGAAAGAAACTTTTGATCATTTATAATGCTAATATTGATATTTCAAGATAAATATTTTGCGTGTCTTTAAGTGTGACAAAGAGTCTACCCACCATCACCTCCATCTATGCAATTCAATGTGGATAAGTGCATATATCTATTATACAGTTTCATTTTGAATATTGTATGTTAAATTTGTTGGAGAATCCCTTTACAAACAAAGGGTTACATGCAACTGGAGTCCCTACCCAAGGTGGGGGAGTAGGAGAAAGTGTGTGCATCTAGTATTTTCATGGGCTTTGTTTTAGATGTGTTCAAACCTAAAATTTTAGGTTCTAAATACGCAAAACATCAGGGAAGTATAATATTCATTTTTATTTTTATGTAATTTCCCTATTTAAAAAATTAAAATGATTAAAAAGGCCTAAATATTTGTCATTATTCTATATTCATGAAATAGGTTTTTAATTATTTTATTTCAATAAATTTAATGCATGTATATTTTGAAATAAAATAATTATAAAAAATAATAATAAATAATAAGGTAGTTAAGTACAAAAAGGTGGCGAGAGAGAGTTAAACACTCAACCTCTCAAGCCAACCTTTTTTCCTACCTTCCTACCCTTCTACCCTCTAACTAGTTAGTCTATTATTATTCTTCAAGAGGATTTGGAAGAGGAACTAATTTATTTACATCTTCATGTACATGTGAAAAATCAACACAATTTCTCACATAGGAAGTATTTTTTTCTTTAATAATTTCAAATTCAAATATGAAATATTTCTTTCTTATTTATTTTATTATTTTTAAAGAAAAAAGAGTGGGGGGAGGGAGTTGAACACTTGATCTCTCAACCCACCCTTTCTTCCTATCCTAACTACCCAACCTACCATAACCAATTGTCCTATTTTATTCCTTGAGAATATGGATAGAGAAAGGGATAAATTATAAATTATTTTATTCCATTTAAATTAATTTAGGGATAAAATGTTAGGTAGTAAATGTATTTAAATTTCTTTTATATGATGTGTTTCAAAAGTTTTGTATTTTATGAGATTTAGATTTTACTAATGTGATCCTTTTTACGTTTCATTTTAAATTTACCCTAAAAACATTAAAGTCAAAAATGTAATATGGTAAATTATGCTGGAAAGGATTACTTTGTTTATGGATTTTTGAAATTAATTGCCATAAGGTTTTAATTTTCAAATACCTAAATAGAATCCCTTACTTCACCCTAGAGTAATTGTAGAATCAAAATATTAGGGTAAAAAGGGGATTGTTGGTTATATTTACCTTATTTGTTTTTAAATCTCTCATTGTTGAAAGTACTAAATAGGTGATGTAAATGTATTTTATTTTTATCTCATAAAAATGCATCATTTAGGGTTTTGTTAGAAAGTAAAAATATTTTGCCCTAAAAAAATTAAATGCATTTTTACTAATGAGTTGTGTGATTTTATTTTATTAAGTATTTCTTGATATTTGGGTTATTTATTTTAATCCTTTTCTAAAATGCTAATACTTGCCCAATGTAAATTATTTTTAATATTATGATGTTAGGGTAAGCACTCCCCTTTTAGGGTGAGTTATAAATCTTTTGTACCCTAATGCTTTAAGGAATAGTTCTATTATGTAATTTATATTGTCTTATGTTTGTTAAAGGATATTTTAAAAATAAACACAATATGGTTAATATATTAAATTTTTAAAATTTAGAATAAGAAATTATATTTTTTTTTATTGATGTTATCTCATAAATAACATTTCTTTATGTTTTGATAAAAAAGTGAATACCTATGATTAATTATTTAATTTTATTGGTATTTTTATTTATCAAAAACATTTGTGTAGGTTATATCATGATTTTATTAATGTTTATTTGACATATTATTAGTTAATAATTAAATAATATTAAATTGGGATCATATTGAAAGCTTGAAACATTATTAAATATGATGATTTTAATTTTAAATTTTATTGAAAGATTATTTAATGTCGGGTGTGTTTGTGTAGGAATTAAACATTGGATTACTATGCATGAACACCTAAAGATATGACAAATTAAGTTTGTTATACGGGAAATTTTTTTCCCTAAAAACCATTTATATGGTTAAATGTGTAATTTTTAGGGTTAGTTTTATGAATTAGGTTTTGTGAAAGGGTATGTCTTTTCACAAGAAACCTTTGATCAATATATTTATATTGAAAATTTTGTAAACAAAAATAACCCGACACAATTGGGACAATATCTCCTGCAACTACAAATTTGGACCTCATATGCAATTTTTCAAATGTTATGTCAAATAAGTTGTTTTATGTTTTTTGAGGTTATATATCATTTATTTTCAGTTAGTTTTTTAGATACTTTTGTAACAGGGTGTTCTACTGTGTTCTATTCCCTGATTTATTAATTCAAAGTTAATACATGCAATTCGAATATCAGTTGTATGGTCTGTGAACCTACAATTGTTCTTATCGGTCTCTTAATTTGAGTTAAAATCGATAGGATTAATTGTGTGAATTATTTTGAATTGTGGATCAAGTGGAAGCTTGTGGAATGATAGTCTTTCTTTACTAAAAGTAAGTTCTCTTAAAACTGTCTCTGTTTATACATAGGATTGGAAATAACTGCCTCTATACCCAAATTTGCATTAGGCACTGATCTTATTTCATTTGAAATTGTTATTTGGTTCTTCTTTGTAGTTTACATATTAATCTGATTCCTCTCTCTATAAAGCATTCACAATTAGGTTTTAGTGATAGTGCAATGTTAGTTTAAATTTTATACAAATACGGCTATTTAGGAGATTATATCATTTTCCTCCAAGGATTGTTTACCCCCTTTGGAAAGAATGTTTGTCTGTGCATGTGTTTGTGTAGCATAGGGCACTTGTAAATTCAGGCCTACCAGCCTTGGCTCAATCAAGCCAGAATTGTAGAGGCACTAGTGTGTGCCTATCAGTTGGCCAAAAATGGTCTAGCATTTTTGAGTACCAATAAATTGGTGACTCTGTTGGGGACGCTATCGGTGAAACATAGTTTTAGAATCATTGGTTATTGTTATAAAGACTCTACTGGGATAAAGGACTTAGAACAATTGTATATTCCTCACAAAAGGTGAGGTGGCGACTCTAAAACTCAATTTTAGGCAAGTCCTATGTTAGGGAGAAGATATCTAAAGAATAGTATATTTGTTCAATTGGAACCAACAAAGAGAAACAAGAAGTCAGATAGGAAAAGAAGCCTAACAAGGATAATCAGGATTTTTCTTGTGAATAGTTTCCTAACTCAAGCCATCATAGCTAAGAGGGAAATGATGAAAGTTGCAATCCTTTCTCTCAAAGTAATAACTGGATGCATGATTCCCAAGATAACTAGATTTAGGAAAAGACTTAGAGAAAGGAAATAATTAACAAATGGATGGATGTATTTCATGAAATGGCTAAACCAGAAGAAGAAATGGTTGTGGCCCTCGAGAGACAACCAGAAGAGGCATTAAGAAGAATGGGAATAGAAAGAGATAAAATCAAATCACCTAGAGAGATGAAGGCTCTTAGGGCTGATAGGAATGAAGTTTACACTCCTCCCCATAAGAAGAACGATGGACATCTTTTCAAAAAACATACCAATCCCCTGTTTGAAATAAATAATGGAGAAAGGACTGTGACAAATGATAAAGATTTGTTCAAATTTTTCTCTAATCCAATATATAACATGGATAATGAGCGGGGGAACACTAATGATCACTGTGACAATCAAAACAGTTGTGGAAGAAGGAATAAAAATGATCAAGGAGATGAAGATCATTGGAGAAAAGGGAGTGACAAAGAATCGCATGATTACAACAATGGATTGAATTTCCCCGGATATGATCAACATAAATAGTCTAAGTGCTAGGATAAAGTTTATCAGAATAATGAAGATCAAAATCAGGATAATGAATGTGATTTGCATAATATTCAAGGATGACCTGTGCATAATAGAAATATCCATAGTTTATTCAATGATGATATACACATTCACTCCCAGTATGGTGGAGGTGGACAAGAGAGAAGAGATAATCATATAAATCATTTTGATCACAATTATAATAATTTTGAGGAAAATCATAATGCACAGCATTATGGAAATGTCCAAGGAAATAAAAATGTTAACAAATGATATTATAAAACTCAAGAGTATGAAAGCATAGATATTATAAATGATAAAAAAATGGTGCTCAGAAACCTAAAAGTGATCAAAATCATTTAAAGAATAGAAGTGATCAACATTATAATGGGCAGCCTTATGAAGAACGTATGATGGGAAAAGGTGATGCTAATGATTTGGAAAGCTATGATATGCATTATGCTAGGTTCTACGCACAGGGAATACATCAACAATAACATAACATACATTATGGATACCATACTATGCAGCCAAAGGTATTAACACAACCTCAAGATGAGTCTCTGCAAAACTTGAAGCAGCTCACATTTCAACCAAAATACACAGCCATCAGACGCTCAGTGTAAACAGTCGTGTAACTTCAAACACGTGCTTAATATAAATGCATTTGCACAGGAAGAGAATGAATATTGTAAAAGGAATATTCATAATGCACAGCGTGACCCTCATGATAATATTCAGCCAATTAATAATATATATTATAATCTAGCAACTTGGAGACCCACTTGAGCAACCAAATAAGACTCATCAATTTGCATAGAAGGAGCGATTTGTGAACACTCACGATGATTAATATAATAATCATTTTTGTAAGCAACCTGGTGAAATGTATCATTTCACGCAAAGAGAGGATGAACATTACAAAAGATATACTCACACTTTGGATAGTAACTCACAGCACTAGCACATTGAGGGATAGGAATGAAATGCAGGGGGGATGTAAATAGTTTAGAAGACACTCACATAGAGAGTGACAATGCACAGCAAGTTGATCATGCAGGTCAAGTGAATAATACCTATGACCTACGAAATGATTTACAGCAGCACACTGGGGTCCATGAACAGCTTCAAGGCATGCAAGGAGATTGTCATTGTTTGAATTACAATGTGCAACATACTAGTAGTTATAGAATAGACAATAAAATGCAGCCATAGGTATTTGCACAAACCACTTATACATATCAGCATATATGGAATATGCACCACCCTAATTTACGTGCGCAAGAGGATGAAAATGAAAAACATAATGCAGATTTAATGCGGGGATGGAAATTGGATAGTATTCATGTGGGTCCTTGTTAGCAGCCATGGGGTTAGCACATTAAAAACAAAGGTGAGAATAATTTTTAGGTGCCATCTCAAGTTAAAACACAAGAGGGGCACAATAATGATGGAGAGAATTACATACTTGATCAGTAGCCTTATAACTCCAGACTTGCGCAGGAAGTGTATGTGAAAGAGAGTTTTTATAAATAGCCAAAGAAGATGCATCAACTTGTGTAGGAAGAGTATGTGAAAGAGAATGTTCATGCAAAATATAATAATGTGCAGTAGGTTAATACTAACACATATGGTGAAAATAGTTTTTATTTGCCATCAAATGATAACTCATATGGTAGGCACGTTAAAGGAGGAGAAGGTTGGTATTATTTAAATCATCGTATGCAGTAAGGCTCACAACACAACAATGGAAACAAGCTTGCGCAAAGGGAAAATGAGTATTGTAAGGAAAATATTCATGCCAGCTTTGACGATATACAGGGTAACAAAGACATTTATTCACAGCAAGGTAATTATTTATATAACAGAAACATTAAACATTAATCTCAGAGGAAATAAAGTATGTATCCAGTATATTGATGATGAAAGGAAATGTAATCATGCTCAAAATACTGAAGGTTACGTATATCTAGGAAACCATGCACAAAGCCAAGGCGATGCAAAATATTTTAATACCTATAAGGATGATATAAGTAGTGAATGTTTGTGGCACTGTAGAAATTACACACAAGGAATAGGAGAAATTCATCATATTAATATGCCACCTAGAGGAAATCCTACACAATAATGTCATGCACAACAAATGTAGGGTTCAGTTCATCCAAGTGGAAGCCAAAGCTATGTACTACAAGATGGTATGGGCGGGAATCAACAATGTGGGAATCCTAGACAATAGCAACATCAACAACACAGAGGATAGGTGTATAATCCAATGAATATGGCTTAGCAATCTCACACAAGTCAATATGGTAACCAGGCAAATCAACACTAGAGAGATAATCCTATGTATCAAAATTTTTTGAATAATAATCAAAATAGAAATCCAGGTAATGTCAAATTTTTAGAGATTAATGAGAGATATAAACAATTAGATTTTTCAAATATTATATGCTCTCCTGATCCAATACCTAATAAGTTAAAAGCTGCTATCCCTAAATTTACCGGTGATGAATCAAAGTTAGCAGAAAAACATGTAATAAATGTTAAAAATGTGGTATATGAATTTGATATAACATATGAAGATGTGCGTATGAAGATGTTTGTGCAGTCACTCAAAGATAGTGTAGATGAATGGTATAAGAATCTACCAGATGGATCAATCACTTGTTGGCAAAGTTTCATTGATTAGTTTATGGAAGAATTTAGGGATCACAGAGATCCATCTTTTGCATCTCATGAATCAACCAGTATAAAGAAAAATGTGAATGAGATAGTGAAAGAATTTAACAAAAGGTTTAACAAGGTGTTGAATAAAATTCCAAAAGAAATTTGTCCTATTCATTACTTTTTAATAACTTTTTATTTGACAACCTTTGATGTCAAAATGAATTATAAGATAAGGTCTCATAACCTAGCAACATTACAACAAGCTTTTAAGATTGCATTAACCATTGAAAATAATCGAATAGATTCAGGGAGAGTGGATAAGAGAAATGATCCCAGGCTTTTCAATTCTACAACCCTAAAAAGGATTGAAGAAGATGATAAGATGGATGAGTTAGTGAGCTTAATGAAAAATTTTCAACAAAATAAAAGTCATTTTCAAGAAAGAAATAATGATAGAAATTTCAAAAGGAATGATAGATACAGGTTGCAAGACATGCCTTATCATACTGAATGGAAAGATGGAAAGCCTTTGAAAAAACAAACAGACACTCAAGACCCTCTTAAAAAGAATAATCATTTTATAGGAGATGAACTTTGGTGTGGCAGTTGCAAGATGCCCCACCCCCAAGAGCAATTCCTTATAGCATAGAAGATTCTGGAGGAAGAACACCAGGGATGTGAGGAGAGACATGTGATAAATGATTTATCATCCACCCCCTTTTGGTTAGGAGATAGTGATGACTCAGAAGGAGATTATATGCAAGTTGAAAGTTACATGAGGTTGGGCTACCAATAGAAGCAACAAGTCTTTTCAAATGGTGATGAGAATCTGGATATTAGAAGGACAATAAAAGAGGAAAGAGAGGCATACACTATGGTGGAAATGGAACAGGTTCTTAGCAACTATCACCTAAGAAATAGGACTATAAACTCAGGTGATGAACAAGCGACAAGGATGTTCAAAATTTCAAGCAAGAATGGTGAGATAAAGAAAGTAAAGGCAGATATTCCTAGAAGGCAAGTTGATCAGACATTAAAGATAAGAAAACCAGTGGATAAGAAAAGAAATGGTAAGAAAATTTTAAACTGTACCTTATTCATGTCTCAAGCATTATCTCGGGTAAAAATTTCTATCCCTCTAATGGAAATAGTGAAATTAACTGATTTCAAGAATGAAACAATCAAAATAATAAATGATGTTGTTAAAAAGGATTCAAAGGAACAAAAGGATAATGAAGAACTACCAGTTATTAACCTAGGAACTTCTGTTAATGAAGATGCTACTAAAGTAGATCCTTTCTTTTTTACTTTATTGATAAACAATAAATTAGTTAAAAATTGTATGTTAGACTCTAGAGCAGCAGTTAATATCATACCTCATGGAGTAATGAAAGAATTAGGAATGAATGCGAATACTAGTTATGGAAAATGCTACGCTATGGATAATAGATTGGGTCCAATTATTGGAATAATGAAAAATGTTGAATATAAGTTTCCTTCTTGCCCTGAAAAGTCTTATAAAATTGATATTATTATTGTAGAAGTACCACCTAGTTATGGAATGCTATTATCTAGATAGTAGTCTAATTTAGTAGGTGGTAATGTCCAATTAGATCTATCTTATGCTTCTATACCAGTGAATGACATGATTATAAGGATCAACAAGGAACCAATATCTACTTATATCATTGAAGATGTTGATCCAAGCCAAATTACATACTTTTGCTACACCAACATGGAGAATTTCTAGGTAAGTATTCATAAAAATGTCATTGAAAATACTAGTCCCATTGAAATATATGCTAAGGAAAATAATGATTTCATTTGGAAAATGTTTTTTGATGGATCACATGTAGCAAAAGTGGAAATGGAGCAAGTGTAGTTTTCATATCCCCAAATGGGAAATCTTTTAAATATTCCTTTCTGTTGGCTTTTGAATGTACTAACAATACTGCAGAATATGAAGCACTTCTACTAGGTCTAAAAATAGTAGGTAAGCATGGTATAAAATTTTTTTTTATTTATGGGGATTCTGAATCGGTTGTATCTCAGGTTCGAGATAAGTTTGTTACTAAGAATCATACTCTAAAAAGGTACAAGAATGAAGTTTGGGATTCTATAGAATGTTTTGATGCTTTTTCTATAACATGGATAGATAGGTCTGAAAATATTCTTGTTGTTTTCATGGCTAACCTAGTAGTTAAATATAATGATATTCCATGTGAAGACATTGCACAAGTAGAGATCAAATCAAGACCAGCAATACCTGATAACATTCATAATTGGCAAGTCTTTGAGGATGATAGCAACATCATAAAATTCATTGCATGTGAAGAAAGGTATGAGGATCAGTCTATTGATTTGAATGCTTATGTTGAAACAATAGAAGAAAAGGATACTTTATTTGGAAAATAAGTAATTCAACTTAAAACTAATAAAATTCCTAAGGGCCTTGTTGCATCAAAGAGAATGTTTGATAATAAGGATTCTAATAGTAGATTTAAAATGGATAATACTACTATAGAAGAAGTAGAAAAGATAAATTTAGGAAATGAACATACTCCTAAAGAGGTTCTCATTGGTAAAAAACTAACTCCTAAAATCAGAGCTGATATTGTTAGTTTATTGATAAAGTACAGACATGTTTTTGCTTGGTCCTACAACAATCTTAAGGCCTATTGAGAAGAGTTCTTCCAACATGAAATACCCCTAAGACCTAATGCAAAGCCTTTTAGACAAAGGAAAAGACCAATCAATCTGACTTTGGCTCCTAAGATGGAGGAACTCATCAAGATGAGGGATGTCGGTATCATCAAGCCAATTAGACACTCTACTTGGGTCTCAAACTTGGTTCCTGTTAGGAAGAAAAATGAAGATATCAAGCTTTGTGTGGATTTCAGAAACCTAAACATATCTTCATTAAAGGATAATTGTGCATTACCTAATATGGAAGCATTATTACAAAAGGTCACAGGGAATGAATTATTATCCATGATGGATGGATTCTTAGGGTACAATTAGGTGAAGGTTAAAGAAGAACAACAACATAAAATAGTATTCACTACATCGTGGGGTACATATGTTTATACAAGAATTCTTTTTGGACTTACAAATGCCAAAGCTACTTTTCAGAGAGCCATGGATGTGGCTTTTGAGAATTTCATTGATATTATCATGGTAATATATCAGGATGATATCACAGCTTATTCTAAGAAGGTAGAGGACCATTGCAAGCATTTAGAAAAAAAATTTCAAAGGAGCCCTTGAATATGGAGTATCCTTAAATCCAAAGAAATGTCATTTTGGGGTAATCGAGGGTAAACTTCTTGGTCACATTGTTTCTAGGGAAGGAGTCAAAATAGACCTAGAAAGGATTGAAGCAATTGATAATCTTCAAATTCCTAAAAATGTTAAGGGGATTCAATCTTTCTTTGGACAAATCAACTTTGTGAGGAGGTTCGTCCTGAATTTTTTAGAAATAATGAAACCTATTGCAAAGATGTTAAAGAAGAATGTGGTTCTAAATTGGACAGATGAGGCCTTAGAAGATTTTTCCAGCATTAAGAAAGTGATCAAAGAAGCTCCAGTTTTGAAATCTCCTAATTTCTCAAAACCTTTCCAATTGTTCTCCTTCACTTCTTTCCACACTATTGTAGTGGTTCTACTATAGAAAAATGATGAAGGATATGAGCAACCAATAGCTTTCTTCAGTAAAACTTTACAATCTTTTGAGTTGAACTATGATATACATGAAAACAAGGCTTATGCATTAGTTGAAGAAGTGAAATCATTCAGACCCTATCTGGTTGTGGTGTATGCACCTAATGTAGCAACTAAGGATATATTGAGGCAATCAGAAGTCACAGGTAAAAGATGTTGATGGATTAATTAGATTTAGAAATTCAATATTGAAATTCAGATCACTATGTTAATCAGAGGACAAGGGTTGGCTAAACTCATGGCAGAGACAAATTTTGATGCAGCCCAAGTAAACCAAGTAGATTTGGAAAGTGCAGAAATGAGCATCGAACATTGTCCATGGTACACATACATAGTTTACTTCTTAAAGCATATGAAATGTCAAGAAGGTCTAAGAGATAATTAGAAAAGAACTATAAAGTTACAAGCATCAAGATATGTATTGATTCAAGGAAACTTGTATTGGAAAAATAATGATGGTATCCTCTTATTCTATCTAGACACCTATCAGGCTAAGTCAGTTATTAAAGAGTTGCATAATGGGGTATGCGGTAGACACTTTTCACCTAAGACAACAGCTCATAAGATATTGAAATCTGGGTATTATTGGCCCCATGTTCAAGGATTGTTATGAATATGTCAAAACTATGAATCTTGTCAGAAGCTCTTTGAAAAACTGAAATACAATGGTGCTTTACCCCTTATTCCTTTAGAGACCGAGGAACCCTTCAAAATGTGGGGAATAGACTTTATTGGGGAAATTGCAAATGCTTCGAGTGGAGGTCACAAGTAGATATTGGTTGCAATAGATTACTTTACAAAATGGGTTGAAGCTATACCTATGAGATAGGCTACAAGAAAGGTGGTCATCAAGTAAATTGATAGACAACATACTTACTAGATTTGGGGTACCTTTCAAGATTCTTTATGACAATGACGTGTTTCAGATCTAGGGAATTTTCCAAATTTTATGAGAAATATGGTATCAACCTATCATACTCATCCCCGTATCATCCGCAAGGAAATGATCAAGTAGAATCAAGCAATAAGAATATACTAAAGATCATCAAGAGAATGTTGAGAAACAATAAGAAGGCATGGGACTCAAAGCTAAATCTAGCTTTGTGGGCAGATAGGATAATAGTGAAAAGATCGACAGTTTTTGCTCCTTATGAATTGGTTTATGGGAAACAAGCAAGGTTGCCATTAAATAATCTCCTGCTAGTTTACAAATTCATTCAGGAAGAAGAGCTTGAGGACGTAAATTTTATGGAAGACAAGTTGAGCCAATTATCGGAGCTAGATGAGATGAGAAGAATAGCACAAGAAAGGAATCTTCAATGACAATGACAGATTAATAACCTTCATGACAAAAGAGCATCAGAAAGGCCTTTTAGAGAAGGTGATTGGGTACTAAAATGGAATGCAAAAGACCAAGATAAAGGAAAACATGGTAAGTTTGAGGCATTATGGCTAGGACCTTACATGGTCGTTTCAAAGGCAGGTGAGAATTCATACTATTTATAGGATACTGATGAAGTTATTCATGAGTTCCCAACTCATGGTCAGTATTTGAAGTCCTTTTTCTCTTAAAACAGGAACTATTCTCTAACTTGTACATTATTTTATTTGTTTTATTTAAGCCTCATGATTCTTTTCTTACTATGGTATGTTTTTCCAGAGATAACTGGACTCTCATTACATCCAGGCATGAATGCACATCCCTAATAAGAGCCACTGTTGACACCTAAAATTTCAGGTTCTAAATACGCAAAACATCAGGGAAGTATAATATTTATTTTTATTTTTATGTAATTTCCCTATGTAAAAAACTAAAATAATTAAAAAGGTATAAATATTTGTCGTTATTCTATATTCATGAAATAGGTTTTTAATTATTTTATTTCAATAAATTTAATGCATGTATATTTTGAAATAAAATAATTATAAAAAAAATAATAATAAATAATAAGGTAGTTAAGTATAAAAACGTGGCAAGAGGGAGTTGAACACTGGACCTCTTGAGCCACCCTTTCTTCCTATCCTAACTACCTGACCTACCCTAACCAATTGTCCTATTTTATTCCTTGAGAATATGGATAGAGATAAAGGGACAAATTATAAATTATTTTATTCCTTTAATAATTTAGGGATAAAATGTTAGGTAATAAATGTATTTGAATTTCTTTTATATGACGTGTTTCAAAAGTTTTGTATTTTATGAGATTTAGATTTTACTAATGTGATCCTTTTTAGGTTTCATTTTAAATTTACCCTAAAACCATTAAAGTGAAAAAATGTAATATGGTAAATTATGTTGGAAAGGATTACTTTGTTTATGGGTTTTTGAAATTAATTAGCATAAGGTTTTAATTTTCAAAAACCTAAATAGAATCCCTTACTTCACCCTATAGTAATTGTAGAATCAAAATATTAGGGTAAAAAGGGGATTGTTGGTTATATTTACCTTATTTGTTTCTAAATCTCTCATTGTTGAAAGTACTGAATAGGTGATGTAAATGTATTTTATTTTTATCTCATAAAAATGCATCTGGGGTTTTGTTAGAAAGAAAAAATATTTTGCCCTAAAAGAAATAAATGCATTTTTACTAATGAGTTGTGTGATTTTATTTTATTAAGTATTTCTTGATATTTGGGTTATTTATTTTAATCCTTTTCTAAAATACTAATACTTGCCCAATGTAAATTATTTTTAATATTATGATGTTAGGGTAAGCACTCCCCTTTTAGATGAGTTATAAATCTTTTGCACCCTAATGCTTTAAGGAATATTTCTATTATGTAATTTATATTGTCTTATGTTTGTTAAAGTATATTTTAAAAATAAACACATTATGGTTAATAAATTAAATTTTTAAAATTTAAAATAAGAAATTATATTCTTTTTTTATTGATGTTATCTCATAATTTTATTGGTATTTTTATTTATCAAAAATATTTGTGTAAGTTATATCATGATTTTATTAATGTTTATTTGGCATATTATTAGTTAATAATTAAAAACTCTTAAATTGGGATCATATTCAAAGCTTAAAATATTATTAAATATGATGATTTAAATTTTAAATTTTATTAAAAGATTATTTAATGTCAGGTGTGTTTGTGCATGAATTAAACATTGGATTACTATGCACAAATACCTGAAGATATAACAAACTAAGTTTGTTATACGGGAAATATTTTTCCCTAAAAACCATTTATATGGTTAAATGTGTAATTTTTAGGGTTAGTTTTAGGGATTAGGTTTTGTGAAAGGGTATGTCTTTTCACAAGAAACCTTTGATCAACATATTTATATTGAAACATTTGTAAACAAAAATAACACAACACAATTGGGACAATATCTCCCGCAACTATAGATTTGGACCTCATATGCAATTTTTCAAATGTTATGTCAGATAAGTTGTTTTATGTTTTTTGAGGTTATATATCATTTATTTTCAATTTGTTTTTTTCAACTCAATAGGATTAATTGTGTGAATTATTTTGAATTGTGGATCAAGTGGAAGCCTGTGGAATGATAGTTTTGCTTTACTAAAAGTCAATTCTCTTAAAACTGTCTCTGATTATACATAGGATTGGAAATAATAGTAACTATACCCAAATTTGCATTAGGCACTAAACTCATTTCATTTGAAATTGTTATCTAGTTCTTCTTTGTAGTTTACATATTAATCTGATTCATTTCTCTATAAAGCATTCACAATTAGGTTTTAGTGATAGTGCAATGTTAGTTTAAATTTCATAAAAATACATCTATTTAGGAGATTATATCATTTGCCTCCAAGGATTGTTTACCCCCTTTGGAAGGAACATTTGTGCAGCATAGGGCACTTGTAAATTCAGGCCTACCAACCTCGGCTCAATTAAGCCAGAATTGCAGAGGCACTAGTGTATGCCTATCAGGCCAAAAACGGTCTAGCATTTTTGAGCACCAACAAGATGCAGCCTCATTGTTACAATAACCAATTCTTTACTTTGAAAATATTAATTTCTTAGCTATTGCTATTTGACACAAACATAACTTAAAGATTTACATGACATCATTAAAAAATTAGGTAATACTAGTAAATTATGATATAATTAGATCAATATATAGATAATTTTGGCCTACATTATCATCTAGATATATAAAGAAAAAGAAAAACATTATGTCGTTTAATATATTTCACATAAATTATTTCATTACTATTTGTAATATGTATGATATTTGAGTCGACATCTATGTGATGCATCACTACACATTCAAATTCCACCTTCGTTGAAATTAAATTATATATCCATAAGCACATCCCCGACTTTATGACTCCTAGTGCTAGATTTTTGATAGATAAAAGTAGTAAGAGGGTGCTGGCCCAAAACAGTGACTAGAAGCACATTAACAGCATGTTAATGGCACTAGCTGAAAGAGAGTTCAATAATAAAGCATTAAGGCATTGATTCTGAACATACTTTCCCCTATCAAAAACAAAAGTAACGATCCTAGCAAGCCAAAAAGAAAAAATAGACCTACAGCTATTAATGTTCAGATTGTAAGCAAACCAGAGCCACACTAGGCTAGTCTTAAAATAGTAGCGATTAACAAAACCCCCATAAACAACACTGGGGGATCCCGACCAGTAATTGAGAAAAATAAAGACCCCCATAATTAACTACTTTTACCCCCCAACTGCTTAGACAACAGCGTATTTGACCACTCTTCCAATAGAAATTGGAAGAGATCCTTATTGTCTTCATCCTCCGGCAGCGCTCCTCCAGCAAGCTTCTCCTACACAAGACACAAAGTGGTGGCTACATTCCTCATGATTTTGAGGGCAAATTTGCTGGTCAGCTTGCAATGGTCTTCGAGCCTCTAGACCTTCCTTCTAAGGTCATCGATGTCACTATCCACCTCCAAAAAAAATTTCTTGAGGGTGCCTTTGAAGCTAGTCGCCTCAGGGGCAGCTATGTTTTATTTGGGGTCAACCTCACGAATCTGTGGCTCTAGGGTGGGGCTCGGAGGGGGGGTGGGGTTGTTGGGGAAATTTTGAGTATGCTGGGGACTAGAATGGGGGTGGTGGTCGACTCTCTGGGGGCTAGTCAAATGATCAAAGGAGTCATTGAGGGACTCATGGGATGGGGAATCTTTTTCAGAGGCTTCATGCCATAGCAATCTTCTTAAGTCTAGATTTGCACTGCTCTTTTGGAATCTTGCTAGAGCGTCTATGCCCAGTGCCATTGAGGTCCACCTCTATATTACCCAGGCCCTCCAAACCTTTCTTCTTGAGGTCAGTTTCAGGGGTACTTTCAGAATCAATTTTGAGGTCAATAGAGTCAGAAACATAGGAGTCTTCTTGGCCAGACCGCATCTTATGGGTCTTCTTCCATTTTTTTCCTTCCACCATAACAGTCTCAAATGCCTAAACAAATTGAAGGGATTGAGAGGACTGGGTGGGTTTAGCAGCTTCAACCGGGGACAAATTTTGGCTAATTTCCTGGATAATAGGAGGGGGTTGGGGAGCAGGACAGAGGGCTTTATGAAATTGGAAGAGGTGGAGGAGGAGTCCCTAGTGAAGAATGGGGGTGGGCTTGTCCGGATTCTCCTTAATATCAACAATATTACTTTCAATAGAATGAAGCAGATAAAAAGGAATAGACATCAAATCTTTATTCCTAATATGGTTCAAAAATGGTAGGTGGTAGTAGTAATAAATAGTAAACTTACCCTCCAAAGTAAAGTATTTCATAATAATCAAGCAGATTTTAGGCCAGAAATCAGGGAGCACCTCTTTGTTGAACCCTCCTTGCTTTTTCACGGGCTGATCCCCCTCTTGAAAAAATTGATTGGGGTTGGTGGGGTCCGGGGTCCTGCTCGTCTTCTTGTATTTCCTTCTAGTCATGGGGAGACCAGTCACATTGGCAATAACTTCCTCATTCAAATGGAAATGCAGGCCTCCCACCGAGACCTTATGATTATTCCAAGTGGAGACAAACTGCTTCGAGATCCTCTCATCATGTCCTCCTCTCATGCGCTCCATAAACCCCCATATCCCACTCTCTTTACAGTAGTGAGTGACGAGTGCATCACTGGAAAAGGCTTCATCTATCTTATTAGGTTCAATATGCAAAGTATTGCCCCCCATTTCAAAGTCAGGATTTGCCAGCGTCGGAGCATTTGAAAAACCAGAGAGCTGAGTAGGGAAGTAGGTTTTAGCAGACCACATAAAATGGCAAAACTTTCCCCAAAATCTAAAATGTTATTAAATGTTTAACAAAATCTAAAATATAGGCCAACCAAAAGAAGGGATAGAAACCTAGTTTTGAGAAAAAATAAATTAGACTTCAGAGGACCAGCTGAGTAAGACTAGTAACAGATATTTGCCTCTACTAGAAGTTGTGTCTTGTCTTTTAATTCCTATAATTTTTTAAGAGCTTCTTTCAGATATTTATGAGTGAATCTTTTAGCTTCTTTCATGATATACTCTCCTGAGAAGGAAATCTTGAGGCTTTATATAAACTCGGCATGGTTCTTATTTGGTTGTCAGATTGCTTCGTAGGGAAATCAAATTGCCCTTCTTCATCCTTTAAGTTATGAAATACATCTATTGGATTTAGAACACAATTGTATTAAAGAAAACATTTATATAAATGAGGAAACCTTATGATGGAAATCAGTAAAACTCAAGCCTCGGGGAAATATTAATCTCTTTATTCTTTAAATAAAATCAACAAGCAAAAACTCTACATGATAGAAGCTCAACCTGTTGATGCCAAAAAAAAGGACCATCATAGAGTGATTATCTTTCCTCCTACATCACTCTCATGAATAGTAATATCTTCATAGGAAGTAAGTATTTGTAAAATACATAGGAAGACAACCTTCTGATAAGTATAAAAATTATGTGTATCTATAGAGTGAAAGGAGAAAATAGAAATCTAGCATTACAAACACCATGAATTAACCTTCTTCAGTCATGCATGTATATGCCAGTCCCCATCATTGTTTCTTAAATTCCCGAAAATAATATAAATAGAAATAATTTAGTTCCTACATTAGAGAAAATCTAAGTCCTACATAATCTTAATCTCATACAAATTCAAAGAGAGCTTTGATCCCCCAAAAAGGAAAAACAAATAGAATCAGTGTTTTCTAAGTATGCATCCTGGTTTTTATCCCATTTGTGGAAATGGAAATGTCATTGTGATGGCGAGATAGGAGAAAGCCATTAAGGAACAAAATTTATCTCTGTTTCAATTCAATATGATGTTAGTTTCATGCTATTAAGAAAATTGTATGGACTAGCTAGATCAATATTTCTATCCTATATGTGAAATTTGAACTGGACAATTTTATAGATTGAAATTCTGATTAAAGATTAACTAATGTCTTGACGTCTAAAATTCACAGCATTATTTGATATAGGTTTTATTTTCTTTTGTTGCAAGCTACCTAGATTCATTGATTGTAATAATTTTGGCAACATTTGTCTCATTTCTTGAGATGCTTGACAATCAAAGTTGGACACTTCACGTTGTGTGTGTAGTAATCGCTGACAATCCCCAAAAATGACCTTTAAACAAAAGAGACAACCATCTAAACTTCATACATTTAAAGGCAACAAATAAAAAGACTATAGAAAACATAATCATCATACCTCTTTATGGTACCATAGCCATAGCTTCCAATCACCCAGAAATCTGGCTTAACTTTCTCATCTTCCTCACATATAACATCCCTCACATCTCCAACACCCACTCAGGCCTCGGCACACACCTAAACTAGAAATCAATTATAAACTCAAAAAACAGATCTATGGATAAGAAACTACCAATTGGATCAAGTTGGTACCAAAATATAACCTACATTTTCGCCAATGCAAATGTGTTTGGCCCTCTTCAACACAATTTCAATGACATTTCTGTGATACTTTTCCACAGCTTGGTCAATTTCAGTTGAGAATATGTAATCTGACAACAATAAAAAAAATATCATTTTAGAACAATAAAATGAATAGAAGAAAAATTGAAAGGTTATATATGAGTTAATATCATGTAAGAAGAAACACCTGTGCTATCCATAATTGAGTAATCCCTTGGCGGTGGCTAAGCGTGCAATAGGATAAGGGTGTCCTTCACATTTTTAATGCAGAAGAAATTGAGAGCCCAACAGAGAACATTCATAGTTTCCTCTCTCTCATCTATAGCCACCATAATTTTCCTCATCTTATGCTTACCCTCTATTTATGCCATTTTTTCGCTATGGAAAAGGCTCGATATATATCGTATTCACAATAAATTTTTCTTTTATTGACAGAGACTTATGGGGTTTTATATGTATAAAATCATTACCTGAAGTGAGCAGCCATACCTAGCGCACGCCATAATTTCAGCTAAGACTTTGTCTATGTCTGTTTAACCTAGTAACTTGGATGATCTCTATAGCCTCCTAAATCACAAGTGGCCTTCTCAATGACAAAAAGGATTTTTGTAGATGGAATTTTTTAAATACATTTTGTTCTTTTATTATGCTTGGTCACCAAAATAAATGTATCAAATCCAACGAGCACAACATACCCCACCTTCATATTCAAACGTAAAAATGGCAGTTGTTGTTTATGTTATCCCTAAATAGCTAAATAGCTACCTGTAACCCCCAACCATAAATGCATTTTACCTAAAACGTAGCCCCGAGCATTTGATTTTAGCCCCCTCCCTCTATTTTTGGGCCAACAATGCCCATCCCATTTTATCCTAATATTTCTATGGAAAAAGAAAAGGACTACCATGAAAAATGGTAGCAGCGAATCAAAAAAGGAATATATATTTTTGTAAGTAGATTAATTATGAAATCTCTGCAAGACTATAGTTTTAAGAAAGATTTTTGCACATTATGTGGTTTCCAAGGAGGAAACTAATCCTCAAAAGACTATCAAAAACTTTAACGACAAGGACTAATAAATACAACAAATCTGAATGACATAGCAAAAGAAAAACAAATTAAAAAAAATGAGAATTTGAAAAAAAAATAGTAATATAAACTTAAGAATGAATATATAAAGTTGGTATAAGTGAACCAATACATGAAAAATAATTTTCATTGGACAGAATAAATAAGTGAAAATACATATACAAATAAATATGAATTGTATTAACTAATGGATGACTTGGAATCACTAGACAATTTGAATGGATAATAGGATGATCTTGAAGATTGAGAATATTGGATTAGGTGGACCATATGAACTAAATCAGGTAAAGATAGAATTATAGCATTGTTTGTCCACTTAATTCTTAAAAATTTTGACTTATATTTTAGAATCTACGTATTCTTGTAGTGTTTCTAAGGAATAGACTATGGGCCCTAGGATAGTGTAAGGGTCCCAAAGGATGGATTAGGTGATAACTCCATAAAAAGATCTAATGATGATGTTTTCAACTATGTCTAAGGTGTTGGAAAATGGGTCAGTGCTCCCCTCAGGATTCGTGACAAAGAACCAACCATCTCATGTGGATTCTATAAGTCTAGTAGTTATATCAGGCATTCACAGGTTGATGTTTTGGTGCAATGAAAACCACACTTGTAACAAGTGGTATCAGACTTTGGTCACAGGTTTGAATCTCATTGGGTAACACTGAGGGGGAGAGTGTTGGAAAAATAGTTAGCACTCCCCTTGGAATTCGTGACAAGGGACTAACCGCCTCCTATGGATTCTATAAGTCTAGTGGTTGTATCGGGCATTGACAAGTCAATCTTTTGGTGCACCGACAACCACAGTTATAACATAAGGATTTATTTTGATGTTGATAGGATTTGGACTATAAATATGACGTATAAAGGATGGTGATGGTTTAGTGATCAAGGACTCCCTAGGACCTCAAAACTTCAATTTTGACTTAAGGATGACTAAGGTTAAGAACCAATTGAATAATAGACAATGAGTGAAAAATGACTATTCCTTTTCAAACCCAAAGGTGTGGAGAGAATGATTAGACAATGAGATTAAATCAAAATATGAATAATGGATAACAGACTAAGAGTGTGGTTAAGATGGATAATATGAAGTGGATAAAGGTGTCAATTTTCCATGAGGAGTATTGGTTAGAAACCTAACGACTTAGATAAGTTTAAGAAGATAATATGTGATGATAAAGGGAAATCACCTAACTATTATGGATGTTGGGTTTTGGATACACAAAATGATATCATGTATAGTCTAGGACTAGCACTAGGTGTTTGGAAGTTTATTATGGTTTTTACAACTTATGCGTTTTGAGGTCAAACTATGACCAAGACAAGATGAATTTAGCACTCATATTATAGGTAATGGATACCCTAGATTTGGCTTCAAATTTGTGGTTCAAGGATACCAATTGGGATGATTTTCACAAACAAACAAAATGGTTTTAAAAAAGTGGACTTAAATCAACTTGGTATGAAAGGTTTACAAACAAACTCTTTGTTGAAGATTCAAAATACTAAGAGGGGAGGGGTGAATCAATATTTCTCTAAAAATATTAAAACTTTTTAATAATCATCCACATAACATAATTAAAATTGTAGAAAGAAAATGAACAATAACCAAATAGCATAACACCGCATAACACTAAGATCTTTGCATGGAAAATCAAGATGAGAAAAACCACAGAGAGAGTTATATCTCAAGTATTAAGTAACAGGTTATAGAATATAGAGTTGGCTCACAGATGGAGAGACTCACTACCCAAGATACAAAAATAAGCTATTACAGTTGTGTTGGCACTTCAATTTTCAAAGCATAAAATCTTGCATTTCTTTACAAAATTGAAACATCTGCCAATTGTCCTAAAATTGAGAAAAATTCGTTGCAAAAAAACCAAAAAACCTTGCTAAATTTCTCAAAGATTCCTTTTAAATCTAGGAAGTGCTATTTCAAATGACGAGGTTTGAAAAAACCCTAAGTACCCTTGCTTTCAAGAGAAAACCCTAGGTCACTCCTTTAGGTTCTTTTCGAGCATTACTTTTTACAAGGTCACTTAAAATCCTAAAACGCATGTGCTTTATTCCTATGTCATTGGGCGGGGTCATGTTCTTAACATTTTATATTACCTATGCCCCTTTCAATTTTTCCTAAGTCTAAGCCCGGTGATATCTTTAAATATTCCCAAATCCTTAATATTCTATTTCCTAATGTTTCGGCATTATGTATGAGCTTTGAATCTAAAGAAAGATCTAATGGTTGTCACATGTTTGCATGGAATCTTTTAAGTCCATGTGATCATGCGACAGCCGTTGATCTTGTTAACAACTCAGCATGGCTATCGGGTGGGTCTTGGTTTTTTATCTTGAAATCATGACCGTTCATTAAACAAGATTTGACGGTATGTAAGTACACAGGCCCACTCTTGAAGGATTCTGCAGGACTGACAATTCTATAGAGAATCAATGGATGTCATATGTTTGCATAGAATCTTTTAAGCCCATGCGATCATGCGACAACCGTTGATCTTACTTTATTCCTAAGCGCTTGCAGAAGGTGGGTCCACTACCAAGTGTATAGACATGGGCATTTCTAATTGGACGAAGGTATTTACTGATGTGGAAAATGTCATTGGGACTTGTGCTCAGTAAGAAAAAATAGCATGTCTGCTTGCTGGATATTGTGACGTGGAGGTTTCTGATTGGTCAGGCTTAGTGGGGCCAGTTACTTATGGTATCAATAGTTCTGCAAAGAATCAACAGTTTCCATATGTTCCCAAGGAATCTCTTGAGCCCTTGCGATCATGTGACAATTGTTGATATGGTATCAAGGCCACGGTGCCTTAGTTTATGTCTAGTCATAAAGGGGAAACCATAGTGACCATCAGATGCAGCATCTAATGGTAGTAATGACTCCAAAAGTATCAAGTGAGTCCTGGATGACACAATTAAAGGATTGTCGTCGATACATTTTGATCGAATGGTTTTCGCATGTTCGCATAGAATATTTTCAAGCCTTGTGATCATGCGACAGCCGTTAGATTATGTTTTAAAGAGGATCAACAGTCCAAATTCAAACTTGAAGCAAAGTTGGTGCAAAGTTCAATTTTTCCCATTGAGCGATGACAGTTTGATTTCTCAGAGAAGTAATGGAGAGATCGTGTGGAGTAAACTACTAAAAAGACTGCCTTTGATTGCTGATATATTGAAGATTTATGCATTTTCAGAAACACAAAGAGAAAGGATTTGCAAAAGCCTGAATGAGGAAATTTGTAGAGCTGGTTATCGTCTCCTGAAGGATTTTCTAAGATTAAAGGTTGGTGAATGTCTGCGCATATCTTGTTGATATTTTCATATTTCTTCTAAGAACTCTCTTGCATACACCATAAAGAATTTGTAAACCCTAGAATGGCTCCGAGAAAAGATTTATCTGGTAAACTTGAGTACAGTGATAGGGGTTTGCATGAAGATTTGCTAGAACTATTACCTAAGTCAACAATTGATACAGTAAAGGCCAAGAGTTTAGTACCAAAAAGCCCTAGGGTAAAGGTAGCAGACGACTTGTATGATACGGGGAATTATATTAGGGATTCCAAAATTGGTACTATCAACTCAAGTGGTGCTTCTGATATCATCGGTTTAGCATTGTTCAAGGTAGGGTTTAGTTAGAGAAATGCCCCTCCTCCTACCAACAATATATGGCAATTTGACATAGGCAAGCTTGTGGTGCCCGACGTTTTCCTAGATGCAGATTTGATGATTCAAGTTGCAAAGAGTTATGACCCAATTACTAGGGTAATTAGGGATGTTAAAGGAAAGCTACTAATGAGCATCTCTACTGAAGAAATCAGGAATGTTTTTAAGCTAAGTGAGCCTTCCAACGACCTAGAAAAAATTGATTTTGAGGAGTTGAAGCAAGTGTACAATGCACAAAGGGATTATCTCAGAAGTGGTCCTGTGAAGGAATTTTATGACAAGATTGGGGGAATGATTTCCATGGGACCAAGTACACAAGAGCCCTTCAAAATAGATTATTTTAACTTGAGAGATAGAGGTGCATACTGGTCACTTTGTCAGGTCTTTGGAGAAGATGTTGAAGAAAGAATGCCAGTACATTTTATGTACATGATGGTCCAAATTTTGTACCCATACTTATCAGTTACATTTGACTTTTCCCCTTTCATTGCTAAGTTAATTCATAATGGATTAATAGGAATCCAGAAAAGCAAAGTTGACAAGCCCTTCTGTTGGTATTCCTTCATGATGTATATGTTCTTGTCTAAGGGTGCTAGTTATTTTGAGAAGGAGATAGATTTGTTAAAACAAAAGGATGGTGAAGACATGCCAGTCTAATTGTGGAGCCTCACCATGACATGGGATAGGGAGGATCATAGTCTCATTAATTTTGATAGATGCTTTGTAGCCAAACTAAGGAAATTGTTTGTCCATGAGGATCCAAGAATCCCAATGGCCTTGGCTGAACTTGTCAGGCCAAAATAGTTTGCCAAGGGCCTCAAAATTGTGCATAATTGGGGGGAAATCATTTTCTACCATATTTCTGCTACTCCATTCATATTACCATATCAAGTGCCTCTCAAGATTGGTATTGCAAAATTCATTAGACAACTGGGGGAAATTGAGAAGAATACTCTCACAGGTAAAGGTAGAGGAACTCTGTTCCCAAATGTCACAATTGCACACTAGTTTATAATTACAAAGGGTAGATGGCTTCATATGGATCAGGTCCTGGCACCATATCATATGGCTACTTCAATGGTTAGGACAGCAGACCCAGAAGGGTTTTATAATAAAATGTTTAAGAAAAAGGTCAGGTTCTCTTTGATAAATCACATTTTTAACTTCCTTGAGGATATTATCAAAAATATCCCTAATATACAAGAGCAAGAAATCAGAAAATAAAAATGGTCGGTGTACAAGAAGACCTTGGAGTTTGCCCAATAGTTTGACTAGGGATATGATCCCTTAAAAGACATAAATCCTATGGGGAAAAAGATAGACACTCTCATGGATTATTTTTAGGTTATTTATCAAACCCTCAATGAGAAAAAAGAGAAAGCCATGAAGGATAACCCAGAGGAGGCTCAATCATTATTGAGAAAACCTACATTTGCAAAAGTATTGCCCTCGGGAAAGTACATGGTACAGAAGAGAACTGGTTACAATGTGATAGTACCAGAACCTGACAAGCAAAAATAAACAAAGAAAAAGGAGGATGTCCCTTCTACATCACAACAAGTGGAGAAAAACAAGGAGGTTGTGGAGATTCTAGACTCACCTCAGGATCAACCAGCTGAAAATGTTCCTAATTCCCCACCTCCCACCAAGAGACAAAAGCTAGAAGAGATGCCTCTATTGGAAATATTCAAGACTAGCAAGGTTACTGAGAGGGGAGGGGTGAATCAGTAACTTCAAAACTTTTACAAATTTTAGATCTCAACCATTTTCTCAATGACATTAGATTGATAAGCTAACTATATGCATGAGTAATAGAAAGAATAAAACATTCATAACACTTTGAACATAGAGATTTGGTGACCCAGAAACCTTCCAAATAGAAAGTAAAACTGGGGTGGGGATGAAACCCACTAAACTTCAATACTGCAGTATAAAGTTTGTCGATTAAGGCTTACAATGATCACTTCTGATGATCTGCCCTGTTAGGAGCAATAAGGACTGCTAGGTCCACCTTGTTAGAGGATTTACAAACATACAAAGAAGTATGCACTCGGTTAAGAGATTTTTGCAAAGATTGTTAAGTCTACCTGGTTAAAGGATTTGGGGCTGATTCACCTGTTAGGATGAAACAGTAGATCTCTTACTTGCAACTGTGCTTGCTGATTGAGATTCTTTGATGTACTGATCACCTTCTATGATAGATATGTCTCTACTGCTTCTTATACTATTGTATCCCTTTGTAATTCGCTTATCTCTGCCTTTCTTCTCTTTTTCGCTTTTTCCTTTTTTCACACTTCGGATATGATACAAAACATTGTTTATATATCAATCCAAAATAATTACAAAATAATAGCAAAGTCAGCTCTAAACAAGCAAACACAAGTATTACTGAGTCGGCCCAAATATAGTGACTCAGTTACTGCAAACTAACTTGGTGACTTTCTAATACTCGACATCCACTATGTTACTCAACATTGTCATGCACTCGGTAGAAGTGGAGGCACGATCCATACTAACCACTCAGTTGTAGTTTTGAACTCGGTATATACTGGAGACTCGGTAGATATAGTGTTACTCGGTAGAGACTGAATTCCTTGTTTACCGTGCTGGCACTCGGTAAATACTGCTCATCTCATCACTCGGTGAAGATAACTCAGTAAGCACTGTTCTGCTTGGTAAGCACTGTTTTGCTCGGTAAACACTGTTCTACTTGGTAAACACTGTTCTGCTCGGTAAACACGCAGAGTCTAAATAAGTGTTGTCACTAATGACAATCATACTTAATGCCAACAATCTCCCCCTTTGGCATTAGTGACAAAAACACTTATTGCCCAAAAAAAGATCATGCTGAATTTGTCTCTTTTTTTTTTTAATTTATCTTTGTCATACTGTTGTATATATATTTCATGTCTCCTCGTACAGTATATATACAAATATCTTGTATCACCTCATACTCATATTTCCTATTTATACTTTCTCCCCCTTTCATATCTCATATATCTTATATACGTTCTCCCCCTTTTTGACAATAATGTGCAAGGTGTATATACAAATATTTTACACGGAGATGCCAAAATGTGAGAGAAAATCAGAGTGTACCTTACTTATTAATGCTAGAGTTCTATCCCAATTCTCTTGCAGAATCTTGCATGTATGGAGTGCAACTTGGACTTCTGCAGAGAGTTCAATCATGTGATCTGCAATTGAAAATTGATTGTCATGGATCAATGTTTTTGAGTATGCAATATGTTTTTGCATTGTATCCATGATGGGAAGGATCATGTTCTAAATATCTATTAATGTTGATCTGATCCTTGCATCTTCTCTCAATAATTATGATTGCTTATTAGATAGGAATCTGACTGTCATATGATGTGCAGAGCTTGAACTAGGTTCAAGTTGCAACTTTTGTGCACTGATCTTCAGATCCTCATCAATCTTATTTATTTTTTCTTTGATCTCCTTTGAGAACTCACCAACATTACAGACTTTGACAAAAAGAGATGTTACCTTGGAATGGGAGGACTCAATCCTAGTCAAAACTAAAGATAACCCTGCCTGATTGATAGCTATTTGTTGAGCAATGTGCTCAAGCACTTCATTATCAAACTTCTTCTCAGCCTTTTCAAGCAACTTGTCTATTCCAGAGGATTATTCCCCTTCCCAATCACCCCTAAACATCATGGATGATCACGAGGTTACAGAGTAGGTACAACAGTTGGGATCTCTAGGTCAAAATTTCATGACCTATGAGGAGATAAATGAGGGAGTGCCAGAGCCACCAAAGGAACCTAAACTAGGCTTAACAACAAGAGAAATGGAAGGCATAGAATTAGACCCAATAATTAAACAAGCATGTGATAAAATCTTAGCTGATGATGCCTTTGTAAAGGCTAGAGCATTCATGCAATTTTTATGGAAATTGAACATCAGTCAATTTCAAGAAATTTGTGAAAAGAGGTGTGAGGAGAATCCAGATAAGGATCTCAAGATCATAGAGGATGAGGTAAGAAAGGAAATGACAGATAGATTTGATAAAATCACTCCAGAATAGGGGAGAGACTTGGTGAGAAACTTAGGAGTGCTTATCCTTGCAGAGTGGGATATAGCTGATGGAGTGGTCATGGATGCAGTTAGGAAATAGACCACACCTATTCATAAGACCAAGGAGGAGGCAGAATAGACCATTAAGGGAGTCACTTTCAGTAATGACCATCAAGCCTTGGTCATGTGGTCCCTAAATAAGAATGGAAATAACAGAGGAAAATAGGTTACTAAGGGTGATCTCATTGGTAGCCTAATAGTCAAAAGGGTTACTGATACTTCTATAGTTGAGGCATTAGGCATGGTGGTAGAAACGGCTCAACTAACAGCAAGAGTGGTAGAAAAGGAAGCCAAGGAAAAGGAGGAGCTCACACTAAGATTGGAAACAGTGTTGAAGGCTTATATGGAGCTAAGACGGGGCATATATGAAAAGGATACAATAATTGCATACTTGAAGAAGAGGTTAGGTGAGCAGGGCCCAATTCAAGCATCAGGGCAATTGCAAATTTCTTCTTCCCCTGTTGGACCTTCTTCTTCAAGCCCTATCATTGAATACCCCCTCTCCCCTCTTCCCCCTTCTATAGGTGATGAAGACATAGAGAAAAGGGAGAAACAGATATATGAGAAGAGAATAAAGGACACAATCCTACATTTTGTTGCAAATGTAAAACCAGGGGAGGTTTATAGAGTTTCTAAGCAATTATCTGACATTTTGATCTCTTTTAAGAAGGAGATAGCCACTGTAGACCCAGTTTTGGAAAGATGGGTTGCTAGAAAGAATAGGTTGAAATCATTCTTTGATTTGATTATAGATCAATGTATTGTGGATATACAACTAACAAGTACTTTTAAGTTTGTTAAGGACCTTTTTGAGTTTGAGGTCAATAGGGAAAGTTTAAAGAGAAAGGAAGAGATCTTAAGAGTTAGGTACTTCCAGGACAACTTTCAAATGTTCCCAGGTCTTATCAAAGTGGATGAGGTTATAAAGGACATGGATCAGTGGCTAGAACAAATTGATGGGGAAGTGTCAACTAGAATAGACACCATTTTGAATGCAGAAGACAATACCCCCTTTGTACAATTAATTGAAATACTGGAGGATGTTAAAATACACTTGACTAATGTGAGAAATGAGGTACACCAAGTAGTTGCTGATTGGGAGAAATTTCTACCAAAAAGGGATGAAGTTCTGGCTTTTCATTGGCCAAGTGAAGAAACTTATACATCTTGGGAAATAACATATATTGTAGAAAGTGCCAAAGAAGAAGAGACATCCACTAAAGAGACAACAAGTGGCAGTGCCCCAACCCCTTGAAAGCAAAGGAAGAAATGATGGGAACCTCAAACAGTTAAAGAAAGCACGGATGCTACCCTGGCAGAAGTTGAACTGACCTTGGGACTTGTTGCAAATTTTGGCACTCATCTCTACAAGCCACTTTGTAAAATTGTAACAAGAAGGTGTTATATTTGCCTTTTTTGTCTTGTGTGGTGAACACTTTTTGTCTTTTGTAAGAAAGATCTGAAGCTTGTATGCAATCCTTGTTTTCTATAAAAGGATTACTGGGATCATTTTAGAAGGACCAAAACTTGGACATTCTTACTGACAAGTTTTGAGTCTAGGATATTGTAGACTATATTAGGCAAGTTTTTTGTATAGAGAAATATTGATGGCTCGGTTAAAAATCCAGAAAGTTGCATTTTAAAGAATTTTGTATACATGATATTGATATAGCATTTGAATAAAATCCAAAGTTTATATCTCTCCTTTATGTATTTCTCTTTGAGTTATGAATTGATAAAATTCATTGCATGGATAATCTCTGTGTGTATGTTTATATTCTTCAGCTCTGATCCAGGATCAAATTAAATAAGCTTTAGATATGACATAAATTCTTTAAAGTTTTACATAAGGATTTAAGTAAGTAGTGTGAATCTAGGATTCCTTTGATAAAATCCACCATAGGGTGATAGTATTTTCAAAGGGTAGGGCCATCAAAGTTCAGTATATTTGTTTTGTGTATTACAATTTTGTAGTGAGGGTGTTGTCCAATGGATAAGGCACTAGCCAGCAGTGGAGCTATTTTATAGAGATCAGTGTTTGAGAAGGTTCTATTTGTATTCCTAACATTTTGATGTAAATCGGTCAAAATTATTTAAGTACAAGTGAATTACAAGGTAGTATTCCACCTAATGATAATGGAGAATCAATGAATGAATGGTCATCATTTAGTATTTTCTTATAATTTATCTGTTGTTATTAAATCCAGTTTGTTATTATTGAAGTAAGGCTTGTTGTTACTAGATTAGGAGTACCCTCCTTGGTTTTGTAGAGCTAGAAGTGCAAAGGGCAGTCTTGTCCCTATAGTTGGTCCAATCATCATAGAATTCCATATTTGGATCTAACCCATCCTAAAACCCTATAGATGTATGGGTTGCTTTTAAAAGCATAAAGTCCAGTTTGAGGAACCAACAAGTTGACGGATGACTTATTGCAAGAATACAAGATAAACAACTAAACTGTCATGATTGCATCTGCATATGCATGAATACAGTTCTCACTAAAATACAAAACTCTTCTGTACAATCACTACACTATACTTTACTTCTATAATACATATACCATCTTGCAAGATATTTACATTAAAATATCGTTATCATATATCACCTATCTATCATTCTTATTTTTGTTGATGTTGCTTCATATATATATACCGAATTTGCATTCCCACAAGTTGGCCTAAACTGTAAATAGACTTGGGTAAGTATGCTACACAATATACCAGAGATGTTAGCTTGGATACAAAAAGATATCCCAAGCTATTTTGAATAAGACCAGACCAAAAACTTTGGTATGACTTTGCATAAACCCAAACACTCTTTTGATAACATCACATCAGATAAAAGGATAAGCCAAAGGTAATAATACCAGACCGATAAATAAATCAATGACATCATTGATAAATATTAGCAATCTCTTTTTTTTTCATTGATGGAAAAAATAAAATAAAAATTGAGATCCCAAAAGTTTCCAAAGCTCCCCTTCTGACGAATATCTCTTTTTATTTATTTATGAAATTTAATAAAAACTTTCCTTTTTCTTTATGTTTCTTCCCCTTTGACATTAATGAACAAGGAGTAATACACAACTATATACAATTTCAAAATAAAAAGTTTTAAGATGCTCCTCCAAAGAAATATTGTTGTATTTTTTGAATATGGGTGACTCACTTATCCTTGTTAGCATTCCATTGCTAAATTGCATCAATAAGAAGTTGTGCATGAACTTGTGTGGACGCAAGAAAATATTTTTCATCTTTAGTGGAACAGGGGTCAAAGATAATAACATGTGCCTTCAAGAGGGCACGATTCATCAATTAATGTCTACACACATCCTTGAAGATTTCCTAAAGAGAGAATGGTGTTATCTATTTGTTGTTGGAGTTAAAAATATCTTTTGTATAGTTCCTCAATGGAATTTTTATAGTTCCTCAATGGATTATCTCCTGGACTCAGACAAATCTTTAGATAGCTTGAAGGAGTGGTGTTCCTATTAGATTATTGACTCAATGGAGTCCATCTCTTTTCTTGTTTCAATTGTGACATTCAATCACTATAGATATACACGTTTAAAGAATTTCCTTCCCCAAGAAGATCTTAACCATGGTTGATAAGTTGTTGAAGGTGAGAGAAGGTATTTGAACATTGAGATTTTAACTCTCACAAAAGCTTATTCTTTTTAGCATCCTTTTTCCAATGGACCTTTTCATCAAGAGAGGCACAGAAAACCTTCAATGCATTAATGAGAGATCTACACTTTTCTTTATTACTCTCAAATTGGTTTAAATTACATTTTGGAACAACACTTTGGAGAGAAACAATAGTTTCCTCAATCAAATTATATTTTTCTTCTAACCCTCTTGCCAGACTAACTCTTTATTTCCACTATAGGTTTCACTACTTTTGTTGAGGTTATGGATGAACTAATAGTTGTATTATAAATTATTATTTTTAGTATTTCTAGTGCTTTCTTTTTCATTCCTCCTTTTTCCTTGATCTCCTTTAGAGCCTTCTATACCTTATTGATTTCCTTATAGATCTGTTCATGCTAGAACTCTTTAGATTTCTCTTCGAGAGTGCCATACCTCTTTTGAGATGTGTCTATCAGACTCTCTCAAATAACTTTTTCAAGTTTTCCTACATGTTCTTCAGACACTTTATAACCTAATTCGAGTATCCAATGAGGCCTTGGTATAACAAATTTCATAATACATTTGTCTATTGTGACCAAGAAAGTGACATCATCCTTATATTTTATAATTAAAGATTTAGGGATTCATTCTTGGTTATTCATCTTATACTAAAGTAAAGAGAAAAATGAGGTAAATGCCATTTTCTAAGTTGTAGTATCAATATACCACCTCATATAATCAAAATTTGATGAGAAACTAGTTTTTCAAAAGACCACACCACCAGACCTTAATTAGGAAACTCACACATGAAGTAAAATAGTATACAGAGTACAAGGGTTCCAAATGTGAATGAAACCTTGTTTCTTTTCTTGCACTAATTAAAATTTTCAATAAATTATTCTCTAATAATCTCACATAAGTCATAGTCTATCTCATTTATCACCATATCATATACCATGTAAACAACACTGGTAGAGATGGATTTTTATCTGTTAGAGTAGTAAATTTTGTTTCCAATAACTTGGGTTGCATATCTCACAGCTACATTTTAAAGTGTATGAATCCCCATAAATCTTCTATCAAAAGCGACCTTTGTTACGTTTTCAACTTCCTTATTCTTAATAGTCTCTGGTGTCAGAAAGATGCTAAAGTCATTCAAACTAGTAAAAAACCTCATTACATCTTTGGTGATTAGATGAACTTCATCTAACCAAAGGAATGTGTCATGGAAATGACTCATTCCCATCTATATCCATTTCTCCTTAAGGTAGAAACATAGAATTTATCAGTCTAGACATTCAACTTCTTCTCAACCAAAACACAATACTCAAGTTTAACATCAAAGTCATCACTAATGATCTCATTTGTCTACAAATCAATTAATCTAGCTTGATTAAACTCTTCATGCTTTGCATGTATGTATACCCTTACATCTTCAGTAGGAAGGAATTTGTGTGGAATTTTTGACAGACAGTCAACCATGTCATTTTCTATCAAGATATTTGGATACATTTTGAGTTCAGGTCATGGCACTAAGATTTCACATCAACTAGAGTTGGAGTAGCTATAATTGTAAGTGCATAAAATAGCAATTTTTAGGAAATTACCCTTTCTGATTTGTAAACCCTAGTTTGCTAGACATATTCTTTTGCACCTTAGCTCCTTGTAATTAGTTTTTCTTGAGTGATCAAAAAGACTTGTTACCATTTCCTTTTATGCTATTTTTTCAATAAATGTGCCTTTTTGTAATAAATACATCGTATCTCCTTTTACTTTAGAAAAATGTGACTTTACCAGATGGCTACAAGTTATTTGTTCATTGTTCCTTTTTACTGAAGAATCCTTAATTAATAAGATCTAACATTCATGTAATCACTTTACTCTTGTAAAGGGAAGAGGTGATTCTTGAACTCCCTACCCCCCCCCAAGGAAAAATTCAAAAGAGCAGCTAGTTAATAGAATATATATTTTTTCTAAAGTTGGATCCATTATCTTCTTTCTTTCTCCAAATATTCTTCCTTATAGCCTTAACATCTTCTTTATCCAAAGTATAAAACTCTTATTTATAATCACCACACTATACTTTACTACTATAATTCACATACTAGTTTGCAAGATATTTACAATAAAAGATCATTATCATATAACACCTATCTATCATTCTTCTTTGTGTTGATGGTGCTTCATGTATATATAGATGTGTGTGTGTGTGTGTGTGTACCTAATTTTCATTCTCACAAGTCGGCCTAAATCAGAGTCTATATATATCTATATATAATTTTCATTGTCACAAGTCAACCTAAATCAAAGATAAATTCAGGTAAGTACGCTACACAATATACCATAGATGTTGGCTTAGATACGAAAATATATCCCAATCTATTCCAAATAGGACCAAACCAAAAATTTTGGTATGACTTTGCATATACCCAAAAATTGTGTCCATAACATTGTGTTAAATCAAAGGATAAGCAAGATATAATAATACCAAACCAATCAATCGAACAATGAGATCAATGAAAAATATCAAAACACTTGGTATATACAAGACGCAATCAATAAAACATAACAAATAGCCTAAAATTATTCAAATAAGAGATTCACACCTCTTTCATGGCCATTGAATACACTTTCTACCAATGATGTGGGTAGCTAAGGAATGAAAGTTCATGTGTCACATATGTTCCCTTTACCTTAGAGGCTTATGCATTTCCCAAAGAAACCTCTACCTCTACTAGTTAGAAGTATGTAATGATTAACTTATCATGTATGAATATTTATATAATGCACTACAAGAGGATGATCAAGAGGTCTTATCTATACAAGGAGCTCTAGAAGAATCCTCAATATATTGCAAGGGTATGTGAGGCCTAATTTATTAATTTGAATGTGAATAGTATCAAATAGCTTGGAGTAGAAGGTAACCCACTCTTTTTTGTTACTTCCCTAAAATATTTATAAGTTTTGAGAGTCTTCACCTAGATGACAAAGTTCCCTTCCAAGAGGTAATTGTAATCACCCCCTATTCTCAATACTCCATTAGAATGCTAGAGATTGTTTTCCATGGTGATGAAATTTGAGGTAGATCCCACAAGAACAAAATAAGATGCACTTTTTAATTATGATCACAATCAGTCTATGGTGATAAAGGAGATTATTCATGAGTGTACCTTGGGGAAAAAAATATCCATAGTTAAAATTTTAATCCAAATCCAAATGTGCAAGTGAATTTTAACCCAATTTCTAATGTGTAAACAAACAAAAATAAGCATAGAAACAAAAAAGGTTTACAATCAAATCTTTAGAATACATCCTTCAAAATCACTAAGTAGACCAAAGGATAGAATTCTTGGACATAGAAAAATATTTACACATAAAAGATAACAAAAAATATAAAATAAAATTAATCTTATAGAAAAGTAATTAACATGAATATATTATTCATGATTTTCTAATATATTTTTAAAAAAATCATAGATTTTTGAAGTTTTGAAATAAAAGGTCAAATTTAAATGCTTATACCTTAATTTTGAAATAAAATCTGATCAAATTACCTTCACTTTTGTAGAAGGAGCCAACTCATTTTTAATAATCCAAGTATTGCTAAAGTTAAGACAATTTTGTTGAAGGTACTCCCATTAAAAAATTTAAATGTGCAAGGCAAGGGTCTAACCCTTCTGTAAATTTGAGAATATTTCAAGTGCATAGAGACAACATCCTAAGAAGTGACAATTGCTTTCCCTACACCCTTAACAACATCCCTACACCCTTAACAACATAGGAGGAGGATATTTTTGAACATGAAAGAAATATTATTAAATATTTGTCCACATTTAAAACTGTCAAAACCAACAAGGATAAAGTCTTTCTTGCTAGAAAATGTTTGAGTTGCTTCTTACTAGTAATAGTGGCCAACAAAGTTTCATCAACATAACAAATTTCACCATGCAAAGGCTCTAAATTTTTTACCAGTCAATTATTCTATGTATTAATTAATGAAAATCATAACTAGAATAACCAATAACACTATATCCCTCCCATTGGAGATGTATTTGTAGAAAAAGAAACATCTAAAGAAGGTTGAAAGACATTTAAAATGAGATTTCATGGAGGGAGATATGAAAATGAGATATCTTAAAAAAATCAATGAATGAACACAAAACAATGCTATTAAGATTTGAAGAAATGTATTAGATAAGAGCCATTTCAACCTCACTATTATTCCAATATTGTCTCACTATGACATTACATATTCAATATAAATCTATTAAATGAAGTTATATTCAACATGAAAACTAAATTAATGTAAGACATGCAATACTTGGAAGAGTTGTTTCTGTATTAGATTGTGTGGTAGTTTTGGCATCATTATTTTATATCACACTCCATTATCCATCATCAAGATAATTTAATATTATTATCTAAAACAAAATGCTAATTTATTTATTTCTTAATTTAACATGTAACATTTGAAAATTTTATTACTTAACACATATATCTTTTCATAAGGAAATATATTTTTTGAAAGTAAGGAGAGGAGCCAATACTAGAGTGGGGACCTAAAGTAGGGATACCTATGAACACATAAAGGATCCACAGTGGAGAATTAAATTCATTAACACATATCCACAAGAAAACTCATAATCAATAAGTTTTCTAATTTAATGGTTTATAGTAGATTACTTGTATTTATTATGGGGTCTCTCATCTCATTATATGTTTCCACTCTAGTCCTCTCCATCCCTCTCCAACTCTCTCCTCCTCCCCCCTTACCATTATCCCCTTTTTGTTGTCCCCACCTAGGTTCAAACTTCCATTGGGCCATTGTGATCATGGGCTTATGGCTTCATTGATCCAATGTGCTTGGAAGTTTGAGCCTCAACTTTGTAATAAGGGGATGAGGTTCCCCATTTGTGGCCTCACTAGTTCATAGCTCCAGGTCAAAAAAAATTCACATGGAGTTGAAGGGTGTGTCGTGCCAACATCACCATTCATTTTAAAAAGTTTACCGGACACTTAAAAAATAAATCTTATGTATTCAAAAAGATTTTTTTGAAGATTACAAGTTTAGATTAGGTTACTTTGATGGTATGTATGAGGAAAGTTTGAAGAATAGAAATAGAAGGTAACAAATTAAAATAAAATTAAAAATTCAAGAAAAAAATTAATACTATTTATAATAATATAAAATTTATTTTATTTTAGAATTAAAATCATTCTTTTATCTCCATGGGTGCTGAAAATAAAATGTCTAAATATAATGGGTTTCATTGCATCTATGAATTGGGTCCTATATTTTAGAAGGAAAAATATAGCCATCTAGGTCCATTTGAAACTTGTATGAACTTAGCACAATGATCTTTTATAAGTTAATGTGTGAAAGAAATTTTTTTAAAATTGCTATTATATATTTTCTTGTGATGCACTAATAATCAAATTTAATGGATATTTTAAAAAACAATTGAATACTAGTTATAGCTAGGTCTTTTCCCTTTTCCTTACACTATAAAATAAGGCCCTTAACATCGTAAAAGGACCCATTCCTTAATTAGTGTCTCATTCCTTAGTTAATTTTTTATAGGCTTAGAAACTTTATTTTGGCTACAACAATTATTAGTCAGAGGAAAATATTTGATGAAAAAGGTCAATTACGGTGTAGCTATCTTATTGGGCTTCTCACCAAATTATAAAAATAAATAAATTTCTTTAATTTTTCCTAATCTTGAGTTGTGAAGTACCTTTATTCATATTTTTCTTGTTTATTATTTGAGAAAATATTATAAATACACAATGGTAAAATCTATTTGAATGATTGATTGAGGCAATAATTCTAATTGTGTGTGATAAATAATAATTTGATGTGTTTATTTATATTTCTCATATAAATGTCATAAAATATTAAAATTTCACTATTGAACTTATTCTCTTTAGTTTTGTTCTTGTAAATCCACTTTTGATATTTTTTATAATATGTTTTTTATATTAAAAGCGTCAAAACTAGGGTGTTGTCCCTTACAACAACCCTAAGGCTTAAAATATCAGATCAAAATGACTATTTACAAAAAGGTCTAGAATATACTATTAACAAGACACTAGTAGTATAGCTTGTAACCCACATAAAGAGTGGGAAAATAAATCACCCACATCATGGGGAGGAGAATGGGAGACTACGGGGTGACTTTTCCTTTATCGGTGGACAACTATCCAGGTGATACTTTTAGTAGGGTCTCCACCGCTAGGGGAGGAGATGGAACCCTCTTTGCAAGATAATCAACACTAGGAATAGAGTGGTGGTAATGCTCTACTCATTAGCCAAATACTAGAGAAAAGCAAGAGAAATCATCAGATGAGGGTCCATGTGCCCAGAGGGGACCACACTACCAGTAGGAGGTAGAGTCGGGTCAACTAGGTCTACAAAGGCCAACACAAAAAGAACACCACTATAGAGGGAGTCATCAATATCCTATAAAGAGTCATCAGAGGAAGAATCAAAGGCTAGTCCATAGTCAAATGGTCATCATTTGTGTCCTTCCACCAAGTGGTAGTACCTTTACGGTGTAAGAGAGAATAACTTGTATCCAAATGACTAATAGAGAAGTACCATCGACATTGAAAGGGGAGGCCCGTGTAATCTAGTGATTGATTCCATGGTGTTTCCTCAACCATGAGAACCAAATCCCTGAGAAGGGGTGTGGAGATGTCAATATCCACCAAAGTGGGAGAAAAGGTAGAGAGGCCTATAGTTGACATAGCCTCATCCACCTTTAAGAAATGGCCAATAGAGTTTCTAATGGCCTCAAAGTGAGAATTCTCCCCAAAATGAAGGGGAAAATTAGGGAGATGGACCCACACTAAATACACACTAATATTTTTAGTAAGAGGGTTAAAGGAGACTATCAAGGGTTTGACCGAGAGACAGTGGTTCCTCCAACCTGATAAATTTTTCAACACCCAATCATCATCTCCAAAAGAAGTAAAAATAGCAATTAAAAACACATTTACATAAGGAAAAATCTTAATGTTACCAGGGATTAAGGATTTTCAAGAATCTGACACCCAACAATATAGATAAAAAAATGGAAGGCTAGAAACTTTGAAATCTATAGTCCAAACTATAGGGTTGGTAGAAATCCACATTCTCTACCACATCTAGACCACACACCATAAGAGGGAATGTCTTGGCACAGGCAAGAGGTCAAGATTTCTCCTTTGAAGAAATATCAGCAAAAAATTTTGCAACGTGAGAAAAACTCCATTCACCAATAGGAGGCTTTGTGGGGGGTGGGAAACTATTCCACCAATAGAAAGAATAGAAACCGCTGAATCACCTACCACTAGGTGTGGAATAGACACCAACTCAGGAAAAAAAGAGGGATCAGGGCAAACTCCCCATAGCCCACTAGAAACAGCAATAGGAATGACTTCTTTTGCATGTGTAGTAGAAGGGAGAACACCTAAACCACCTGTAGGACACACAAAGGGTGGATTAGTTGTTCTTACACGCACAGAGGCCTTGAAACTCAATTTTTTGAATATGAGCAAGAATATCCATTGGGACAACAGTGTAAGTAGACACAAGAAACATTATGGTTCTCTTCTAGATTTTTTTTAATATTACGTTATAATAATAATAGATTAGGGATTTATCAAATTAAATATATAAAAACATTAAAATAATTAAAAGTGAAAAAATTCTAGTCATATACAAAGAGGCTCTCTTTCAAATATACTACATTTCAACTAAGTTCATCCAACACACTTTTGATTCAAATCCCATGATATTGGAGATTGCAAATCAATGTACGTTAGTTGTCTTTACATGAGAGGTGAGTTATTGTGTGTGTCAATTTAAAACCTTATATTTGAAACTAGAATCATTAATACATGCATTAGTGATTACCGTTGATATGTACTTTTTTAATTATTATTTTAGAGTTTAAGATTTATAAAATTATCTTAAAGGGTTTAGGATGTAAGGTTTACTATTTAGAATTTAGGGCTGAACATTAATCCACATACAGTAATTTCTTTTTTTTCATCAAAATATAATTTGCATACAAAATTTACCATGATTTAAATATAATTATAATACACTTGAATACGTATAATGTAAGGTTTATGGATTAGAGTTATGTTTACATTTGGTTGATAGTTTTATAGTTTGAAGATTATCTTATATAACATTAGATGTTTAGAATTTAACTATAAAACCTAAAGTGTAAATCCCAGTTGCTAAACCCTAAAACCATAAAGCCTTAATCCTAACCAAAAATTATTATACAATAAATTACACTAATATTTCCTTAGTCAGCTTATCCTTACAAAAATTCCTCTCTAAATATTAAAAGAGGACCCCTCTAATCACTTCAAGGTTTAAACTTCTTATCCCTTAACAAATTTGAGGACTCTTCAAGTGCATAGAGACAAGATTTAAATAAGCTAGTATTTGTCTTACATCTTTGGTAATATAAGTGAAAGATTTCTTTAAAGGTGAAAGAAACGATATTGAAGACTTATCCAAATTCGAATCCTAAACAACTAATAAGAATACTATTTTTATTGAGAGAACGTGTTTGATTTGCATTTTACTAACAACAAAGGCCAAAAAACCTTCATTCAAAATTTTATTTAAAAAAGAAGTGTCTAAAAATTTGTAGCCCTCCAAATAAGTTTTGTATAAAAAAATAGGGACTATAACACTAGATGTTTTTGTAGAAAAAAAAAATTTAAAGAAGGTTGAAAGACCTTCGAAATATTGGGAAGGGAATATGAAAAAGGAGATATGGCCATCCTCAAACAAATCAATTGTTGATAAACACAAATAAAGACTATTATGATTAAAATCATTTGAACTTCAATATTATCCTAATATATTCTACAACACATATTCACATTTACTATTACAAATTCAACATAAATTTATTCTAATACAATTGTATTCTTAGATGGCTTTTATTTTTTCATATGTCCAAACCTATACAAGAAGAACAAACTATGAAGTTTTTCGCTGATAGTAAGCTTAGTCATTGTAACCTAAATACTTATCCACCCATTTTCACTATTTACTAGTGATTCCAAAATTTGAATTTTTGTCTACACCACCTTAGAATGCACTCTATCAAGAAAATGTCCTTAAATATGACTATTCATTGACATCCACCATCATAGAATTTTAAGACCCCTTACACTCTAAACCACCACCCTTTAAGTGCCTATAAATAATTAATTAGATTATAACTCTTTACATCATTCTAACATCTTATATGTCTCTTTCTTGTTGTCCTTATAATTAAACTGCTTATGGTTCAACTATTTTCTTTAACTACTTTCGGTGACTTCATTGTATAAATTAATTTAATTGCTTAGATCACTATTATAAAATATAACAAAATTTGTCCAGTCCACCTCTCCACCTACTTCGAAAGGAACTGCTTCAACATTCCAAATTATGCACGACTACTTTTAGTGCCATTCATAATTTTGGACTTAACTCTTCCTCCCTGGGACCCATTTTTGTCTGTGATGAGAGAAAACACTTTTTTGAATGTTGTCTGTACAGTATTTTGCCTGTTTGAAGAAGAAAATTTGATGTACAACATGTTCAATGAAATAAATTCATGTTGATGTGATCTGTTTATTTTTCTCATATCTGTACAAATCAGATTCGAAACACTGGATTTGCGTTGGGTGAGAATCAATCAATATCAGTCTCGTCTTTGAGAGTAAAGGTTTGGAGATAGCCAATGTTAATTTTCTTTCGTAGTAATCAATTCCTCAAAGAAATGAAAAAACATAAACGGTAGATATAGCTCAAAGTGTAGAGCTATGGGCCATTCACAAATCAAATCACAGAGTTTTATTGAGTTGCAATAATAGACAACTATAGTACTGAGTTGGAATGTAGATGCCATTTTTGAGATTAATATGTTTGAATTTTTAGATGAAAAATTATATAATTAAGTTCATTTGAATGAGAGTAGTATTGAGATAGGTAATTATTTTTGAAGTTTAAATGTTTCATTTTTGTAATAATATTTAGATGTAATTTGTGCAAAATGATTCTTACGTGATGTAGGTTCGTGTAAACTATGGCTTATGATGTATAGATCCAATCTGATTTCCAAACTATGCTATTGAATCTATAAAATGATTGGTTTAAATGATTGAAAGAAAGATAAACACATTTAAAATTAAACCCAATCTGGACCAACATTTTAAAAACTTAAATCTTAGCAAAAGAAGACTTAGTTTTTTGGCTGAATATATGATCATTCATTGATAAACACAAAAAAAACACTATTAAAATTTTGAAGAAACATAGACTATTTGAACTATAATATTATCCCAAAATATTCCTTAACGCATTCATATTTACTATTAAATATTCAACATAAATTTATTACAATAAAAAACAAATTCAACACTAAAACTGAGATTTAACTCAACACAATTGTTATATAACTCAAGTAAGTTTTCGAATTCTAAAGAGCAACTACTTCACCATTCCAAATTATACTCAAATACCTTTATTGCCGTTCATACTTTTGGACTGGATGAGTTTATTCCCGGGACCCATTTTTTCTGTCTGTTTTTTGAATGTCGTCTGTACCGTATCAACATCAGTCTTATCTTTAAAGCCAATGCCGATTTGCTTTGGTTGGTAGTAATCAATTCCAAGCACTATTTCGTTGTGTCAAAGGAATAAGAAATCATAAATGGTAGATAAACCACAATGTGTGGGGCTGTGGGTTACTCACAATTCAAAACCACAAAGTTTTATTGATGTAATAAGAAATAGCTAATTAAAAGATTATAGAGATTAATATGTTTGTGGTTGAAATTCAATGGTGTTCTTAGTTCGTAGGTTTAATTTTGGAGAAATTTTTTGATTATGTTCATTTGAGTTAGATTAGTTTTGAGATGGGTCATTATATGTAAAATTCGAATGTTTCATTTCCGTAACATCATTTAGATTAGATATATGCAAAGTGAACCATTCATTTTTATAAGTTATAGGTTCACTGAAGTACTTATTATGAAATACGGATCAAAGAATTTGACTTAAAAAATATATTATTGAATCTTTAAAGTTAAACATAATCTCTACCACCATTTTAAAGATCTCTCATTGTACTTTTAAGAATAAAATAATTATCCTTAATTTGAAAATCTATTTTAAAATGATGATTAACCATTCAAGAAGTTATTTTCTTTTGGCCAATTAAGTCATCAACAAAGTTATTGATGTAAACACAAATGATTCCCAACTCAAATTTCTTTTGGCCAATTAAATCATCACCAAAGTTATTTATGTAAACACAAATGATTCTCAACTCAAATTTCTTTTACCCAATTAAATCATCACCAAAGTTATTGATGTAAACACAAATGATTTCGAACTCAAATCTTTTTCAATATTTAGAAATAAAAAATAATAAAAGTAGAATCTTTCCTTCACCTCAAACATATGAACCTTGTCTTGACCTCCACAATGACATGATAATGTGTTTCCAACAATATTGCTCACAGGTGTTATGATATCAGCCTCATATGTGAAATATGTGTGCACAGCAGAAGATACAAAATATGTGATGAATATCACTTGGAAATAAAAAGGGTCCAAATTTATCTGTAAGTGAAAGAAAAAATAAATTTTGATGTGTGGTGTTGGTATCCTCATTTGTATTACGACTATATAGAACACCTCTCGACCTAATAATTAATTAAATTATAACTATAACTTACCACCCATTCATCTTATATATCTCTTTCTTGTTATCCTTATAATTAAACTGCTGATGGTTCAACTATTTTTTTACATCATTTTATAAATTAATTTAATTGCTTACATCACTATTATAAAATATAACAAAATTTGTCTAGTCCACCTCTCCACCTACATCGACAGGTTTGGAATCCAAATTATGCACGACTACTTTCAGTGCCGTTCATAATTTTAGACTTAACTCTTCCTCCCTGGGACCCATTTTTGCCTGTGATGAGAACAAACACTTTTTTGAATGTTGTCTGTACGGTATTTTGCCTGTTTGAAGAAGCAAATTTGATGCACAAGATGTTCAATGAAATGAATTCATGTTGATGTAATCTGTTTATTTTTCTCATATATGTACAAATCAGATTTGAAACACTGGATTTGCATTGGGTGTGAATCAATCAATATCAGTCTTGTCTTTAAGAGTAAAGGTTTGGAGAAAGCCAATGTTAATTTGCTTTCGTAGTGATGAATTCCAAGCATTATTTCATTTTATCAAAGAAATGAAAAAACATAAACGGTAGATATAGCTCAAAGTGTAGAAATGTGGGCCATTCACAATTCAAATCATGGAATTTTACTGAGTTGCAATAATAGACAACTATAGTAGTGAGTTGGAATATGTAGATGCCATTTTTTTAGATTGATATGTTTGGAATATGTAGATGCTAGTTTTGAGATTAATATGTTTGTAGGTGAAGGAAAAAATTTGTGAAAATGAATGGGTTTCTTCATTTTTTTAATTTTAAGGGGTTTGTTTTGGAAGAAATTTTATAATTAAGTTTATTTGAATGAGAGTAGTATTGAGATAGGTAGCTAACTTTCTAAAATGATGATTAGTTTTAATTTCAAAAGATTCTTATTTAGCAAATTATCTTATTTTGATCAATTGAATCATCTTTTAGTAACATATGAAAGATCAATGTTGTTAATATTAATACATAATGAAAAAGTCATTAATGTAAACATCTAAATGATAGTAAACATAAAGGAGTGTTTACTTGGTTGTTTTCAATTAAAATGATGATGCCCTAGGCAAGCAAACTGTATATTTTATTTATTTTAACAATGCTATGATGAGGGTTTCATGAAATAAGCAAAGATTGATCATTTACAATGCTACCCGACTTGTGAATTCATAATTATTACAACCTTATATAACTCTTGGAATGCATATTTAGGAGTTGGAGGCAAGATTGTTTGTAGTTACTTCGAAAAAGAAGCTTAATTTGGTTTATGTTGAACAATAACAGTCCTATTTTGAATCAAGTGTTCCAAAACAACCTTGTGATCAGTTTAGATATGTTGTAAAATATCCAAATGAGTATCTCAATATGTCTTCCTTTTGTATCATAAGTCAAAAAGTAGAGATTTATGTTCCAAAAATCATTTTTTGAGGGCTGCTAGAAGTCAAGCATGTCTATGTGCTTTACTTAGTAGATTGAGAAATTAAATTTCTTAAGTTCCATTTATAGTTTTTATGAAGTAAATTCATTGGTCTCAAGGTGTCCCCATGGTTAGTTTGAATGTTTGAACCCCACCTTTGCGTCAATATTGCAAGGCTACCTAAGCGTGATCTACAACTTTAAATGTACACGAAACATATCCATTTCTTAGCCCTCTTATAGCTTCGATTTCCTGCCCTTTACTTTCCCATTTTAATCTAGCCCATCTATTAAAATCCATTTCAAATGGTATGCCCTTTAAAAAGAATAAAATAACAGATCCATGCTGGCACTTTGCAATGCAATCTACAACATCATAACGAAGGAAATACTCTAATGCTTTACCTTCATTTTCTTATTCGTCCTGTCATTTGGCTTCTTTTGCATGAGACTTCCCTACCTTGTCATGTGGGCTTGCATATTCTTCCTGGTTCATTGGATAGTGGAAACCGTCCTTTTTAATGTCGAGTCATTCATTTTTAGATCAGAATTTTTATCTTCTCCTTTGTTTTGTGAAAGGTTTTCATCATTTTGAGCTTTACTCAAGCTTTATTCCGTCAACCTCATTCCTTCCTTGTTTATATTGAACTATAATATTATACAAAATATTCCTTAACACATTCATATTCACTATTAAATATTCAACATAAATTTATTACAATAAAAAACAAATTCTAACACTAAAACTGAGATTTAACTCAACACAATTGTTATATAACTTCAGTCGCCTACAAGGAAGGTTCCAAATTCTTAAGAGCAACTACTTCACCATTCCAATACATAAATACCTTTACTGCCGTTCATAATTTTGGACTGGATGAGTTTATTCCAGGGACCCATTTTTTCTGTCTGTTTTTTGAATGTCGTCTGTACCGTATCAATATCAGTCTTATCTTTAACAGTAAAGCCAATGTTGATCTGCTTTGGTTGGTAGTAATCAACTCCAAATACTATCTCATTGTGTCAATGGAATAAAAAATCATAAATGGTAGATAATTGGGTTATTCACAATTCAAAACCACAAAGTTTTACTGATGTAATAAACAGGTACTTAAAGATTATAGAGATTAATACGTTTGTGGTTGAAATTCAGTGGTGTTCTTAGTTCATAGGTTTAATTTTGGAGAAATTTTCTGATTAAGTTTATTTGAGTTAGTATAGTTTTGAGAGGGGTGATTATATGTAAAATTCGAATATTTCATTTGGGTAACATCATTTAGATTACATGTGAGCATAGTGATCCATTCATTCTTACAAATTATAGGTTCACTGAACTATTTCTTATGAAATATGGATCATGAGTTTACCTAATCTCTACCACCATTTTAAAGATCTCTCATTGTACTTTTAAGAATAAAATAATTATCTTTAATTAAAAAATCTATTTTAAAACGATGATTAACCATTCACCAAGTTATTTTCTTTTGGCCAATTAAATCATCACCAAAGTTATTGATGTAAACACAAATGATTCAGAACTTAAATCTTTTTCAATGTTTAGAAATAAAAATAGAATCTTTCCTTCACCTCAAACATATGAACCTTGTCTTGACCTCCACAATGACATGATAATGTGTTTCCAACAATATTGCTCACAGGTGTTATGATATCAGCCTCATCATGTGAAATATGTGTGCACAGCAGAAGATACAAAACATGTGATGAATATCACTTGGGAATAAAAAGGGTCCAAATTCATCTGTACATGAAAAAAAATAAAAATTTTGATGTGTAATTTGAAAGGTCAATTTTGTTCTGTTTATTCATTGAATGCTAATATTGACATTTGAGTGTTGAAAAGTGATAGTTTAGTACACAACATTAATATTTTTGCATATTTTCAAATACAGCAAAGCCTATCAATTAACCTTCCACAAACTTAATTTAACTGATTGCATTTCTTTTTGTGTACACAGCATATTCTAAGAATATATCATACTAGTATCCTCACTTATACTACGCCTGTATAACTCTTTACATATTCTAACTATAACCTACCACCCATTCATCTTATATATCTCTTTCTTGTTATCCTTATAATTAAACTGCTTATGGTTCAACTATTTTCTTTAACTACTTTCGGTGACTTCATTTTATAAATTAATTTAATTGCTTAGATCACTATTATAAAATATAACAAAATTTGTCCAGTCCACCTCTCCACCGACATCGAAAGATTTGGAATCATAAACAGAAACTATCTACTTCAGCATTCCAAATTATGCACGACTACTTTCAGTGCCGTTCATAATTTTGGACTTAACTCTTCCTCCCTGGGACCCATTTTTGCCTGTGATGAGAACAAACACTTTTTTGAATGTTGTCTGTACGGTATTTTGCCTGTTTGAAGAAGCAAATTTGATGCACAAGATGTTCAGTGAAATAAATTCATGTTGATGTAATCTGTTTATTTTTCTCATATATGTACAAATCAGATTCGATACACTGGATTTGCATTGGGTGTGAATCAATCAATATCAGTCTTGTCTTAAGAGTAAAGGTTTGGAGATAGCCAATGTTGATTTGCTTTCGTAGTGATCAATTCCAAGCATTATTTCGTTTTCTCAAAGAAATGAAAAAACATAAACGGTAGATATAGCTCAAAGTGTAGAGCTGTGGACCATTCACAATTCAAACCACACAGTTTTACTGAGTTGCAATATGGACAACTATAGTACTGAGTCGCAATAATAGACAACTATAGTACTGAGGTGGAATATGTAGATGCCATTTTTGAGATTAATATGTTTGAATTTTTAGATGAAAAATTATATAATTAAGTTCATTTGAATCAGAGTAGTATTGAGATAGGTAATTATTTTTTAAGTTTAAATGTTTCATTCTTGTAATAATATCTAGATGTAATTTGTGCAAAATGATTCTTACATGATGTAGGTTCATGTAAACTATGGCTTATGACATGTAAGTCGAGCCTGATTTCGAATCTATGCTATTGAATCTATAAAAAATTTGGTTTAAATGATTGAAAGAAAGATAAACATGTTTAAAGTTAAACCCAATCTCTACCAACATTTTAAAAATCTCTCATTGTACATTCAAGAATAAAATAATTGTCTTTGATTTGAAATTGTATTTTAGAAGTTATTGAAAACCTTTGTAACTTAAGGTTTATGCATGCCATTGTGAAGATGTCCTTTTTGATCTATTATTCCATCATTACATATAATTGTATTCAAATCAAAGAGATTACTAAAGGAGTATAATAGAAGTTTTTCAAAATGGTGATTAGTTTTAATTTCAAAAGATTCTTATTTAGCAAATTATCTTATTTTGATCAATTGAACCATCTTTTTATAACATGTGAAAGATCAATGTTGTTAATATTAATACATAATGACAAAGTCATTAATGCAAACATCTAAATGATATCAAGCTCAAATCTTCTTCAATATTAAAAAATATCTAAAAGGCCTATTTGAAGAAGCAAATTTGATGTACAAGATGTTCAATGAAATCAATTCATCATTGATGTGATGTGTTTATTTTTCTCATATCAGTCAATCAATCAATATCAGTCTTGTCTTTAAGAGAGAAGGTCTGGAGAAAGTCAATGTTGATTTACTTTGGTGGCAATGAATTCCAAGCATTATTTCGCTTTCTCAAAGAAATAAAAAATCATAAACGGTAGATATAACTCAAAGTGTAGATTTGTGGACCATTCACAATTCAAACCACAAATTTTTACTGATTTGCAATAATAGACAACTATAGTACTGAGTTGGAATATGTAGATGCCATTTTTGTGATTAATATGTTTGGAATTTTTTGATGAAAATTTCTATAATTAAGTTCATTTGAATGAGAGTAGTATTGAGATGGGTAATTATTTTTGAAGTTCAAATGCTTCATTCTTGTAACATCATCTACACACAATTTATGCAAAATGAGTCTTTCATTCTCACATGATGTAGGTTCATGTGAACTATGGCTTATGAAGTATAGGTCGAGCTTGATTTCCAAACTATGCAATTGAATCTATAAAAAAATTTGGTTTAAATGATTGAAAGAAAGATAAAAATATTTAAAGTTAAACTCAATCTCGACCAACATTTTAAAAACCTCTCATTATACTTTCAAGAATAAAATAATCATTTTTTATTTGAAATTGTATTTTAGAAGTTATAAAAAAATCTTGTAATTTAAGGTTTATGCATGCCATTGTGAAGATGTCCTTTTTGGTCCATTATCCCATCATTACGTATAATTATATTCAAATCAAAGATATTATTAAAGGAGTACAATAGAAGTTTTTCAAAATGGTGATTAGTTTTAATTTCAAAAGATTCTTATTTAGCAAATTATCTTATTTTGATCAATTGAACCATCTTTTTATAATATATGAAAGATCAATTTTGTTAATATTAATACATAATGACAAAGTCATTAATGCAAACATCTAAATGATATCAAACTCAAATCTTCTTCAATACTAAAAAAAACATCTAAATTGACTGTTTGAAGAAGCAAATTTGATGTACAAGATGTTCAATGAAATGAATTCATCGTTGATGTGATTTGTTTATTTTTCTCATATCAATCAATTAATCAATATCAGTCTTGTCTTTGGAGAAAGTCAATGTTGATTTGCTTTGGTAGCAATGAATTCCAAGCATTATTGCGCTTTCTCAAAGAAATAAAAAATCATAAACGGTAGATATAGCTCAAAGTGTAGAGTTGTGGACCATTCACAATTCAAACCACAAAGTTTTACTGATTTGCAATAATAGACAACTATAGTACTGAGTTGGAATATGTAGATGCCATTTTTGAGATTAATATGTTTGGAATTTTTTGATGAAAATTTCTTGTAACATCATCTACACATAATTTATGCAAAATGAGTCTTTCATTCTCACGTGATGTAGGTTCACGTGAACTATGCCTTATGAAGTATCTAGGTCGAGCCTAATTTCCAAACTATGCAATTGAATCTATAAAAAAATTTGGTTTAAATGATTGAAAGAAAGATAAACACATTTAAAGTTAAACCCAATCTCTACCAACATTTTAAAAACCTCTCATTGTACTTTAAAGAATAATAATCATCTCTGATTTGAAATTGTATTTTAGAAGTTATAAAAAAACCTTGTAACTTAAGGTTTATGCATGTCACTGTGAAGATGTCCTTTTTGCTTCATTATCCCATCATTATGCATAATTATATTCAAATCAAATGTTCAAATTGAAGAGATTATTAAAGGAGTACAATAGAAGTTTTTCAAAATGGTGATTAGTTTTAATTTCAAAAGATTCTTATTCAACAAATTATCTTATTTTGATCAATTGAACCATCTTTTTATAACATATGAAAGATGAATGTTGTTAATATTAATACCTAATGAAAAATTCATTAACGCAAACATCTAAATGATATCAAACTCAAATCTTCTTCAATATTAAAAAATAAAATTTATTTTTTTCTTCACTCAAACACATAAAACTTATCTTATCTTAATCTCCATAATCACATGATTATGCCTTTTCAACAATATTCATCATAGGTGTAATGATATCAACCTTGTGATGTGAATTATGTGGGCATGAGAAGGGACAAAATATGTGTTGAATATCACTTAGGAATTAAAAGGGTCCAAATTTATTTGTACGAGAGAAAAAAATTACAATGTTGATGTATAATTCAGAGGGACAAATTTTTTATTTATTTTTAAATGTATTTGAATGTTGAAAAGTAATTGTTGAGTACAAAACATGTTGTTTTGTTTTCAAAAGCTTGTCACCTTCCACAAATTTAACTTCACCTACATTTCTTAGTTGTTTTTGTTACAAAATTTCTTTATTAATGGATTATTATTATTATTATCATTTTTTCCAAAGAACCCTTTGTGTAAGCTTCTAGATGGTGTTGAGTTCAAATCTTGTACAATAAAAAAAAATTAAAAAAATTGTGAAGTTGATGTTAATATGAGAACATGTATTTGGTAGAATATATATGACTTTGTAGAAATAAAGCTATTTTCTCTGTTTTTCATTTATTAATTTTATATTATTTTGTGTTGATATTTTAAATTTTTTATTTATAGTGAATATGATTAATTTAGTTTTTAATTTAATTTTTAATAGTTATTAAAAAAAATTATTTTTAAATTTAGAAATTTGATGAAAATCAATGTCATAATGCATGAATTTGACTTAAAATTTTTAAAATTTAAATTTAATTATGAGTTAAGTAAACTCAATTCAAATTAGTCATGTTATTTGTAAATTGTGTATAGGTCATTATTGCCCCTAGTGACATTGTGAAAAGATCTATAGACATAAAATTTCAAGTCTTATAAGCATAAAGTGTTGCAATTGTCTAAGTAATGACCATCTGAAACATAAATCAAATCATAAATGGATTTCTTATTTTCCAAGTGTAGTATGAATGGATTGATCTCAGATGCTTTTGAGCAAAAGATATGGCCAACCTACTCTATAATGCATAGCTCTCATCTAGCCCTCCCCTCTATAGATATCTAGTCTTTGACACTTATTTTTAACCATTTCCTTATGTCACCTAATATTATAACACCATGTAGCATCTTATTCACAACATACTCCCATTTTCTAGTGACCTTCTACATTGTCCCTTTCATTTTTCATCATTAATAAATTAAATAATTATTTTTTAAAAATAATAAATAAACATGACATGAGAACATGAGAAAGAATAGTATGTTATGTGCAATTTTTGAGACTTTTGTATCTGACATAATAAAGAGAAATATCCAAAAGAAGCTAGAATACAAAAACCTAGGCACATTTTAGAGTTATCAAAAAATGGTTAATGGATACAAAGCAACATTTAGAATATTCACAAAGAAATTTTGAAGACTAAAAATTTAGACTAGATTGGTCAGATGTTATACATGAGACGAGTTTGAACAAATGTCTATTGACATTTGAAAAATATAAATAGAAATAGAAGGTAATAAATTGAACCAAAATTTAAAATTTAAAAGAAAAATCATTACTATTCTTAGTAATTATAAAATTATAGTATTTTAGAATTCAATTCATTCTTATATATTTGTAGGTTTTGAAAATAAAATTTCTAATAAAATGGATTTCATTCTCTATATTTCATAAGAAAAATAAGCAATTTAAATTAATTAGAAATATATACAAAGTTTTTTTTTTTAGGAAAAAGTGGCTAGCCACTATAATATTTTATTAAACTGATTCAACAAGGTTGGCTGGGAAAGAATCAGTGAAGAAAACCCAGCATCATCCCTAAAATATACATAGCTTTATATATTTAAAAGTTTGATTACAAAGGGTGTAAAAAATACCACCCATCGGAATGCCAAAAGCAGACTATCAACCTATCCAACTACTATATCAATTCTAGATTTTCAAGAGTTTCCACGATATCAAACTATATGTCCAGCAAAAAGATCAAAAAAACTCAAGAAACATATCCTCGTTATCATTCAACCATATCATCGTAACCACAAAGGAAGTTACTGTCAAAATCAGGCAGAGCCTTCCAAACAACATGATTATCAGAAGTACCTTGCCCACCATGCAAATCCCCACTATAAATACTATGAGGCCCCCAGCCAAAGCACATCTAAGAAGAACTATGGGACCAACCCAAACTAGCATGAGCCAGCAATCTTTTCATCCTCAATTAGTTTTTTGAGAGTAGCATGTTTCTCGATTATGGGAAAGGGATGAAGTGATGAAACAAGTAATCCATCACAACCCAAATTCGATAGATAGTCCGCAACTTGATTCCCTTCCCTGTAAGTATGTGAGATACAAACATCCTTACATTCATCTAGAAGCCTCCAGATCTGATTAAGAATATACTTTAACTTCCAAGAAAAGATACTCCTATTGATACATGCATCAATAATGACAGGAGAATCTCCTTCAATATGTAGCAAGCGGAAGTTACCCTATTTTGCTAGTATGAGACCTACTAATAGAGCTTGTGCCTCTGCCATAGTATTTGTATTAATAGGCAAAGGAGATACTATAATTGCCACAATGTCTCCATTTGAGTTTCTAATACACGCACCCAAACCAGAAGGTCCAGGATTTCCTCTGGATGCACCATCAAAATTTAGCTTCCAATAACCCACATCTGGAGGTCTCCAATTTGTTTGCTTGCGGGATAAGGAAGAAGTGGATGCATTACTAATTTTCCAACCATCTGGAATAAATAAGTGTTTCCAGTTTTGAACAACTTGAGAGTCCCAAGAAGTAACAACAGGATTAAATTTTGCCTTTTTCAAGCTTGAATTTGTCACCTCTGAGATAGATTTTTCAATTCCCTCCAAAACAAGTTCTAATGAGTGACACTCTTTTCTGAAAATACGTTTATTACTTTCCCACCAAATATCCCAAACTACCAAAGCCAGGATACATTTCCAAAGATTTGCAAATAAAGAATTTTGATAAAGAACTGGCCAAGCTTGAAAAAGGTCCCAAAGACTATTTTGGAGAGGAGTACTATAATTCAGTTTATTCAAAACAGAGCTCCAGCAATGATAAGAAAATGTGCAGGAGACAAAAAGGTGGTCCACTGATTCTTCACACTCATCACAAAAAACACAATTGAAAGAGGGGGCAATATGCAACCTATTCAATCTGTCACTAGTCAAAATCATTTGTTTTAGTGCAAGCCAAGAGAAACAACCTGCCTTTGGGAGCACAATATGATTCCAATAGAAAGAAAAAGCCCTGCAAATAGCTTTATTCAAAACAATTTGCTGCAAAATTTTATACCCCTCTTTGACCGAATAATTGCCATCCTTAGCTAGGGCCCAGAAGATCCTGTCTTGAGATCCAGAGAGAGAAGAAAACTTGCCTGGAAGCCAAAATATCTTTGAATTGACAAATTTCTTGATGTGATAATGGTAATACAGCCGGGTCTTTCCAAAACACTTTCCCTGAAACTTCACAAACATATGCCACATATTGATTAAGTTGAGTGCCCCAGTGAAGTTTTGAGACTTCAATAATATTTAGAGAAATCACACTTTTGGAAATGGGAATTTGTCCATTCCAAGAATCTCTCCAAAATTTAACTCTAGTACCATCATTAACTTCCCAAGAGACATAATTTACCACAATATCATGAGAGGCAATCATGAAATCCCAAACAACTGAACCTTTTGGAGGATCCAAAATAGAAAGAATTCTAGAAGGATCATTATTATCTAGATACTTTTGTTGCATAATTTTGCACCAAGTGGATTGAGGTTTATAATACATTTGCCAAATCAATTTCCCACCAAATGCTTCATTTCGTTTGGTAAGATCATGCACACCTGCCCCTCCAACTTGTGGAATCTGCGACATATCCTGTAAAGAAATAAGTGGGATCTTGCGAGAGTCATCCATATTACCTGTCCAAAGGAAGCCCTTAATCATTTTTTGAATTTGAGCCAAGACTTTGGAGGGAGCCTTAAGAACAGCCATATAATAATTTGGAATTGCAGCTAAAACTGATTTAATCAGCAACACTCTCCCAGCCAAGGACAACCATCTAACTTTCCAGGCTGTAATTCGACTTTGAATACGCTGAATGACAGACGACCAATACGAAGATTTGTTTGAACCCATAAAGAAAGGAATGCCCAAATATACTGAGGGTAAGAAATCTTCAGTAAAACCCAAAATCTATTTAATTTTGTTAGAAACCACTTTATTTGTATTAAAAAAATAGATTTTTGACTTCTGAGCATTAATGGCTTGACCAGACACTACTGAATATAAAGTGAGAACATAAAGGATATACCGAGCCTCCTGAACATTTGACAATCCAAATAATAATGTATCATCCGCAAAGAGGGAATGTGTTATAGCAATATTTGTACCCGCAATAAGAGCACCATACCATTTGTTGAGCTTATGGTGGTGTGAAATGGACCTGCTAAAGGCTTCACCCATAATGATAAAAAGCACTAGAGATAGAGGATCTCCCTGTCTGACCCCTTGAGTAGAAGAGAAGAAGCCTGCAGGTTTACCATTGATTAACACTGAAAACCAAGCACCTGAAATACATGCCTTAATCCATTTACACCAATCTCTAGAGAAACCCATTTTGGACAGCACTTGTAGCAAAAATTTCCAGCAAACCCTATCATAGGCTTTCATCATATCAAGTTTTATTACAAAATTTGAGGACTGATTTGAATTTATTGAATGAAGAACTTCATGTGCCACTAGTGCCCCTTCCATAGTTTCCCTTCTCGGAACAAAACCACCTTGTTCAGGTGAGATAATGTTAGGAATAAGATGCTGCATTCAAAGATATATAGCTTTAGTTATGATCTTATATGATAGGTTACATAGTGAAATTGGCCTAAAATCCGCAAATGTTTGAGGGTCCTTGATCTTTGGAATAACTGAAATATTTGTGGTGTTAAAATACTTGAGCATACATTTGCATCTTCTTGATTCTTCTACAGCTGCCAATAAATCCCATCCAATGATATCCCAACAACTTTGATAGAACAAAGCAGTGAAACCATCCGGGCTTGGGGCTTTATCAGGAGGAAAAGAGAAAACTACCTTACGAATTTCTTGAATAGTAAAAGGTGCCATCAGCATATCATTATCTTGGGAAGAGATCATCTTTGGAATAGAGTCAAGAAGTTCATTTACTTGTGAGGTAGAAGGAGAAGGCATTATATCAGGTGTAAGGAGATTCTTAAAAAATTTCACCCCTTCATTTCGAATAAGATTTTCATTAGTAAGGAGATCACCTGAGATAGCATCTTTGATCTAAAATATTGAATTGTTGACTCTCTTTTGTGTAGTTGAAGCATGAAAAAATTTAGTATTTCTATCACCATCTTGAAGCCAGAGCTCTCTAGACTTTTGTCTCCAATAAGTTTCCTCTCTAGCACATAACTCATCCCACTCTTGCTGTAGATTCTTCTGGGAAGCATATGTTTCTTCATTCATACCATTTTGGATAATATGGTTATACACTTTTTCTAATTGTAGTCTGACAACTGATTTTTGAGAAAAAACATTTTTGAATACCTGCTGATTCCAAATTCTGATTTGAGATTTGAGATATTTTAACTTCATAGCAAACTGATGCATTTTAAATCCATCTATAGGAGGAGCCTCATTCCACCAATGCTGAACATTATTCAAAAATTTTGGATGTCGAAGCCACATACTTTCAAATTTAAAGGACGAATGAAATTGAATATCACTGCATTTGTCTTTATAATTGAGAGTTAAAGATATAGGAAAATGATCAGATCCTGGTGATGAGAGAATATCTGATGAAATATCTGAACAACTCAATTTCCAATCAAGTGACAAGAGAAACCTATCAAGATGAGCAGCAATATGTGCAAACCCAGACCTTTTGTTTGTCCATGTAAAAGATCCATTTCTTCGATGTATATCCATGAGATTATTGTTATCCACAAAACAATTAAAATCTTGAAGAATTTTGGGAGGTGGAATGATACCCCCTGTTTTCTCTACTTGAGATGATAAAGCATTAAAATCTCCTCCTATAACAACCTGTTGTAATTCTTGAACCTGAAGAGAGTGAGTGATTGTTTCCCACAAACATGCTTTATCCTGAGATGAAGAAGGTCCATAAACGTTAACCAGAATAAAAGATATGTCAAATGTAGAGATATGAAGCATCTGCCAATTATTATCTTGTTGGATGAGTTGAGCATTAACTGTAAGAGGATTCCAAAGTGTTGCAAGACCTCCAGACACTCCTATTCCCTGAGCATGAAAAGATTTCCATCTTTGCCATTTTGCAATTGTTTTATCAAAATTTTGTTGAGATAACTTGGTTTCCTGGAGCAAAATAATGTCTGCATGCATAGAGTCAATGACTTGTTTGATTCTATGCCTTTTTTCAGAGGCATTAATGCCTCTGACATTCCATGAATTGATTATTATTATGGACAAGGAGAACACCGTGTTCTCCTTGTCAATCTTTTAGAGACAATAAAACTACTATCCAATGTTGTTTGAATACCAGCAGCAATTTCATTCCTAGTTTTAGAACCCTTTGGTCTGCCTCTCGTCTTAGGAGATTTTGCATTGGAGATTGCTTTGGACAGAGTTTGTAGGATTGATAAAGGCTGAATCTTGAAAGTGTCTTGATCTCCAATAGTAGGTACACCATCCTGTAAGGATTGAATTTGCTCGAGCTGAAAGTAGGGATCATGAGGAATCATGTCAGTAGATTGTTGAACTTGCTAATAAATACTAGACTCTAGCCCCAAAGAGTTTTCAAGGGATAAAATTTCACCTGAAGCACCACTAAACTAAGGAACTTGGACAGAATTGCTTTTGATATCCGAAATCTGACTCGGGACCAATTTATTCCAAAATTGAAATTCTCTGAGCAATTTATCAAGCACATGCAAGATATATTCTTTATCATATATACCTTCTTCTCTTGCAATACCAAAAAAAGTTACAATGTTCTTTTATGAATTATTTTATGAAAAACTAAGTAAAAAACTATTGTTAGATTATTATTTTTTAATGCTAAAAGCAATTAAGTGCTACTTATAACTAGGCCTTTTCCCTTTCCCTTACACCATAAAATGAGGCTCCCAACATTGTAAAAGGATCCCTTTCTTTTTTTTATAGTTTTCAAAACTTTGTTTTGGCTACAATAATTATTATTCAAAGGGAAAAAAATTGAAGATGAATTTATATTGTAGCTATTTTGTTTGGATTGTCATCAAATTACACAAATCAATAAAAGATTTCAATTTTTTAAAAATTTATTTAACTTTTGAGTGGTGAAGGATCTTTGTTCATATTTTGCATGATAATCAATGAAACAAACTAAGTGAATGAGTTACTAAGATAAAACAATGAATTTTTGTGTGAAATATACTAATTTCACATGTCTATTTCTATTTTTCATGTGAATTTTCTTTGAATCTTGCATTTGCAATATTATTGGTTGAGTCAAAACTAATCATAATATTATGGTTTACTAAATTTGTTATATATATATAGAAGTAAAACTAAATTAGAGATTTATAAAATAAAAAATATAATAAAATATTTAAAAAAATAGAAGTGAAAGTATATTATTTATATTGATAAAAAAAAATAGAAGAATCAATAAATGTTATCTTTCAAATAAACCACATTCACTAAGTTCATTCAACACAGATGTTCATTGTAACTCTCATAATCTTGGAGATTAAATATCAATAGGTTAGTTGTTCTTAAATGAAAAATGGGGTGATGTCACTCTACTTGCATGTGTAATTTTGGTTATTGACAAAACCTACATTTGAAGCTAGAACTTGCACTAACATATGCATTATTCATGGTCATTAATACATATATTACTCATCACCATTGATTAAAAGATAAATATTTAAAAGCATTGAATGAGAGTCCAATAAGGATTGTAAAGAAAGAAAAAAAATAGTGTTATAGAATCATAATAAAAATTTCATTAGAGCTAATAGCTAGTTTTTATAAAATTATGACTGTAAAATTATCAAAATATACAATTATCAACACAATGCTTGGACATGGAAAAATTATACAGTCTCTACATATAAGAACAACACATATAGAGACTTAAGAACTGAAAACTACAATAGAAGCTATTGAGATTAACAATGACATAAAGTATGCTCTGATATCTTTGAAGATACATATTAGACATAGAATTTGAGGCACATACAATCTCTCCATCATTAAGTTGCATACACTGATATTTAACTTCATCCAGCTTTCTTTTCAATTTTCCACCATCTTTGCAACCAATCTTCAAGTATGAACATAAAAAATAGAGTTGGAACATGATATTTGAGTATTTAACATTAGAGTATCTACTCTCTTATGCAAATTATGAGTAGAAAACATTGCTTGGTATGTAGTTTTTAATATGTGCAACAAAATTCATTGTCTCATTAAATCTATAATTATATTATTATAAATACCAATACCAAACAAAGCTTCCTTCCATCTTAAGGCTTGATAAAAAAAAGTAGGGAAACACGATTAAGTATGATGTTTCATTTATTTTTATCTCCGAAAATCCCAAAAGATATGTTTTAAGTTCTCATTGATATGACAAAATAGACATTTAGCTTCTTAAAAAGAAAAATATCAATTTATCCCCTACAAGTAACTTTCGATGTAAAACTTTTCGAGACAATATTTGAGCATTTTATTTTTCCTTAGGCTCTCAGATTTGGGCACTTAATTTCCTCCACTTTCCTTCTCTAAATTTATAATTTCATTCAATGTTATGTCTTGGGTTTAATCTCATTGATGCTAGAATTCATAGATAGATCTTTTTAAAAGGAAAATAAGAAAAAGAACATTTCTCTAGCCATAGCAAGTCCTTAAACATGCTAAATTAGAATGGAGTGCACATCTTCATAATAAGTTCCACAATAACCAAGGACATAAAAAAATCAAGAACCCTTTACACTTGTTTATATTGAATATATTTTTAGAGAACTGCCATCTATTCTAGTAAAGGGAGTTAAAGTCCCAAATATCACTGAATTGTCTCACCCCCTTCTTAAAAATATGGTAAGCCTGTTTAGGAAACATAGTATCTAATAGTTGTCATTGATATTGCACAACTATATTCCACCAAATAGAAGATCTTGTGAGAAAACATGTTGTAATTAATTATTCTTCCAATTATGACAATAACATACTAATTTTGAAGCCTCCCATATGAAATTTAAATGAAAGGAACCTTTAAGTAGGAAAAATGGAGCAATAATTTAAATCTTATCCACCTAGCTCACACTCTGCCATGTGTTATTTGCATGAGAAAGAGATATTCCATGTTGCACCAATAATTTTCATTGTTCAGTACCAAAAACAAATCTTGTTATCCACTTAGTAGAAAGAAAATACTATTGAGTTTTGGGACCCAACAAACCCATCCCCCCTCTAAACTTTGGATGTATGCAATGGAGTCAAGAATAAGACATGCACCCCACTTTACCATCCCAGTTTGTCCAAATAAATTATCAAGTGATCTTACAAGGTCATCATTACCTTTTTTAGAGGGCACCCAACATGAAGGATAATAAACCCGAGAGGCTGAAAAGATCTAATTTATCACCTAAATTTTACCAGCCAAATAAAGATATCTATCTCCCAAATTAAAAATTTTGTTTCTCAGTTTTGTGAGAAACCAATTCTACATATCATGGAGAGAAACACCAAAACAAAAAGGAATGCCAAGATAGTATGTGATCTTCCCATGTTTGATTTGATTCCAGTATTATGGAATCCACTGGATCTGGTTTAATCATTAATAAATCAATTTTATGATGGGCTAATTTAGAACTAGAAGTAGAGAAATACAAGTCCAAAACCTCCAAAAAATTCTTAATTTTTTATTCTAAATTTTGAATAAAGTGAAAAAAATCATCAGAAAAATGTGAACTTATAACCACTCAATTGTTAGGAATAGAGATGCCCTTGATTAAGCCCATTTGGTTATATTTTTCTACAAGATAATCAAGGGCATTAGTCTCTAAGACATAAAGAAAAGGAGAGAGCGGGTAGCCTTTCTTGATGGATCTTTGAAGAGGAAAAGGTTAATTCAATAAGTGATAGATCCTCAAATGAGAATGATCATCATTAAATAACATCTGAACATGATTACATATTTTAGGACCAAAGCCCAACCATTACAACATTTTCATAATGATAATCCATTGCATTCTATCATATATTTTTTCAAAATCTAATTTAACTAGCATTGCATTTTGACTTAATTGAAGATCATATTCACTAGTTTCCCAAGCCAATATTAAAGATTATCCAAAATAAATCTTCCACCAAGGAACCCTGTTTGCTCAAGTCTAACTATTATTTTAATTATTGGTTTAATTCTATTAACTATGACTTTAGCAATATTTTTATATGATGTGTTGAGTAATGTGCTTGACCTCCAACCAAAAATATAGTCTGTATTTTTCCATTTTGGAAGAAATTTAACTAGTCCTCTATTTATAGTTGGACCCAATGAACCTTCTTTCAGTGCTTCCAAAAAAGCACAATAAAAATATTCCTTAATATGTTTCCATAAAGTTTCATGAAACTCAATTGAAAAACCATCAACTCCAGGACTTTTATTAGGCACCATAGAAAAATAGCATGTTCTAAATCCTCAATAGATAGACCATAGTCAATAAAATGGATATAATCTTGATCTATCTTTCTTGGTATGATGTCCTAAAATATGTCCTCTAAAATTAATTGCACATCTTTCCAATGTTGATCTTCTCTATAAAGCTTCTCATAAAAGGCCTGAAACTAATTTTTTATTTCTTCCTGATCTATGTAAAATTAACCACCCTCACCATATATATTGACCCAATAAACTCCTTCTTATGCTTCATTTAAAAATTAAAAAATTATTTGGACCCTTTATTGCCCTCTTTAAACCACTACAATCTAGCCTAAATTTTAGCTCCTTACTCCTATAATGATCCAATTTATACAGTTGAGTTTTAGTCAAGACTATGGTAGATTGAAAAGAAATATTTTCTAGGTTGACATTGCAACTCAAGTTTTTCTTGTAGATAATTTTCCTTCTTCACTGTCATGCCAAAATTTTACCAAATGAGTGTAAAATCTCTTCACATTTGGAAATAGTTTCCTACCACCATTCTTTATAAGACTCCACTTCCTTCGGTTTGGGAAAAGAATTCCAAAGACTAACCAAAGCCTCAATGCAAGAAGTGATTTTCAAAAGTAAGGTATTAAATTTGAATGATATTTTTTTTGTCTAGCACTTTAGAGTCTTCCTTGGTAATAAAAAAAAAGATAAGAAAATGATCTAAGAGTGTAGTATAATAATCTACTCTCACATGTTATCTACACTAGTATTGGTCAACATGAAGGTTAAATGAGAAATGTAAAACCTATCTAATCTACTAAGTTTTCTTTTAGCTCCAAATCTGCAATTAGTTCTAGTGAACCAATTATTTAAATATGGCTTGAAAATTTATTACTCACAAGATCTACAACCCCCACTAAATTGTGACAAAACAACCACTTATCAAATTTGTCATTAATTAGTTGTTAATGGATGACCTAGATATGATCAGAATGGTGTTCAACCATATTGAAGTCACCTCCAATGATCCAATCAGTATGGGGATTATTCCTAGACATCCATTCCTATAACTCACATATATGGCTTTTGCAGTATTTGGATCATAAATAGAACAAAAGCTAATAGGTTATTCATTGATAAAAGTAAGAAGCCACACACAATTATAAGAAGGAAGCAATGAGGTTAAAACTTTGTGTTTCACCTTTGTGAGCATCACCTAGATCAAATGATTGCTAAGTTTTTCATTCATTCTCATGAGAGATGGGTTCATTTGAACCACTACTTATGAAACATGGGTCAATGAGTATGACTTAGAAAACTACATAGTTGAATCCAAATATCAATATCACAATTTGATTTGTTGTGGAAAATATCTCCTACTTATCAATTGATGAGCTTAAGGGTATATCTCATGAATGGTTCATAAGGAAAAACAATTGGTGAGGATTTTTCAAATGGAATTGCAAGAAGAGTGGTTTTAACCATGGAGTAAACTTTGTAGTTAAGCATGCTCAACTTGGAGTGGTACTAGAATGGATGACCTCTCAAGAAGTTTTAATGCTTCACCTATGTGATCATCACCTAGAACCAATGAGTGCTAAGTGTTCCATTCAGTGAGGTGGGTTCGTGTGAACCATTACTCATGAAACATGGGTCAATGATTTTGACTCAAAAAATTACACAGTTGAATCTTGATATCAATATCACAATTTGACTTGCTATGGAAAATATCTCCTACTTATCAATTGATGAGCTTAAGGAGATTTATAATGAATGGTTCATAAGGCACAACAATTGGTGAAGGTTTTGTTTGCAAGAAGAGTGGGTTTAACCATGGAGGAAACTTTGTAGTTAAGCGCACTCAAGCTAGATTACACTAGTACATTTTGCACCTTTTTTTTGCAGATTATTGGTTGAAGGTTCTACTCAAATGGGTCGAATACTCGACCAACTGATTGGTCGCTATTTTTGTCATTGAAATATCGATATTTCTCTTTAATCGTAGAATGTTCGATGCCAATCTTGGTCGAAAAAGAGGTCAATCTTGGCCAAAAAAAACATTAGAAAGTGGTGTTATATTGGTCGAACATTTGACCAATTTGGGTCAAAATATTTAGCCTCTTCGACGACAATGCCAAAGTATCGACGATCGTATTTCGACCAAAGTTCATCGCACTTTAGACCAATATTGGTCGAAATATTTGGCAGCTCCGACTAGGATTCCAAACTCACGACGGTCATATTTTGACCACATTTCATCAAACTTTAGACCAATAGTGGTCTAAATATTTGAGGGCTCCGACTAGGATGCCAAACCCGCGATGCCACATTTCGACCATGGTTAGTTGAAATTTCGATGAAATATGGAATGTTTAAAAAAAAAATTGAAGATAAATATCCAGACTAATCACCAACGACATCCTAATCAGTGATTAGTCTAGATATTTATCTTCAGGTGTCCACACTCATTTTGTTGCTTCTTGCCAACGGGTCCCTACTCGTTCTATTTTCCAAATTGCTTTGGGCTCTAGCAATCCATCTACTCTGCTCTACATGAAACTGTGGGTTTTTTCATTTTGTTTGAACTATTTGAGAGATAGGCTCTAACTGGTGATGCATAATTGGTTTGCATGTTTGCAGTGTGGAAGCAGTGTTGGGGATGTTGGTGGTGTTGCAGACATAATCCTTAACCAGTTGTTGACGGAGATGGATGGTATGACAGCCAAGAAAACAATTTTCATTATTGGTGTCACACACTCACCATATATCATCGATCCTACATTGCTAAGGCCTAGCCGACTTGACCAGTTGATTTATATTCCCTTACCTAATGAGTCCTCACATTATCAAATTTTCAGTTCTTGCTTGAGAAAATCACCTGTCTCAAGGGATGTGGACCTAATGGAACTATCCCCTTATACCCAAGGATTTAGTGGAGTTGATATTACAAAGATTTTTTAGCGGGATTGCAAGTATGCTATTAGAGAAAATATTGAGAAGTTGAGTTTCAATTGTGGCGGATTTTGCAAACTAGATTTGGTTATGAATTTATTAATGGTTTTTTTTGAACTGGTTTGTTAGAATTTTACATTTTTTGATTCAATTTTCCTCAACTTGTATCTTATTATTTCAATTTTTCATGTTCTCTTTCCTCTACACTTTTACAGGATATTGAACATGAAAGAAAAAGAAGTGAGAACCCCGAGGCAATGGATGAGGATGATAGTGATGACGTAGTTGAAATAAAGGCTACTCATTTTGAGGAGTCAATGAAATATGCCTGAAGAAGTGTCTGTGATGTTGATATTCGAAAGTATCAAGCCTTTGCACAAACACTATAGAAATCTCAAGGCTTTGGTTCTGAATGTTGATTTCCAGATAGACCTGCTAGTGCTTTGGATGTATTTTCTACAATAGAGAATAAAGATGATGATGACTTATACAGTTAAGAAACTTAGTACACAATTGTCATCTTAATGAAGTGACAAATGTGTCTGTTCTAGTAGGGACCTTCCACTAACAAATAGCCAATGCTATTTAATTTGGCTCTGGCTTTTTCTTGTATGAGTTTTATCTGTTCATATGTTTGAAACTTTATTTAGTTTATCAGACCTTTGGTTGAGGATTTACTAACTTGTAAGTCTTTAGAGAATATTTTAACTTTGTGGCAAGGAAATTTAGCTGTGGAAAATTTTTCTCAAGTGGTAGATAACACTATGAAAATCTTTCTTTAAAAAAAAAAATCCTACTAGAAAATATTCTATACTAAATCAATTCTACAACAAAGAAAGTCTAGTTCAACTGATAGGTATGGTGTGCACCCATTTTATGGAGATCTGCCAAGATGATGTGCATCCATTTTATGGAGATCTACTAAATGTTTTATATGATAAAGATCACTACAAGTTGGCCCTTGGCCAGATCAATATTGCTCACAATCTCATTGCCAAAGTGGCCAAAGACTATGTTAAGCTGATAAAATATGGGGATTATCTTTACCGCTGCAAATCTTTGAAGGTTGCTACACTTGGATGGATATGTACCATTGTTAAGAGAATTAGACCGAGTTTGGCTTACCTCAAATAGGTGAGGCAGCATATGGTTATGTTCTTTTTTTATCTATCTGGTTTTCACTACCTGTCATTCCTTGGGATATCTTGCAAGGGTTCTATAAATTGATGGTCTATATTTTGGTGGGTGTCTTGTATGGGCCTATGAACTTTTTTATCTTGTCTTTTTTTTCAATCCTACAACTAGATTTTGATACATGGATTGCTTGTAAGGAACTTTGATACCACCATTTCAGTAGTTCTTCATATGATAGTTTTCTATGCAATCCCCAGTCTAGGATTTATTTGTAGATTTTTTATCTCAATATTAAAAGAATTAATTTAGTTAAATAAAGCTTTATGTTCCAAACAAAATGACAACTAGGATGTGAATTTAATCTTTTTGACAACTAAAGAGTTAAAAAAGATAATAGATGGTTCAATATAACCTACAACTTTGTCCATGTAAGAGTTGAACTCTAAAATTTATGGTATGAAGACCTACAACTTGCAGCTAAGAATATGATACTGAATAATTATGACTTATTTTAAAAATTCAAGAAAAATTAACCATTTCTGTAGCGATTACTTAAAAAAAAAGTATACTTGATCGATGACTCAATATTTGTAACCTCTCAGAAACTTTTCCTTTCCACTTCAATATCTTTCCTTGATAAGTCTTGATCTCCTCAAAACCACTAGAAAAATAACAATGACAACATAACTTGTTACTTTAGAAAATTGCATCAATAAATTAATGGATAAATCTTGATGGCCTCAAAAGCACTAACAATTTGTTATTAGAAAATTTCATTGTTTAACATCATGTTAAGGCTCTGAATTTGGGTGAGGCCAGGGTACCAATGAAGTAGAGCCTAAAAAATCCTATATTAAATGAAAGATCATCAATACTTAACTTAAACATTACAGTCATGAAGGGTGTAACAAAATCAACACAATGAATATATGGATTTCAACTAGTGTGCAAAAAATAGTTCTGTATTTAGAAAGGACAACCAACAAAATTTAGCAATATGAGGAGATACCAAAAGAACTGCCCACAAAAAAAACAAATAAATAAAAATGTGGCAAGCTGACAACAAAAATGTAATCCCAATCCTAAGATATTGCAAGAAGAATACATCCCTCACAACATCTAACAAGTAACCACAAACTTCATCAGACATTGAAAGAGCACCTAAAGAGTCACCAACCACTGTATGTGACTGGAACATATAATATTAAGATATTGCTATCAGGATCCAACTGTGTAGTTCTCAAATCAAGCTCATTTACCCATGTTTCAATAGTGATTCAAAAAAAACCATCTCTCATGAATGTTGAGTTCTTGTGAATCACTGCTCATGAAACATGGGTCAATGAGTTTGACTGGAAAAATACACAGTTGAATCCTAATAGCAATATCATAATTTGACTTGCTATGGAAAATATTTCCTACTTATCAACGGATAATATTGTTGACAAGGGCATTCATAAGGCTTGACTCACTGCTCTAAGGAGGATGTTCTTAGTTGCCCAATAGGAACCTCTTTATTTCTAGTTTTTATTCAATAAATCACCTAACTGAAAGTGGGTAAACTGTAAAAGCATAATTGTATGGCTCATATTTTAGAAAGTTAATTTAATGCAACAAACAATAAGAAATTGTTTTAAAAAAAAATATTACAAACATTCATGCAACCTGGCATGATCTTCTTTAGCATACTATGTGGAAAAAAAATGATTTTCATAAATCTATACTGGAATATTTCTGCTACATTTCTACTTGTTAGCCAAGATTGTGTCATGGTTCCAAGTAGATCTTCTCTGACTCTAGATCCAACTTTTGGGTTGTCTTTAAATGCAACTTTGGGATTATCTTCAAACCTGACTTTCAGGTCATCTTTAAGCAGGCATTAATTAATGAAATTAATGGCAAAATTATTATGAAAACATTCAAATTTTTTGCAGGGTTTTCATTTTTTGTCAAATCTCAAAAAAATTTCAAACAACACTTGAAAAGTAAATTTTTGTCAGATTTCCCAAAATTTTCAATGAGAATGGAAAGCATCTTTTCATCATTTTAAAAAATTAAAAGAAATGAATGCGACCACAACTTTTAAGTGCCTTTCCTAGCAAGAAGCGATGGGGTTACAAGAATGATGAATAGATGCTAGATGAGTCTATCATGTGAAGCAATCTCTTCTTGTGGAGAATTTGGTACATACTGAACAGTCCATTAAATGCTTTCAAAGACAATGCTCTTGGAGTAAAACTACATATGGTGCAACATTTACGGGAAGAAATCTAAGAGCCAAAGGAGAAACCGCTGACATACTCCACATCTTAGGCAGGGATCCAGATAACATGGCAGCAACATAGCTCCAAGTATCCCTTTCAAGGTAAATTCAGGAAAGAAAAAAAGGTTGCAGAAGTTACAAGTACAAGTCAAGTACAAAATGTTTTAGAGGTAATGCAGACACCTAGGGTTTAGAGCCAGCTATAAGAACATATATAGCTGAGGAATTTGATTTTTGTTGAATAGTTAACTTATCAGACATATTTAACAATGTTTAAAACACCCTCAACAGAACAATAGACTTGAATGGTTTGATCAGGCTCAAAAAAGTCCAGTAAACATCTGTAAAGAGGAGAGAAAAGATGGAGAACAGAGATATCTACATTGAGGAAGATGGATATGACAGATGAGGATAAGGAATACTCTTGGTAACTTATTGATGAGTCTATGACTTCATATTGTTGACTTGATTATGTTGCATTCATCTGTTATGAAGATAGGAGAAAAATGTTACAAAGTAGTGTGGTCGGTTAATGAAGCATTCCAGTATACATCGAGCCAGTGTAGTGTATACCAAGCGATAGTATCAACCGAGCTTGTGTTCACTGACACATTTCTTTGTTAACCGAGTATGGACAAAAGAAATAAATGATTAGTTTAGCTGATAGAAATTGATGAGCTATAAAGTGTATGCAAGGTGGAAAGATAAAGTTTGTTATGAGATCAACGTCTAACAAAATTTGAAGAACATCTAAAGGATAGAAAAAAAACATGTTGTTGACACATCAGCCGAGGAAGGTTTAAGTGGCAAAATCAATGAAGGAGATTAAGTGGCAAAATCTGATGGATGAGAAGAAAATAGTTTAAACTTGTCTATTTAAGAGAATAGGGTTTCACAGTGAAACTTATGCTGGAGGAAGGAGACTACAGAGATATCACGTGAACATTGCTTCATGCTTGGTTGATCAAACTAGTTGAAGAAGAACCGAACTACAAAGTTAACCGAGCATTAGAGATCTTTTACCGAGGGATAGTAAGTTATTGAATGTTGTTGAACTGAATAAGAAATATTGATCAGAAGATTTGTATGGACTTAAGAATAGATCTAAACATTTGCAAATCAAGTTGTATTGTATTTAGATCACTCCTTGTTACAGTTTAACCATTGTAAACAGATAAAATCTCTTAACTGAGTGGACTTGAAAGTCTTATATGTCATTCACAGAATGTACATTGTTATCTTGTCAACCCCATAGTGAATGTTGGTTGGACGATAACTGTTAGTGTTAAATCCTCTAACAAGGTCACACCTTACAGTGTGTTTTGTAACCTTTAACAGAGTTGGCTCTTCATCGAGCTCACTTCAGAAGAGTGAAATTTTTTTGGGTTATCGGTCCCAGGTGGTTTTTCCCTTTGCAAGGTTTCCACATTAAATTTCTTGTGTTATGTGTTTATGTTGTGATTGTTTGGATATCATAATTTACATATTGCATGTTAGATTTGGTCGATAATCACTATGAGCAATTCACTGGGAATCGATAAAGTCACAGACAGTTTAGTATTTTTGTTTTACCGAGCTGCAGAATTTAGATGAATTAGTTTTAAGTGGTACATTTTATAATTGGAACTGTGGATAACTGATTCACCCCCCTCTTAGTTATTCTAACATAAAAGTGAGACAGCCTTCAAAGCATCAGTCCATGGTAAGAAATCTTTAAACACTTCTGGTAATTTTGATGATGGAGATGAAGATAAAGAGATAGATGATATTATTGCTATGATTGCTAAAAAAGAAAGAAAAGGAAAAGGAAATTATGAAGGTCAGTTACCATTCAAATGTTTCTCATGTAATACGATTGGTCACTTTGCATCTAAGTGTCCTACAAGAATTAATAAATTCAGTACTAACTACAAGCCTAAGTATACAAAAGAATGTTACTATGCTGGTGATGGATTTTCTGATGTTGAAGATGAAATTGGATTCATTGCTATTATGGAGAAGATGTATGATGAGATGGATCGTGAAGATGAGAAAAAGGAACAAGAGCTAGCATTTATTTCACAAGAAGACATAAGGACAAATTGGATTATAGATAGCGGTTGTTCACATCACATGACAGGTGATAAAGACAAATTTGTTCATATGGACAAATACAAAGGTGGCATGGTTAGATTTGGAGACAACACTCCTAAGCCTATCATTGGTAGAGGATCTATCACATTGGATGGAAAGAACAACACTGATGATGTTCTTTATGTAGATGGTTTGCAACATAACCTTCTTAGTGTTGGGTAGTTACTTGAAAAAGGTTATAGATTGGAGTTCAAAGACAACAAGTGCAAACTTCAAGGAAATAGAGTTGTCCATAAAAGTATGAAAAAATTTATCACTAATATATAATAATAATGTTTAATAATTACATAAATTACAAGAGACATTGGTGAATGTTCAAGAGAAAATAAAATGAAGGGACAAGTTTATGGACCTCTTATGTTAATATGATTTAGAATAACAGAGAGGGGGGGTGAATCAGTTGTTCTTAGGTCCTGATGTATAAAACAATCTCAAAAAATTATCCTTAAATCAGATCCAATAACCAAAACAAACTCAGTCATCACTGATTCAATAATAGAAACATCTAACAATGCAGTCCACTACCCAGCTGTAACTTAACTTGCAAAACATAGTAATGTTCAAATCAAAACATTCACACAAGTATTAACACCAGGAGTTATAGTGGAAACCAAATTTGGGAAAAACCACTTTGTAACATGCTACTATTATTTTCACTCTTCTGAAGTGAGCTTGGTAAAAAGCCAACCCTATCAAAGGTTACAATACACACTGTCAGGTGTGACCCGGTTAAAGGATTTCAATCACCCTGTTAAAAGTGAGCCTAGTCATAGGATTACATACACTCCATTATAATGCAACCTTGTTCAAAGGATTTAACATATGATTGTTAGGTCAACCTTTGTTAAAAGGATTTTGACTATTACAATGGTTAGAAAGTAGCAGCAATATTATCTGAAAAATATACAACTCACTTTGCAAATATCAGATACGATTCTATAAACTAATGCTAGTTTACTGACTTTGAAACTTTTCCATTTCCATCTCTGATCTGCTTGAAACTTTTCTTCAAGAAATCACCACAATTCTCCTTCAGCCTTTTCTACTTATTTAGTCAATAAAAATTTCCTCTTCCAACATTCTCTGTTCACCCATGTACATGCATATCAAAATGTTCAAGTTCCCTTATATTTTCCTCAATTAGGTTAACTCATCTTTTGTTGCTCAATCTCATTCGTAGATCTTAGGTTTAGGTCAAATTCATTGAATCTACCTGCTTCATGTTCTTCGGCTCCTTTTCTAGAATCATCTCAAATCTCTTAAAGATTTACAATAAAATGTTTTACAGTGCATTTAATGCTTCCAAACAATCAATAAATAAAGTCAACATGTTTTACATAATCCAAGAATTCAATGTTGGCTCCAAAATTAAATTATCTTCAAATATAAAATTGTTGATGCTCGGTCAATACTGTGATTGTCCACTCAATCTTCATGTAGAAAGCTCGGTCATTACTAAAACTGTTTCCTCAACTTACAATGTCTTCCTCGGCAATTTACTATTGTTCAGTCGACACTATAATTTTGCTCGGCATATATTGACTTGGTTGACACTAACATTACTCGGCTTAAACATGATTTTTCCATTCTTTGCTTGATTAAGCCTACCAATTTAGTCTTCAGTCTTACTAAGATAAACAATACATTATCTCATCATTGTGCAACATAGTCAAGTACACTTTGTAGCATCAAGATAACTCAACCTTTCATTAGGTGCTATTGTTACCAACCTTGCCTAGCCCCTTAGTAACACTCAAATAGATATAGTACTTTCCTAAGTAGCAACAGTCTTACCAGTTAAGGTTTGACATCAATAACAATACAACAATTGTTTCAATTGTAGTTTTCAACATCTTAATCACCCTCAATATTACTATGGTCAAACAATAGCATTACACTACCAAATACGATGAGTATTATGTTCTAATGAGAAACTTTGTTTTGTATATTCCAATGACACTACTAGAAGTCATGCGAGAGCACTAATTATTTAAATGACTAGAGTGGCTAATAAGTGAAACACATTAAATAAGTGTTCACTATTTAAAAATGAACACAGAAAATTATTGTTCAACAAATAATACCACATAATTGTATAACAGAAGGAATATGACTATTCCATTTAACATGAATATGTATTTGACTAAGGTAAGAAGATTTTTCAAAGGCTTAGGACCTTGAATATAGAAAGAGATACAATAAAAACATGGGTATGTGTAGGATCATGGTATGCCAAAAAGTGGCGACGTGAAAAAAACTTATTTTCACTTGTCCAAAAGCGCACAAATAGATTTGTTGACTTTTTGGTAGGCCTAGGTGTCAGTACACCTGGCCAAACCAAAAGCCAAACCTGAAGGCATTATCGGATATCCAATATTATCGAATATTTGATATTATTAGATAGCCAATATTTGCCAGTGATTATAAATCATTGTACCTAGCCGCATTCAACATTTTTTCATTGCAAAAATGTTGAACGCAGCTAGGTTTCAGATATCTGGTCTCATATCCCCTATCCAATTTTTTCCAAATTGCCCGAGTAAGTTTAGCTTCTATTTTTTATTGTTTTAATTGTTTTTTGTTATTTTTAAATATAAATACATAGTTTTTTATATAAAAATTAGGGTAGCAATGAGTTTTTGTATTGTTTTTTAAAATTCATTATAATTATCTATTTTTTTTCATTGCTATCAGACATGGAATCAAAAAACCCTCGCAATGATCTCACAAACAATCCAGACCCACCTCCCAACAATCCTCCACCTCCAGAAGACGTACCTGTCACAAACCCTCATCATTTAGAAGATCTAATAGGAGATAATCTAAATGAACTTAGAGGATTGGAAACCGCATATGCCAATATCCCCACATTGCACCCCATGTTTATGATATTGAACACAATAATTGAAAACATGGAGAAACTGACAGAGCAACATAATACTGCACTTCTTTGGCGTGATTCCATGCACGCCTAGTTTGACGATGGGCTTGATTATGATGAAGTCATGAACCTAAATATAACAAAACATGACATAGCTAATCTTTTTGTGGATCCTAAAACCGGTCTAAAAGTAGACCCTAAAAAAACCAAGTTGTCAATTAAATGGTGCACAAATAGTGCAATACGTGACAAGTTTTGGGACCGCCGGTGGATGGTTTTTGATAGACCACCTCACAACAATTTGGATGTCCCATTTTATTTTCTTAGAAAATTGTATGCTGAATTTGTGCTCGGTCATAGGGTGGATTATCGGAGTATGAGACAAAACCAGGGTGTAGGTTTAGGTGCTCCACAAGATAGGCCATTGATGCAGGAGCATCCTGGGTGTAAGAGCAATCTTGCATCACCCAAAAATATTTCTATTTTTGTATTCAATAAGGGCTATCTTGTGTTGAGCTACTATTTATGGAAACTTTCTATTTTTAGTAAGTTGGTCATACAATCTCGAAATGTCCTGATTTTATATATGGAGGTTCATCTCAATCATATCAGCCTGCCAGTAAAGTTTCATGGCTAGATCAGGTCTAGTTTTGAAGATATTGAAGATTTTCGGTATTGGCAGTAGACAATAGGGTACAAAAACTTTGAACTCAGTTTTGAAGGCTTTAGAGGCCCCAAATGAGGTCAAAAATTTGGGTGACAGGTGCTTGCGCACCTCAAGCTTGTAGAGCGCTTCGTGGCCTTTCTGAAATGGGGTTATAATAGTCAATCAGGTCAACTGCTGATGACTTATGGTTTCCGAAAGTCAGGTCACCTAAAATGGAAGAAAATAATTTTCCTTCAAAATTTTTGTTCAGGTTTCAAAAGTTATTTTGAGCCGAATTTGATGTAATAAATTGAAAAATAAAATAATTCTAAGTTTGGTCAACCCTAAGGGCTAAATTTCTGGAACCTTCTCAAGCGGTGGAAAATGCCTATATAAAGAAGGCCAGTAGTGTTGTCTAGGGTAGTTTTGGGTAGAGATCTAGGTATTAATTCGAGGCTTTGTTCTACAGAATATTGTAAGGGAAATGCCCATGTGGCTTTGCATATTGTAATTCTAAAAATTTGTAATTCCACACTTGTGGAGATAATAAGAAGTCCATTTTTGGTTCTTGCATATATTGTTGTTATTTCTCTATTTCTGTTATGTGTTTGTGGTATTTAGGGGAGCACCCTTCATCATCCATCGTCACAACGGGTGAAATCCTGCACATATGTCCCCCCTCTTGAGATTTCACCACCTCCCATAGTGCAACATCCATACATTATTGTTGAGGTCGGCTCACAAACTATTCGAGTCATTTGTGCATTGAGTAATCTACTAGTTACGCAGAGCACAACATTGTTGCCTCCTCATCCTGATGCTTCTAGCACTTCCACGAGCTCACATGTTTGTGTGGCCCACACTTGCGTTATATGCAAGAATATTTGTCTTGGTCCCCTGACTGATAGTGATACATATAGTTTCAGCTTCGATGGGGATGACTCTACACAACACACTATAGGCACTAAAGCAGCTCATGTAGATGTGCATCAGGAGCCTACAGTGCCATGGACTCCCACTGTTATGGTAAGGGTAAACCGTTCACTTTTTACATTATTTTTAAATTTTATTGTTCATATTTTTAGTAGAATTTCCTTATAATAATTTCCCACTTATGTCTTTTTATGTGTTACATTTATGTTCAGTTGATGACAGAGGAGGAGATGGCACAAGTGGAGGGGTCCATGATTTCAACCATATCATTTTTTCTTGACTCTTCCATGGTACATATGTTTAATGTACTCATTGGTTTCCTTTTAAATTATGATGATAGTATATGTACATTGTTTTCTAATTTTTATGATCATCTTTTACATACTGATGCAGGTGTCACCAGTTGCCATCGGGGGGCAATGTGAGGGGGTGTAGGTCTCAGCGGTTGATAAAGGAAAGGTAATTAAGTAATTTAGTTTGTTTATGCATACATTTATACTTGTCAATTGTGCGTACTCATTTTTAATTTACATGGTTTATTTGACAGAGAGTGGCATGTGATGATGTTGTGAGACCCTATCGTCATGATAGAGTCACAGGCATATCCATTTGGAGTGATAGCCCCATGGTACGTGCATTTCTAAAGTTATTTGTGTGCATTTTTTATCAAGTATATATAATATGGTCAAGTTATGATAATATGAAGTATCTGTTTGACTTTTGTAGGTCACTCCTAGTTTGAGGGAGCTAGAATGGCAAGGGTTTGTATCACTGATGACTCAGCCAACAATCCCTAAAGAAAGGTCAACAAAGGTAAGTTTTAATGTTAATTTAGTTATTTTGTAAACATATATTTGCTACCAAGTTTTTAACATTAAATATTATAACTCGTAGATCAATCTCATGTTCGTAAACATATATAGGTGGGATTCGTCATTGGTGGCACTATTTCTGCACCACCTATAAGGACATATATTAGATCTCCTACCCGCGGGAGGAGATAGAGAGGCGAGGTATATGAGAGTTCAATTTTAGTTTAAATTTTATTTATTATTGTTGACTATGATTTTGAATTTTAATCTAACTTGGGGTTTCACTTTTGTGTTTGAATGCAGGATCCATTAGAGCCGAAGAGTACTTCAAAGAGGTTCCATTTTGATGATCCACTAGTAGAATAGGATGTCCTAGAAATATTTGTAGTTGAACTTCTTATTTTGAGATGTCATATGACATATTTTGAGATGGCGTATGCCACATTGTATCTAGATATGTCGACATATAATCATGAGGATAGAATTATTGTTCATTTTGATATATATATGAAACTTGATATTCGATCCAATTTGTTAATTGTGTGTTCATTTATTCATTGTTAGTATGTAAATATGCTTGTGTGTATGTACTCTTGTGTACAATTTATGCATTAAGTATATTCATGTATATTCAAGTACAATATTCATAACCTAAATTCACATGTATGGGCTATGTGCATGACTTAAGTGAATTCATGTTGTATGCTTTATAATTATGTGCTACATGTATGCTTCATGACTTAAGAAAATTTATGTGTATGCTTTATGTGCTACGTGTGTTCACACGTGTAATTCATCATTTGAGGTATATAAGGATATCTATTAAAGTGGTTTCAAGGTTTGTAGACTTACCTTTTACTCCCAATGGCTAAAAGACTTCAAACTGGCCTAATTACATAATCAAACACGCTTTTGGCCATATCAAAACATATTGGTCTTTTGGACAAAATATCAGTACTCTATCTATACCCTTGCAAATACATTAGGAATGCCTAAGAAACATGGTGTTGTAGGATCACTGATACCTCTCATGAGGTTTGAGTTGTGAGGCTTGATAGTTTGCTGAACAATCATGCTTAGTGCAACTTTCAACTAACCCTCACTGCAAGTTTTGGCATCGAGCGAGACTCGCATACCAAATTCAAACAAATTTGAATCTCCCAAAATGGATAGAGGTTATTGTAGGCCTCAAAAACACCATCATGTAGCATCTCATGAATCTCTGATACCTCTCACGGGGTCTGAGTTACGAGCCTCAAAAGTTTGCTGCCCAATCATGCTTAGTGCACCTTGGGGACACTTTGGTCTGACGTGGTCTGGAACATTCTGCTAACTCAGTGGTCGAAATGGGGTTGTGCCTAGCATTTACCTACCCAACTAGAGCTAATGGTACAGTCCATTCGGTGCCAGGATGAACAATTTGGAAGTAATCCATTGGTGCAACTTTCAACTGACCCTCACTGCAAGTTTTGGCATTGAGCGAGACTCGCGTGCCAAATTCAAACAAATTTGAATCTCCCAGAATGGAGAGAGGTTATTGTAGGCCTCAAAAATTCCATCTTGTAGCATCTCATAGAGCTCCAATACCTCTCACGGGGTTTGAGTTACGAGGCTTGAAAGTTTGCTGCCCAATCGTGCTTAGTGCACCTTGGGGACACTTTGGTCCGGCGTGGTCCGGAATGTTCTGCTGACTCAGTGGTCAAAATGGGGTTGTGCCTAGCATTTACCCACCCAACTGGAGCTAATAGCATAGTCCATTTGGTGTCAGGATGAATGGTTTGGAAGTAATCCATTGGTGCAACTTTCAACTGACCCTCACTGCAAGTTTTGGCATCAAGCGAGACTCGCGTGCCAAATTCAAAAAAAATTGAATCTCCCATAATGGAGAGAGGTTATTGTAGGCCTCAGAAAAATTTTCCTTTAGCATCTCATAGATCTTCGATACCTCTCACGGGGTCTAAGTTATGAGGCTTGAAAGTTTGTTGCCCAATCATGCTCAGTGCACCTTGGGGACACTTTGGTCCGGCATGGTCCGAAACGTTCTGCTGACTTAGTGGTCAAAATGGGGTTGTGCCTAGCATTTACCCACCCAACTGGAGCTAATGGCATAGTCCATTTGGTGTCAGGATGAACAGTTTGGAAGTAATCCATTGGTGCAACTTTCAACTGACCCTCACTGCAAGTTTTGGCATCGAGCGAGACTCGCATGCCAAATTCAAATAAATTTGAATCTCCTAGAATGGAGAGAGGTTATTGTAGGCCTCAGAAACATCATCCTGTAGCATCTCATAGATCTCTAATACCTCTCATAGGGTTGGAGTTATGAGCCTCAAAATTTTGCTACCCAATCGTGCTTAGTGCACCTTGGGGACACTTTAGCCCGGTGTGGTCCGGAACGTTCTACTGACTCAATGGTCAAAATGGGGTTGTGCCTAGTGTTTACCCACCCAACCGAAGCTAATGGCATAGTCCATTCGGTGCCAAGATGCAATCCTTGAACACTATCCCTTCACCAGGGAATCATCATTTTACTTTGGACACATTTGACCAATTTTGACTCAATGACTCCAACTATTACATCATTTGACGATACAAATGTAATGAAATTAAGACAATAGAAATGTAGGGATACAAAATTAAGATGATACAAATTATATAAGGATACAACATTCATAGTAAGGAAACACATTTTTTGCTCTTTACATGGCATTAAGAGGATACAAATGTGAGCTTTTAATATTTGAAAATCAACCCCATGGGCTCTTTTATATTTCCAATTTTGCATCTAATTTTGCATCAATTTTTTTATATACAAAATTTGCAATCTAAATATGCACATTACATTCAATTGTTGTTTTTATATACAAAATTTGGCATCTAAATATGCACATTACATTCAATTGTTGTTTTTATATACAAAATTTGGCATCTAACTATGCACATTACATTTGATTGTTGGTTTTATATACAAAATTTGACATCTAAATATGCAAATTACACAACTATATATAAAAAAATAAGTGTCCTTTCCGCTCCAATCCCTGCATTCAGAAGGCAGAAGAAAAGTTAATAGAGAATACAAGAAGTGCCCTTTTGACATTTAAATATGCAAATTATAGAACTATATTTTAACTTGAGTTGAACTTAACTATTGAAGTGTGCTTGAAGGGTCATCTCTTTGCTTGAGAGTATTCAATATTGCTTCATGATCAGCAGTACTAATAGTCCAAAGTTCCTTTGTCTTTGGTTTTCCTTGATATTTTAGCAACTTAATAACAAGGTGTGAATACATGAGAATGGTTTTGTGCTTCTCATAGTCTTCAAACATAGGAATGCCATTATTTCTAATCATATATGTGCACAACCATGTTCCTGCAACAACATGTGATCCTGTTGGATATGTAAACATATCATCATTTGTCGTCAGTTGTGCAAGTTTCTACTTTCCTCGTACACAACGTGCTAACCAGTAATATGATCTCTCATCATTCCCTTCTGGTGCAACCAATGCAAAAACATGTCCTAGCTATAGAAGATCTGAAATATAGTCATAGTCAAGTGAACAATCCATGTCATCATTTATTACAGAGACTGTGAGAGATAAATGAGTAAGATAATGTGTGATGGAATATGGATGAACTGACTGAGAGGGGGGGGTGAATCAGTCAACCATAAATCACTTAACAATTATTTCTTTCCAGATCCCTTAGGATATCTTAATGAATATTATCTATTTAGCACTCGGTAAATAGATTGTAGTAACTTTGTAGATGCAAAAAGTATTAGTAAATTATCTTTAGATATATATTAGCACTTGTATGTGATTAAGATAGCAATTAAGAACACAAGAGACACAAGATTTAACATGGAAACCCAATATGGGAAAAACCACCTGTGTATCTAGATACTGATTTTCACTTTTCTGAAGTGATGCCCGATTAGAAGCCAACCCGGTAAAAGGTTACAAAACACACTGTTAGGTGTGACCTTGTTAGAGGATTTAATCACCCTGCTAGGAGTGGCCTGGTAAGAGGTCTTGAAAACAATTCTATGGAATTGTCACCTTGTTAGAGGATTTACAATATGGTTGTTAAACCAACTCAGTTAAGAGATTTAGAATTCACTGTTACAATGATAAGAAGGTAACAATGAAAATGACCTGTATAATAATGCAACTGCCTTGCTGATTACAGATCTCTGTTCTGCATAAGTCTGATCCTTCCTGATCGAATATATCTTTGCTGCACCTCAAGGATATCTGATCATCCTTCACAAATTTGCACACACCTTTTCTACTTTTCTTCTATATATCTTCTGTTGTATATGTCTTATTTTCACATTTGACCTTTTATTTATATGATTTTAGATTTGTCAAATCGACATTACTTAGTATAACAGTCGGCTGAATTAAGCAAACTTTATTTGCAAAAATCCTTCAAGGGCCGACGGTGCTCGGTGACCATAACTTTCTACAATCTTTCAGAGATCGAGGGAACTCGGTAAACACTGATAATCCTTTTTCCTCGAAAACCGACTGAACTCGGTAGATGCTATCTTTTCTTCGACAACCAACTGAACTCGGTAAACACTATCTTTTCTTCGATAACTGATTGAACTCGATAAACACTGAATTTTCTTTGATAACCGAGTGGACTCGGTAGGCACTAAATTTACTGACAGGCAGACTGACTAAGCTCGGTAGGTACTGAATGTTGCGGACTATGACATTGTGTGACATCAGAGACAATACATAATTTGAGTAGCAATTTCCTTCAGACAATTGTTTCCAACAATCTCCCTCTTTGGCATTGATGGCAACACAATATGTCATAGCATAAGAAATTTGAAATAATTAGCTCGGTTCAGATCCAAATCTCCCTCTGTCAGCAAACTTCCTATTTCTTGAAAACTCTTCCTCTGTCTATTGAAAATTTCTTGAAGTAATAGCAAAGACATAGCAAACACTCCCTCTTTGACAACACATGCCAAAGACAATTCACATATTACCGGTGTAAACTAATGTACCTCAAGTACTGATTCATATGCAATGATTCCTTGAATATGCTGCATCAACTGGTTGATTTTCAATCATGTTCGGGTTGATGCATCACTAAAACTATATTTAGTGAGCCTCGAATAGGGGAATGACCCCTAACTTACCTCTTAGATACACAAATGCATCCTTAGGTAATGGTTTGGTGAAAATGTCTGCAATCTGCTCTTTTGTATGAATATATTCTAATCTGATTTCCTTATCCTACACCAATTCTCTGACAAAGTGATATTTAATAGAAATGTGCTTGGTTTTGGAATGCATCACTGGATTCTTCGAAATGTTTATTGCACTAGTATTGTCACAAAATATAACAACTGGTTCTTTGATTTCAACCTTCATACCTTGTAATAACTATTTAAACCAAACAATATTTGAACAGTTTACTGTAGCAGCAACATATTCTGCTTCAGTTGTGGATTGAGATGTGCAATTTTACTTTTTACTGGTCCAGGATACCAGTCTTTTTCCAAGAAAAAATGCTCCACCACTTGTACTTTTTCTATCATCAATGTTCCCTACCCAATCAGCATCAGTAAATACTTTTAAATCTAGATTGCCTCCAAATTTATACCACAAACCATATTCTTCAGTTCCTCTTAAGTACCTTAAGATTCTTTTGATTGCCATCATATGATTTTCCTTAGGTTTTGCTGAGAATCTAGCTACTATACCGACTACTAAGGCAATATCAGGTCTTGTGTGTACTACATACTGCAATTTTCCAATCATAGATCGGTATAAGGTCTGATCTACATCTTTTGAATCATCATTTTTGGTAAGTTTTAGTCCAGTACACATGGGTGTACCAACTAGTTTTGAATCTTCCATACCAAACTTCTTAAGTATTTCTTTAATGTATTTAGATTGAGTAATGTATATACCATTCTTGCTTTGCTGAATTTGAAGACCAACAAAGAATTTTATTAAACCAAACATAGACATTTCAAATTCTTTGTTCATTTTCTCTGAAAATTCTTTGCACTGATCCTCACTCCCTATAAATATAGTATCATCTACAAATATTTCTGCCAATACAATTTTGTCATCCGGTCCTTCTTTAATATATAGATTGCTGTTATCATTGGCTCTTTTGAAATTAATCTAAATCAAATAGTTATGGAGTCTTTCATACCATGCTCTAGGAGCTTGTTTCAATCCATACAATGCTTTGTGTAACTTGCTGTGTGCTATAAATGTGTCACACTTCTATGGATCATTACATGCAAGGAAACTCAAGAATGAGCCCTCACAAATCAATCCATAGCTCCCTAGGCATGGAGTGCAAGGGCTTTAAGAATGCTCTCAGCTAGAGCTATTAAGCCTATAACCTTGCTAGTAAACTATGCAATGGGAGATTCAAGGAAGACAAGGGCAAGAATGCCAATATCCCCAAGAATCAAGAATGAAATGCAATGCAAGCTAGATTAAGAATGGAAATGCAAGCTAAGCTATGAAAATGAAAGATGCAAGTGTTACAACCCAAGCTAATTACTCTATGTGAGCTAATCTAGAGCATAGAAATGAATCTAATCTAAGAAAGCATAAATATGAAGCTAAGCTAAGAATGCAAGGAATGAGATGTAGAATGCAAGAATGCTCCAAATCTCCAAAAGCTCCAAAGTGTACCTAGAAAACCTGCAGCATAATATTAGCATAAAAAGTTGGGGATCTAGAATGAAGAAGAGAGCTCTTCTTTTATAGGAAATGAGAAGGAATGGACCATGGAGATTAAGAGGCAAAAGATTTAATCAAGGGTGGAGCTTAAAAGAAGAGCAATCCATGTGCACAAGTATCCTCCAATAGGAAAATAAGAGTTGACTTTTGTGTCCATATGAGACAAAAAGTGATTTTTCCCTTTTTATAAAATAAGAATAATGCTTTATTTGTGCAACTTAGGATAAGAGGAAAAGTGGGGGCTTTTTATTTATTAAAAGGGGAGGGAATTCCTTTTAAATAAATAGAAACTTAGGATAAGATGGTTAGCCCATAGAAAATAATCGAATAAATGATAGAACTAGGATTTGATCAAGAGCAAGTAATTGATGATTTTAGCAAAAATGCTAGCAAGGGGCTAATAGTCTAGGTGACCATTTTTAGGTGTATACATTTTCCCCTCTTTAACTAATGTGTGATTGATTTGGGAACACATGTAGTCAAAGAATGAAGTTGAAATGTGAGATCGATTTGGGATCACAAAGCAACTCGGATCAGCTAAGAAAGCAAGAGATAGCCAAGAAGGCAAGCAAATAGCGATCTGACTCCAAAGAATGAAGTGCAGAGAGAGAGAAAATCCTGCATGGTCAGCCTGGTAGCGACAGTACTGAACACTTAGGAAAGAGATAGCTAATAAGATATGATGTGTCTGCCCCCTCGGGATCAAACGCGAAATCTGGGTAGAGGGAATGCAGAAGCAAGAGAGACATGATCAAATCACTAGAAATCATAATCGAAGCTGAAGAGAATAGAACAACCATCAAGTAGTGAAGGTATGCCCCACACATGGGACACGGGGCACGAACCAAGCGGTCCCTCAACCTAAAAACACCACGGAGGGGGAAGAATTTGAACTTGGGATTTGAAAGTGAATGAAAGACTAGAAGTTTGAAAGAGATGGAGATGAAGAGGTGAAGAATGCCCCAGCAAAGATCGAAGGATCAAGCCTCAAAAAGGTTAGCCAACTGCATGAAAGAGGGGGAAAAGGTGATTTGGATGATCAAGGTGAACTTGGATTTCAGTTTCGATCCCGAAATGAATAGAAAATGATGTGATATGAAAGACAAGAAGTGAAAGACATGATCAGGAAGAAGCAAAAGGTGAGCGTAGTTGATTAACAAGTCCACGTAAGATGAAAAGGAGAGCTCTCTCCATATGCAGGATGCAAAACTAAACTAACATGAACTTAAGAATGCAAGCTACATGAAAAGTGGTTTACTTGCAAGGTTACAAAGCCAATAGACATCTAATATTCATCATCGAGCGTTATTGGTAGTGTCGCAAGATCATACAATACACACTAGCATAACTATGTGAATATGAATATGATCTTTATCAGATAGGAATGTGGAAATCTCACCTAGGCATCAAAGACATGTAGGTCAAGATGACTAGCAAGTGAGATTACCTAAGTTTAATATAGCAAGATTATGCTCGCATCGAGACACAAGAAAGTCAAGATGACTAGAAGCATGCACTTGCACAAAAATAGTCAAGGATAATACCCTGTCAATCCACAGTGTCAAGTAAGACCAGCATAAATGCTCATGACAGTTAGGATCAACAAAATATACCCACAAGCAGAAAAAGCAATAAAACATGTTCTCATACCCTCAGTCTTCTAGCTATGCATCATCGAAAACTTCTCAGGGAGAGACCACTCAGCAAAGAAATCATCATAGACAGCATGCAAAGAAATAAATTCAAACAAATCTCAGCAAGTCAAGTGCGTGTGTGTAGGTCATAGAGTCAAACTTTGAGTATTGCATCTGCAAATGAGAAATATCGCATCATACTAGACTGCAGGTAGGACATCTGATAAGTGTTGAGAAACACTCGACGCAAGGGTAGTGTTGAAAAACACAATTGGGGTGGTGTTGAAAAACATCATTTGTGAGGTGCCTAAGAAACCTAGACGCACAAAGAGACCCAAGATAAGCTTAAAGCAACATATGCCCCCTAGACTAAGACAAGAATCAATTCCAGGCTAGGAGAGGCAAAGCGAGAATTGGAGCGAAAGAGCACCATGCAAGACTGATAGACATAGGTGCAGAGGGTCTCAAGCAGCACCTATTTCCAGGTTTTCACCACTTGATAGATTTTTCAAGACTTTTTATAATTTTTTTGTATTTTTGCTACCAAGGCGCCTGTTTCCAGGTTTTCACCAAGGCACTTTTTCTATTTTTTTTTTTGAATTTTTGAATTTTTTGATTTTTTTTGTATTTTTTCAGGACTTTATATTCTTTTTAGGATTTTTTCAGCATCATATATGAATTTTTTTGGAATTTTTTCAGGATCATAAAATATGTACAAAGGATGCCCCAGACAGAAATGGGCATCAAGAATCTGCTTCCTCTGATGTAGAGAACTGATAGGCCCCAGGCCCAAATGCTGCAACTGTGACAATAGGAGGTCTCAACCAGTTCGACCAATAATAACTAGCCCTAAGCAATGTCTGAGCTAGCGGAGGATCGTTAGAATGTGATCCACATACGCCATCGTGGATTTCAGCTAGCACTTTTTCTGACTCCTCTATTTCTAGACACTTAAGGAGAGTTCCATCTAGACCCTTCCTATACAAGTCACCAGAGACAAAGGCAAAGTGTAAGGGATGGAGGAAGGATTGGCATGGTGGATTTGCAAGAGGAATATGAGGTGGAAGATATGAAAAGATGGTAGGATTGGAAGATTTGTAAGCATGATAGCGTAATTCATCCACCAGGAACTTGAAGCAAAATTTATGCTTTTTCATTTGTAAGATGGATGTTGAAGTAACCAAGGCATTACCAACTTTGTTCTTAGCTCTAGGAATGGGCTGAAGTGTAACAGATATGAGATCATGCTTGAAGTAGTGCACCATTTTTTTGTAGAGAATCAACTTGTCATCTTTTATTTGATAATCAATATTTTTGAGCAGATTTTTATTTTTACTTTTCTTAGGTTTGGATACCACCACAATGTGGTTTTCACCATCCGACCATTGCTCTTTTCTTTTGAATTGATGACCATGATGTTTGATTGCTGATTTGACCTTTTTTGTTGCTAGTTCGCTGGTGGAAGAAGTAACAGGTGTTGATGCAAGATGAAATGAAGTGACCGGCTCAATAGCATTTATGCGAGGGGTGTCATCTCTGGTAATAAGAGAGGTTGATCCTATAGGGTAAGCTCCAAAAGTAGCTAGATCTAGACTTTTCATAGAAGAACTAGCGTGGTCCACTAAGGCAATACGAGGAACAAACTCATCAAACCCCACACAAGACCCATCAACCACGTCAGGATGGTTACTACAAGAATGAACCATATCAACATCCATATCATCAGTAGATATACATTTTTCTCCCCAAAGAAGTGAAGTAGAGGGAAGATCATCTCCCATTTGAACCATAGTGTGTAGTGGTGACTCATCTGTATCTGTGTCTGAATTACTGAGTATGGGAGTATTTCTAGAATCCTCTCTATAGATCCACTCTTGAATAGCTTGTTCTTCTCTGTCTGCTTCTAAAGGAATAGATGAAGGAACAAAAGTATCAAAGATCACCATAGCAGAAGTGGAAGGCTTCATGTGATCAGAAGGTCTCCCATATGACCTAGGAGAAACAGGTATAGAAGCAAAGGAACCCAGTTTATATTCACCCATACCAAGGCTCATCATCTTAAATGATTTCTCAGCAGCAACTAGAGACGTACTAGGATCATCAGTAGGTTCATTGTGAGGAACAAATTTTTCAGTAGCAGCAAGAGCATTGATAGCAATAGTATGGTCTCCAGGAATCACAACCTCAGTGCCATTGTACGGAAATTTGACGCACTGATGATAAGTGGAAGGAATAGCCTGCATGTCATGGATCCAAGGACGACCCAAAAGAATGTTATATGCGAGTGGGATGTCCAATACTTGGAAGCTAATATCTTTTGTGATAGGGCCCACTCGGATAGGCAGTGTGACAAGACTTTTGGAAGATCTTTCCACTTCATCGTAAGCTTTTATAGTAATCTTCTTTTTAGAATCCACAGCAAATTCTGACAAACCCAATTGTTGTATGACATTGAAAGAAACAATATTTAACCCTGCACCATTGTCTATCAGGACTCGGCAGACTCGGGTATTGTAGACTAGAACTTCAATGTGTAAAGCTAGATTATGTGGGTGAGCAATAGATATGTCATCTTCTGCAGAAAAGGAGAGAGATAGCAGAGATGAAATGTGGTTGACCATAGCCTGAAATTGATCTAGATCAATGTCATTGGGAACACGTGTTGTACGTAGAGCCTCATCAAGAATCTCTCTATGCGAAGAGGATAACCGAAGTAACTCAAGGATAGATATCTGTGCTGGTGTCTTTTGCAAATGTTGGACAAGATCATAGCTAGGGGTGGCTGAAGGAGCCACTTGTTTGGAAGGCAAAGCTTGCTTGGGATCTTGCACAGTTTTAAGGACAATCTTGGCTTGCCCCCTAGTAACAGCATTCATTGTCTCACTTCGGGAAGATGAACTACCACGTGTTTGCAAGACTAACTTTGGCTTACCATGATTGGTGTTATTATCATCTTGAGACCTCATCATTAGAACTCTCTCAATGGGCTCTACCATGTTAATCACAAGCGTATTAGAAGGATACATGTAATTGATCTTTGCATCATGATTCTTCTTATGTGTTTGAGAGGTTTCCCCCTTATCATGCTTAGGTAGAGGATCTTTGAAAGCTATGTGATCAAAATTTTTAGTTAAGCCATCAGTGGAGATTGTGCCATTCTCAATAAGATCCTGAATATCATCCTTAAGCCTAAAATAATTGTCTGTTGGATGTCCCTTGTTTCTATGATAATGGTAGTAATGATCTTCTCTCCACCAATCAGGCTTATTTATCGGATCCCAGTTACCAGGTTTATCAGGAAGTGTAAGATATCCATTGTCAACCAAAGTCTTAAGGATCACATCGTAAGGTTCTGCCAACTTGGTATAGACTCGCTTTCGAAATGAATTCTTAGGCTTATCTGCATATTGAGGTTTAGGAGCATTGTGAGTGTTTCTAGCTTCTTGTTGTTTTGCTGCATAGATAGCATTGGAGAGATTGAAAGCGGGCTCTTTAACTTTAGGAGCATCAACAACCCCATCATTAACAACATACTTGTTCTTATTCCAAGGTTTGTTCTTGTCTTTACCATTACCTTTAGCATCTTTATTAATAAAAATATCCCCTTTTCTTATAGCTACATCCTCAATCTGATATGCACTTTCAACCATGTCATTGAAAGAGGAGAACAGTTGCTTCCTTAGATCATAAAATAGCTCAGGCACCAGTGTGTTGACGAAAATGTCAATCTTTTCTCTTTCAGGTAGCTGATGAGGATATCGAGAATACAATGACCTCCAACATTGTAAGTAAGTTGCAAATGGCTCACCTTGATGTTGTCTTAGATTACCGAGATCTATCACAGTGACAGGTTGTTGGATGTTGTAAGAGTACTGCTGGGTAAATTGCTGAGCTAACTCATCAAAAGTCTTAAGCGGTGGTGTCAATTTCACAAACCATTCCAAAGCTTGGCCTCTTAAGCTTTGAGGGAATAAGCGTAGAAGATATGTGTCTTCATGAAGAAAGTCCATACTAAGAGCATAAAAATGACACACATGGTCATGAGGATCACCATTTCCATCATACTTGTCATATTTAGGAACCTCAATATCCTTAGGAAATGGGACCATGTATAGATCTTTATCAAAAGGAAGAGCACAAATTGATTCTACAAAAGAGACCTTTGGAGGCTCTCTTTCTAATGCCATTTGGGTAAGGCGTTGATTTGTCCAACGTAATTCTTCTTGAAGGACTTCCAATTCAATTGGTACTCTTTGTTGGACAATTTGTTTGACATCATAGCCAGGAGGAAGCTTGTATCCTCTAGAAGTCATATATTGAAAATATTGATCGCCATTACGCTCTAAAAGCTTATGCATCATTCGTTGGAAATCCACATCTTGTTCACATCTCATAAGATCCTCACTAGAAATCTCATCATTAGCCTCTGCCTCATGTTGAGAGGGAGGAGGTCTAGGTGGTGAAGAAGGCATAGCAAAAGTTGGCCTTGGAGGAGATCTTGGTGGCGTGTTGTTGCCATTGTTGCCATTGTTAAAAAGAGGTCTATGCTCATGATTACTAGTCTCAGGTTGCTCATGAAATATCCCTCTATAAGCCATGCGCCGAGTAGCATCCATCCTTTGTTGATTGTGTTCTTTGTCTAAGCGCGCTTGATTATCCTTACGCTCAAAGTGTTCTTGCAAGAGTTGAAACTTTTCTTGTTCAGTCAAAGTGAGTGAGACACTGTCTGTGTTTTTGGGGGTCTTGAATGCGGAAAAGAGGAAACCTCCTTTATACCACGGTGTAGCCTTAGAATTCTCAGATTGGTCAGAACTAGAACTGTTATTGCTAATGGGTGCTTTTGAACATCTAGTTCGAGAAGGTAACTGTGTATAATTTAACGGAGGATGACTCTCCTGCTCAAATTGAGACCGAGTTGTAACCGGCATGAAAAGAGATGTTGGTTGACTAATAGAATGAGACAAAGTTTCTTAGATTTGAGATAAGAAAAGCTAATAAAGATCACTTGTCAAAGTAGAACAATAGAGAGATGGCTCGTCAAAAGTGCTCAAGCACTTACAACAATCAATTGACTAAAGCCGAGCAACGAGCAAGAAGCTCAATAAGCAAGTAGCTAGAGAGGTAACCGTGATGCGACAAGTGATCAAGAGTAGCATTTGTTAAGCTCAAATCCAATACTTTTAGCTCATTTGTTTCAGTGTAGAACAAATCTAAACATGTAAGTAACAAACCAATTTCAAGTAAGAACAGAAAAGGACACTCTACAGCAGGTTAAAGTGCAAGTTTAGCAACTCCGAATTGTAGCAATGACAGGACAGTAGAAATGACTCAGGATTCTTGGTTGAGGGTATGCAAGGATACTTCAATATCATATGACTCTTGACCAGTGAACGTGAAAAACTCAGTTTTGAAGCGCTTGGACCAAATTTGTAGATTGAATAGTGCAATTTCTTAGTTTGACAAGCAGTAGCAATAGATAAAAGACAGGTTTGCAAACAGTATGGGATCAAACATGTCATAGAACACTTGAAACAAGGGCAAAAGCAACCTTTCCAAGACAAGCACTTGTGATATCAAAATAGAGAACCTTATGAATGCTACCATTTGTTTGAATGTTGAGAACGTTTACATTGGTATAGCACAATCGAAGACAATTCAAGCAATTACTACCTAGAAGGACAAGGCTCATTACTTAACAACGTGGCCCACAACTTGATGCTCCCTTGCCTCACACCAAGTGGTTGCCCACAAGAGATATTGGCGTTGTCATGGAAGTGTCAAAAACACAACCAAAGGAACACATATGGTGAGTGTCTTGGGGTGATCCGAGTAAGTCCACTTGGATCAATCCTTGCACCAAGAAGCTAAGCGGCTAAAATAGGGTGGCCTCTATCTAATGGTTCATAGTAAGGGTTTCCGTTCATAGCACCCCTCTTGCTCCTCATAAAGGACTAGGACCTCGCGGCCTCAAGAGTACCTTAAGCATTCTTGCTTAATGCTTTCCTCATGGTCACAATCCCACAAGTTACTCACATCAAGCGAAGATAAGTACTATGTCTACCAAGGTTTTGTGTCCTCGATAGCCTTGAGATTATAGTGAGTTGGAATCACTCGCTACCAAGGAAAATGATGACAAGGTTGTCCCCACTTGGGTCGTTCCTCTTGATTGCTCAACAGCAGGCCCGCTAAAGGATCCTATACTAAACAAAGAATGGATGATTTTTGAGATTCAAGGTTTTTGATTCACCACAAGGGTGAAGAGCATACTCCCCTATCTCAAAAACTTCTCCCAAACACACCAAACAAAATCCAATTACCCCCTTGCTTTCAAAATCCCAAGATGGGTCAAGATTTCTATTTCACCACAAGGGTGAAGAGCATACTCTCCTACCACCTCAAAATTTCTACAACAAGGTATTAAGTGCCTATGAAAGGAAACAACTAGTATATGCCGCACTTAATAAAGAAAGCAATTAAACAAGCACTTGATTTGGTTTTTTTATGCTTAGGGCAGCCCTGCAAAAACCATTAGTAGCCCTCTTTGACATGCGGTTTTAGCAAATTTCAAGCAAGAAGCACCTACAACCACAACTTGTTAGACCAACAAGAGTTAGGAGAATCAAAATCCAAAATCTAACAATGATTAGCACATGAAAAATTAGATAATGTGCAAAAATAACTAATCAAATGATAGAATCTGAAAATGAAACCATCATGGTTGGATTGGGCTTGGAAAGACCTTTCCACTGATATATCACACTTAAACTTTTGATACCATTTGCAAAATTTCAAAAAAAAATGGGCACCCATTTTCTAGAGTGGCACGGATTTGAAAACGCTAAAATTTTCAAAAAAATTGAAAACAACAAATAAACTAGCAAAATTCAATAGACAATACCAGACGACATTTAATAGCTAAAACGCGACATTTAAAAGCTGGCAAGCATGATTAATATGTGCATAGGCGTGAGCAGAATATGCAGACGCATGAATAGAATATATGGACGTGTGAATAGAATGCACAAAGGCGTGAATAAAATGCTCATAGGCGTGAAAAGAATGCTTATAGGTGTAAAAAGAATGTGCAGAGGCGTGAAAAGAATATGCAGACGCGTGAAAAGAAAATGTAGACGCGTGAACAGAATGCTCACAGGCGTGAACAGAATGCTCACAGGCGTGAACAGAATACTTGCCTGCGTGAACAAAATACTCACAGGCGTGAACAGAATGCCCGCAAGCGGTGTTTCACCTGTTTGCGCAAAATTAACGAAAATAAATGACGAAAATGCAGAAAATGAAGGACAAAATGAAACTATTTTGCCCCACGGTGGGCGCCAAAAATGTGTGCTATAAATGTGTCACACTTCTATGGATCATTACATGCAAGGAAACTCAAGAATGAGCCCTCACAAATCGATCCATAGCTCCCTAGGCATGGAGTGCAAGGGCTTTAAGAATGCTCTCAGCTAGAGCTATTAAGCCTATAACCTTGCTAGTAAACCATGCAATGGGAGATTCAAGGAAGACAAGGGCAAGAATGCCAATATCCCCAAGAATCAAGAATGAAATGCAATGCAAGCTAGATTAAGAATGGAAATGCAAGCTAAGCTATGAAAATGAAAGATGCAAGTGTTACAACCCAAGCTAATTACTCTATGTGAGCTAATCTAGAGCATAGAAATGAATCTAATCTAAGAAAGCATAAATATGAAGCTAAGCTAAGAATGTAAGGAATGAGATGTAGAATGCAAGAATGCTCCAAATCTCCAAAAGCTCCAAAGTGTACCTAGAAAACCTGCAGCATAATATTAGCATAAAAAGTTGGGGATCTAGAATGAAGAAGAGAGCTCTTCTTTTATAGGAAATGAGAAGGAATGGACCATGGAGATTAAGAGGCAAAAGATTTAATCAAGGGTGGAGCTTAAAAGAAGAGCAATCCATGTGCACAAGTATCCTTCAATAAGAAAATAAGAGTTGACTTTTGTGTCCATATGAGACAAAAAGTGATTTTTCCCTTTTTATAAAATAAGAATAATGCTTTATTTGTGCAACTTAGGATAAGAGGAAAAGTGGGGGCTTTTTATTTATTAAAAGGGGAGGGAATTCCTTTTAAATAAATAGAAACTTAGGATAAGATGGTTAGCCCATAGAAAATAATCGAATAAATGATAGAACTAGGATTTGATCAAGAGCAAGCAATTGATGATTTTAGCAAAAATGCTAGCAAGGGGCTAATAGTCTAGGTGACCATTTTTAGGTGTATACACTTGCAGACCATGTCCTTTTTATCTGGATCAACAAAACCTTCAGGTTGTTCAATGTAGACTTCTTCATAAAGAATTCCATTGAGAAATGCAGATTTTATATCCATCTGATATACCTTAAATCTTTTATGTGCTGCATAGGCAAGTAGAGTTCTTACACCTTCTAATCTTGCAACAAGAGCAAAAGTTTCTCCATAATCTATACCTTCTTCTTGAGAATAACCTTTACATACCAATCTAGCTTTGTTTCTAGATACTTGACCATCTTCATTCAGCTTATTCCTAAATACCCATTTTGTTCCAATTACATTCTTATCTTTAGGTCTAGGTACAAGAGTCCATGTTTTGTTCTTTTGTATTTGTTCTAATTCTTCATTCATTGCTTCAATCCAACTTTCATTTTTCAATGCATCTTTGATATTTTTAGGTTCAAAATCAGTAAGCAGACATGTACCTTTTAGCTTGCTTCTTGTCATAGTACCATCTGATTTGTTTCCAATAATTTGATCTAGTGTATGATTCCTTCTGACATATTTGGCTAGTATAGGTTCCTTGCTTTTTGAATGATTCATGTTGTTGTCTTCTAGGATCTCTTCTTCAGGTTTCTCGGGCTCGGTAGATATTTGCTCGGTAACTTTAGGCTGAGACTCGGTTTGAATTTCTTCTTGTGACTCGGTTTCTTCTTGTGACTCAGTTTGAACTTCTTCCTGTGACTCGGTAACTGTGCTCGGCTCGGTAGATATAGTTTCCTCATTGATAGTTGTGTCTGCCAATGTTTCAGGTTCAATGTAAACGAATCTTTTGTAGTTTTCAGGTTCCCTTTTTCTTTCTTCTTCAGTCTTTTGTACAAACTCATCAAATTTTACATGTATACTTTCTATGACTTTGTGAGTAGATAAGTTCAGACATTTGTATGCCTTGCTTTTGCTAGAATATCCTAAGAATATTCCTTCATCACTTTTCACATCAAATTTATTTCTTCTGGATTCTTTTAAGATATAACATTTGCTACCAAATACTTTCATGTAACTTACATTGGGTTTATAGCCATACCATAGTTCATAAGGAGTTTTGAATGTGTCTTTCTTCAATTGTACTCGGTTCAAGGTATGAACTGCAGTGCTGATAGCTTCCTTCCAGTACTTTATAGCGATGTTCTTTTCTATCATTAGAGTCCTTGCACAATCCATAATAGATCTGTTTCTTCTTTCTGCTATTCCATTCTGCTCAGGAGTTCTAGGAGCTGATACCTGCCTTTTGATTCCTCTTTCAATGCAAAAGTTGTTGAAATCATGGGAGATGAATTCACCACCTCTGTCTGATCTTAAGCATTTCAATCTTTTCCCTGTTTCCTTTTCCACACTTTCCAAGTACCATTTGAACTTTTCAAATGCTTCTGACTTTTCTCTTAAATACATAACAGTCATCATTCTAGAATAATCATCAACGAAAAGAATAAAGAATTTATCTCCAGTATAGCTTTGTATTCCAATAGGTCCACATAAATCAGTATGCACAATTTCCAAAATTTTTGTAGACTGATAGTTCTTACTCTTAAAACTAGTTTTACTCATTTTGCCAATCTGACAATTCTTACATAGACCAGTATCAGGTTTCTTCAAAGTAGGAATGCCTCTAACCTTCTTGAATTTGCTTATTTTTATCATGTTATCAAAGTTCACATGACATAACCTTTTGTGCCATAGCCAACTTTCTTCAATTTGAGCAATAAAACATGAATATTCATTAAGATCAAGATAAAATAAGTTACCTTTTGTTTGTTTGCCTGATCCAATGAGTTTTCCTTTTTCATCCAGCAGTCTTGCTTGACCATTCATGAATTCAACCTTGAAACCAGTGTTGATTAGCTATGCTACACTTAGAAGATTATGTTTTAGTCCTTCAACCCAATAAGCATTATCACATATGAGTTCTTTGGTTAATGAGATTCTTCCTTTTCCTTTTATACAACAAGGTTCATTGTTTCCAAATCTTACATTGCCACTATCACAGTCTTCTAGGTATTCAAATTTTGTCTTGTCACCAGTCATGTGGTGTGAACATCCACTGTCTATTATCCATATATCATCTTTTCTTATATGAGAAATAAGTGCCATCTTATCTTCATCATCATCAGATTCATCTTTTATAGCAATAAAGATAATTTCTTCTTCACTATCATCAAAATCTTTAGTCATAAAACATGTTTTCTTACCTTTATCCTTGAATGATTTGAAATTCTTTTTGCCATAGTACTTGTGACTTCTCTTCTCTTCCTTGACCTGCTTGTTTGGCCACCTAGCTGCAATATGTCCAATTTCTTCACATGAAAAATAGATTAAAGGAGTTTTACCTTTATATTTACCTTTCCCTTTAGAGTACTTCTTTGCAAGTAATGCTTCTACAATTTCAAGATCACTATCAGAACTTTCTTCTGATACTTCTTCACTTTCTGACTGAACTTCTTTTATTTTCTTGTTCTTCTTTAGTGAAACCTTGGCCTCAAATGCTGACTCAATATTTTTGGAACTTGGAACATAGTTGTCATAGTTGTCTAATTCAAAGGCTGTCAATCTTCCAACTAAAGCATCCAAAGTTATATTGTGGTTTGTTTCACATCTTCTTTCTTGAATAGCTGATACTCTAATTGCATAGATAGGGAGTAGTGTTCTAAGTACCTTACTTATAACAGTTTCATCAGAGATTGTTCCTCTAGAAGCTCTAATTGCACTAACACTTGCTTTGATTCTTTCAACATATTTTGCAATGTTTTCATCTTCTTTCATATTCATCTTGTCGAACTATCCTCTTAGGCTTTCTGCTTTGGCTCTTTTCACATTTGCATCACCACCATATATTTTCTTCAGTGCCATCCACATTTCATATGCAGTAGTGCATTCTTTAATATCATCAAATTCTTCATAGCTAAGAGCAGATGCAATGTCTATCATCATGGTGTTATGAGTCTTCTTCTCTGCAATGTCTTCAATAGTTAATGCGCCAGTAGGAACTGTGTATTCTTCATCAATGTATTTGCATCCTGAATCACCAATGGAAGCCAAATGAAGTCACATGAGACCTTGCCATGTTGAAAAGTTATCTCTGTTGAGCTTCAGAATTTCCCTCTTGTAAGACATCCTGATCTTTAGCTTAGGTCCTTGAAACCCTTCCTGCAAGAACCACAAGCTCTGATACCAATTGATGGAATATGGATGAACTGACTGAGAGGGGGGGGGTGAATCCTTCAACCATTGTGTGACATTAGAGACAATACATAATTTGAGTAGCAATTTCCTTCAGACAATTGTTTCCAACAATGTGGAACCCATGTATCAACCCACTCACTTGACTCACACTAATCCCAATCACACTAAAGATAACTCGGACAATAACAAGCCAACTCTCATGTCCAAATTGTCCATGTACCAGCATCTGAGCTTCGAAATGAATGCATTTTTGAAGAATCTTTCACAGTTTGACAATCCAACCTATCTCCTATTCTACCCAACTCAACCAACCAAAAGAATCTACACACCACTGAATCAAGAGTCCCCCCCTGTGACAATGCTGAAGTACACCAATCAACAATAGAACGGGTATCAATGAGTTCTACACCTGAAATCCTCAGTTGCTCCTTAACTAGTGCTCTCTTTAGGCATGCACCTACTCCATCATGCTCCCCTTTTCCATGACCAGCCTAAAAAAAAATTCCAAATATGAGGTACACCTCTCTCTACATGCATTCTACATAACCAATAAAACATATGAGCATTTTTGAATTGACCTGTGCAATTATCTGACCAAATGAGATGTCTATCCATAGCAATATTATTTTCCTGCACCCACTCAAAATAATTCTCAAAGCAATGTTGGACAAACTCAGATGAGTGCAATCTATCATCGCTCATATAAAAATGGTACTCTCTGATTATCTTCTGGTCATCTTCTGTACTATCAGGGGAATGGCTATATGTTATGTGCACAAAAATAGAAACCTGAATAGAATTGCAATATTGATCTTGCAACTCATTTTGGGGCTGCAATGTATAGTTCTCTGCAAAGTCAACAACTGATATAATAGTGCTAATCAGGAAAGTGTCCTTACACATCCTAAATTGTTTATCCAACCACTGAGACCTATGACTATGCCTTGCATACTTGTAAAAAATATTCTTCCTGAAATCTGAAATAAAATCAGCTACCTTGCATTCTTTAGTAACCAACTCACATCTAGAGCCTTCACCTCCACTTTTTAATGTATATTTAATGGTTTCATATACCTTTTTGTGGACAATTGTCTTTCCAAAATTGTGTTCGCAGCCCTCATGAAAACATTCAACAAACTTCACTAGCCCACCACACTCTGAGCACTTGTCATTTAAGCAATCTTTTCTATAAAAGAAACATCCATCATCTCTAGGACATAAAAAATGATCTAGCAAGTCTCTTGATGATTTTGGAAGAGCACTTGCACCACACTCCTCCAACATTTCACTACTGTGCAAAGTAGAATGAATGGATCGTAATAATTCATGGTGCATTGAAAACTCCACATGATATTTGCAACAACAAGTATTTCAAATCTTAACAAGCACACCAAAAAAAGGCTTCAGGGCTTCAAAAGCTCTTTGTGATAGTTGCAATGTTGGATGTGTCTCACAAATTTTTTTCAACAACATTGTTTGACTCACCTCCAAATAATGTTTGGAATGCAGGGTGTGGTCTGGAATGCCAATTCTCAACTTCAAGACATCCTTCACATTTGGTGACACTCTTGAGTTAGATTGCCAAAATAGTTGAATTTGATCCTTCACAGCATCGGTAAGCTTCTTATCACAACGTGAAAGTCTCCCACCATAAGCCCATGTATCATTTTGAAGAGGATCATCAATTCTTTCTCTTCTTGCAAGTGCTCTATCCAAAGTTTTACGATTTAGATTCAAGTCAACACAAGTTTGTCTCATCAAATGAGCCTTTCTCAAATGATGACTTACCAAAGAGGTTGTAATAACCCTCCTAGTGGCTCTCTTATCTTTTTCCTTGGTAGTCTTCCCAATGGAATTCAGAGCACTAAAAATATTTCTCACAATAATAGCATTCCGCTCTTTTTTCTTGTTCACACTAATCTTCAATTTGACTAGTATACGTCTCATCTTCTGCATCTTTAACAATTGCACACACATTTGACATTGCTCAACCAACGTCTTGTGCCTAAAAAATTGATCAAATATTTTTGAAACCCACAACCAAATGGTTCTTTCTCATCTCTTGCCATCGAAATTTCTCATTATGTTCTCATCAATTTCAAGTAACCATTTAGTTCTTCTTGAAGGTCTCAATTTTGAAGTTTGTCTTTCTTCCTCCGAAGCAACTTCATTTCTCATATAATTTGGAGATTTGTAATGTTGGTTTGGTTCTTCTGCACCATTATCATTGTCAATTCCTTCATATTCAATCGGTGGATTGTCATTCGCAATGTCCACACTTTCATTGGCCACATCTACATGTTCATTTTCAAAACCTACATTTTCATCTTTGAAACCTAAATTCTCATTTTGAAAACCTACATTTTCATCTTCAAATTCATGTTCTTCACTTGAAACCACATTCAAAGGTGGGTCTATGCTGACATCTTCATTCATATTTAAAATTCCTTGTCTCTTATTCCGATGGGCAACCCTATCCTTTTCTCTATACACTTCAACATCTTCATTTGTGAGTCTCCTCTTCCATTTATGCTTTTGACAACTACTACTCCCCATAGTTAAACCAAAAAGTGGATGCAAATACCTTTGGTAATAGAGAAAATCTCTCCCAAAAAAGATGAAATACCTTTGGTAATCAAGAAGATCACCCCACAAAAAGATGAAATACCTTTTCTAATATAGAAAATCACCCCAAAAAAGATGAAATACCCTAGGTAATTGAGAAAATCACCCCAAAAAAAGATGAAATACCTATGGTAATATAGAAAATCACCCCAAAAAGTGGTTTTTTGTCTTCTCACTGCAACTCGAATCCCGTAATTTAGGCAAAACATGTGACTCTCTAGAGGGACCCAAAGAATCTTTCTTTTTGTTAACACCAGTGAAAAGAATCGAATATTTGATATTGTTAGATATCTGATATCTCACTCTCTCTTTCTCACTCTCACTCTCCTCTCTCCTCTCTTTCTCTCCTCTCTCTCTCTCACCTAGAGAGAGAGAGAGATCTCACTCACCTTTCTCTCTCCTCTCTTTATCTCCTCTCCCCTCTCTTTCTCTCTCTCACCTAGAGAGAGAGAGGAGAGAGGAGAGAGGAGAGAAAGAGATAGAGAGAGAGAGAGGAGAGAAAGAGATGAGAGAGTTGAGAGGGTTCTAATGTGTCGAAAGGGGTCATGGGGACTTCATAGGGGTCATAATGCATGATAAGCTATACTCAGACCCCTAGGAAGTCCTCATGACCCCTTTCAACACATTTGAATGTTCAAGTGTGTCATAAGGGGTCATATGACCCCTTAGGACACACTTGAGCATTCTAATGTGTCAAATGGGGTCATGAGGACTTCCTAGGAGGCCTAACATGTGATAAGGCATACTAGGACCCCTAGGAAGTCCTCATAACCCATTTCGACATATTAGAATGTTCAAGTGTGTCCTAAAGAGTCATAGGACCCCTTAGGACACACTTGAGCATTCAAATGTGTCAAAAGGGGTCATGGGGAATTCCTAGGGGTCCTAACACATGATAAGGCATACTAGGACCAATATGAAGTCTTCATGACCCCTTTTGACACATTTGAATGCTCAAGTATGTCCTAAGGGGTCGTAGGACCCCTTAGGACACTCTTGAGCGATCTAAAGTGTCAAATGGGGTCATGAGGACTTCCTAGGTGTCCTAACATGTGATAAGGCCTACTAGGACCCCTAGGAAGTCCTCGTGACCCCTTTCGACACATTTGAATGCTCAAGTGTGTCCTAAGGGGTCCTAGGACCCCTTAGGACACACTTGAGCATTCTAATGTGTCGAAAGAGGTCATGGGGATTTCTTAGGGGTCCTAACATGTGATAAGGTGTACTAGGATGCCTAAGAAGTCCCAATGACCCCTTTCGACACATTGGAATCTTCAAGTGTGTCTTAAGGGGTCGTAGGATGCCTTACAACACACTTGAGCATTCTAATGTGTCGAAAGGGGTCATGGGGACTTCATAGGGGTCCTAACGAGTGATAAGGCCTACTAGGACCCCAAGGAAGTCCTCATGACCCCTTTCAAAACATTTCAATGCTCAAGTGTGTCCTAAGGGGTCGTAGGACTCATTAGGACATACTTGAGTGTTTTAATGTGTTGTAAGGGGTCATGGGGAGCTCCTAGGGGTCCTAACGCATGATAAGGCATACTAGGACCACCAGGAAGTCCACATGACCCCTTTTGACACATTAGAATGCTCAAGTGTGTCCTAAAGAGTTGTAGGACAACTTAGGACACACTTGAGCATTCTAATGTGTTGAATGGGGTCATGGGGACTTCCTAGGGGTCGTAATGCGTGATAAGGTGTATTAAGAACCCTGGGAAGTCCTCATGACCCCTTTCAACACATTGGAATGCTCAAGTGTGTCCTAAAGAGTCTTAGGACCCCTTAGGACACACTTGAGAATTCTAATGTGTCGAAAGGGGTCATGGGTACTTCCTAGGGGTCCTAACATGTGATAAGGCATACTAGGACCCCTAGGAAGTCCTCATGACCCCTTTCAACACATTTAAATGCTCAAGTGTGTTTGAAGGGGTTGTAGGACCCCTTAGGACACACTTGAGCATTCTAATGTGTCAAAAGGGGTCATGGAGAATTCCTAGGGGTCCTAATGCCTGATAAGGCATACTAGGACCCCTAGGAAGTCCTCATGACCCCTTTCAACACATTGAAATGCTCAAGTGTGTCCTAAGGGGTCATAGGGCCCCTTAGGACACACTTGAGCATTCTAATCTATCAAAAGGGGTCACGGGGACTTCTTAGCAGTCCTACCACATGATAAGGCGTACTAGGACCCCTAGGAAGTCTCCATGACCCTTTTCAACATATTGGGATTCTCAATTGTGTCCTAAGGGTTTGTAGGACCCCTTAGGACACACTTGAGCATCACAATGTGTTTAAAGGGGTCGTGGAGACTTCCTAGGGGTCCTAATATGTGATAAGGCCTACTAGGATCCCTAGGAAGTCGTCATGAACCCTTTCAACACATTTGAATGTTCAAGTGTGTCCTAAGGAGTTGTAGGACCCCTTAGGACACACTTGAGCATTCTAATGTGTTGAAAGGCATCATGGGGACTTTGTAGGTGTCTTAACATGTGATAAGGCCTACTAGGACCCCTAGGAAGTCCTCATTACCCCTTTCGACATATTTGAGTGCTCAAGTGTGTCCTAAGGGGTCGTAGGACCCCTTAGGACACACTTGAGCATTCTAATGTGTCAGAAGGGGTCATGGGGAATTCCTAGGTTTCCTAACATGTGATAAGGCATATTAGGACCCCTAGGAATTCCTCATGACCCCTTTTGACACATTTGAATGCTCAAGTGTTTTGTAAGGGGTCGTAAGACCCCTTAGGACACACTTGAGCATTCTAATGTGCCAAAAGGCATCGTGAGGACTTCCTAGGATTTGTAACGTGTGATAAGGTGTACTAGGACCCCTAGGAAGTCCTCATGACCCCTTTCAAAACATTAGAACACTCAAGTGTGTCCTAAGGGGTCCTACAACCCCTTAGGACACACTTGAGCATTCTAATATTTTGAAAGGGGTCATGAGGACTTCCTAGGGGTCCTAAGGCATGATAAGGTGTACTAGGACCCCTAGGAAGTCCTCATGACCCCTTTCGACACATTTGAATGTCAAGTGTGTCCTAAGGGGTCATAGGACACCTTAGGAGACACTTGAGCATTCTAATGTGTTGAAAGGGGTCATGGGGACTTCCTAGGGGTCCTAACATGTGATAAGGCATACTAGGACCCCTAGGAAGTCCACATGACCCCTTTCAACATATTTGAATGCTCAAGTGTGTCCGAATTGGTCGTAGGACCCCTTAGGACACACTTGAGCATTGTAATATGTCGAATGGGGTCATGAGGACTTCCTAGGGATTCTAAAGCATGATAAGGCATACTAGGACCCCTAGGAAGTCTTCATGACCCATTTTGACACATTGGAATGCTCAAGTGTGTCTTAAAGAGTCGTAGGACCCCTTCGGACATACTCGAGTATTCAAATGTGTCAAAATGGGTCATGGGGACTTCCTTGGGGTCCTAACACATTATAAGGCATATTAGGACCCCTAGGAAGTCCTGATGACCCCTTTCAACACATTTGAATGCTCAAGTGTGTCCTATGGGGTTGTAGGACCCCTTAGGACACACTTGAGTGTTCTAATGTGTCGAAAGGGGTCATGGGGACTTCCTAGGGGTCCTAACGCATGATAAGGCATACTAGGACCCCAATGAAGTCTTCATGACACCTTTCAACACATTTTAATGCTCAAGTTTGTCCTAAGGGGTCGTAGGATATGTTAGGACAGACTTGAGCATTCTAATGTGTCGAAAGAGGTCATGGGGACTTCCTAGGAGTCCTAATTCATGATAAGTCATACTACAACCCCTATGAAGTCCTCATGACCCATTTCAACACATTTGAATGCTCAAGTGTGTCCTAAGGGGTCGTAGGACCCCTTAGGACACACTTGAGTGTTCTAATGTGTCGGAAGGGATCATGAGGACTTCCTAGGGGTCCTAACGGGTGATAAGGCATACTAGGACCCCTAGGAAGTCCTCATGACCTCTTTCGACATATTTGAATGCTCAAGTGTGTCCTAAGGGGTCGTAAGACCCCTTAGGACACACTTGAGTAGTCAAATGTGTCAAAAGGGGTCATGAGGACTTCCTAGGGGTCCTAACGCATGATAAGGTGTACTAGGACCCCTAGGAAGTCCTCATGACCCCTTTCAACACATTTGAATTTTCAAGTGTGTCCTAAGAGGTCATACGACCCCTTAGGACACACTTGAGCATTCAAATGTTTCGAAAGGGTCATGAGGAGTAAGACACACTTGAGTGTTCTAATGTGTCGAAAAGGGTCATGGGGACTTCCTAGGGGTCCTAACGCATGATAAGGCATACTAGGACCCCTAGGAAGTCCTCATGACTCCTTTCAACACATTTTAATTCTCAAGTGTTTCCTAAGGGGTCGTAGGACCTCTTAGGACACACTTGAGTGTTCTAATGTGTTGAATGGGGTAATGAGGACTTTCTAGGGGTTCTAACATGTGATAAGGCATACTAGGACCCCTAGGAAGTCCTCATGTCCCCTTTCGACACATTGGAATGCTCAAGTGTGTCCTAAAGAGTTATAGGACCCCTTAGGACACACTTGAGCATTCAAATGTGTCAAAAGGGGTCATGGGGACTTCCTAGGGGTCCTATCGCATGATAAGGCATAGTAGGACCACTAAGAAGTCCTCATGACCCCTTTCGACACATTTGAATGCTCAAGTGTGTCCTAAGGGGTCGTAGGACCCCTTAGGACACACTTGAGCATTCTAATGTGTCGAAAGGGGTCATGGGGATTTCATAGGGGTCCTAACATGTGATAAGGCATTCTAGGACCCCTAGGAAGTCCTCATGACCCCTTTCGACACATTAGAATGCTCAAGTGTGTCCTAAGGGGTCGTAGGACACCTTAGGACACACTTGAATGTTCTAATGCATCAAAAGGGGTCATGAGGACTTTCTAGGTGTCCTAACAAATGATAAGGTGTACTAGGATCCCTAGGAAGTCCTCATGACCCCTTTTGACACATTGAAATGCTCAAGTGTGTCCTAAGGAGTTGTAGGACCCCTTAGGACACACTTGAGCATTCTAATGTGTTGAAAGGGGTCATGGGGACTTCCTAGGTGTCCTAATGTGTGATATGGCATATTAGGACCCCTAGGAAGTCCTCATGACCCCTTTCGACATATTTGAAAGCTCAAGTGTGTCTTAAGGGGTCGTAGGACCCCTTAGGACACACTTTAGCATTCTAATGTGTCAAAAGGGGTCATGAGGACTTCTTAGGAGTCCTAACATGTGATAAGGTGTACTAGGACCCCTAGTAAGTCCTCATGACCCCTTTCGACACATTTGAATGCTGAAGTGTGTCGTAAGGGGTCATAGGACCCCTTAGGACACACTTGAGTATTCTAATGTATTGAAAGGGGTCATGGGGACTTCCTAGGGGTCCTAACGCATGATAAGGAATACTAGGACCCATAGGAAGTCCTCATGACACCTTTTGACACATTGGAATGCTCAAGTGTGTCATAAGGGGTCATAGGACCCCTTAGGACATAGTTGAGCATTCCAATGTGTCAAAAGGAGTCATGGGGACTTCATAGGTGTCCTAATGTATGATAAGGCATACTAGGACCCCTAGGAAGTCCTCATGACCCCTTTTGACACATTGGAATGCTCAAGTGTGTCCTAAGGGGTTGTAGGACCCGTTAGGACACACTTGAGCATTCTAATGTGTCGAAATGGGTCATGGGTACTTCCTAGGCGTCCTAACACATGATAAGGCATACTAGGACCTTTAGGAAGTCCTCATGACCCCATTCGACACATTAGAATGCTCAATTGTGTCCTAAGGGGTTGTGCATTCTAATGTGTCGAATGGGGTCATGAGGACTTCCTAGGGGTCCTAACATGTGATAAGGTGTACTAGGACCCCTAGGAAGTCCTCATGAGCCCTTTCAACACATTGGAATGCTCAAGTGTGTCCTAAGGTGTCGTAACACATGATAAGGCATACCAGGACCCCTAGGAAGTGCTCATGACCCCTTTCGACACATTTGAATGCTCAAGTGTTTCTAAGGGGTCGTAGGACCACTTAGGACACACTTGAGCATTCTAATGTGTCAAAAGGAGTCATGGGAACTTTCTAGGGGTCCTAATGCATGATAAGGCATACTAGGACCCCTAGGAAGTCCTCATGACCCCTTTCAACACAACACAATGCTCAAGTGTGTCCTAAGGGGTTTACGACCCCTTAGGACACACTTGAGTGTTCTAATGTGTTGAAAGGGGTCATGGGGACTTCCTAGGGGTCCTAACACATAATAAGGCATATTAGGACCCCTAGGAAGTCCTCATGACCCCTTTTGACATATTAGAATGCTCAAGTGTGTCCTAAGGGGTCGTAGGACTCCTTAGGACACACTTGACCATTCCAATGTGTCAAAAGGGGTCATGGGGACTTCATAGGGGTCCTAATGCATGATAAGGTGTACTAGGACCCGTAGGAAGTCCTCATGACCCCTTTCGACACATTGGAATGCTCAAATGTGTCTTAAAGAGTCGTAGGACCCTTTTGAACACATTTGAGTGTTCAATTGTGTCGAAAGGGGTCATGGGGACTTCCTAGGTGTCTTAGTACCCCTTATTACGCGTTAAGACCCCTAGGAAGTCCTCATGACCTCTCTCTCTCTCTCTCACACACACACACATCTAGAGGCTTCACCTCAAATTTTTAATGTATATTAAAAGGTTTCATATATATTTTTGTGGACAATGTACCTTAAATGTTCTTACATCAATTTTTATGCCACTATTATTTTCTAGAATAGATGATGAGTGTACAATGGTTCTTCAAGTGTGTGAAATTTCTTTTTGAGAGTTAAAAAATTAATTGTTTGTATTCAATCAAGGGGAAGTCCATTGACATCTACTTATTCAGTATAGTCAGACCGTTGAAATTACAAGGAGTTTGTAGCAAAATCCTGTGCTGGATATTTTCAAGAGGATTTGGGTTGAAACTGTCTGTCCTCAAATCAACTGTGCAGGTATTTTTTTGAAATCATTTTGTATATCAAATAATATAATACATACTAATATAAATATTTATATTATAATATTTATGCTATGCTATTATTATTTAATATTAATATTTAAAATGAAATTAATATTAACATAACAAAAATATAATTTAATATGAAACTTGAATTAATATTAATATAAAAATAATACAACTTAATTTATAACACAATTAATATTACTATTAAAAAATAACATTTATTATGAAACTTGAATTTGGGAAAAGTGGGATATTTGAAATTTCAAAATAGGTGGGCTTTATTGGATATCCGATATTATCGGATATCTGATAATATCAGATATCCGATTAGGCTTGGTATTTACTTCGGCATTACCCAACGTGGGTGGTCAACCCTTTAGGCATGTTCCAGGAGATAGTTCGTGATACTGAGACTTTGACCATGTAGCTGACGACTATTTTTTCACCCGAAATTGATGAAACAAAAAGGGTTTCTTAAAGACATTATCAGCTTTCCATCGATATAATTGCTGTCAAATTTTGAGTTCTATAAGTAATTATTACTTATTTTTCAATTGAGTTGTCTTTAAAGTCACAACTGACATACTAATTGAAAAACAACTATAACTTTCAAACCGTTTAACCTTTTTGAAATTTGAAACATGCATCACATTCTATGCTTCAGCTACTATAAGAAAAAAAAGAAGTTTTGAATTTGGTAAAATTTTGAATTAGTTAAGGTGGTCAGACATGAGAGTTTTTTTATTCTGAAAAAGTTGTAGCAGAAAATTCATAATTAATTATTTATTTGACCAAAAATTATAAAAAAATATGTGTCACATCTGGGCATGAGTCTACTACTTATATCTAGAATCTTGGGAAAATATATCAACATTTGATTGTGATTAAGGTGGTTAGACATACACGTACTTTTTATCTTTTCCTTGAAATTTTTGTAGTACTACATTGAAATCTAAAATTTTGAACAATTAGACAAAAAAAAATTCAAACAAGGGCTAGTAGTTTAGAAACTACATTCAATTTCCTACAAATTCTATTCTTACAACTTTTTCACATAAGCTTCATAAGATGTTCAACCTTTTATGTCAAGTTGACTAACCCTGATTTTCTAATTTTTCATTGCCACTTAAGGCCATAGTTTGGTATACCATGATCCTGCACATACCCACATACTGAAACATGAAGAAAACATTAGATGGCACCCATAAATCACTATAATATATTAATAGATTTCATAATTGATTTCATTTTTAAAAAAAAACTAAATTTGTTGTTGATTTTTTGACCAACAAAGACTGTTCATTCAATGAGAATGCTATACTCTCAACGAATTCTCCGACCATCTGTCGTCGATATTTCAACGCCACTACCTTAAGTTCAACGACAATGCTATACAATCGACGTATTTTATCGATCGATTTTCTAACCATATGTGGTAAAAAATGCAAAAAGAAATGTTAGCTATTTACGATTATTTCGACCACCATTATACAATTATTTTGACCAACATTGGTCAAAAGTGATAAAAGATATGTCGGACATTCTTCAAGATTGAAGTGATTATTTCAATGTCAGATCAGTCGATAGTTCGACAACTATAATGGTCGAATATGAGACAAACATATAATGTGTTGAATAATCGATGCAGAAAGTTTGACAACAATAACGGTCATTTGGTCGACCAATTTGCATCTAAAAATTGACTAATCGTCGTCGAAAATCAAGCTAAAATTTACTAGTGAAATGAGGGATTAAATATAAAATTGTGAATTCATGGCACTTTCCACCATTATAATTTTTTGTAAATGGGGTTGATTGAAATATTAAAGAGTATAGTTTCATATTATGTAACTTGCAGGAGTGTTCAATGTTGTTTTTAATTAAAACATAATGATGTCCTGTGTAGGTAGACTATGCATTTTATTCATTTTAACAATGCTATGATGAGGGTTTCATGAAATAGAAAAGATTGATCATTTCCAATGCTAGGACATATGGATTTATGTCTATTACAACCTAATATAACCCTTGGAATGCATATTTAGGATTTGGAGGCAAGATTGTTTGTAGTTTCTTTGAAAAGGAAGCCTAATTTGGTTTATGCTAAACAATAACAATCCTATTTTGAATCAAGTGTTTTAAAACAACCTTGTGATCAGTTTACATATTTTGTAAAACATCCAAATTGGTATCTCAATATGTCTTCCTTTTGTTTCATAAGTAAAGAAGCAAGGAGTTATGTTCCAAAAATTAATTTTTGAGGGCTATTATAAGTCAAGTTTGTCTATGTGCAATACTTAGTAGATTGAGAAATCAATTTTATTAGGTTCCATCTATGGTTTGTCTAGAGTACATTCATTGGTTCCAAGGTTCCCCCAATAGTTATTTTGAAGGTTTTAATCCCACCTCTACATAAAATTGGTATCATGTCCCAAAAGGTCTATACAAGTGAGTTTGGTGTTTGTGTTTGTGCAGGTTGAAGAGAGAACCCGGTTGCCAAAATACTAGATAGAGAGGATAAGAGGCCTAGGTGAGGCAAAGGAAAAGTGGAAGCAAGGTGAAAGTGACTTTCTTGAAGAGATGAATTTTTTTAAGAGGTGCTTGCATTGTGAGGGTTCACCAAAGAAAAAAAAAAAAAAACAAGAGAAGAGGAAGGAGACAAGTGTGGAGAAGAAGGGATATGACAAGGAAAAATTAGAAAGTTTTAAGTAAGACGAACACAAGTTGGATCAAGACTTAAAATAATTGGAGACAGGATTTTATGTAGAGATGCAAAAATAACACTTATCGGTCAAGAAGAAGATCACACGTACCATTAGAAAGATTATTCAAAAGAGGAAAAGGAAAGAAAGGACACTAGCAACAGAGGAAGAGGTAAACAATGAAGTGGTAAGTGTGCCTATGATTTCTTTTGACATCATCAAGCATTGAAGAAGTTCAAAGGGACAAGATAGATTTAGATTTGGATTAATCTCTGTGTCATTTTTTGTTGTTTGAGTTTAACAATCAAATTGAACAAATTGGAGGGTATACTATTGTTGAGGTTGATATTGATAATCAAGTTATTGCTAATAAGGAATGGTAGATCAAGATAGATCCATCAGATAAGGTTATGTGGTATAAGTCTCCAAGATAGTTTAAGAGACAATGAAAAGCTTTCATGAATGATATTGATACTAATTAGGTTATTTTTATGAACGAGGTTTTTATTATATTTATCCCACTGTAGGTACCCTAAAGAGGCATATAAGAGGTATCTCTTTCCATTTGAGAGGCCCATGTACCTAAGTAAAAGAATTGGTAGACCAAAAGTGAAAATGAGGATCGGTTGGAGTTGTGTTAAAGAAGAAAAGAGCTAGTGCATTGAGAGGATCAAGGAGTAGAACATAAAGGAATAAGACCATATTACTCAAGAGGGTTTGGAATTTCTTTTTTCCCAGGAGTATGGTGCAGGGGCACCTAGCCTCATTTCATGAATTTGGTCAAATAATTGATTTCTATGTTTTGAGTCTTTTTGGCATTGTAATGAGGTCATATTTGACCACTCTTTATGTAATAAGGGTCTTGGAGTTTAGGAGGTCATAGTTTGAAAATTTGTCAAGTTGCAAGAAATGTTATCATAGTGTAAAAGTGCAAAATTACAAATAGGGGAATCTCAATGGTCATGGGAGTTTAAAAATTAGTTCTAACTATCATAAAATATTTTAAGGTGCCTATAAAGCAATGAATGGTCGAATCCAAGTGGTGGTGGATTAGTTTGTAACATTTGGAAGAAGTTTTCAATAAAACATTGGTTTTATTTTTTGATTTTTTTTTGTGATTTTTTGTTGTTATTCAATTTGGTATGACCTCGTATGACCTCATGTTGATGAAAAACCAATTTTATTTTAAAGTTCATTGAATCTCTTTTGCAACTATTTTGGAGGATTTTCATTTAGTATAATGAAAGTTGTGGTAATTTTATTGACTGGAATTTATATATTTTCAAGTAATAGTCACATTAAAGCGTTTGGTACAATTTTTTATAGATGGTCTATGGTTTGAAAATCATATGGTTGGATAGGTTATTGAATAAAATTTCATATGCATCAAGTCTCATTGATTTTTATGGATTTTTAAGAAATATATGATGTTTTTATTGTGATTGGGTATGCAACTCTTCTAAATGAGGGTTTGAATACAAAATTATGAGTTCATGGCACTTTCCACCATTAATTTTTTTTTGTAAATCGGATTGATTGAAATCTTAAAGAGTATAGTTTTATATTATGTGACTTGTAGGAGTGTGTAAGGTTGTTTTTAATTAAAATAATGATGCCCTGGGCAAGAAAATTGTATATTTTGTTCATTTTAACAATGTTATGATGAGGGTTTCATGAAATCAGAAAAGATTGATCATTTCCAATGCTCAGACTTGTGAATTCATATTTATTACAACCTAATATAACCCTTGGAATGCATATGTAGGATTTGGAGGCAATATTATTTGTAGTTGCTTTGAAAAAGAAGCCTAATTTGGTTTATGCTGAACAATAATAGTCCTATTTTGAATCAAGTGTTCCAAAACAACCTTGTGATTAGTTTAGATATGTCGTAAAATATCCAAATGAGTATCTCAATATGTCTTCCTTTTGTGTCAGTTGTCAAGGAGCGGAGATTTATGTTCCAAAAATCAAATTTTGAGGGCTACTAGAAGTCAAGCCTATCTATGTGCAATACTTAGTAGATTGAGAAATTAAATTTCTTAGGTTCCATTTATGGTTTGTATGGAATACATTCATTGGTCTCAAGGTGTCCCCATGGTTAGTTTGAAGGTTTGAACCCCACCTTTGCGTCAATATTGCAAGACTACCTAAGCATGATCTACAACTTTAAATGCGCATGAAACATATCCATTTCTTAGCCCTCTTATAGCTTCGATTTCTTGCCCTTTACTTTCCCATTTTAATACAGCCCATTTATTAAAATCCATTTCAAATGGTATGCCTTTTAAAAAGAATAAAATAAGAGATCTATGCTGCCACTTTGCAATGCAATCTACAACATCATCAGGAAGGAAATAATCTAATGTTTTACCCTCATTTTCTTGTTCATCTTTGCATTTGGCTTCTTTTGCATATTCTTCCCGGTTCATTGGATAGTGGAAACCATCCTTTTTTTTATGTTGAGTCATTCATTTTTAGATCAAAATTTGTATCTTCTCCTTTGTTTTGTGAAAGGGTTTCATCATTTTGAGCTTTACTCAAGCTTATTCCATCAACTTTCTCACCTCTACCTTCAACCTCACTGCTTCCTTGTTTATATCCCCATCCTGGAGCACATTTATCTGTTCACTCTGGGACAACTTGTTGTCACAACCCATAGTCATGACATTGCATGAGGATTTGTTAGAATGAATAAATACTCACTATCTTATTGATTTTTTTAGCCAATTCTGCATATTCTACCCCACTCTCTCTAACTACTATGCAGCTAGGGTTCCAAATGTCACTGCCTCAAACTATTATTTAATTTTTAAGTTTTAGGTTTTAGCGTTCCATAAATCCTATTTCATTTTTTAAAAACAAATTACATGCAAATTTCACCCTTATTTAAATTTAATTATAATGCATTTGAATAAATATTATTTAAAGTGTATGGATTACAGTTAAGGGTTTACAATTGATTTATAGTTTTATAGTTTGGGGATTATGTTTTATAATAGATTTAAAGCTTAGAATTTAACTATAGAAATATATGTGTAAATCCTAATCACTAAACCCTGAAGCCATAAGGCTTTAACCTTTACAAAAAGTTATTAAATTATATAGTTTGCAGATAAATTTGAGAACTCTTCAAGTGCATAGAGACAAGACCTAAATAAACTAGAATTGTTTGTCCTATATATCTAATGAAATTTAAGTGAAAAGTTTCTTTAAAGATAAAATAAAAACATTAAAGATTTACATTTTAGCCCTAAACAACGATATTGGATAAATGGTAAACTAAAATGTAAAATATATAAGGGAAGTTTGAAAAAAAAACTAAGTGTCCCCCTTGGTAAGATATTCATTTTAGTTTATGATTTAGACGTTGCCCTAAACAACCAATAAGAATAAAGTCTTCATTCAAGAATATGTCCAATTCGCCTCTTACTCACAATAGAAGTCAAAGAAGCTTCATCAACAAAAAAGCTATAAAAAAATTCTTCCTGTCCAATTATACTTCGTACGATAAAACAAGAGTTATAACACTAAAATCAATAACAATAAACCCAACTTTTATTGAAAATGCATTTGCAAATAAAAACATCTTAATAAATGTTAATATCTCCTTTTAATCATTAAAAATAAAAATCTATATAAAAACATAATTTAGTTATTTGAAACCAAACTATTAGAAAGAAAATGTTAATAGATATTATCATTCTCAAACAAAACAATAATTGATCGGAGATGTCTATGCAATTATCACTAGCACTTGCACCAATGAGGCACAATGGTTACGTTGAGAACAACATATATTGTATGGTGATTGACAAATAGAGTTTTAAACAAGAACAAAATAAGTGAAGAGAACATTATGATCGGAATACATGAGCAATCTTGTTTTGAAATGAGTAGTTGTTAATTTAGAGTTAGTGTCATTAGAATCATTGTTTAAGAGAGTCTCATTTTAAAAAATATTTACATAAAATAAAAAATTATTTGATAAACTTAGATGATCACCTATTTTCATTATTAGTAAAACATTTAAGATCTTATAGACCTATTTTTTAGGCATGAATAGATTTTATAGAAGTTTTTTAGAATTTATAAGAGTTTTTTTAGGATTTGTTTTTTTTAAATTATTTTGTTAAGTTCTCAAAGTTTAATTTTATTTTTTATTAATATATTTTTAAATTAAAAATTATGTTATTTGAATTTATTCTAGTTTATACTATTAATTTTTACAATATATTATAATTTAAATAAAAACTTATTTAATATTATAATATATATTTATTTTTATAACACTAAAATCAATAACAACAAACCCAACTTTTATTGAAAATGCATATGCAAATAAAAACATCTTAATAAATGTTAATATCTTCTTTTAATCATTAAAAATAAAAATCTATATAAAAACATAATTTAGTTATTTGAAACCAAACTATTAGAAAGAAAATGTTAATAGATATTGTCATTCTCAAACAAAACAATCATTGATGGGAGATGTCTATGCAATTATCACTAGCACTTGCACCAATGAGGCGCAATGGTTACGTCAAGAACAACATATATTGTATGGTGATTGACAAGTAGAGTTTTAAACAAGAACAAAATAAGTGAAGAGAACATTGTGATCGGAATACATGAGCAATCTTGTTTTGAAATGAGTAGCAATCTTGTTTTGAAATGAGTAGTTGTTAATTTAGAGTTAGTGTCATTAGAATAATTGTTTAAGAGAGTCTCATTTTAAAAAATATTTACATAAAATAAAAAATTATTTGATAAACTTAGATGATCACCTATTTTCATTATTAGTAAAACATTTAAGGTCTTATAGACCTATTTTTTAGGCATGAATATATTTTATAGAAGTTTTTTAGAATTTATAAGAGTTTTTTAAGGATTTGTTTTTTTTTAAATTATTTTGTTAAGTTCTCAAAGTTTTATTTTATTTTTTATTAATATATTTTTAAATTAAAAATTATTTTATTTGAATTTATTCTAGTTTATACTATTAATTTTTACAATATATTGTAATTTAAATAAAAAATTATTTAATATTATAATATATATTTATTTTTATAACACTAAAATCAATAACAATAAACCCAACTTTTATTGAAAATGCATTTGTAAATAAAAACATCTTAATAAATGTTAATATCTTCTTTTAATCATTAAAAATAAAAATCTATATAAAAACATAATTTAGTTATTTGAAACCAAACTATTAGAAAGAAAATGTTAATAGATATTATCATTCTCAAACAAAACAATCTTTGATGGGAGATGTCTACGCAATTATCACTAGTACTTGCACCAATGAGGTGCAATGGTTACGTCCAGAACAACATATATTGTATGGTGATTGACGAGTAGAGTTTTAAACAAGAGAAAAATAAGTGAAGAGAACATTATGATCAGAATACATGAGCAATCTTGTTTTGAAATGAGTAGTTGTTAATTTAGAGTTAGTGTGGTTAGAATCATTGTTTAAGAGAGTCTCATTTAAAAAAATATTTACATAAAATAAAAAATTATTTGATAAACTTAGATAATCACCTATTTTCATTATTAGTAAAACATTTAAGGTCTTATAGACCTATTTTTTAGGCATGAATTTAGCTTTTATAGAAATTTTTTAGAATTTATAAGAGTTTTTTTAGGATTTGTTTTTTTTAAATTATTTTGTTAAGTTCTCAAAGTTTTATTTTATTTTTTATTAATATATTTTTAAATTAAAAATTATGTTATTTGAATTTATTCTAGTTTATACTATTCATTTTTACAATATATTATAATTTAAATAAAAACTTATTTAATATTATAATATATATTTATTTTTATTCAGTTATAACACTAAAATCAATAACAATAAACCCAACTTTTATTGAAAATGCATTTGCAAATAAAAACATCTTAATAAATGTTAATATCTTCTTTTAATCATTAAAAATAAAAATCTATATAAAAACATAATTTAGTTATTTGAAACCAAACTATTAGAAAGAAAATGTTAATAGATATTATCATTCTCAAACAAAACAATCATTGATGGGAGATGTCTATGCAATTATCACTAGCACTTGCACCAATGAGGTGCAATGGTTACGTCGAGAACAACATATATTGTATGGTGATTGACAAGTAGAGTTTTAAACAAGAACAAAATAAGTGAAGAGAACATTATGATTGGAATACATGAGCAATTTTGTTTTGAAATGAGTAGTTGTTAATTTAGAGTTAGTGTGGTTAGAATCATTGTTTAAGAGAGTCTCATTTTAAAAAATATTTACATAAAATAAAAAATTATTTGATAAACTTAGATAATCACTTATTTTCATTATTAGTAAAACATTTAAGGTCTTATAAACCTATTTTTTAGGCATGAATATATTTTATAGAAGTTTTTAAGAATTTATAAGAGTTTTTTTAGATTTGTTTTTTTTTTTAATTATTTTGTTAAGTTCTCAAAGTTTTATTTTATCTTTTATTAATATATTTTTAAATTAAAAATTATGTTATTTGAATTTATTCTAGTTTATACTATTAATTTTTACAATATATTATAATTTAAATAAAAACTTATGATATTCTAATATATTTTTATTTTTATTCAATTATAACACTAAAATCAATAACAATAAACCCAACTTTTATTGAAAATGCATTTGCAAATAAAAACATCTTAATAAATGTTAATATCTTCTTTTAATCATTAAAAATAAAAATCTATATAAAAACATAATTTAGTTATTTGAAACCAAACTGTTAGAAAGAAAATGTTAATAGATATTATCATTCTCAAACAAAACAATCATTGATGGGAGATGTCTATGCAATTATCACTAGCACTTGCACCAATGAGGTGCAATGGTTACATCGAGAACAACATATATTGTATGGTGATTGACAAGTAGAGTTTTAAACAAGAACAAAATAAGTGAAGAGAACATTATGATCGGAATACATGAGCAATCTTGTTTTGAAATGAGTAGTTGTTAATTTAGAGTTAGTGTCGTTAGAATCATTCATTGTTTAAAAAATATTTACATAAAATAAAAAATTATTTGATAAACTTAGATAATCACCTATTTTCATGACCTATTTTTTACGCATGAATTTAGCTTTTATAGAAGTTTTTTAGAATTTATAAGAGTTTTTTAGGATTTTTTTTTTTTTATAAATTATTTTGTTAAGTTCTCAAAGTTTTATTTTATTTTTTATTAATATATTTTTAAATTAAAAATTATGTTATTTGAATTTACTCTAGTTTATACTATTAATTTTTACAATATATTATAATTTAAATAAAAACTTATGATATTATAATATATATTTATTTTTATTCATATTTTTAAAGTTTTTTAATTTTAATTTTTATTATATATCAATTATACATTCACAATTATTTGTGTAAAAAAATTATGTGATTTTATTTTCTTATAATTTTTAATTTTTTCTTTACAAGATAAAAATATTTAAATTAAACTATATTAAATTAATATTTAATGTTATTGTAATAATTTTATTTTTAAAAACTTATTAAATTTAGTTCAAAATATGGATTTATTTAAATTTCTTTATTTATAATAGTTTTAATAAAAATTCTTCATTATTATAATTATAATTAAATAAATTTATATTAAATAGAATTATATTTAATAAAATATAATGAATTTATTAAAATTTTAATTATATTTCACAATATAATTACAATTGATTAGGCAAGTACTAGCCACTACGTGGCACTTGTTTGTATTACCTTATTTTATATATAACTATATTTGTAATTATTTTTAAAGTTTTCTATATTATTTAAATAAATTTCTAAAATTTTAATCACTTCTTACATTTTACTTTTAAAGTAAACTAAAAAGAGCTTTTAAATGTAGATATTTATCTATCTCTTACAAAAAAAAAGCTTAAAATATAAAAATAGTTTCAAGATATTTATTTATCTTCTCAACAAAATAACAATTTATTTTCATCTTATTTTATTTATTTAAAAATTACAAATTTTTCAAATAAAAATAAAAATATAATTGACTTGTACATGTTATAAATGTCAAATTTAAAATGTATGTAAATTGTAAATCATTAATTACTAATAAAAAAATAATATATTGATATTATATGTTTGAATACTGTTTTTTGGTGGGAGAGTTCTCACTGAGTGAGAATTTCCAAACTATGATTAAATATTTACCTAGAAATTTTTTTCACTTAAAAGTACTATATATACCATTTAATATAGTTTACTATATTCTTAATTTTATATTAAATAACAAAAATGTTCAATACAAATGAAAAATAATTTATGTTTGAATACTATTTTTTTTGGGAGAATTTTCACTAAGTTCAACTCTTTTTTTTTAATGTAATATATTTTACAATTTTCAAACTATCATTATATTTACCTAGGTTTTTTTTTCACTCAAAAGTATTATATATAGTTAACTATATTTTTAATTAAATATAGTTAATTCAGCATTCCAAATTATACACGACTACTTTTAAAGCGGACTTGAATGATATTTTTGTCTGTGATGAGAGCAAACACTTTTTGAATGTACAAGATGTTCAATGAAATGAATGAATTCTCGTATCTGTACAAATCAGATTCGAAACACTGGATTTGCATTGGGTGTGAATCAATCAATATCAGTCTTGTCTTTGAGAGTAAAGGTTTGGCTTTGGATTTGCTTATTCCAAGCATTATTTCATTTTCTCAAAGAAATGAAAAAACATAAACGGTAGACATAGCTCAAAGTGTAGAGCTGTGGACCATTCACAATTCAAACCACACAGTTTTACTGAGTTGCAATAATAGACAACTCTAGTACTGAATTGGAATATGTAGATGCCATTTTTGAGATTGATATGTTTGGAATTTTTAGATGAAAAATTATATAATTAAGTTTATTTAAATGAGAGTAGTATTGAGATAGGTAATTATTTTTGAGGTTTAAATGTTTCAGTCTTGTAATAATATCTAGATGTAATTTGGGCAAAATGATTCTCACGTGATGTAGGTTCGTGTAAATTGAATCTATAAAAAAAATTGGTTTAAATTATTAAAAGAAAGATAAGCACATTTAAAGTTAAACCCAATCTCTACCAACATTTTAAAAACCTCTCATTGTACTTTCAAGAATAAAATAATCATTTGTGATTTGAAATTCTATTTTAGAAGTTATAAAAAAACCTTGTAACTTAAGGTTTATGCATGCCATTGTGAAGATGTCCTTTTTGGTCCATTATCCCATCATTACCTATAATTATATTCAAATCAAAGAGATTATTAAAGGATTGCAATATAAGTTTTTCAAAATGGTGATTAGTTTTGATTTCAAAAGATTCTTATTTAGCAAATTATCTTATTTTAATCAATTGAACCATCTTTTTATAATATATGAAAAATCAAGGTTGTTAATATTAATACATATTGACAAAGTCATTAATGCAAACATCTAAATGATATCAAACTCAAATCTTCTTCAATATTGAAAAACAAAATAATTTTTTTCTTCACTCAAACACATAAAACTTGTCTTATCTTGAGCTCCACAATCACATGATTTTGTCTTTTCAACAATATTCGTCATAGGTGTAATGATATCCACCTTGTGATGTGAATTATGTGGGCATGAGAAAGGACAAAGCATGTGTTGAATCTCACTTAGGAATTAAAAGGGTCCAAATTCATTTGTACAAGAGAAAAACAATTGCAATTTTGATGTATAATTTAGAGGGACAAATTTGTTTTTTTTTAAATGCATTTGAATGTTGAAAAGTAATTGTTGAGTACACACCATGTTGTTTTGCTTTCAAAAGAATTTCACCTTCCACAAATTTAACTTCACCTTCATTTCTTAGTTGTCTTTGTTACAAAATTTCTTTATGAATGGACTATTGTTATTATTATCATTTTTTCCAAAGAATACTTTGTGTGAGCTTCTAGATGGTACTGAGTCCAAATCTTGTGCAATACAAAAAAAATAAAAAATAAAATATTATTATTATTTTTGTGAAATAAATGTTAGTATGAGAACATGTATTTGGTAGAATATATATGACTTTGTAGAAACAAAAATATTTTGTTTATTTTTTGTTTATTAATTTTATATTATTTTGTGTTGATATTTTAAATACTTTATTTATAGTGAAAATGATTAATTTAGTTTTATAATTTAATTTTTAATAGTTATTGAACTTTTATTTTTATTTTTATATTTAGAAATGTGATCAAAATCAATGTCATAATGCATGAATTTGACTTTAAAACTTTAAAATTTAAATTTAATCAGGAGTTAAGTCATCTCAATTCAAATTAGTCATTATTTGTCAATTGTGTGTATGGGTCATTGTTGCCCCTAGTGACATTGTGAAAAGATCTATAAACATAAAATTTCAAGTCTTATAAGCATAAAGTGTCGCAATTGTCTAAGTAATGACTATCTGAAACATAAATCAAATCATAAATGGATTTCATGTTTGCCAAGTGTAGCATGAATGGATTGCTCCTAAATGCTTTTGAACAAAAGATATGGCCAACCTACTCTATTATCAAAAAAGAGTTAATGGATACAAATCCATTTAGATTATTCACAGAGAAATTTTGAAGACTACAAATTTAGACTGGATTCGTTGGATGTTTTGATTACGTTTGAAAGGACCCAAAACCTTTTACAATAGGATAACAAAATAGGCATTAAAGCTCCAAAAGGACAAGTGCAACAGCACCAAAAAAACCACACAAATGAGTCCTTAAACAAAAAGAACAGACAAAAGATAAAGGACAGCAAGACAGCAAGCTACTGTATAAACACATTTCATCATTTCGGCTACCTGATCAACAAGTATCTGCATGTTTGTTGCAAACATTTTTAGATCTTCAATGTCGTTATTCTTGTCATCCTCCATCTTCCTAAACTTGGATCTAGTACACTTGCTAGGACCTTGATCATCTTTAGCCTCTATGACCTCTTGGTTCCCTTTCCCATTGTCTAGCTTGTCCACCAGGATCTTCACATGTTCGTTTGATGCCTTAAGGATAACATAGCTCTGCTCTGCTATATTCCCAATTGTTTTCTCTAGCTTGTCAATTCTTTTTTCCATAATCTCAATTTTCCTGGTCATTCCATCACTATTTTCAATTTTTTTCTCCATGGCTGTAATTCTGTCATTAAAGACAGTAAGACCCTCAACCCTTGCGACAGTGTCAGTGAGCTCATCTATTGTCTGTCCCATAGTTTTCTCCCCCAGGTGCATCCTTTTTAGGGTCTCCATCTCTTTTTGTAGCTAGTGAATATGAGACTTCATCACAATAATGTCAGTTTTCATATTGCTAAGGGTAGTCAAAAAAGCCAGACAACCCAAATTCTCAAAATCATTACTCTCTCCTTCTCTCTTCTCAAAACCCTTGTTCCCTCCCTCCATTTCCTCCTTAGAGCTCTCCACATTTTCCTTCCCTATGTTGACCTTGTCCTTCTCATGTCCATCTTTCTCAATATTAGTCGCAGCCTGTGCGACCTCATGTAGGATATTTTCCTCGACCCACACATTTTTTTTCTGTTCCCACACTCTCTTCCACAACAGGGTCAGTGTCCACTCGGTCTACCTAATTAATCCTTTCCTAAGAGGAGGAGCCCTCATGAGAGGATATAAAAACCCTTTTCGCAACTTTCTTCTTCTCTTTTTTGGCTCTAGTGCATTTACCAATGGGCTCCATTCTATTTTTGCCCTGTTTCTTTAAGCTTTCCTCCCCGCTCTCCTCTTCCTCTAAATCCATTCATGTGACTGAATCCTCCACCTTCCTTTTCTTTTTATTTCTCTTGGGGCTGGATTCCTGGTACTCCTTAGAGTCACCCTCATCTTCTTCTGTTTCCTCCATAAAAGGCTCCTTAGACTCTTTCCCATTAGTTTCATAGTCCTCAAGGGCTTTTTTGTTAACCCGAGGTCTTTCCACCTTCTTCAACTTCAAAACCTCATAAATGAAGACCATAAGCCCTTCATGGTAAGCATGATCACCCTCCAAATCCCTTTGCTAGTGGAGGATAGAGGCATTCAAAGAACTTAGTAGGTAAAAAGGAAAATTAATTTTTACCCCATGCCTAAAGTGATTCAAAAGGATTAAATGATGGTTGTAAATTTTAGTGTACTGACCATCAAGGGTAATGTATCCAATAATCACAAAAAAAACAAGGCACCAAGGCCTGGATATACACTTAGGATTAAAGTAAGAGTTTTCCACCTTAACCATGCATTTTCTCTCCTACTCCGTAGGTGCAAAAGTCTCCAAAGCTTTGCTTGAATTCTTCCTATCCCTATAGAAGTTGATACCCTTAGTCATCAAGCCCGCCGCTTCTGCTATAACCTCCTTAATCACCTCCATGCTTTGCGTACCAACCAAAACACTCCCCTTGTTCCAGGTTTTGATGAAATTCCTGGTCACAACAACTTTCCCTCCATGTAGTCTCTCCATGTAAGCTACCAATCGCCCATCTTTGACTATTTTCCATATCTCCTTATTCTATTTCCAATCACTACAGTTCCCCAGCTCGCACCTTCTCTCCTTGCCTCCCATAGCTCTGTGAGAGAATAGAAATCCCTTCTCAAGATTAATTCCAACACTCTGCAAATTAGCCTTTAAGTTATAATAAAACCCTTTAATGTTCTGAAGGACCCATAGATCGTGCCCAAAAGCCCCAATAATTATCTCAGAATCAATCCACTGTCCTTCATGATCTTTACACAAATTACTACAATCAATACTCATTAATATGCTCTTAATTCAAAACATGTTTCTTTCTAATCGTCTACTCCTTGTTAATTAATGATGTCCCTTCAAAAGGGAGATCAAAGCCATCATTCCACTCAATATCCACCTGGCTTTTACAAGCCACGTTTGCAACCCAGTCAGCCACCGAGTTGGCCTCCCTGAAATTATGGGTTATCATACACTCATCAAAGGATTCAATAATGTTTTTAGCCTTGCTAATAACATTGGCTATAGTCCACAATGGGGTCTTTGTGTTCTTCAAAAAATTTATAATATTTAGGGAGTCCCCTTCAATCCAAACTTTAGTATAATTCTTCCTCTTGGCTAATATCAAACCATAAAGAGCAGCATTAGCCTCCGCCACCTGGTTGGTATGGAAACCTATAGGAATGGCCATAGCCCCTTTGTAGTTCCCATAATCTTCTCTGATAAATATACCATAGCCAGTAATTCCTGGGTTGCCCTTAGAGGCACCATCAAAATTGACTTTAACCTAGCCATTAGGGGGACAATCCCATCTAGCCTCTTCTCTCAAGCTTCTTTTGGTATCCTGGGCCTTCCTTCCTTCAAACTTCTGATTCTTATAGACTTTAGCCTCCTAGTCATCCTTCGGGTCTTGATAGTTGTTGATCAACCCCAAATTCTCCAAAAGAGCTCTCTTAATCTTGTGGAAAATAATAGCATAGTTAGACTCCTTGTTTCTAAAAATTTTGTCATTCCTTTCTTTCCAGACCCCCTAACACATGAAAGGAAGGAAGAATTTCCAAAAAGAGATTAAGAACTTATTGTTATTAGGTGGCTTCCAACAAGTGAATAGCTCTTGAATGTCTTGAGGGAACACCCACTCCATATTCATCAAATCAAGGAATTTTCCCCAAATTTTCCTAGCAAAAGAACAGTGGATAGTCATATGATTGATATTCTCATCTTTTTTTCAATGACAACATCTATTAGTTAGAACAAGGCCTCTTTTCCTAAGATTTTCAATTGTAAGAACTTTATCTTGCAATAAGATCCAAAAGAAAACATTAATTTTAGGAGTTAATCCCTTGATCCAAGCCTTAGCCCAACAAGGTTCAGGACTATCTTCAAAGCTCTACATGTATAGAGAGGAAACTGAGAATAAGCCATTAGCACTATATTTCCAAATTAGAGTATCCTCTTCATCAACAAGAACCATAGCATTCAAAATTTTATTCAAGCTTCTTAGAGAAGGATCTATCCTAGCCAAATCAGTCCATTTATCCCCCCTCCCAATAGTCCTCCACATGAATGCCCAAAAACTATTTGCATTGGATAATCCTATCATTCCAAATAGGAACCTCCTTGAGGGGCTTATCAAGCATCCAAGTGTCATCCCAAAAGAGAATTTTCTTTCCATTACCAACCTTCCATTTGATTCCCTTCTTAATCAGGTCCTTTCTTCTTAAAGCATTGCTCCAAATACAAGATCCTCCTTGGATAGAATCATAGTTTAAAAAGTTATTGAAATCAAAATTGTCCCTATTATATTTGTTGTACCATATAGTGCTCCATTCTCCTGAGTCCTTGAACAATCTCCAAAGGAGTTTGGCCATAAGAAACTCATTCATACTTCTTATGGTGTGGAGACCAAGACCCCCTTTCCTAGTAGGTTTACATACCTTCTCCCAAGCTATAAGAGCCAATCTTTTATTTTTCTCCACTCCAGACCAAAGGAAGTTCTTTTGGATTTTCTCTAAGCTTTCAGAAAACTTCTTAGGTATTTTGAATAGACTCAAGGCATAAAGAGGAATACTCTAAAGGGTAGCTTTGAGCACAACAATCTTCCTAGCCTGGCTAAGAAGAGCACCCTTCCAACCAGCTAAACTTTTTTTAAATTTATCAATCATGTCTCACCAAAAAGATTTTGGAGTAAGGCATAGAGGTAAGCTAAGATAAGACCCTGGGAGATAGTCAACTTCACAACCCAAAATTATTTTTAACCTTTCTTGTCTTTTTCCAAGTACATTAATGAAAAAGATAGAGCTCTTATTCCAATTAATACTCTGACCTATAGCAACAACATAGTTGTTAAGGGATTTTTTAATGGTTTTTCCATTTTTAATAGAGGCTTCACCCATTATTATGGAGTCATCCACAAACTGTTGATGCCAACAAATCAAGTCCTTAGAGGAAGGTTTCAAACCAATGAATTCTCCTCTGTTAACCAATCTGCCAATGTGTCTACCCAAACATTCTGCCAAGATAACAAAAAGAATTGGAGACAAGGGTTCCCCCTGTCTAAGACCTCTCAAAGACTTGAAGAAAGGAGTAGCAGAGCCATTCACAAGGACAAAGAAAGTGGCAGAGGAGACCAAGCAATGAATGAGATCTCTACTTCTTTTATTGAAACCAAAAGCCTCTAGAGTAGCCTTCAAAAAATCCCAATCAACCCTATCATAGGCTTTAGATAGGTCAAGTTTTAGTAAAAAACCTTCCTTCTTTGACATGGTCAAAGAGTGAATATTTTCATGGATCGAGATGATTGAATCCAAGATCTACCTCCCACGAAAAAAGCCATTCTGGTGTCCAAAGATAAGAGAAGGAAGAAAAAGGAGAATTCTGGAAGTGAGGACTTTGAAATAATCTTATACACCGAGTTGCATAAACTAATAGGTCTGAACTGGTCCATACTATCAGCCCCTGTTTTCTTTGGGATGAAAGCAATAAATGTGCCATTCAGTTCCTTGAGGATCCTTCTAGTCCCAAAAAATTCCTTAATTGCATTTTTAACATCATCTTTCAAAATCCTCCAATATTTTTGAAAGAAGAAAAGAGGATAACCATCCGGACTAGGGGCTTTATCTCCTTCAAAGGAAAACACAACCTTTTGAATCTCATCCATAGAAGGGATAGTAGTAATAGCTTTGTTGTGATCATCATTCAGAATGCAGGGGATTCCCTCCAATAACTCTTCTTAGCAATCCTTATCCAGGTTCTCAGCTTTCTTTAGGAGCTCCCCAAAATAGTTATTGGCCTCACTTCTAATTTCCTCTTCACTAATGGTACCATTAACCTTAAGTCTAGAAATTTTGTTTCCCATTCTATGTTTCACTATGGTCATAAAGAAGTATTTAGAATTCCTGTCCCCTTCCTTTTAAAAAATCTTTCTAGATCTTTGCCTCCAGAAGCATTCTTCTTTGGAGATAATATCATGATATTCAACCAGTTTAGTATCTTCCTCATTTTTAGAATGAAAACTATACCCATCTTTCTGAATGCTATCCTGGATCTCCTTCATCTCTTCAACAATTTTCTTTTTATTGGTAAAGATATTTCCAAAGGTCTCTTTGTTCCATTTCTTTATGTTGTCCTTCACATTTTTCATTTTCTTTGCAACTTTGAACATAGCCATTCCTTTAATCCTAATATTCCACCATTCCTCAATTGAAATCAGCTCTTATGGTAATCAGGTAGTGGTCAAAACCAGCTCTGATATAGGCAGATAAGGAACAAGAATAATTATTGAACCACTTGCTACTTGCAAGAGCTCTGTCAAGTCTGACCTGAATTATCTCTTTTCCCACTCTCTTGTTGGTCCTTGTATAATTAATCCCCTGCAAGTCAATGTCATGTAACTCTTGACTGTCAATAAAGTCCATAAGATCAATTATGTTGTCCAGATTGGGGTGGCTACCCCCATATTTCTCATTTTCCTTCAAAGGAGTGTTGAAGTCCCCCATAATGATCCAACCATCATCAAAAAAATCTCTCCTAAAACTAGACATATCCCTCCAAAAAAATTTCCTCCCCCACCTAGTATTCAGAGCATAAATATTAGTCAACACCCATGAAGTGCCATCTTTGATATGCCAAAATCTAATATTAGTCACATTATTACCTTGGGATAAAACTTCCCCCTTGATGTAATTGCAGTTCCAACTTGTCACAATACCCCCTAAAGCCCCCTCTACATCACTTCCAAGGGACAGACCATTGCTAAAAAATTGGAGTTTCTCAACTTTATCCTTAGACATCTTAGTCTCCCGTAGAAGAACAATATCTGGTTTATTATCTCTAATCATGTTTTTAACCATGATTTTCTTATGAGGATTATTTAATCCTCTTACATTCCAAGAGATAAACTTCATTGTTTATGGAATGGGCCAGACTCTAGGATGGTTTTTTGACTGCCATCCGCTAAGCTTTTGCTAGTCTCAAGAGCTCTCTCTTTTTTATTTGAGGGTCTTCCTAGGGAAACATGGGGAGCCCCCACATCTCCATTCTTAGTGCTTCTAGTGCTTCTGATAATTAAGGAGACACTTCATCTACCCACCTTCTTTATTGTTATTCTTCTTAACATTTTTAACTATCTTTTTCTTCTCCACTTTAGACCACCCCTCTTTATTCGATTCTTTAGATCCCAAAAGGGCAGCCTCTATATCCACCTCATCACCCCACTTAGTAGATTTAGATGGGTAGGGTGATTGCTTATCAAATCCCATCGGCGTAGAAAAAGTCTTCTGAATCTTATCCTCTGAGCATCCTAGAATCAGACAAACTTGGGCATCTTGCCAAATATCCTTCTTCTAAGAGGGTAAAGAAAAGCCATAACCTCCCGACATTTATTTTTCAAACAAACACACATCAAAGTTTTCATTACCCTCTAAAGCCCCCCAAGGCTTGCTCTAGATTTCTTCTGCAAAGGAGTCATCAGAGCTTTTAGCTTTGGCTTCCTTTAAAACTTCTGTGCTACCCCCCATTTTCTATTCATTATCTGAGAGAGATGTGTCACACCCTTCAACAAACATGTCTTTCCCTTCCATCTTTCCCTCTTTCTTCCCATTAGTACTAACCCCATTAGAATTTGTTCCAGTTATTGACTTCTTTACCCATATCTTTTTCATTTTTTTCTTTTGGGGTAAATGCTTTGGTCATTGCTTCGCCCAATGACCTATTTTCTTGTAATTAAAACATGCAAAGGGGGTTGATTCATACTCTATCTTCTAGACCCATGATCCAAGTTTGGATTGGAGAGTGATAGATTTTGGCATATCCACTCCCTACTGCACCCCAAGACAAATCCTAGCATATGTAAGATGCCTTCTAGAGACCGTGATAGGATCCAAAGACAGGAGCTCCCCAAAGACATTAGCAATACCCTTAAAAATGTCTTCCATCCAAAACTCTAGAGGAAATCCCAGAAGAGTCACCCAGACCAGTGCCTACACATTTAGATCTTCTTGCATATTCAGATTAGGACACTATTTATGAAGGATCATAGAATGCTTTCCTATCATCCATGGTCCATTACACAGGATATTCCTTAAGTCCTCCTCACAAGAGAATGAAAAATCTAGACATCCTTTAGGAAGAGCAACCACTTCTTCTTGGCCTTTCAAAGCCCATTTTCTTTTAACAAAAGCCCTAACCACCTCGATATTAGGATGAGATCCCAGGAATCTCCCCACAAGAGAGTTAGCCATTCGAGAGATATTAACATCTATTATTTGATCCAGAATGGTAATAGCAAAATTTCCCTCCTCAATAGTGGACAAGATTTGCACAGGTGGGAGAGAGGACTTACCCGTTGGTTTAACGCCAAAAAGGCCTGACCATCTTTTGACAGATTTTCTAGTTTTCATCCTATTCTGATCACATGGCACCTTCATGGGTCCCCCCTCAAGTCCCCTACTACCAAACTGACATTAGGAATCTTACCTCGAGTCTCATTTGCATCTATGTCCTCCTGTTGACCGCCATCCCCCAAGGGACCAACATCAGATCTGCCATTCCCTCTTTTGCTAACCACATTTGAAATTTGAATTCCTCCTTTCCCGCTCACTGTTCCCTCCGCTCACTCCATTCCTATTTTGGTTTGGATTGGTTGGACATTATACATGAGACAAGTTTGAACAAATGTCTAATGGCATTTGAAGAATATAAATAGAAATAAAAGGTAACAAATTGAACTAAACTTTAAAATTTAAAAGAAAAAACATTACTTTTTTTTAGTAATTATAAAATTATATTTTTTTAGAATTCAATTCATTCTTTTATCTTTGTAGGTTCTGAAAATAAAATTTTAATATAATAGATTTCATCTCCTATATTTAATAAGAAAAATAAATAATTTAAATTAATTAAAAATATATACAAAGTTACAATATTGTTTTATGAATTACTTTATAAAAAACTAAGTAAAAAACTATTGTTAGATTTTTTTTAATCACTGAAAGCAATTAAGTGCTACATATAACTAGGCCTTTTTCATTTCCCTTACACCATAAAATGAGGCTCCTAGCATTGTAAAAGGGTTCTTTTTATAATTTTCAAAACTTTGTTTTGGCTACAACAATTATTATTCAAAGGGAAAAAATTGAAGGTGAAATTATATTGTAGCTATTTTGTTTGGATTGTCATAAAATTACACAAATCAATAAAATATTTCATTTTTTCCCAAATCTCTTTAACTCTTTTCAGTGGTGAAGCATCTTTGTTCATATCTTGCATGATAAGTGTTAAAGAAAAAAAATGAATACTCTATGAAAAAATCTATGTGAAAAAGTTACTAAGATAAAACAATGATTTTGTGTATGGAATATAATAATTTCACATGTCTATTTCTATTTTTCATGTGAATTTTCTTTGAATCTTGTATTTGCAATATTATTGGTTAAGTCAAAATTAATCATACTATTATGGTTTATTAAATTTAATTAATTTGATTTTTTATATATATTATAATATGTTGAAGTGAAACTAAACTAGAGATTTATTAAACTAAAAACATAATAATATATATATTTTTAAAAGAAGTGAAAAATTGTTATTCATTTTGATAAAAACTAAAATAGAAGAATCAACAAATGTCCTCTTTAAAAAAAATAGAAGCGAATTTTTATTTTTTATATTGATAAAAAAATATAGAATAGTTAACAAATATCATCTTTCAAATAAACTACATTTACTATGTTCATTCAACACAGTTGTGATGTAACTCTCATGATCTTGGAGATTAAATATCAATAGGTTAGTTGTTCTTAGATGAAAAATGGGGTGATGTCACTCTACTTGAATGTGTAAATTTGGTTATTGAAAAAACCTACATTGAAGCTAGAACCATTAACATATGCATTACTTAGGATCATTACTACATAGGTTACTCATGATCATTGATATGTGTTGTTAGCACTTCAAATTTTTCAAACACAAATTTTCATACTTTTTAAAATCTTGAGGTGTTTACCAAAAGTGCCAAGATCTCCTTTGAAATCCAAGAAGCCCTAATTAATTATCTTGTTTGAAAAAACCCTAACGTTTCTTCATTTTAAGCAAAAACCCTAAGTCAACCTTCTATTTTTCTTTTTGATTGTTACTTTTTGGAGATCACTAAAGTCCTTTTTAAAGCATGTGTTATATTATCCTTTTGGCGGGGCCTTATTTCCTAAGTTTTTATCTACCTACATCAATGCTTTAATTTTCCTAAGTCTATAGCTCTGATGACCTTTAATAGTTTCCCTAAGTCCCGATGATTATTTTCCTCAGTTTCGACACTTTATCAAAATGCTTATCTCGCATTTCAATCCAACGGTGGTTACATAGCCACAAAGGAAAGATGCAGGGAGATTAACCACTACAGCATTATGATAGCCATTGATTTGGTCAGACAACTAAGCATCTCTGTCAGGTGGGACCAGTTAGCTTGGTTTTATCACAATTGTCTGATTGCAAAGATCTATCGACATGCAGTCACTGGGCCTGGTTAATAAAGGTTGAAATGATTTGACATCTTGCTTTTGATCTGACAGCTATCGTGTTTCCACAAATGAAAGATGATCGAACATTTGTACTTGCGGCATTGTGACAGCTGTTGATTTGGTATCAGGCCATGAGATACAATAGTGGGTCCAATCAAAAGGTACTTAAAGCATCAATCGTTGGATTTTCCATCTAATAGTAACAATAGGTCTAGTTGTCAGGTGGGTCCAAGATACTGTAGTTTTTAAACCATCGTAGATCTATCTTGATCTAATGGTTGTTGCATAGCCACAAAGGAAAGATGCATGAAGTTTTAACCATTGCGGAAATGCAATAGCCATTGGATTTCTCTTAAGTGAAGATCGACAGTTATGATTTAAATTCAATCAAAATTGGTGTGAAAGAAAAGTCTCTCGTTGAATGCAGACTGTTCAAATTTTCAGAGAAGTTATGGTTGAATCATGCAGAATGAATTGTCAAAAGGTTAATGTTTTCAATACCAATATATCTTTGATTGATTCATTTCTAAAGGCACGAAGTCACAAAATTTGCAGAGCCCTTGCAAAGAAAATTGCAAAGCAAGTCACCGTCTCCTAAGAATTTTCTGAGATCAGTTAGTATTCTGTAAAAATTTTATCCCTACTATTATTTACCTAGATTTCTTATTAAAGAAGTGTGAATATCTTTCTGCTACCTCTCTTAATTTCTTGTATTATCATCAAAACTCATGAATTCTAAAAATGGCACCAAGAAGGGAATTAACAGGAAAGATTGAGTATCATGATAGGGGTGTGCATGAAGACCTCTTGGAACAATTTGATTGATAAACTTGTATGGACACAATCAAAGAAAAGGGTTTAACACCAAAAGACCCTAGGTTTAGAATTGCAGATGGCATGTATAACAAAGGAAATTATATGAGAGATGCCAATATTGGGATCTCTGGTTTGGGATTGTTCAAAGTAGGGTTTGGCCAAAGACATGCCTTTGCTCCCACCAGTAATTTATGGCAATTTTACCTAAGTAAACTCATTGTGCCAAACATGCTCATGGATGAAAATATTATGATCCAAGTAGCACATAAATATGATCAAGTAACTAGGGTTGTTAGGGACATAAGTGGAAACCCTTTAATCAATATTTCAGCTAAGGAGATTAGAAAGGCTTTTGGGTTAAGTGAACCAACTAGTGACCTGGAAAGAATAGACTTCGATGAGCTAAAACAAGTCTATAATTCTCAGAGAGATTATCTCAAGAGTGGTCCTTGGAAGGAATTTTACAATAAGATTGGGGGTTTAATCACAGTGGGGCCAAACACACAAAAACCTTTCAAACTAGACTACTTTAACCTCAGGGAAAAGGGTGTGTATTGGTCATTATGCCAGATTTTTGGAGAAGATGTTCAAGAGAGGATGCCAGTACACTTCATGTATATGATGATTCAAATCTTGCACCGTTTCTTGGTTGTTACTTTTGACTTTGCCCCTTTCTTAGCTGAATTGATTCATGAGGGATTAATGGGAATCCAAAAGAGTAAAGTAGGCAAACCCTTTGGCTGGTATTCCATGTTAATGTATATGTTTCTATACAAAGGTGCAAATTAATTTGAAAAGAAATGGAGTTGATGAGGTAGAAGGATGGTGAAGAAATTCCAGTACAGTTATGGAACCTCAACATGACTTGGGATAGGAATGAGAATACTTTTGTCAATTTTGATAGATGTTTTGCATCAAGGCTTAGGGCCTTGTTATTTCTAGAAAACCCAAGAATCCCAAAGGCCTTGTCAAAACTCCTTAGACCTAAACAATTTTATACTAATATTAAAATTGTACACAATTAGGGTGATTTTATCTTTTATCCAATGTCTACTATAATCAGGGTGTATGGCTTCAAAGGGACCCCTTTTGTATTTCCATATCAAGTCCCTCTCAAGATTGGGGTTGTAGATTTTTTGAGACAACTTGGGGACTTGCAAGAGAATACTCTCACAGGGAGGGCTAGAGGAACTATATTTCCTACTGTCACAATAGTCCACCAATTTGTGATCACTAAAGGTGGATGGACCCACATGGATGAGATCTTGCAACCATATCACATGGCTACTTCAATTACTAGGGTAGCAGATCCTGAGGGTTTTTTGGAGAACATGTATCCAAAGAGGACTAGATGTGCCTCTATGGATCATATTTTTAAGTTTCCTGAATATATTATTAGAAACATTCCTAACCTATAGGAACAGGAGATCAGGAAAGAAAAATGGCCGGTGTATAAGAAAACACTAGATTTTGTGCAACATTTTGTCAGGGATTATGATCCCTTAAAAGATTTCACTCCTTTTGAGAAGAAAATAGAAACTCTTATGAGCCATTTTGAGGATATCATCCAGACCCTAAGTGAAAAGAAAGAACAAGTCATGCAAGATGAACCAAAAAAGGCTAAGTCTATGTTGAGTAAGCCTACATTTCCCAAGATGTTACCCCCAGGTAGGTATATGGTACAAAAGAAGACTAGATATAGTGTGGTGGTACTTGGACCAAGCAGACAAGAAAAAACCAAAAGAATAGAGGATATCCATTCCACCTCAAAGGAAGTTGAAATGCATGATAGAATAGAGGAAATGCCAAAATCACCATAGAATCAACCAATTAAAATTTATTCTGATTCTCCACCTCCACCAAAAAAGAAAAGAATTGAAGAAAGGCCTACACATGTTGAGGAGGAATACTCTGCTACCCAATCACCTCTAAATCTTGTAGATCATCAAGAGGTAGCAAAACAATTATAGCAATTTGGTGGTCTAGGTCAAATCTGCATGACCTATGAGGAAACAAATGAAGGAATGCCAGAGCCACTAGATGAACCTGAGTCAGACCTAACAATAGGAGAAATGGATGGTAAAGAACTGGATCCAATCGCTAAGCAAGACTATGATTAATTCTTAGTAGATGATGCTTTTTTCAAGACCATCATGCAATTCTTGTGGAGACTACACATAAGCCAATTTGAGGAAACCTGTGAGAAAAGACATGAATAAAATCCACAAAGAGACCTCAAGGTCATAGAAGATAAGGTCAGGAAAGAAATGACAGAGAGGTCACTACAACATTTGGGGTCAAATTTTGATGCCAATTTGTGACGCCACTACAAATTGTGTTTGTTTTTGGTATTTTTTTTGCAAGTGCCCTCGATAGCGTCATAATAGCGATGATATCATCATAATTGTGACACCCATTTGGTTATAAACAAAAAAAAGGAGAAAACAAAGTGTCATTTGTAATTTGTGAATTCGAAGAGCTACCACAAAGATGACACAACACTTTTGTGTGGCGCGAAGAGGGCATTCTAGTTTGACATGCGTGAAGAGGCTGACACCTGCATGTGGGAAGAGGGCAATGGAACTTGAGGTAGGCATTCAAGCTTTTTCTTCCCATTAAATGAATTTTAGTGGCATTTTTTACATCTTAGCATTGTTAATAGTGGCATTGTTTACATCTTAGCATTTGGAAAGCTCAATGACCCACGAGCTTTGAGAGCTAGGGCATCATTGTTGTTAGCACATGCAAAAAATTTTATGGCTATAGAAATTTCCCCCTGGTCTCTATAATTATTTTTAGGTCTCTGGCATAAACCCTTGGTTCAAATTTTTGAAAAAACTAGCTATTGTGTTCAAAAAACCCTAGGAGTGCCCTGGCCTTGTTCTAATTTGTCTTTACCTTTTTCAAGCCCCTTAAGTGATCTAAAATGCATGTGCACACTTTTTTTCCCTGTCAGTCACTGGTTTTCTTAATCCTTGGTGGTCACATTTAAACTTTCGGTGATTCAGCGAACATGTCAGTCGCACATTCTCTAAGTTCCCCAGCGGTTGGCTTTTTCTCTTAGCGATTATGTGAATACAGTGTTCACGTAATCTCTTATTATCGAGTGGTTATGTCTTAACAGTTAGCGACTTGGCATGGCAGTTTCTTTTCTTTAGTCGCATGTTCATGTGGTTTCCTGGGCCCGGCCTTCTGACACCATCTCGATCTAACGGTGGTCGTATATTCTCAAGAGATGTGTCAGAGCTATGCACTTTTGCGATGGTCATTGATTCTCTTTCATGACATTGCCTTTCTCTGCAGATGGGTCCACTACCAGGTAAGCACACATGGCATCTCCCTATTAGCCAAAGGAAATAGTGAAGTGGCAGGGTTGTCAGAATGAACAAAGAAATTGTATGTCCATCTATCAGATTTTGTGATGTGGTGGTCCCTGATTCATTGGAGTATCCTATGCAGTGTGGTGGGGTCACGCTCTATGGTATCGGCTAAGATTCCAGATCGACGACTGGCGTGTAAGTTCATAGAATCTTTTGAGGCCTTCAAATCTTGTGCCATTCATCCAATCCTCCAAGTGTTCATGTCAGAGATAAAGGTGGGTCTAAAATAACACATAGGCATAGTTGGTGGTTTGTGATTGGTCCATGTATTAACATGTTGGTAGTTTTTAGTGGGACCTAGTTTCTTGATGCATCAGAGGGTCCTGACATCTGTAGAGGATCAATGATGGGCATAAGTTCTCATGAGATATGTCAGAGGTTTAAGATCTTACACTGGCCATTGATCTTACTTTTCTCAGAGGTGATAAAGTGATGCGGGTCCACTGCCATGTTGGCATAGTTAGTGTTCTCTCATTGGTGAGTGTGTTGCTGAGAAGGACCTTGTCAGTGGAGCCTCTAGAGAAGGTTTCTCAATCAACAGTCAGTGCATGATCTTAAGGAATATTCCTACCCCATGAGATCATGCACCATCCATTGATCTCGCATCTTACTTGGACTTGTCAGTGGGTTCATCGATCTCAGAGGAGCTAATACATTGTAGGATTGATGGTTGTCATGATACCACTGATCAAAGTTGCATGATGGATAAGTTAGCAGTGTAGCAACAGCCGTTGATCTTCACTGAAGGGGAAAGCTTTGCAGTGGGTCCTTTGTCAGTGATGACCGAGCGATTGCAGTGAATGATGTGGTGACATGTGGTAGGTTTTCAGGCGGGCCCAAGGTTATCAAAGGTCTTAGCGGTTCTGATAAAGTGTTTAGTGGCCCGATAAATTTTCAAAGGCCTCGCTCATTTGCACAATAAATTGGTGATATTCTAAATCAACTGGCAATCCAGCGAACAAGTGTTCGCATAATAGCTAAATGAATTGGTGGAAGGGTGAAACATTCAACGAATAGGCACTAACCTTTTGTCACCAGTTCGCTAAATAGGGGACCAAGGTCAAATGTTTTCCTTTAGTCGCCAGGTCTTGGAGTTAAAGATGGGTTAAGGTTTTCTTTCTGCGAACAAGAAAAAGCATTTTCACGTAGTCGCTAGGAGTAAACTTGAGGGTGGCAGTTGAGTTAAGAATTAAAGCCCGTGAAATAAAGAGATCTAACATTTGCGATATAAAGTTGGCCGAGATTTAAATTATGACCGTCGATTCACTGTTGGCACTTGAAAGTGACCATTTTTTTTCAAATTCAAATTTGTAGAGGGTTTCTCAGTGATAGAAAGGACCAAAATTGAATGCTTTCACGGCTAGATTTGATTTGTTTGGTGGCGCTTGTTGTTGTAGTGTGGTTCAAGGTGTGCCATGATCATTTGTAGGGGTCTATACTATGTGGTTTTGTGCTTGAGGCATGCTACAGGTGGCCAAATAGGTTGACAAACTTGAATTTTCATTATTTGCAGTACTTTCCTAGAGATTTATCATAAGTGCAAATCTTTCTCAGGCATGACTGACTGGTTTTCATCCCCTGCATTTAATTTGTGACCATTTCTAGTGGGTTTAGTGGTTGAAACCCTAACTCTAGTCACCTGAAGCTTGATGCATCCTCTTTAAGGATTCCAAGGTGACTAGTGGTGGTATATATTGCATGTTTTTTTATTTTGTAAGGGTTCCAAAAATTTCTTTTTGGTCCCTAGTTGTTGTTGATGGTATTATACTGAGTAAGGAGAGCCTAGATTCTGGGTTTGTTTCTTTGGAATTTTTTTGTTTAATAATGTATTGATTCTGCAAGTCTTAATGAGAATATAGTTGAATTCCAATCTCATAGTGGTGTATGTCTTTTTTTTTTGTTCTTGAGCTCATATATGTTAATTTCACAAAGTGGGTTAGCATATGGTAAACAAATAGTATTTTGAGATTATCTTTGAGTTCCTAACAAAGTTAGGATTAAAGTCTTTCAAGTAGCCTTAGTGAGTTCATGGCTTGATAAGAATTTGATGTCCTGATATGTGAGTGAGAGGGATAATAGGCAAAGAACTTATCCTAAATTCAATTGTGTTTGAGTTGGGGTCTTTGGTTGATGTAAGCTATTAGGTGAGTCTATGCCCTAGTTAAGGCACTGATCCTTTCTCTAGAGGCAGTCCATCATGACCAATCACACATACACATTTAAATGGTCAAATCCTTAAATCAGTTAGTAAGGAGTATAGTTCTATAATATTTTGTGATTCCTTTGAAGAAGTGAATCAAGGGTACACGTGCCTGAGCATTAAGGCTCAAATTGTAGGAGGATCTCTTTTGGTCCTTTTTAATTGGCCCTCTTCCTTTTAGACTTTGGAGTGGTGATAGAGTCAAAGTGTTATTAAAATTATCCATCAAAGTATAAATCTACAAGTTGAAGATCAAAGGGAACTCCCAAAAAAATGATGACTCCATTGGGGAGAACAACAATGAAGAAGTATATCTGTTGGGATCTCTAGTTGGGCTACATTGTTATATTCAAAATCTTTTGTTGACCAAATTGATTTACCCATCTGAGTCACCAACAAAATGGTGACTCTACTGGGGAGAGTCTAGAGATAAAGGTTTTCAAAGTGCACTCTTGTTTTCCTATTGTATTCAGTTGAAAGATTTCCCATCTGGGTGGGTGGTGACTCAAGAGGTTAAGAACCAATGTCATACTATAAATCATGGACAAGAGGAGGAATACTAGGTCCTTTGTCAGAAAAAATCTAGAGATCACTCTAGAATAATTGCCTAGATAGGAGAAGAAGAGTTGGATTAGAAGGAATGGTGAGTCTACTAGTGCTCCCATGAGAGAACAAAGAAATACCAGAGGTAGAGCACCACATGTTTCCTCAAGTGGGGAAGGTTCACAAGATAGAGTTTCTAGATTAGATGGTGGTCGCTCTGAAGATAGATTTTATGATACCCCAGAGGCTGTATTTCAAGACAAGGGTCCATTGCTTGCAGGTCAGGATGAACAAGGTAGAGAGATGGGTTTGGAGATTGATTTAGATCTTGATGAAGATAATTTCAAAAGAGAACCCATGAGACCAAGACAAGTCCACTTCCCATATCAAACTCTTACTGATATGGATGTGTCATCAGGTTCTAATGACATTATGGTGGACCGAGATGATTTGAACTCACTAAGGTTACAGTTGGTAGAGCAGGATGCCATACATAAGAGATTACAAAAGGAGAGAGAGGCTGAGAAGGTGAATGATCTAATAGAAAGATAGTCTCTCCTTAGAAAGATTAATGAAATGAAGGAGAGAAACAAGATGCTTGATTTTGCTCCTAAGACTTTGCAACATGATGTCTTTGGTGATCTTGAAGCTTTGAGGAGTGAGTAGGAGTGCTTACTGCAAGATCATGAATTTGATAAGAAGGGCCCTATGGTTAGATAGGTTCAAAGTTATGCTTCCCTCCCTAAAGATAAAGATAGGCATGAGATCACTAGGCCTGCTATTGCCGCTGGTGAGAAAGGAAAGCAGAAGATGGTGGGATGTCAAACAAGTAGATCATTGACAATACCAGGGGTCCCACCACCCAATTCAAATAAGGACACAAAGATAGAAAGAAGAAGAAAGGAAGATGAGGACCTTGCAAGAGAATTAGAGAGGGATGAAATTGAAGCTTCCATTGCAGAAAAGAGAAGAAAGATCCAATTCTTGAAGGCTTCATCTGCCAATGCTCTTGGTCCATCGGCTACTAAACTAGGTATGCCATCTATGACTACTACTATTCCACTTAGTAATGCTACTAGTTCAATTCCTTCTTCATCTACTAGGATAGGTGTTGATCCTAGACAACAGTCAAATGCACAAGTAGATGGGAATGTAAATGCAAATGTTGATCCTAGGGTTAACACTAGTTCAAGTTTTCAAAGAAGACCTATGCAACTAGAAGGCTATAGGCAAATTAGTTTTGATGGGATTCCTAGCTACCCAAATCCTTTTCCAAATGATATAAGAGATAAGGTACCTAAGTTTGCTAGTAATAATGCTATTAGTTGTGAGGAGCATCTTAGGCTATTTGTTGATATGCTTAATGATTATGAGGTAGAGCATGAGGATGTAGTCATGAAATTATTTGTTCAATCTCTAATGGAGGATGCTAGAGATTGGTTTAAGAGACTTCCTGATAAATGTATTGATACTTGGGATTCTTTTGAAAGATGTTTTAAAGAATAGTATGGTGATAGGCCTAATGCTAGTTTCATATTAAATGAATTCAATACCATAAGGAAAATTTAGAATGAATCTGCGGCTAAATTAAACATGAGATTTTAGAAGGGCATGCATAAGTTGTTCCAAGTTATGCGGCTAGATGACAATGTTTGTCTGACCACATACTTCAATGCATTTGATGGGAAGATGGGATATTTGTTGAGGGACAAAGAACCAAGAACTCTGAGGGATGCTTTTAGGATTGTTGTGAATATTGAGAACAATATGAAGATATTAGGGAAGTTGGGTGGGAAGAGAGATGACCCTAAGTTGTTTGGGGACAAGAAATACAAAAAAGAAAATGATAGGAATGTTGGAACCAGGAGGCAAGAAGAAGATAAATCAGATAAGGTGCTTAATGCATTAAAGGATTTGAAGGCACCTACAAATAGGAACATCAGTGCTCCTACCAATGAGAGGCCTTAGTTCAACAACAATTTCAATAAGTAGAATAGGTTGCAGAACTACCCCTACAACACCTAATGGAAGGATGGCAAGCCTGTTGTCCCTGCTGCAAGAGGAAACAATGACAGAGGTATCCCTGACCCTCTACAAAAAGCTTCAATAAATGTCATGGAGGACAAACCTTGGTGTGTTGCATGCCAGTCCCCTCATTCTGCAGAGCATTGTGTGATTGCACATTCTATGGTTGCAAATCAAGATTTTGGCAATGAGGAGATAGATCAAGAAGAAGATCAAGATGATGTCAGGTGCAACATGGCTAATTCATATCTAGGATATGAAGATGATTTTGATTTTGATGAAGAAGCAGATGTAAATGTGAAGAGACATAATCATGCCCTTTTTCATCAAGAGGTTTTTTCTGAAAGTGAAGACATTGATAAGAAGACATGTAACATGAACTCTTCTTCTGAACTAGTAAATTTAAGAAGACCTTCTAGAGAAGAGATGGATAGGATTACTGTAGAAATGATTTCCCAAGTGCAAACTAGAGGCATGGTGGCAAGGAATACAAATGAGAAAGTTGCAGGAATGTTTATAAAGAGTACCAACTCCGAAGAGACTAATGAGAGCAAATCAAAAGGTGATCACATGGTGAAATTCAAGAATGTAAAAGGCAAGAATTGTGAGCCTAAGGGAGTTGGAGTTGAAATTTTTTTTAGTGAGATTGAGAAGCCAGTTAACACAATGGCTAAGATTGAAAAAATGAGGGTGGCCAATACACCTAATGTATTAGATAAGCAAAAGGATAATAAGGCAGTGCAAATTGAGATTCCTCACTCTACTCATGTTGATGTGTTATCTGTATTGTCCCAAATTACAGTTAAGGTTCCATTGTCAGAATTGTTGAGGATCCCTGAACACAAGGACAGAGCTATTGCATGGGTAGATAATGTTCATAACAATGATGTTGCATGCAATGGATCTCAGGATAAAGCTTTGAAAGGTGTTGCTTCTTATGGAATTGTATCTCAAATTCCTCCTATATATTTGGATAGTTCTGTCAATGCCAACCTTGAAAATATTGATCCATTCTTTTTAAGTGTCATTGTGAATTGAATGAAGTTAAGAAATTGTATGATTGATAGTGGTGCCTCTAATACTGTCATGCCTTTCAAAATCATGGTGGGCCTTAAAGTTGATATAGTTCAAGGTAGATGCTGTGTAATGGATCAAAGGGAGGTACCAATTATTGGGACTATCAATGCAATGCCATATAGGTTGGCAACATATCCAGAGAAAGAGTTAACAATGAGTGTTTTGGTGGTGGACATCCCTCCTCATTATGGGATGCTACTATCTAGAAGGTGGAGTGTTGCCATGGGTGGAAGTTTATAGTGTGATTTGTCCTATGCCACTTTCAAGATTGATGATTAGTTTGTCAAGATTGATCGAGAGCCAAGAGTATGCCACATGATTGAAAGGAATATTGACAATGAAACTACATGTTTTGTGGATACTGATATTAATGCTTTTAGGGCAGAGATCCTTGTACTTGAGAAGGAACCTATTTTGTCACCTATCTCTATTGAGGTAAGTGCTAATTCTGTGAAGGGTGATTTGTGCGTAATGTACTTTGATGGTGCAAATTGTAAGGATGGAGCAGGAGCAGGTATTTTACTTATTTCTCTTGATGGAAACACCTACAAATTTTCTTTCACATTAAATTTCTTTTGTACCAACAATATAGTAGAATATGAGGCATTGTTGTTAGGACTGAGGTTGGCACAAAAGCATGGAATTAAATGCATGAGTGTTGTTGGTGATTCTGAGTTGGTGATGTCTCAAGTCAGGTCAGTATATGTTGCCAAGAACAAGAGGTTAAAACAATATACGAATGCAGTTTGGGATTTGATTGAACATTTTGATGCCTTCAATATTGAATGGAAAGATAGGAGTAACAATAAGATGGCTGACTTGTTGGCCAATATTGCAATCAATCCCACTGATATTACTTTTGCTGGTATCTCTAAAGTTGAATTTCAAGCTAGGCCTAGTATACTAGATAATATTGAAAATTGACAAGTTTTTGATGATGATAATGATATCTTGAAGTTTATGAGTTGTGAAGATTAGTATCATGGTCAGGAATTTGATTGTTTAGCCTTGGTTGAGTCAGTAGAAGGAAAAGAGGTTGTCTTTGGCAATGAGGTCATTCAGCTTAGAACTAACAAGGTGCCCAAGGGGATTGTTGTTTTGGAGACTGTCTTTGACAACCAAGATAGAGTTCAAAAGAATATCAAAAGAGAAGATCATGCTGATCTAGAGGAGATAAATCTTGGAACACATGAGGCACCTAAGAAGGTATACATTGGTAGAGATATATCTCAAAAGGTAAAGAAATATTTGATTGAATTGTTGAGAAAATTCAGGCATGTTTTTGTACAGTCATATGATGACTTGAAGGTTTATAGAGAAGATTTGTTTCAGCATATTATTCCATTGAAAGAAGATGCTAAACCTTTCCGGCAAAAACAAAGGCCTATCAATCCCACTTTGCCACCCAAGATGCAAGAAGAATTAATGAAGCTGAGAGATGCTAGAATTATCAAGCCTATAAGAGACTCTTGGGTTTCAAACCTTGTTCCTATGAGAAAGAAGAATGGTGACATCAGTCTTTGTGTAGACTTCAGGAATTTGAACATCAGCTCATTAAAGGATAACTATTGTCTACCCAATATGGAAGCTATGTTGCAGAGAGTGACCAGATCAGAATTGATGTCTATGATGGATGGTTTCTCTGGTTACAATCAGGTAATTGTCAACGAATCAAAAAAATACAAGACAACTTTCACAACACCTTGGGGGACATATGTTTATGTGAGAATGCCTTTTGGCCTCACAAATGCTGGTGCTACTTTTCAAAGGGCAATGGATGTTGCCTTTTCAGATTTCATAAATGATTTCCTTGTTGTATATCAAGATGATTTAACTGCCTATTCCAAGAAGGAAGGAGACCATTGTACTCATTTAGAGAAAATATTTGTGAGGGCTTTGGAATATGGCATTTCACTAAACCCAAGAAAATGTGCTTTTGGTGTCATTGAAGGTAAGTTTCTTGGCCACTTAGTTGGGAAGCAAGGAGTGAGAATTGACCCTAAGAGGGTAGCAGCTATTGATAAAATTCAGAGACCAAAGAATGTTAAAGGGATTCAGTCCTTCTTTGGTCAGGTCAATTTCTTAAGGAGGTTTGTGACAAACTTTGCAGAGGTTACTAGACCTATTTCTAAGATGTTGAAGAAGGGATCTGCAATTAATTGGGAGAGTGAGCCTGATGAGGCTTTCAAAAATATCAAGCAGGCTATCAAAGATGTACCAGTGCTCAAGGCACCTGATTATAATGTCCCAATGCACATTTTTTCCTTTGCATCTTTTCACACTATTGCTGCAGTTTTGTTACAAAAGAATAAGGATGGTTTTGAGCAGCCCATTGCATTTTTCAGTAAATCTTTACAGGCTATTGAATTGAAGTATGACATAAATGAGAAACAAGCTTATGCACTTGTGAAGGCAATCAAGGCTTTTAGGTGTTACTTGATGGGGGTAGTTGTGATTGCTTTTGTGCCAAGTGCAGCTATGAAGGATATTTTCTCACAGCAAGAGGTGTCTGGAAGAAGATGTAGATGGATCAATAGGATCCAAGAATTCAATGTTGACATCCAAATTACTAAATTGGTTAGAGGACAAGGATTGGCAAAATTGATGGCTTAATCTAATCTTGATGCAAATCAGGTAAATCATTCTAAAATTGATTATACATGTGATATGGATGATTGTATCTGGTATCAGGATATTATCTACTATTTGAGAAATATGAAATGTCTAGATAACATGAATGATAATCAGAAGAGGACATTAAAATTATAGGCCTTCAAGTATGTAATTGTGAAATGTAAATTGTATAGAAAGAATTTAGATTGCATACTTTTGAAATGTGTAGATGAAAATCAGGCTGAAGTATTGTTGAAAGAAATGCATGAGGGAGTTTGTGGTGGACATTATATGGGTAAAACAACTACTCATAAGATCTTGAGAGTAGGATTCTAGTGGTCTACAATCTTCAAGGATGCAGAACAGTTGGTGAGGAGGTGTGATGCTTGTCAAAGGTTCTCTGGTAAGCTAAAATTTTCAAGTAATGTGCCATTAAAACCAGTAGAAGTGTAGGCTCCTTTCCAATAGTGGGAAATTGATTTCATAGGGGAAATACCAAACAAGTCAAGTGGAGGACACTCGTGGATCTTAGTTGCCACCAATTACTTTACAAAGTGGGTAGAGGCTATACCTACAAGAAATGCAACTAGTAAAGTGGTAATTGATTTTCTATTGAATAATATTGTTACAAGGTTTGGTTGCCCTAAGAGAATAGTAAGTGACAATGCAATGTGCTTCAGGTCTACTAAATATAAGGAATTTTGCAAAGGTTTAGGAATTCAGATTTCTAATTCCTCACCTTATCATCCACAAGGAAATGGTCAGGCAGAATCTACTAATAAGAGTTTGATTAAAATCCTAAAGAGGATTCTTGAAAAGAATAAGAGCACATGGAATTCAAAGCTGCCATTGGCTCTATGGGCTGATAGGTTAACTGTGAAGAGGGAAATTGGTTGTGCACCATTTGACCTAGTGTATGGAATACATGCAAGGATGCCTCAAAATAACTTATTGGAAATGTATAAATTTGTGCAATTATATGATGATGACATAGATGATGAAATGCAGTTGAGAATTGAGGATCTCATTGGGTTGGATGAAACTAGGAGAGAGTTAGTTGCAAGAAATGCCAAATTGCAGTTGCAGGCTAAGAATTTGTATAACAAGAAAACTGTTAACAGAAGGTTTGAGTCTAGTGATTTGGTGTTAATTTGGAATGCCAGGTTGGAGGATAAAGGAAAACATGGTAAATTTGATCCAATCTGGCTGGGGCCATATTTAATTCATGAGAAATGGGGCCAAGATTCATACATTGTGAAAGAATTAAATGGTGAAGTTCAAGAATTGCCAATTCATGGACAATTCTTGAAGAAATACTTCAATTGAAGGTATATTTCTTTCCACGAATAGTAGTTAGGTTTGTACAAATTGTAAATTCTGTAAAAAAGTTTCTTGCCCCTATCCTATTTTGTCCTAGTCTGTAAGTTTTTGGTCCTGTTGCTCTCTGTTGTCTGCAAATTTTGCCTATGGGATGGTCTACTTTAACCAGTGATTCTAAGTCCTTGTTGTGCCTACAGGAGGCATACATCCCCAAATAGAGCCACTATTAGCACGTGAAAAAATTTTCATGGCTATAGCAATTTCCCCCTAGTCTCTGTAGTTGTTTTTAGGTCTCTAGCATAAACCCTTCATTCAAATTTTTGAAAAACTAGCCGTTGTGTTCAAAAAACCCTAGGAGTGCCCTAGCCTTGTTCTAATTTGTCTTTACCTTTTTCAGGCCCCTTAAGTGATCTAAAATGCATGTGCGCATTTCTTTTCCCCGTCAGTCACTTGTTTGCTTAATCCTTGGTGGTCACCTTTAAACTTTCGGTGATTCAGCCAACATGTCAGTCGTGCATTCTCTAAGTTCCTCGGCAGTTGGCTTTTTCTCTCAGTGATTATGCGAACACAGTGTTGGTGTAATCTCTTATTATTGGGTGGTTATGTCTTAATAGTTAGCAACTTGGTGTGGCAGTTTCTTTTCTTTAGTTGCATGTTCGCGTGGTTTCCTAGGCCCGGCCTTCTGACACCATCTCGATCTAACAGTGGTTGTATATTCTCAAGAGATGTGTTAGAGCTATGAACTTTTGCGATGGTGATTGATTCTCTTTCATGATGTTGCCTTTCTTTGTAGATGGGTCCACTGCTAGGTAAGCACACATGGCATCTCCCTATTAGCCAAAGGAAATAGTGAAGTGGCAGGGTTGTCAGAATGAACAAAGAAATTATATGTCCGTCTACCAGATTCTGTGACGTGGTGGTCCTTGATTCGTAGGAGTATCCTATGCAGCACGGTGGGGTCACGCTTTGTGGTATCGGCTAAGATTCCAGATCGACGGCTAGCGTGTAAGCGCATAGAATCTTTTGATGCCTTCAGATCTTGCACCATTCATCTGATCCTCTAGGTGTTTATGTAAGAGATAAAGGTGGGTCCAAAATAACACATAGGCAGTTGTCAGTGGGACCTAGTTTCTGGATGTGTCAGAGGGTCTTAACATCTGTAGAGGATCAATGATGGGCATAAGTTCTTATGAGATATGTCAGAGGTTTAAGATCTTACGCTGGCCGTCGATCTTACTTTTCTTAGAGGTGATAAAGTGATGTGGGTCCACTACCATGTTGGCAAAGTTGGTGTTCTCTCATTGGTCAGTGTGTTGTTGAGAAGGATCTTGTCAGTGTGGCCTCTAGAGAAGGTTTCTCAATCAACGGTTAGCACATGATCTTAAGGAATATTCCTACCCCATGAAGTCATGTGCCATCCGTTGATCTCACATCTTACTTGGACTTGTCAGTGGGTCCACCGGTCTCAAAGGAGTTAATACACTATAGGATCGATGGTTGTCATGATATCATTGATCAAAGTTGCATGATGGATAAGTCAGCAGTGTAGCGACAGTCATCAATCTTCACTAAAGGGGAAAGCTTTGCGGTGGGTCCTTTGTCAGTGATGACCGAGCGATTGCAGCAAATGATGTGGTGACATGTGGTAGGTTTTTAGGTGGGCCTAGGGTTATCAAAGGTCTTAGCAGTTTTGATAAAGTTTTTAGTGGCCTGACAAATTTTCAAAGGCCTCACTCATTCACACAATAAATTGGTGATATTCTAAATCGACTGGCGATCCAGTGAACAAGCGTTTGCGTAATAGCTAAATGAATTGGTGGAAGGGTGAAACATTTGGTGAATAGGCACTAACCTTTTGTCACCAGTTTGCTAAATAGGGGACCAAGGTCAAATGTTTTCCTTTAGTCACCAGGTCATGGAGTTAAAGATGGGTTAAGGTTTTCTTTCCATAAACAAGAAAAAGCATTGTCGCGTAGTCGCTAGGAGTAAACCCAAGGGTGGCGGTTGAGTTAAGACTTAAAGCCCATGAAATAAAGAGATCTAACAGTTGCGATATAAAGTTGGCTAAGATTTAAATTATGACCATTGATTCACTGTTGGCACTTGAAAGTGATCGTTGTTTTTCAAATTCAAATTTTCAAAGGGTTTCTCAGCAATAGAAAGGACCAGAATTGAATGCTTTCATGACCAGATTTGATTTTTTTGGTGGTGCTTGTTGTTGCAGTGTGGTCCAGGGTGTGCCATGATCATCTACAGGGGTTTGTACTATGTGGTTTTGTGCTCAAGGCATGCTACAGGTGGCCAAACAGGTTGACAAATTTGAATTTTCATGATTTGCAGTACTTTCCTAGAGATTTATCATAAGTGCAAATCTTTCTCAGGCATGGCCAACTGGTTTTCATCCCTTGCATTTAATTTGTGATATTTTCTAGTGGGTTTAGTGGTTGAAACCCTAACCCTAGTCACCCAAAGCTTGATGCATCCTCTTTGAGGATTCCAAAGTGACTAGTGGTGGTATATATTGCAGATTTTTTTATTTTGTAAGGGTTCCAAAACTTTCTTTTTGGTCCTTGGTTGTTGTTGATGGTATTATACTGAGTAAGGAGAGCCTGGATTCTGGGTTTGTTTCTTTGGCATTTTTTTGTTTAATAATGTATTGATTATGCAAGTTTTAATGAGAATATAGTTGAATTCCAATCTCATAGTGGTGTATTTCTTTTTGTTTTGTTCTTGAGCTCATATATGTTAATTTCACAAAGTGGGTTAGCATATGGTAAACAAAGAGTATTTTGAGATTATCTTTGAGTTCCTAACAAAGTTAGGATTAAAGTCTTTCAGGTAGCCCTAGTGAGTTCATGGCTTGATAAGAATTTGATGTCCTGATATGTGAGTGAGAGGGATAATAGGCAAAGCACTTATCCTGAATTCAATTGTGTTTGAGTTGGGGTCTTTGATTGATGTATGCTATTAGGTGACTCTATGCCCTAGTTAAGGCACTGATCCTTTCTTTAGAGGCAGTCCATCATCATCAATCACACATACACATTTAAATGATCAAATCCTTAAATCAGTTAGTAAGGAGTATAGTTCTATAATATTTTGTGATTCCTTTGAAGAAGTGAATCAAGGGTCACTAATACATTTGGGGGCATTTTGCGATGGCTATGTGTCGCAATTGCGACAGCTATGTGTCGCAATAGCAACACCCATAGACGTCGCTATTTTTTAGTCGCAAATTGCGACGTCTATGGGTAGCCGTCGCAATTGCGACACATATCCCGTCACAATGTGACTAAGATTTGTTAGCGGCATGGCCATCACCCCCCCGTCGCATGGCTTCGGAGGGCCGTCGCAATCACGACGGACCTTCCAAGCAATTGCGACGGGCGCCTGCATCGCATTGCGATGGGTTGCCGTCGCAATTGCGACGCCCGTGGGTGGATTAAAAAAAAAATTAATTTAATACATTGCTAATGAACCACATTAATGCTTTTTTCTTTCAACAAATGAAAACAGCCACTGTAAAGACAACATGATAATGTACACTCACTGTAAGGACAGTCACAAATGAGGACATCTCACAGTGACTGTCCCTAGTGTAATTGCCACTTGAATGTATTGCTATTCAGCCACATTAATGCTTTTCTTCTTCAACAAATGAGGATAGTCACTGTAAAGACAACATGATAATGTACACTCACAGTCAGTGTACATTATCATGTTGTCTTTACAGTGACTATCCTCATTTGTTGAAGAAGAAAAGCATTAATGTGGCTGAATAGCAATACATTCAAGTGGCAATTACACTAGGGACAGTCACTGTGAGATGTCCTCATTTGTGACTGTCCTTACAATGAGTGTACATTATCATGTTGTCTTTACAGTGAGTGTACATTATCATGTTGTCTTTACAGTGTCAATATATGCATTATTACTTAAACTGAAGAGTACTCTAAATAATATGTCATTGTGGAGTTCTGATTGCTTCCAATTTGATATACGCTTGTTCTACTTATGTATCCAGCATCATGTAAGAAAAGTTGATGCTTTTAAATAGATTCATTTAGCCATGAAATGCCTGTGCATGTTACATACAAGATTCCAAGGCCCAAAACTGATTACTCATTATAATTCATGTACAGAATGATAATCAACCACAACGAGGCATGCGTAGGCACTGCTTAGATTTTGAGGCATCAGAAGCTCGTAGAAGAAACTTGACCAATGGCTCATGGAATGCAACAAACTTATTGCCTAAAACAGGAGCATTGGTAACCACAGATGATGGTTTTGAAAAGAACACTTCACCATCAATGTCACGTGAGGGAACTGCAATTTCTGATGGCAAGTAACTTGTAGTATATAAGAGAGATGCAGGTATAGATGCTGGGAATACATTGCTAATGAACCACATTAATGCTTTTTTCCTTCAACAAATGAGGACAATCACTTTAAAGACAACATGATAATGTACACTCACTGTAAGGATAGTCACAAATGAGGACATCTCACAGTGACTGTCCCTTGTGTAATTGCCACTTGAATGTATTGCTATTCAGCCACATTAATGCTTTTCTTCTTCAACAAATGAGGATAGTCACTCTAAAGACAACATGATAATGTACACGGGCTGTAAGTGTACATTATCATGTTGTCTTTACAGTGACTGTCCTCCTTCAAGTGGCAATTACACAAGGGACAGTCACTGTAAAGGCAACATGATAATGTAGAGAAACGTTGTCATTTGTATTTTCAACAGTGCCGAGAGAGATTCCCTCCGTGAAATCACAGCTACAATTTCTGAGTATGTTGGGTTTATTTTTCTTTTGTCATTATTATGTAATCTGGTATTTAGCTGTTACAGAGCTAAAATACCCAGAAATGAGGACATATCTGTGTTGAATTTATTGTTAGCGGCTTTGGTTATTTAGAAGTTTAATTTTATTTGTTCATCTTTCAAGCACAAATGTTTTATGGACCGTAACATCTTCATTGTTTCGGGTATGCAATGAAACAGCTGTAACTTGCAACTACCTTCACGGTACTTGTGTACATTATCATGTTGTCTTTACAGTGACTATCCTCATTCAAGTGGCAATTACACAAGGGACAGTCACTGTGAGATGTCCTCATTTGTGACAAGGACAGTCACACATGAGGACATCTCACAGTGACTGTCCCTTGTGTAATTGCCACTTGAATCTATTGCTATTCAACCACATTTATGGGCCCGTTTGGACCACAGCACACAGTAGCATCTACAGAGAAGAATATCCCAGGTGTAACAAGTTGTAAGAATATACCAACAGTTCTAAGAAGTTCCCTAGCACATAGTAGCATCTACAAAGAAGAATATACAACATGAGGGCAGCCACTGTAAAGACAACATGATAATGTACACTCATTGTATGTGTACATTATCATGTTGTCTTTACAGTGACTGTCCTCATTCAAGTGGCAATTACAGAAGGGACAGTCATTGTGAGATGTCCTCATTTGTGACAAGGATAGTCACACATGAGGACATCTCACAGTGATCGATTGTCCCTTGTGTAATTGCCACTTGAATGTATTGCTATTGAACCACATTAATGCTTTTCTTCTTCAACAAATGAGGACAGTCACTCTAAAGACAACATGATAATGTACACTCATTGTAAGGACAGTCACAAATGAGGACATCTCACAGTGACTGTCCCTTGTGTAATTGCCACTTGAATTACACAAGGGACAGTCATTGTGAGATGTCCTCATTTGTGACAAGGATAGTCACACATGAGGACATCTCACAGTGATCGATTGTCCCTTGTGTAATTGCCACTTGAATGTATTGCTATTGAACCACATTAATGCTTTTCTTCTTCAACAAATGAGGATAGTCACTCTAAAGACAACATGATAATGTACACTCACTGTAAGGACAGTCACAAATGAGGACATCTCACAGTGACTGTCCCTTGTGTGATTGCCACTTGACTGTATTGCTATTCAGCCACATTAATGCTTTTCTTCTTCAACAAATGAGGATAGTCACTCTAAAGACAACATGATAATGTACACGGGCTGTAAGTGTACATTATCATGTTGTCTTTACAGTGACTGTCCTCCTTCAAGTGGCAATTACACAAGGGACAGTCACTGTAAAGGCAACATGATAATGTAGAGAAACGTTGTCATTTTTATTTTCAACAGTGCCGAGAGAGATTCCCTCCGTGAAATCACAACTACAATTTCTGAGTACGTTGGGTTTATTTTTCTTTTGTCATTATTATGTAATCTGGTATTCAGCTGTTACAGAGCTAAAATACCCAGAAATGAGGACATATCTGTGTTGAATTTATTGTTAGCGGCTTTGGTTATTTAGAAGTTTAATTTTATTTGTTCATCTTTCAAGCACAAACATTTTGTGGACCGTAACATCTTCATTGTTTCAGGTATGCAATGAAACAGCCATAACTTGCAACTACCTTCACGGTACTTGTGTACATTATCATGTTGTCTTTACAGTGACTGTCCTCATTCAAGTGGAAATTACACAAGGGACAGTCACCGTGAGATGTCCTCATTTGTGACAAGGATAGTCACACATGAGGACATCTCACAGTGACTGTCCCTTGTGTAATTGCCACTTGAATCTATTGCTATTCAACCACATTTATGGGCCCGTTTGGACCACAGTACATAGTAGCATCTACAGAGAAGAATATCCCAGGTGTAACAAGTTGTAAGAATATACCAACAGTTCTAAGAAGTTCCCTAGCACATAGTAGCATCTACAGAGAAGAATATACAACATGAGGGCAGCCACTATAAAGACAACATGATAATGTACACTCATTGTATGTGTACATTATGATGTTGTCTTTACAGTGACTGTCCTCATTCAAGTGGCAATTACAGAAGGGACAGTCATTGTGAGATGTCCTCATTTGTGACAAGGATAGTCACACATGAGGACATCTCACAGTGATCGATTGTCCCTTGTGTAATTGCCACTTGAATGTATTGCTATTGAACCACATTAATGCTTTTCTTCTTCAACAAATGAGGACAGTCACTCTAAAGACAACATGATAATGTACACTCATTGTAAGGACAGTCACAAATGAGGACATCTCACAGTGACTGTCCCTTGTGTAATTGCCACTTGAATTACACAAGGGACAGTCATTGTGAGATGTCCTCATTTGTGACAAGGATAGTCACACATGAGGACATCTCACAGTGATCGATTGTCCCTTGTGTAATTGCCACTTGAATGTATTGCTATTGAACCACATTAATGCTTTTCTTCTTCAACAAATGAGGACAGTCACTCTAAAGACAACATGATAATGTACACTCACTGTAAGGACAGTCACAAATGAGGACATCTCACAGTGACTGTCCCTTGTGTGATTGCCACTTGAATGTATTGCTATTCAGCCACATTAATGCTTTTCTTCTTCAACAAATGAGGATAGTCACTCTAAAGACAACATGATAATGTACACAGGCTGTAAGTGTACATTATCATGTTGTCTTTACAGTGACTGTCCTCCTTCAAGTGGCAATTACACAAGGGACAGTCACTGTAAAGGCAACATGATAATGTAGAGAAACGTTGTCATTTGTATTTTCAACAGTGCCGAGAGAGATTCCCTCCGTGAAATCACAGCTACAATTTCTGAGTACGTTGGGTTTATTTTTCTTTTGTCATTATTATGTAATCTGGTATTCAGCTATTACAGAGCTAAAATACCCAGAAATGAGGACATATCTGTGTTGAGTTTATTGTTAGCAGCTTTGGTTATTTAGAAGTTTAATTTTATTTGTTCATCTTTCAAGCACAAATGTTTTGTGGACCGTAACATCTTCATTGTTTCGGGTATGCAATGAAACAGCCGTAACTTGCAACTACCTTCACGGTACTTGTGTACATTATCATGTTGTCTTTACAGTGACTGTCCTCATTCAAGTGGAAATTACACAAGGGACAGTCACTGTGAGATGTCCTCATTTGTGACAAGGACAGTCACACATGAGGACATCTCACAGTGACTGTCCCTTGTGTAATTGCCACTTGAATGTATTGCTATTCAACCACATTTATGGGCCCGTTTGGACCCCAGCACACAGTAGCATCTACAGAGAAGAATATCCCAGGTGTAACAAGTTGTAAGAATATACCAACAGTTCTAAGAAGTTCCCTAGCACATAGTAGCATCTACAGAGAAGAATATACAACATGAGGGCAGCCACTGTAAAGACAACATGATAATGTACACTCATTGTATGTGTAAATTATCATGTTGTCTTTACAGTGACTGTCCTCATTCAAGTGGAAATTACACAAGGGACAGTCACTGTGAGATGTCCTCATTTGTGACAAGGACAGTCACACATGAGGACATCTCACATTGACTGTCCCTTGTGTAATTGCCACTTGAATGTATTGCTATTCAACCACATTTATGGGCCCGTTTGGACCGCGGCACATAGTAGCATCTACAGAGAAGAATATGGGTCAACGAGGTTGACTTCAAAGCCATGCAATCTAATGGTAATAGTAATATCATAATTTGACATACTATCAGAAATACTTCCTAAATAGACTATTCAATCTTATAAGAGATGGATTCATGAGAACTATTATTTATGAAATATGAGTCAATGACTTTAATTAAAAAAATTACACAATCTAATTCTTGTAAAAATATCAAAATTTGACACATTGAAAATACCTTCCAAAAGTATCGTTAATTGATTAATATGAATCACTACTCATGAAATATAATTTTATAAACCTAATCTAAAAACTACACAATAAAAATCTTAATAGCAATATTGTAAGAAACTATTCCCAAAAGCAAGCCTAATAAAATTTGATGAAAATAATTTTTGTTTCACTCAACTTTGACATTCACAACTTCCTCTTTTATTATAATAAGAAAAAAAATGTCTTTTTAGATATACCTCATGAACCATACTCGAATAATCTATCATTTTTCTTCTCAAAAACATATTTGCAGAGCCTGCTTCTTTTACTTGTTTGTACTTTTATCTCTCTGATGGAAAGGGTTCCTTCAGGACACATTTTTCCAAGTTCACTGCTTGAGATATTTGAGGAGGGTTCCCCTGCTTGAGTATCCATCCAACCCATATTTGAGTAGTTCTACAATTGCACAGTCTAAATTAATAATACTGACAATTGAATGACGAATGATGATACATAGAATTGATATAAACTAATCCTAAAAACACTAAAACATTATTAATATATTTATATTTCATAAATAAAATTGATATAAAAGATTTGGAAAGATACATTAAAAAATAGAAAAATAGTAATTTATAATAGAAGGAAACTTAAATTGCTATTTAAAAAAAAAACAAGAGTCTTAAATCTTATCATTTTGTTTCATTATCATCCATAAGTACACACCTCTAGCATAATAATTATATTTTACCACCCATAAAATGAAAAAAAGATTTTCACAAGAGAAATTGAAGCTAGATTATAAAAATGAACCATCTTATTGGAAACTAGAACTGTTATCATACCCAAAAGGACTACAAAATTTCACCTTATCATACCCAGATTGTTGCTTTGCCTGGCGGAGGGAAATTTGATCAGTCAAATTGACACAGAGTATGTTGTCTCCATTGTCATGCTGGATAACAAAACACCAACTTTAATGGGCATGTACTGTCCCTTGTGTAATTGCCACTTGAATGCATTGCTATTTGATGTAGGGGCATCCCTAATGCAAGCCAAAGATACCATGATTGAAGGAAGTTTCCATGAAGCCAAGGAGTCAAATCCTATCAATTGGAACATAAGATTTTCACCTTGGAGCTTTGAAGGATTGACTGGTGAAAGGTCCTTTTGATTGACAAATCAGATTCTTTTTGAATGACAAATCAGAGTCTTTTTGAATGACAATAAATTAGAATAGGAGTTTTAGATGTTTTCTTGGTTTGTAATAAATATTAAGGATTGATTTTATCTCCTTATAAACATCCACTTGTTGGACACAAGACCCCTTGGTGACTTATAAACCTTGGGCATCTTTTGAGTCCTTGGATGAAATGAGCATAGTAAGTGTTTATTAGGTGTCTTTTAGATGTTGTTAAGAAGTTTGAAGGTCCAAAATAACTTTAATAAGGTTCCTAAAGTTTCACAACACATTTTTAACCTTCTCGGCAAAGTTGTTTGCAAAGTTGTAATGCAACTTTAAAAGTTGCTTAGCAAAGTTGACATTTGTTGGATAAACTGTTCTAACCACCTAGATGGTTGAACCAACATTTGGAGAGCCTATTTTAGGCTTCAAATGGTCGAAGACAGACAGAGAACCAGTATTGTAATCATTTTACTTTCATAAAAAATAAAAATAACCCTGTTTTAATGCATTTCTGGTGAAAAATGAACTCTGTACGGCTGTACGGATGGTGGTTGGATGATAAAATTTGCCTGGAAGTTGTAATAGTGACATTTGATGCTTTGGAAGTTGGTTTGATTGATTCTCTTTGTTTTATATCTAAGTTATTTCAAATTTTCTGTGCATTGTTTACAAACCCTCATTTTCAGGGTTTGACTGATGTAAAGACCTTAACTCACGTTTCAACCATTGGAATTCCTTCTTCCTTGGTGGAATGAGAGTTAAGGATGTATATTTGTATATTCTAAAAGCCCTGACTACTCTGCATCACTATTGAACCACATTAATGCTTTTTTCCTTCAACAAATGAGGACAGTCACTGTAAAGACAACATGATAATGTACACTCACTGTAAGGATAGTCACAAATGAGGAAATCTCAGAGTGATTATCCCTTGTGTAATTTCCGCTTGAATACATTGCTATTGAACCACATTAATGCTTTTTTCCTTCAAGTGGAAATTACACAAGGGACAGTCACTGTGAGATGTCCTCATTTGTGACAAGGACAGTCACACATGAGGACATCTCACAGTGACTGTCCCTTGTGTAATTGCCACTTGAATGTATTGCTATTCAACCACATTTATGGGCCTGTTTGGACCACGGCACACAATAGCATCTACAAAGAAGAATATCCCAGGTGTAACAAGTTGTAAGAATATACCAACAGTTCTAAGAAGTTCCCTAGCACATAGTAGCATCTACAGAGAAGAATATACAACATGAGGGCAGCCACTGTAAAGACAACATGATAATGTACACTCATTGTATGTGTACATTATCATGTTGTCTTTACAGTGACTGTCCTCATTCAAGTGGCAATTACAGAAGGGACAGTCATTGTGAGATGTCCTCATTTGTGACAAGGATAGTCACACATGAGGACATCTCACAGTGATCGATTGTCCCTTGTGTAATTGCCACTTGAATGTATTGCTATTGAACCACATTAATGCTTTTCTTCTTCAACAAATGAGGACAGTCACTCTAAAGACAACATGATAATGTACACTCATTGTAAGGACAGTCACAAATGAGGACATCTCACAGTGATTGTCCCTTGTGTAATTGCCACTTGAATTACACAAGGGATAGTCATTGTGAGATGTCCTCATTTGTGACAAGGATAGTCACACATGAGGACATCTCACAGTGATCGATTGTCCCTTGTGTAATTGCCACTTGAATGTATTGCTATTGAACCACATTAATGCTTTTCTTCTTCAACAAATGAGGACAGTCACTCTAAAGACAACATGATAATGTACACTCACTGTAAGGACAGTCACAAATGAGGACATCTCACAGTGACTGTCCCTTGTGTGATTGCCACTTGAATGTATTGCTATTCAGCCACATTAATGCTTTTCTTCTTCAACAAATGAGGATAGTCACTCTAAAGACAACATGATAATGTACACGGGCTGTAAGTGTACATTATCATGTTGTCTTTATAGTGACTATCCTCCTTCAAGTGGAAATTACACAAGGGATTTGTGTTTTCATTTGTGTTTTCAACAGCGCCGTAACCCTCCGCGAAATCACATCGGGATATAAGGGCAAAACAAACAAGAACGTTGTCATTTGTATTTTCAACAGCACCGAGAGAGATAAACAAACTTAAAACTCAGACTTAAGAAAGATGAAGGCAATGCTTCAAAAGGCCGATGCCCTAAATACGGGAAAACACAATACCACCATTAAACGATGCCCTAGTCACCGTATCAATGCTGCCAGCTCCGTACCAGTATGCTGACTGCTCACTTTCATCCTGTGATAAAGGTAACTTCATTAATCATACTTGAAATGGCAGCATACGAACTAAAGCTGATGAACATTTATAAACTAAAAGTTTAAAACTACAGATTACAACTGTAGTAGTTTCATACGAAAAGAACTTGATGTCTGAAATTTACCATTAGAAGTATCCAAAGGAATACCACAGTACTGTTGAACTTGGAGAATCGGAGATGATCTACACAGCAAGGTTCAACAGCTGTAAGGACTGTTACACCATCTTTAGCATTTGAATACATTTTCTCCTTGGCTTCTGGTGGATCCTCAAAGACCCCCAATGACGTTTTCCCTACAATTATCAATTGTTTGTCAGTATGAGATATTAATAAATAAACATTAATCACAATATTAGGCAAACAATGTTCTTGATGTCTGAATCTAAATCACAGAAAGCTCTAATAAAGTAGTTCTCAGTTTCACATTAAACTAAGTTTCAATTTCAAATGGTTATAATAATTTTTGCAAGTTATAAGTAGCTGGTTACAGTATATGACATAAAAAGAAAAAAAATCATTTCTATTCTTTTCTTCTTTTTCTCTTTCAACGAAGCTTTTGCACCACACAAATGCATACCAAGAATTTCTCAGGAGGTTTCAAGACCATTGCATACCAAACTTCTTCTCTGTAGATGCTACTGTGTGTCGTGGTCCAAACGGGTCCAAATAGACCTAGTGACTCTAGTAGGTCTCCAAAACCTGTTCTGCAGCAATAACTCTTCAATTTGACAAAGGACCTTATGAACTTATATGTTTTTTGAGTACCCTTTTTGATGTTCTAACAATCCTCCAACTCCCAGACCTTGACTCCACTCCAGCATATCAATGTCCTTATTGAGTCCGCAAACCTAATGCATGCCTTTGGGTGTGGGTTCCAAAACAAGGCATTGAAAATGGGTGCATGAAACCAAGATCAGAGTTTGAAGATGTCCACCATGCTCTAAAGATCTAGATTCAACAAGGTTTGAGGTCCTTTACTTGCCGCTACCCTCTGATCTTGCATAATCCATCAACTCCTAGTCAAGAACATTGAGATTCTTGACCTAGGGCTTGCTCTTGAAATTCTCTGGCTTAGTATCCTGTTCCAAAGATTTTAAAATATGAAAATAAACCCCCTTAACTTGCATTTTACAAAGAACAGAGGATATCCTATGGTTTATTTGCAAGTTAAGGCCATTTGAATGCAATAACCCTAAAAATGAGGGTTTGACAGAACAACAGATAAGAAAAAGGAATAACTTTGATATAAGGTGTCTTGAATCTACCAAATAAACTCTCAAAGCATAAGATATAAATACTCTAACTTCCACACTGGTCTGCCCTCCCTTTCACATCCGTACACTGTACAGTGCTTGAAGGAAATGCACAAAAAAGGCTTTGAAATAGTGGCTCTATCTGACAGAGAGTCCATGCTAGGCTTCATGACTAACCTAGAGCACATTCCTTGTTATGGAGGAAGTTTGAATGGTGAAGAACTTATGGAATGGATAGAGGACCTAGATAACCATTTTGACTACAAGTATCTTATTAATAACCATTTTGACTACAAGTATCTTATGGATAGAGGACCTTGATAACCATTTTGACTCATTTAGTATCTTATTGAGCTTCACTTTGTTTCGAGAATATAGTTTAATATTCTCTACTAAACAGGGCCAACCACGTGAAGGTGGAAGCTCATTTGGCCCCACCCCCTCCCCCTAACATCACTCTACATTCCCCGTTAACATCTAACATTCATTCATTCTTTCAATTATTAATAAAATGTAACATTCAATCAATATCACATGATAACATTCATTAACACATTAGATTCGTTAACACACAACATTCATCAATATGAAAATAAACACATAATTCATGAACATTCATTAGCACATAATTAAATTCATTGAGACATAAAATTCAGTCATTATCAATTAAGGTATTTAGATGACAATCATTTCTTTTTTCTCTTTCTAATTTTTTTTTCTATGTAAGCTCTAAGAGGAGCATCAGTGTTATCATCAATACCCCCCTCATCAGTTGTTTTGTTCTTTGTTCTTGATGATCTCAAATTCCTATGCTGCTGCAAAGGGGGGTCCTCTACAATAACAAATAAAAGAGTTAAATTTAAAATATTTAATTATAATTGTTACAAGTATTTAATTATTTTAAAGAACATAACTGTGGCACTCTTTAATTACCTGATCTGGCCACATCATTTTGTCTAGACTAAACCTCAACATGCTCATGAGCACCGACCCCTCGATCCTCTACAGTTGCTATACAAAATGTTACATTAATCCAAACACCAATTGTAATTACAGATAAAAATTTTAATAGCAAATGTATACCTCCACCACTAGGATGCACATCATGCGAACCTTCATTATGCATAGATTGTGTAGAAGGATTGTCAGGCTGCATTCCAATATCCTACACATTGTTATCATTGCTTTCTTAAAATAGATATACTCACTTTATATTAGAACTTAACATCAAATAGACTAATTGGTAAAGTATTCAATTTGAAATAAATTTCATTTAGCTTATTTACCTATGGCTCAGATGCATCATTATTTGAACCTTGCACACTGATTTCAGCTTGTAGCCGTTCAGCCACGGCTCTATAGCCTTGTTGGAAGCCAATTCTCTTGTCCTCTTCTATGAGGCATCTATTGAACTCTGACCCCTACATTTTTTCTTGGTATGGTGAATTTTACTTGCATTGTTTGATCAAAAAAAATTTCCTTGCAATATATAAAAAAATTGATACAAGTTTTCATTTACTAATACTTACAACTCGTGCTTGAAGTTTGGAAAAACCACCAGAGCCGAGCTTGTGTGTCCCGTGCTTTTCTAATCTTGCCTTTGTTGCCTTTGATGTGTCAGGCAATCTATGAAAAGTTTGAAATATGTTAGAGACCAGTATAGGAAAAATTTAGAGGTTAATTAGTACATAATTACATTCTCAAAAGTATCACATACCTTGCTCTACTCTCTACTAACATAATTACTTTTTTCATGTCGGCTTTATACTTTCCATCCAAAATCAAACCCTGCCACTCAGCCTCAAGAACACAGGGCGGACGCTCATGCCTTGGGTTAACCTCTAAATATTTCCTGTACTGGTCCCTAATATACTTCAAACATAAACCAGCTCTTTCAAGGAGCTTGTTTCTCTCGAATGCACGAGGTCCAAAAAGCTGGGTCATACTATGTACAAGATCATCCTTCAACTTTTTATCTTGGTTATTCCACCTTTTAAGTAAAAAAAAACATGTTAGACTCATAAATGAAGAGAAGCTACCTTTAATATAGTTCAAGAAATTGATGAAAAGGAAAACTATTCTAGCAGTGATATGAAATCAAAATAGTGGTTTGGGGTTTTAGTTAGGATATGATGTTCCACCATGTACGTATGGTGGGCCCGAATATCCGCAAACACTCGTCACCAAGTTTTCACCAAAAAATATCATTCCCTACAAAATAATCATGGGATCATTAGTCGATGAAGAGTGATCAAAAACTAAATTACTATTATATCACTATAGAATAATAATAACTTTAAAGTACCTGGAAGTTTGGATACTTTTAAGGGAACGCCTTCATCGTCGTTGATGATCAATACGCAATCCTTCACCGTTCCCATACTAGGAACACGGGAACATCCAGGAAATGATGTTGCATCGGGACTTGTTGCATCTCCTATTGCAAAAAATGAAAACCATTATCAAATGCCTCCAAGAAATAATACTTCAAGGGAAATAAATTGGTGCAGAGCACCCATGGCACAAACACAATCAAGGGATCTACATTGTAAACACATAACACTTAAACACATAACAAAAGAGAGAAAAAGAGGGATTTGTGTACCAGTAGATGGTGCAACAGTTGGTGCATTTAGGCTGTGTGTTGTTGACATGACAGTCAGCAAGACATTTGTGGTTGTCCTGGATGGAGGCGGCGTTGTCATATCATCATGGAAAGGAGCTGAAGAATAAAATTGTTAGAGCATGCATAAATATAGAACGCGTGGACTAGCATGGACAAGATTGTTAGAGCATTAAAAAAAAGATTGTTCGAGCATGTATTGTCAATGATTATGATCATTCCTATATATATTCAGTGGAAAACACAAGTGGGGAATGGAACATGTGATCTACCTGAACCACTTGCAATACCGGCCTCATCATGGGAATGGGGTTCAAAATTACGCAAATAACTCTGTAAAGACAATGCATCCATATTTTAATTAATGTCATAAAAGAGCATAACATAAAAACCATTATTGAACTCTTGTAATAATTAAAAATTTCATTAATACTTACTTTAAAGTTTTCAAAAGTGCGCAACAACTCAGCTGCCCTGTCTTGTATTTCCTGAGTCTGAGGATGTATGGATACCAAACGTAGAAGTTCTTTCCCAATTTTCTTTAGCAGCTTTTTAATGGAACCGATCGGGTCATCGGTCTCTGCTAAATCAATAAAAAAAGGGTCCACAAGGGGGGACTCCTGAGGGACTGCAGGTTGCTTTCCCTCTCTCCGACCACCGGCCCTCTGTGACAACAATAGTATTAGTATTATCAAAATTACTCCAAAACAATGAAGAAAATAACATTAAAAAAAATAACATTTTGCTTCTATCTAGTTTGCACAATTACAATGAGTTTTACCTGCTCATGTGTAGATGAGCTAGGAATATCGTCACCATCACCTTCAGGCGGTTGCTCCATATTGTGCCCCTGTGTCAAAGATCAAGTATAAAAATGTTAGCCAAAAATTTAATAACTAAATGGTATGTTGGAGTCATTGATTAGAAGTTGGTTTAATAGTATGTACCACCCCCATGATAGTAGCCTCGTTTGTATCTATGCGGTTCAAATTGTAATCAATAAGCAGCTCTTCCCCTGCACGTATTGATTTTATCGCACAGATGAATACACGATTTCCCTCGCGTGCCTCAAATATGCAATTGGGTTGCTTTATAGTTGACCCAGGTCATGTACTATTTATAAAACCCGCAATATTCCCTGTTGCTTTTGGCCTTCCATCAATGTATATAGCCACACTTTTACTTTGATTATTGTCTTGCTATTGTATATAATTTGCCGAGAGTGCATACCTACGCATACTTTTTTTATATTGAACAATATGCATCCAACTTTTGTAATCGTAACATGGTCCAACATACTCCATCAATTCAAAAACTTTGTTGTAAGACACCTTTATGCCATCCATAGAAAATAGGCCCAAACCATGTAATGATGATGGTGCTATGCGATATATCCTCTAATTAACACAAAAATCAGTGTTTATTGGAGGAAGTTCCTTGGGTACCCAATGTTTCTGTAGATGTTGGTACCTCAAGGGCACCTCGATGTCGCCTTTCGTCTCATCATCATAAGAACATGACCCCCCTTGAGCAAGGAAAAATTTCATGTGTTTATTGAATTTCCTTCTAGTCCTTTGACCTCTAGTTAATCTCCCTATTCTAGATAAACTGCATGTCTCACTTTCCTCTTCTATTCCTATATTTCCCTCACTCGAGGAAGACACTTCTGACAAATACCTATTTGCTAGTACCTGCAAATGGGAGAGATCTTAGAAGACATCAATCTTACTATTGATAAGTGTATTAAATAGACTTTCTATAAGGTGTATTGACTTATACCTGTCGATCCATGAGACTGTGCGGGATGCTCTTGAAAGGGGTTCAATTTCCTGCAAATGTAATTCAATTATCGTGAGCATAATCACATCATAATCATAATCACATCCATCATAAGCATCACATAAAAATTAAAAACATTAAAACGTACACATTATAACACTTATAGCTTTTAAATAGATAATGAATAAACTATGTAACCATTTAAGACAAATATATTTCTATCAAGAAATGAATATTAAATACATTAAGGATTGATGGCATACCTTTAAATTTCATCATCATCATCCTCATCATCATCATCATCATCATCATCATCATCATCATCCTCGTCATCGTCGTCATCATCATCATCCTCGTCCTCGTCGTTGTCGTCGTTGTCGTTATCATCAACATCATCATCATCAACATCAACATCATCTTCATCATCATCATCAGTAGCAGCATCATCTTCTTCTTCTTCTTCATGAAAATTTGTCTCAGGAACATCATCCAATAATTTTCGATCGTGATCATCATCTACATCATCTTCTACTTCTTCGGTATCTTCTTCTTCCATCGCATTATACTTTATCGGCCTTCCTCTCGGTTCATGTCTAACAACAAATGACCAACCCGGTTTATGTGAAACCTCTGAGTAAAATACCTGCTCACATTAGCTTGGAAGAACATAGGGCTCATCCCCAACTGGCTCAAATGACCTTGTATTAACCATTGTAAATCCATTATCATGTTCAATAACAGTTCTATTAGGATCATTTGGATTAAGTCGTAGCCTGTACCATTTGACAATGAAGAGTACTAATTTGAAGGAACTAAAGTCACACTCAAGTATATCATCCAAAATGCCATAGTATTGATTTTTAGACTCTTGAGGATCTAAGTCATTTCTAGATGAAATATTAGTCACTTGAAAGACTGCAGTTATTCCAGAATCACAAGTTTTCTTCGTGTCATCCAACACTTTGACGCGAAATTTTTGACCATTATAGAACATACCCTTGTGGTGTTTAACCTGCAATAATATGTGAAACATGTCAAAATTATTATATCATGAGTTGATAAACATACGGGTGATTAATAATTTTGTACGTACCTGGAAATCTCTTAAACCATATGCTAAATCTATTTCCCTTTGCGTAACATTAGAATCTCCATTACGATGAGCTTCTTTAACCAATGAAGATACACCTTCCCATGTTAATGTGTGACCAGAATGTTGACATCGTTCAATCCTTACCATCATCCAATCAAGATTGTTTGCAATATACAAATGTAGTGCATCCCACTCTCGAGCAACTGTACAAAAAAAAAATAGACGACTTACAACCGATTTATTTTGAAGATTAAGAAATAATTTATTACAATAACATCTTATAATTTATTACCTGTCACTTTCCTCAATCTACCTTTCCCCATCAAGTACTCCCCTTTGAATTTTTTAAAAGGGTCGAGATCCCAAATGCGATCTACATGGATATTTGAAGCAAACTTAGGAAGATATTCAGTAATGTACACCATAGTCTGGTATACCATGTATCCCTCTACCATAGAACCCTCAGGATGTGCTCTTTGTCGAACCAAAGCCTTCAAAGATTTCAAGTGCCTCTCAACCATCCACATTGACCTAGTGTGTGCAGGTCCACACAATTCAATCTCCTCAACTTGGTGTATGAGGTAGTGTTCTTGTGCATTGAAAAAAGTTGGAGGTAGACACTTTTGCATTTCACACAATAAATGAGGAATTCTTCTCTTCCAATAGTTTATATCTTCTTTATGGATTTCTTTAGATGACAACCACCTACATTAAGAGATTCAAGTCACAAAAAATATATAAATACGAGACTTTACAAAATAATATACAATAGATTACATAGCAAGAAAAACAAATCGTGAATATAATAAATATATACAAAAAATTGAACAGATATTACTGCTTACCTCATGTATTTTCCAAGATCATATATCACTTGTTTGATGTTATTGTTGAAGTGCTCTGGGAGAGATAGAGGTAGCACGTACTGCAGTAATTATAAACCAATCATTTCATTATTTTCTAACATAACATAATGAATAGTACACGTAGTTTATGAATATATTGTAAATACAGAAGAACATAACTTACCTTGATGAAAGTATGCCAATCATGCATTTTGAGCCCTGGCCCAAATTCACTTTTCTTTGATATGAGATTGCTTATGTTCCCAGCAAATCCTGTGGGAAATCAAATTTTTCGTATGACTTCTTTTATGGCATCACTTTGCTGCTCCGTTAATAACCAAGGAAGGGCACTTATATTAATCTGATCTCTATTGCTATTTGAGTGAATGAAATTCTTTAGTGCATGATTGGATTCATGAATGTCATTACAAATTTTGACAATTTTTTCTTTGTCACGCCTTCCATCCAGTATTTTCCACAATGTCTCTGTTATATTCTTTCCAACATGCATAAGATCAAACAAATGCACAATTTGTAGGTCCTCGTAGTAGGGCAACCTACTAAATTGTCTGGGATAGCTTTTTAGTCCCTTTGGAAGGTTGTCAGTAGTGCCTTGACGACCTTCATGATCATCAATTACATAATTAGTAAACAAAAATCACAATAGAAATATATAAATTACAAACATAAACCATTAAGTGGAACGACATTACCTCGACGATTAATTCTATTATATTCCAACTTCCATAGGCGAGGTGTCATTCTTCGTGGCTTTGATGTAGTCTCTTCTTTCCCATTGAAAAGATGTTTTTCCATACTTCGATACTTATGATTCCTGTGGAGGAAGTGTCTGTACTCATCAAACACATGCTTTCGTAAACTTTTTGAATGACGAGATTTCATCTTTGGACCACAAACTGGACATGCAAATTTTCCCTTTGTTTGAAGACCTACAAGATAATGATATAATTGGATTATTAAATATGTTGATTTTTATAATTAGAATTATCATGCGCAACTTGAATTCACTATAACATACCACAAAAATGTGTTAGCCCTGGGGCATCATGTATTGTCCATACAAGTATTGCATGAAATTGAAATTGTCTTTGTCCTATTGGTCTAGACACGTCATACATAGTGACACCGTTCCATAACTCCACCAACTCATCAATAAGAGGCTCAATATATACATTCATATCTTTAACTTGATATTTACCTACTTGAATGAACAGTAACATTACATAATTATTGTGACCATTTTACTGTAAGATTTGTAAGTACATGTAAATTAATAACTATCAAATGATAAAATACCTGGAACAATCATTGCCAACATAATGTGCTCCCTCTTTATTGACATCCACGGAGGAATGTTATTGTTGATAACAAAAACAGCCCACACCGAGCAAACAGATCTCATCTCTCCAAATGGATTGACACCATCCGCTGCCAATGAAAGCCTGAGATTACGAGGTTCTTCTTTGAAGTGTTGCCACTTTTCCTCTATGTGCATAAATTCCAAACCATCCGCAAGGATTCGAATAATGTCATCTCGACTTCTATTGCGTGCATGGTAATCCATAAATTGTGCCAAGCTAGTACACCTGAATAATTGTTGCATCCGTGGAATAATGGGGATGTAACGAAGAACCTTGTGAGGCACCTTTTTTGTTATTCGATCTGTTCGATATCTACTCGTATGACATACAGGGCATTGTGTTGCAAATTCATGTTCTTTATAATATATAATATGATCATTGGGACAAGCATGTATTGCTTGATACTCCATTCCAATATCTTTCATAATAGTAGATAATTCTCGATATGAGCGAGGTAGAATATTTGATGGTGGTAACAAAAACTCGCCTATCAATCTACAGCAAAAAATATAAGTTGTTAATATAAACAATATTAGTGGTACATTATTCACCCTTTGTTAACTATAAAGACATATATGACATACCTTAACATACGTGACATTGTTATGTTGGATAAACCATTCATAACCTTCAAGTTCAACAACAACAATACAGCAGAGAGAAGAGTTGTTTGGGAGTCTTTGTATAGGGGCTCGTATGCCTTCTCAAGTAGAGGTACATCAAGGCTATCATCATCATCATGATCAGATCTGCTTGGACTAAATGTGTCATGGATCAATGTATTTATACCATCATCTTCAATTGTGTTTTCTGGCGCATGATCGTCATCTTCCATGGGATCATTATCTTCACCTTGGATATTCGCACCCCCATGTTCCTCCATATCATGTACTTCCCTGGGGAGATCAACCTATATAAAATTGATTATCATAAATAAACCATGATCTTCAACTCATCATCAAGTGATTTCATATGTATATAAATTGTTAAAATGATATAATGAACAACTTACCAGTGGATGATAGTCATGCCCCCCTTCAATGTGACCATTCTCCCTACAATGTCTCTTAACTGTTTTGATTAGCAATCTTCTACGGTTTAAGCCCTTACAAATTTTGCAGGGACAATAACATTTTCCATCACCTTTTCTTTTCAAGTTAGACCACAATCTAGCGATTGTCTCCCTATTTTGTTCTTCACTTATATTATCTGACATGATCATTCTTCACAGGAAGCAAAAATTGGGCTATGAAAACTTCGGTCTACAACTTTCAGTGACTAAACAAAATTGTCAAAAGTACACAAATCTTCTTAGACCTAGTTAAATCCTTTAATATTTTAAAAGTCTAGTTAAAATATACATTAGATTAAAAAATATACAATTTTCATGCCTGAGCGCGCGGCTACGACTAGTGCAATGGTCTTCTTGCTTAGCTCTAGAAGCTCTCTAGCAATCAAAACATATAAGCTACAAGGCCTAACAGCAATTTCAAAACATATAAGCTACAAGGCAAGACATATTACATGACATGGCAAAAGGATTAAAATATACATTAGATTAAAAAATATACAATTTTCAAACTTGAGCGCGCGGCTATAACTCGTGCAATGGTCTTCTTGCTTAGCTTTAGAAGCTCTCCAGCAATCAAAACATATAAGCTACAAGGCCTAATAGCAATTTCAAAACAAGGGTCATTAAAAGAACCAAAAACAATGTGTGCAAACAATACCTTGTGAAGTGGTATAGACAATTAGAAGATGCTACTATGTGCTAGGGAACTTCTTAGAACTGTTGGTATATTCTTACAACTTGTTACACCTGGGATATTCTTCTCTGTAGATGCTACTGTGTGCCATGGTCCAAACGGGCCCATAAATGTGGTTGAATAGCAATACATTCAAGTGGCTTACACAAGGGACAGTCACTGTGAGATATCCTCATGTGTGACTGTCCTTGTCACAAATGAGGACATCTCACAGTGACTGTCCCTTGTGTAATTGCCACTTGAATGAGGTCAGTCACTGAAAAGACAACATGATAATGTACACATACAATGAGTGTACATTATCATGTTGTCTTTACAGTGGCTGCCCTCATGTTGTATATTCTTCTCTGTAGATGCTACTACGTGCTAGGGAACTTCTTAGAACTGTTGGTATATTCTTACAACTTGTTACACCTGGGATATTCTTCTCTGTAGATGCTACTGTGTGTCGTGGTCCAAACGGGCCCATAAATGTGGTTGAATAGCAATACATTCAAGTGGCAATTACACAAGGGACAGTCACTGTGAGATGTCCTCATGTGTGATTGTCCTTGTCACAAATGAGGACATCTCACAGTGACTATCCCTTGTGTAATTAAGTATTGTGGGGAAGCATTCTAAATAACCAAAGCCGCTAACAATAAATTCAACACAGATATGTCCTCATTTCTGGGTATTTTAGCTCTCTAACAGCTGAATACCAGATTAAATAATAATGACAAAAGAAAAATAAACCCAACGTACTCAGAAATTGTAGCTGTGATTTTGCGGAGGGAATCTCTCTCGGCATTGTTGAAAACACAAATGACAACCCGCTTGATTTCGCGGAGGGAATCTCTCTCGGTGTTGTTCAAAACACAAATGACAACCCGCTTTGTTCAAAACACAAATGATAACCCGCTTGATTTCGCGGAGGGAATCTCTCTCAGCGCTGTTGAAAACACAAATGACAACGTTCCTTTTTTTTTTTGCACTTATATCCCGACCAACATAAGGTCCATTTGTAATACAACATGATAATGTACACTTACAGTGAGTGTACATTATCATGTTGTCCTTAGAGTGACTATCCTCATTTGTTGAAGAAGAAAAGCATTAATGTGGCTAAATAGCAATACATTCAAGTGGCAATTACACAAGGGACAGTCACTATGAGATGTCCTCATTTGTGACTGTCCTTACAGTGAGTGTACATTATCATGGTGTCTTTAGAGTGACTGTCCTCATTTGTTGAAGAAGAAAAGAATTAATGTGGTTGAATAGCAATACATTCAAGTGGCAATTACACAAGGGACAATCACTGTGAGATGTCCTCATGTGTGACTGTCCTTGTCACAAATGAGGACATCTCACAATGACTGTCCCTTGTGTAATTCAAGTGGCAATTACACAAGGGACAGTCACTGTGAGATGTCCTCATTTGTGACTGTCCTTACAATGAGTGTACATTATCATGTTGTCTTTAGAGTGACTGTCCTCATTTGTTGAAGAAGAAAAGCATTAATGTGGTTCAATAGCAATACATTCAAGTGGCAATTACACAAGGGACAATGTCATGAGCCGTGACATATTGAACTTAGTATAATAATAAAATGATTAGATGATATATAATAATCTATTATTAACGGTATATAACAATAATATATAATTATTATCAAAAGATAATAATAATATATAGTTAGCATAATAAGTAATATGTTAATTAAATAATATTAAAATATTAATAAATAATATAATTATGATTATAATTATAATATAAATTAATAATAAATAATTATTAATAAATTATATATATTATATTATAATAATATATTAAGTAATAATATTAAATCAATTATTGATATAATAATTTTAATATATAAATAATATTAATAAACCTCTCAATATAAAACAATATGTTATCACTATAATAATATTTATTATAATATTATTAATATTACTAACATCATTAATTATAATATTTAATAATAACAATAACATTAATAATAATAATAATAATAATAACGTTTAAAGCAATATCGAATATCTGTAATTGATATACATCTACATTAAACATCTGCATTATCTATCACGATGAGGAATGAAGAAGTGATACAACAATCACTAGTCATTACACATCGATACCATGAGAGGATGATTAATGAACCAAATACTATGAAGTCAAGATCAACATGATATGAATAAGGGATAGGTTGCTATGTGTTTCAGAAGATGTATTGATAAGCAAGAAGGATAACCATTCATATATTATAAATAATCATTAATTGCACAAGTTTAGACAATGACATATCCGATAAAGCAATATCAAACATGAAGACCCGCTAGCAAATATGCACCATCACTTCCTATGTTATCATGACAATAACATAAACTAGATTGAATTCTACTATCTATATCAATAGACACCACATAGGAGGATATCGACTAAAGGATTGAAAGATTATCGATTGTCTGAGATAAACCACATCTTGTAGAAACACAAAAGCATCAGTGATTATATCACAAGCTATTGATGAATGAGGCATCAGTCATGGATAATAAGTACAATGTATCCTTAAGTATTAACAGGAATGGAAGTCAATTTGAAGATCAAACTCCATTACCAGCAATCAACCAATAAATGGACAATTATAAGAAAATGATATCGACTTATATCAGAGTAGAAAGATTGGATATCATCATAACAATATGGGATAAGGCAAGAGTTAATATCGATTGACTAAATACTAATGATAGTTAGACCAAACTAATACAAACACAATGGATGTTAACTACTGGTTGCACTACCAATTAGGGAAGATTACCTTCATAAAAAGATTTGATATTGAGTCAATCTGGGAGTTATCTATGATCAGAAAATAATGAAATAATATTATGTGAACTGTCGGATTATGGAAAGGTGTGATTAACAAAGGGACATGGAGGAAGAAACAAGACACGTCTCATTCATAGCATCTCTTCATTTGTTAAAGACAATATAAGAATGCATTCTCGTCAGTCACTCAAGGCATCATTAGAACTTTATTTACTTATCCATATTTGGATATACTCAATAGAGCATCTGCCTTTGGCAGTTTGGTTTCAAGTTTATCATTGCAGATCAGAGACAACACCATGATTGCACAGATAGAAAGGATAGTTAGAAACAGCATCAATATTTGAAGTTGCAAGCATATAATTCAGAATCTGAAATAGCAACATATCACTCATAGCGATATTACACATTTGCATAATTACATCATCATATCAGACACAGCAAATACATTGCTGTAAGCAATACTTATTGATTGTATATCGATATTGTTTATATCAGACATAGCATCATTATACTATCACTATAAGTGATAGGAAACATCATATTCATAGCATATTTCATATCATTATATCCGACAGTGCTATTAAACATATTGGTATCAATATCATCTTGCACACATATTGTGATTGAATCTGAAATAGCGGTTGATATCTTAAGTAACCTCCATTACTTAGTTTAATTGTAAGTATCTGATAGAGTAAGTCTGAGAAGTGGAGTAATTGTTCCTGTTTTCCAAGTTAGCCAAAAAGGGGACATTACAGACAATCACTGTGAGATGTCCTCATGTGTGACTGTCCTTGTCACAAATGAGGACATCTCACAATGACTGTCCCTTGTGTAATTCAAGCGGCAATTACACAAGGGACAGTCACTATGAGATGTCCTCATTTGTGACTGTCCTTACAGTGAGTGTACATTATCATGTTGTCTTTAGAGTGACTGTCCTCATTTGTTGAAGAAGAAAAGCATTAATGTGGTTCAATAGCAATACATTCAAGTGACAATTACACAAGGGACAATCACTGTGAGATGTCCTCATGTGTGACTATCCTTGTCACAAATGAGGACATCTCACAATGACTGTCCCTTATGTAATTCAAGCAGAAATTACACAAGGGACAGTCACTGTGAGATGTCCTCATTTGTGACTGTCCTTACAGTGAGTGTACATTATCATGTTGTCTTTAGAGTGACTGTCCTCATTTGTTGAAGAAGAAAAGCATTAATGTGGTTCAATAGCAATACATTCAAGTGGCAATTACACAAGGGACAATCACTGTGAGATGTCCTCATGTGTGACTGTCCTTGTCACAAATGAGGACATCTCACAATGACTGTCCCTTGTGTAATTCAAGCAGCAATTACACAAGGGACAGTCACTGTGAGATGTCCTCATTTGTGACTATCCTTACAGTGAGTGTACATTATCATGTTGTCTTTAGAGTGACTGTCCTCATTTGTTGAAGAAGAAAAGCATTAATGTGGTTCAATAGCAATACATTCAAGCGGCAATTACACAAGGGACAGTCACTGTGAGATGTCCTCATTTGTGACTGTCCTTACAGTGAGTGTACATTATCATGTTGTCTTTAGAGTGACTGTCCTCATTTGTTGAAGAAGAAAAGCATTAATGTGGTTCAATAGCAATACATTCAAGTGGCAATTACACAAGGGACAATCGATCACTGTGAGATGTCCTCATGTGTGACCTTTGTGAAGGCAAGTGCCAATTTGTACCCAAGTTACCAATATTGTGGCAAAAGTGGGAATGAAGCATTTAGGGGTCAAATTGGGCAAAGAAGTGTAGAAGTGGCCTATGTGAGGTCTAAATAGCCTAACTAAGTCATGGTTAGGGTCTTATGGTGTTTGAACAATAAGTTTTGAACCAAAATCCCAAAGGTTGTAACAAGTTGTCAATGTTGTCATTCACAACATTGACAACATTTGTGCAAGGGAGCATTTTCGAGTAAGATGGTTATGTAACTATATGAAACCATTGAATTAGGCATCAGATCAACTATAAGAGGCCTCCATCGATCTGTGCAAAAGGTTGGGGGGAAAAACATTTGGAATTAAGAAGATTTGTAGAGTAACACGGTTTTAGTGAATTCTTGAGTTTTTTTGTTTCTTTGTTTTCAGTTGATTAATGGATTAGATAGCTCACAATGTCTATTGGAAAAGTTAGTACAAGTTGTTTTTTTATTCTGTGTTGTGTTTTTTTTGAGTTTTGAAGCATTCCAACTAGTTTGTTAATTCTTTTGTTAAGTACCCTATCATTGGTTTGAACCAGGCAGGTTGAACAAATGGAGTCTTAGCTCATCATTCCATTGTCAATTTTGTACGGGCTTTTGGAATGGGCGAGGAGACTCCATGTACTATATGTTTGGAAGGAGGGGCCCTGGGAAGCTCATTTTCTATGTTTGCAATGATGTCCTAGGTGAGTCAGTTGAGCACAGTTAGGGATGACAAATCATTACAAGAAGATTACAACAAGTTGAATGCATTGGTTGCTTCAACTAAAATCTCATGGAGAGGTAGACACACATCTAAAGAAGCCCCAAGTCAAATTAGAAAATTGGGTGAGTTTCTTTGGCTGCTAAGAAAACAAACTCTTAGTCAGACTGTCCAAGTTGTGTCAAAATACTTGTTTTCAGGCATGGCTGTAGCAGTTGGTGTACAAAAAATCTAGGAGGAGAAGACCTTAGATATCTTGGAGTTCTCAATAAAGGGCATCTGAATCCTAAGCCCTTTAGGTGGCTTAATATAAACAAAAAGGCTTGACAAAGGCCTAATTGCTAGCAGCCTATTTTTGGGTGCAATTGGCATGGTTTGATGAACCGGATTGAAGTACTGATGAAAAGTATAGGTGAAGGAGTAATATTGAAACCAATAGAGGTCCTAGTGGCCAGCCTCTCCATGGAGTAAAGTTCTAGTTGAATGTGTTTCAATTTGTGAAGACAAGACTAGGAGTGTCCTAGTAGCTAGATTGGTATTGAGCAGAGTTCGTTGTATTTCTTGTTGGTGTGCACTAGTTGAAGGAGTGGGATCTTGGGTAGAGATACCTAAAGAGTGTAGGGATAGTTAAGTACCCTATCAAGTCAAAACATTGGCCTAAAGAGACCCTAGTGAAGGATAGGGAGTGAGCAAGACAAAGTGTTACATCAATTAACAAGATCATTTTTTGGTAATTGTGTACATTATCATGTTGTCTTTACAGTGACTATCCTCATTTGTTGAAGAAGAAAAGCATTAATGTGGTTCAATAGCAATACATTCAAGTGGAAATTACACAAGGGAATATCACTATGAGATGTCCTAAGTGTGACTGTCCTTGTCACAAATGAGGACATCTCACAGTGACTGTCCCTTGTGTAATTGCCACTTGAATGAGGACAGTCACTGTAAAGACAACATGATAATGTACACAAGTACCGTGAAGGTAGTTGCAAGTTAGGGCTGTTTCATTGCATAACCGAAACAATGAAGACATTACAGTCCACAAAACGTTTGTGCTTGAAAGATGAACAAATAAAATTAAACTTCTAAATAACCAAAGCCGCTAACAATAAATTCAACACAGATATGTCCTCATTTCTGGGTATTTTAGCTCTCTAACAGCTGAATACCAGATTACATAATAATGACAAAAGAAAAATAAACCCAACGTACTCAGAAATTGTAGCTGTGATTTCGCGGAGGGAATCTCTCTCGGCGCTGTTGAAAACACAAATGACAACGTTCTTGTTTTTTTTGCCCTTATATCCCGATGTGATTTCGTGGAGGGTTACGGTGCTGTTGAAAACACAAATGACAACGTTCCTTTTTTTTTTTGCCCTTATATCCCAACAACATCGCAATTGCAAGTTAGGGCTGTTTCACTGCATACCCGAAACAATGAAGACGTTACGGTCCACAAAATGTTTGTGCTTGAAAGATGAACAAATAAAATTAAACTTCTAAATAACCAAAGCCGCTAACAATAAATTCAACATAGATATGTCCTCATTTCTGGGTATTTTAGCTCTCTAACAGCTAAATACCAGATTACATAATAATGACAAAAGAAAAATAAACCCAACGTACTCAGAAATTGTAGCTGTGATTTCGCGAAGGGTTACGGCGCTGTTGAAAACACAAATGACAACGTTCTTGTTTTTTTTGCCCTTATATCCCGATGTGATTTCGCGGAGGGTTACGGCACTGTTGAAAACACAAATGACAACGTTCTTATTTTGTTTGCCCTTATATCCTGATGTGATTTCGCGGAGGGTTACGGCGCTGTTGAAAACACACATGACAACGTTCCTTTTTAATTTTGCGCTTATATCCCGACAACGTCGCAATTGCGACAGTGACAAATGTATTGTCGTCGCAAATTGCAACGGTGTCGGGCTATATTTGAAAAAAAAAGGGCAAAACCGCATGACATTTGCCTGCCGTCGCAAATGGCCATCGCAATTTCACCCCAAATGTATTAGTGGGTACACCTGCTTGAGCATTAAGGCTCAAAGTGTAGGAGGATCTCTTTTGGTCCTTGTTAATTGGCCCTCTTCCTTGTAGACTTTGGAGTGGTGATAGAGTCAAAGTGTTATTAAAATTATCCATCAAAGTATAAATTTACAAGTTGAAGATCAAAGGGAACTCCCAATAGTTGCTATTACCTTCAAGGCATTGTGTGAATTGTTTGATCTCTCTTTATTTGTTTTGCTATTGATATTCACTATGTGTGTACTCCCCATTTTTTATTATTTCATGAGGAAATCTCTTGATGGCTCGCAGGATGCAAGCTAGGGCATGATACATTGTTCATGAGCTCATTGTTTAATACTGGCATTGTATACATCTTTTTATTTGGAATGCTTGATGACCTGCGAGCTTTGAGAGCTAAGGCATTGTTGCTATTACCTTCGAGGCATTGTGTGAAGTGTTTGATCTCTCTTTATTTGTTTTTCTATTGATATTCACTATGTGTGTACTCCCCGTTTATGATCATTTCACGAGGAAATGTCTTGATGGCTCACTGGCTACAAGCTAGGGCATGATACATTATTCATGAACTCACTGTTTAATACTAGCATTGTTTACATCTTTTCATTTGGAATGCTTGATGACCTGTGAGCTTTGAGAGCTAGGGCATCATTTCTATTACCTTCAAGGCATTGTGTGAAGTGTTTGATCTCTCTTTATTTGTTTTGGTGTTGATATTCACTATGTGGTACTCCCCATTTATGATCATTTCATGAGGAAATGTTTTGATGGCTCGTGGGATGCAAGCTAGGGCATCATACATTGTTCATGAGCTCACTATTTAATATTTGGCCAAGCCATGTAAATGGTACCGGGCCAACCCAATCAGCCCAACAAAATGTGTCATGTTTATCTTTGTCAAATACACTCATTCACCATTTTGTTCTTGTTATTCACACAAATATTGCATCAAAAGTAATTGTAAACAATGATTCAAAGAAAAAAGAAACAACTACAATAGATCAGACCCCAAAAGAATATAGTCAACTACAATAGCTCATAGTCTCAATGAAATAAATAGTGTATAAAACAATATATGGTGCACAATAGCAGCAAGCATGCAATGATAGCAATAACATTACATGATAAAATTCAATACTATTAGTTTTTATTCAAATCTATTTGAAACTCCTATCAGCTCATTGTCCAATAGTTAAACTATGTGGTACACCTCGTTTATGATCATTTCATGAGGAAATATCTTGATGGCTCGTGGGCTACAAGCTAGGGCATCATACATTGTTCATGAGCTCATTGTTTAATGCTAGCATTGTTTACATCTTTTCATTTGGAATGCTTAATGATGACCCGCAAGCTTTGAGAGCTAAGGCATCATTTCTATTACCTTCAAGGCATTGTGTGAAGTGTTTGATCTCTCTTTATTTGTTTTTTTGTTGATATTCGCTATGTGGTACTCCCCGTTTTATGATCATTTCATGAGAAAATGTCTTCATGGCTTGCAGGCTGCAAGCTAGGGCATCATGCATTGTTTATGAGCTCACTGTTTGAGCACCTCATGTCCATATATATATACTTCAAAGGAGGAATTATTTAATATAGTTGTAGGTAGTTATCTCTTTTATAATGATGGATGAGTGAAAGGTAATGATCAATGAGGTTTCTGCTATTAGATCATACATTAACACACTTACTATTTTGAATTTAAGCTCGAGCATCATGCAATGTTATTGTTGTCATTGCATGCTTGCTGCTGTTGTGCACCATATATTATTTTATACATTATTTATTTCATTGAGACTGTGAGCTTGGTTTTTCTTTCAGAAGTGTATGACTTGACTATGCACATGCATAATTATAGATGAGGATCAGTAATAGGATGCCATTCATTGCTTAGATATTTTTTATCTAACCCACATCTCTCTTTTCATTGCAGGTTCTGGATCACATAGGGGCACACTAGATTCATACCCAGGTAAAAAATTCATCACTTCAGGCAATGTCTAGCACCCTTATTATTTATGTTCATCCTCTTATGTATGCATGTACTCTTGCATTTTCTTCTAAAAGTTATTTTCCTTGTATAGTATATACAAGTTATTTTTTTATATATATACATGTAATCTTTAGATGCAAAAATTTATTTTCCTTTACATGTATCTTTGCATGAAATGAACACAAATTAAACAAGATCATCTAATAATGCAAACTAGGGTACTATAGTCACTCATCTAGTAATTAGTTCTCCAAACCATTACTAAGGATTGAACATAAGTCTAAGTCCCCAAATCTATTGTTCTATGTGTATAAAACAATATATGGTGCACAACAACAAAAAGCATGCAATGATAGCAATAACATTGCATGATGCCCAAGCTCAAATTCAAAGAAGTAAGTGTATTAATGTATGATCTAATAGCAGCAACCTCATTGATCATTACCTTTCACTCCCCCATCATTATAGAAGAGATAACTACCTACAACTAGGGCTTCATGCATTGTTTATGAGCTCACTATTTGAGCACCTCATGTCCCTATTTGATTGGCCAATGCTCAAATAGTGAGGTCATAAATTGCGACACCCATTTGGTTATAAAGAAAAAAAAAAGAAAAAGAAAGTGTCATTTTTAATTTGTGAATTCAAAGAGCTGGCACAAAGATGGCACTGCACTTTTGCATGGCACGAAGAGGGCATTTGAGTTTGGCATGCCTGAAGAGGCCGAAACTGTGTGGGAAGAGGGCATTGGCACTTGAGGTAGGAATTCAAGCTTTGTCTATTTGATCATAAACGGGGAGTACCATGTAGTGAATATCAACAACAAAACAAGTAAATAGAGAGATCAAACACTTCACACAATATATGTTGCTTATAGCTCACAGTCAACTACAATAGCTCACAGTCTCAATGAAATAAATAGTGTATAAAACAATATATGGTGCACAATAGCAGCAAGCATGTAATGACAACAATAACATTGCATGATGCCCCAGCTCAAATTCAAAATAGTAAGTGTATTAATGTATGATCTAATGGCAGCAACCTCATTGATCATTACCTTTCACTCCTCCATCATTATAGAAGAGATAACTACCTACAACTAGGGCATCATGCATTTTTTATGAGCTCACTATTTGAGCACCTCATGTCCCTATTTGATTAGCCGATGCGAAAATAGTGAGCTCATAAATAATGTATGATGCCCTAGCTTACAACACGCAAGCCATCAAGACATTTCCTCATGAAATGATCATAAACGAGGAGTACCACACAGTGAATATCAACAACAAAACAAATAAATAGAGAGATCAAACACTTCACACAATATATGTTTCTTATAGCTCACAGTCAACTACAATAGCTCATAGTATTAATGAAATAAACAGTGTATAAAAAAATATATGGTGCACAACAGCAGCAAGCATGCAATGACAATAATAATATTGCATGATGTCTGAGCTCAAATTAAAAATAGTAAGTGTATTAATGTATGATCTAATAGCAGCAACCCCATTGATCATTACCTTTCACTCCTCTATCATTATAGAAGAGATAACTACCTACAACTAGGGCATCATGCATGAGCTCGCTATTTGAGCACCTCATGTCCCTATTTGATTGGTCGGTGCTCAAACAGTGAGCTCATAAATAATGCATGATGCCCTAGCTTGCAGCCCGCAATCCATCAAGACATTTTCTCATGAAATGATCATAAATAGGGAGTACCACATAGTGAATATCAACAACAAAACAAATAAATAGAGAGATCAAACACTTCACACAATATATGTTACTTGATAAGATTTTATTAAGACTAAATATATTATTTTATGAGCTCACTGTTTGAGCACCTCATGTCCCTATTTGATTGGTCGGTGCTTTGTTTGTTATATTGATGCTATTAGATCAAATAGGGACATCAGTAATAAAATAATACACTATGTGGTACTCCCTGTTTATGATCATTTCGTGAGAAAATGTCTTGGTGGCTCGTGGGCTGCTGCAAGCTAGGGCATGATACATTGTTCATGAGCTCATTGTTTACTACTGGCATTCTTTACATCTTTTCATTTGGAATGCTTGATGACCTGCAAGCTTTGAGAGCTAGGGTATCATTTCTATTACCTTCAAGGCATTGTGTGAAGTGTTTGATCTCTCTTTATTTGTTTTGGTGTTGATATTCACTATATGGTAGTCCCCGTTTATGATCATTTCATGATGAAATGTTTTGATGGCTTGTGGGATACAAGCTATGACATCATACATTGTTCATGAGCTCATTGTTTAATATCTAGCCAGGCCATGTAAATGGTATCAGGCCAACCCAATCAGCCCAACAAAATGCGTCATGTTTATCTTTGTGAAATACACTTGTTCACCATTTTTTTCTTGTTCTTCACACAAATATTGCATCAAAAGTATCTGTAAACAATGATTCAAAGAAAAAAGAAACAACTACAATAGATCAGACCCCAAAAGAATACAGTAAACTATAATAGCTCACAGTTTCAATGAAATAAATAATGTATAAAATAATATATGGTGCACAACAGTAGCAAGCATGCAATGATAGCAATAACATTGCATGATAAAATTCAATACTCTTAGTTTTTATTCAAATCTATTTGAAACTCCTATCAACTCATTGTCCAATAGTTAAACTAACCTATGACTTCAAAGGAGGAATTATGAAATATAGTTGTAGGTAGTTATCTCTTCTATAATGAAAATGGTACCAAGCCAACCCAATCAGCCCAACAAAATGTGTCATGTTTATCTTTGTCAAATACACTTGTTCACCATTTTGTTCTTGTTCTTCACACAAATATTGCATCAGAAGTAATTGTAAACAATGTTTCAAAGAAAAAAGAAACAACTACAATAGATCAAACCCCAAAAGAATATAGTCAACTACAATAGCTCATAGTCTCAATGAAATAAATAGTGTATAAAACAATATATGGTGCACAACAACAACAAGCATGCAATGACAACAATAATATTGCATGATGGCCGAGCTCAAATTCAAAAACAGTAAGTGTATTAATGTATGATCTAATTGCAGCAACCTCATTGATCATTACTTTTCACTCCTCCATCATTATAGAAGAGATAACTACCCACAACTAGGGCATCATGCATTGTTTATGAGCTCACTATTTGAGCACCTCATGTCCCTATTTGATTGGTCGGTGCTCAAACAGTGAGCTCATAAATAATGCATGATGCCCTAGCTTGCAGCCCGCAAGCCAGCAAGACATTTTCTCATGAAATAATCATAAATGGGGAGTACCACATAGTGAATATCAACAAAAAAATAAATAAAGAGAGATCAAACACTTCACACAATATATGTTTCTTTATAATATTTTATTAAGACTAAATATATTATTTTATGAGCTCACTGTTTGAGCACCTCATGTCCCTATTTGATTTGTTGGTGCTCTATTTGTTATATTGATGCTATTAGATATTTGAGTAACCTTTATGTAGTACCTTAACATACCAAAAGGATAGGGTAGGTTTCTTTGGAAGGTATATGACTATTTACACTGTTTCTCAAATTTTTAAGGCCTAAAACTCGTGCATTTACAAAGGAAGTACTAACCAGTAAAACTCCTAGTCTCCAAGTCTTTGCAAAGTGTTATGAATAGGTTCAAATCAAAGGAATATGAAGTCAATTTGACTCCAAGAGATTTCTAGATACAAAAGCCCCAATTTGTGCCCTCAAAACCCTTAAATCTAGGGCTTCCTCAATGTCATGTTTTCCAAGGTTTCCTACAAAAAATAATGGTTGATTCACCTTGTAATTAACATGTCTATACACTTTCAATCATAAAATATTGCCCTTGTTTGGCCAGAACTCTCTATCCTTCAGCCTATCCTCCAAATTCACTTAGTTTCTTAATATTCCCTATGGTGATCACCACAACATAGTTAACATGTCTATACACTTTCAATCATAAAATATTGCCCTTGTTTGGCCAAAACTCTCTATCCTTCAGCCTATCCTCCAAATTCACTTAGTTTATTAGTATTCCCTATGGTGATCACCACGACAATCAATCAAACTTTCATTTCCAAAGTTAGAGGATTATAATACATGTTAATTGGATTCCATTCTATGAGAACTAGTAATCTACATTCATAATGAAAAAAATTCAAGAAAACAGTCCTAATTCAGATTTTCAATGACTGTACAGTCCCAAAATGGAATAAGAACGACTAGAATAGAATTCTCAGAGCATGAATGACTTCAAAGTCATGAAATATAAGGATCAAAACATTGTAGAAAACATTCCAACCATTAACAACTTTGAATCATACCAAAAATCCTTTCAAATTTGCAAGAAAATTAGACTTTTATTTGTTGATATTTTCCAAATTCTACCTAGGAATAAATAGCTTCTAAAGTTCTCAGAATTGATCTTCAGATTAGTCCCTCCTTTGTGAATGAATTAGTCTTGAAGTATTTTGATATTTGCCTTAAGATTTGCTATAGAATTCTGCTCCAAAATTCACTTCTATGTATACTATAATTAAGACTAAGATTCAAAGTTGATGCCCTTCTATGGAGGACTTTGCTTTATCTACAATGTCTGAATTGACTACTATTTAATGGCATCTAATGTTGTCCTATGCATCTAATATTGCTAATGCTATTGTTTAATAGCATCTAATGCATCTAATTTTGTCGTTTAATGGCATCTAATGTCATTGGATATCTTCATGTTAACTGATGTCTTTTTGATCTCCATAGGTTTTGTGAACTCTTTATGTGCTCTAGGTGCTCCTACACCACTATGTGCCTTGAGAAAATGAAATTTTTATCATCATGATGAAGTAATAATTCATTAAATGTCTTACTTATCTCTCTATTCAGTTTTAATTTTATAGTGAATTCATGATTTATAATTCAGTTGTAGCGGCTCAATGTGTTTGAATTCAAGAATACCCCTTACTAGGTTTCCTACAAAGCTTTTGGCGAAATATGTCAGAAAATGAGAAGCTATGAGAAGGTGACATGAAGCTAATGAAAGGAGGCATCTCCAATTTCTTTTGTAGATATACACATTAAGGATCATGTCAGATAATGCAAGGGAATTCAATCAAAATAGGGAGACAATCGCTAGATTGTTGTCTAACTTTCAAAGAGAAGCCCATAGCAAATGTTATTGTCCATGCAAGAGTTGTAACAGCTTAAAGACAAGAAGAATCAAAATAAAAAAAGAAAAGAGGCATTGTAGGGAGAATGGTCACATGGAAGGGGGGTTTGATTATAATCTAGTGGTAAGTTGTTCATTATATTATTTTCACAATTAATATACATATGAACCATGGAAGGAGGTTGGATTATCATCATTTTTATGTAGGTCAATCTCCCCAGTGTGAATATAGAGGAACATAGAGGTGTGAGTATTGAAGTTGAAGATCATGATCCCATGGAAGATGACGATCATGTCCTAGAAAACACATTTGAAGATGATGGTATGAATGCATTGATTGTTGACACATTTGGTACTCGTGTTGCTGGTTCTACTACTATTGCTAATGATGAGAATGACATTGATGACATCCATGATATACCTCTACTTAAGAAGATGAAAATGGCCCTTTACAAAGGCTCCCAATCTACTCTTCTCTCTGATGTATTGTTGTTGGTGAATTTGAAAGTTATGAATGGTTTATCCAACATAGCAAAGTCACGTATACTAAAATTTGTCATATATTGCATTATAGTCTATAAAAGGTGAAACATGTACCATTAAGATTGTTTATAGTAATGACTTATATTATTTTTTGTAGATTGATAGGTGACTTTCTATTATCACTATCAAATGTTCTCCCTCACTCGTATCGAGAATTATGTGCCACTATGAAACATATTGGAATGAAGTATCAAACAATAGATGCTTGTCTTGAAGATCATATTATTTATTATAAAGAACATGAAAAATGTAACAGAATGCCCTAAATGCCATATGAGAAGATATCAAGATGATCAAGTGACAAAAAAGGTGCCTCGCAAGGTTCTTCGTCACATCCCCATTATTCCACGTCTAAAATGATTATTCAGGTGCAATAGCTTGGCACAATTTATGGATTACCATGCATGTGGTAGGAGTCAAGATGACATTATTTGAATTCCTATGGATGGTTCATCATTTATGGACATAGAGGAAAAGTGGCCACACTTTAAAGAGGAACCCCAAAATCTCAGGCTTTCTTTGGTAGTAGATGGTGTCAATCTGCATGGAGAGATGACATCCATTTTCTCGATGTGGCCTATTTTTTTTATAAACAATAACCTTCCTCCATGTATGTCAATAAAGAGGGAGCACATTATGTTGGCAATGATTGTTCCAGGTATCTTAACATTTTATAGTTATCTACATGTAATTATAAGTCTTGGAGTGAAATGGCCACAATAATTATCTGATGTTGTTGTTAATTCAACTAGGTAAGTACCAAGTGAAAGATATAAATGTATATATTGCACCTCTTATCGATGAGTTGTTGGTGTTATGGAATGGTTTCACTATGTATGACATCTCCCGACCAATTGGACAAAGAGAATTTCAATTCCATGCAATGCTTGTGTGGACAATTCATGATGCTCTAGGGTTGACACATTTCTGTGGTATATTATGGTGAATTCTAGTTGTACAGGATAATTCAAATTTTAAAAATATACATATTTAATCCAATTTTATTGTTATCTTGTAGGTCTTCAAACAAAGGGAAAATTTAAATGTCCAATGTGTGGTCCAAAGATGAAATCTTGTCATTCCAAAAGTTTAAGAAAATAGGTGTTTGATGAGTATAGGCAGTTCCTCCCTAGAAGTCATAAGTATCGAAGTGCAGAAAGTCATCTTTTCAATGGGAAAGAAGAGACTACATCAAAGCCCCGAAGAATGACACCTCACATATGGTAGTTGGAATATAATAGAATTCAAGGTAATATCATTCCATGTAATGGTTGATGTTTGAAAATTATATATTTTGATTATGTTTTGTTGGCTAATTATGTAGTTGATGATCTTGAAGGTCGTGAAGGCATCACCAACTAGCTTCCAAAGGGACTAAAATGTTATCCCAGAGAATTTAGTAGGCTTCCCTACTATGAGCATATACAAATTGTGCATTTGTTTGATACTATGCATATTGAAAAGAATGTAATAGAGACGTTGTGAAAAATATTGGACGAAAGGCATGACAAAGAAAAACTTGGCAAAATTTGTAGTGACATTCATGATTCTAATCATGAAATGAAAAATATCATTGAATCAAATAGCAATGGAGACCAGATTAATGCATGTGCTCTTCCTTGGTTATAAATAGAGCAACAAACTAATGCCATAAAAGAAGTGATCCAAAAAATTTAATTTCCCACAGGATTTGCTGCAAATATAAGCAATCTCATGTCAAAGAAAAATGATTTTGGGTCAAGGATGAAAACACATGATTGGCATACCTTCATCAAGGTAAGTCATAGTCTTTTGTATTTACAATATATTTGTGTAATTGTATTCATTTTTCATTGTATGAAATGATTAGTTGACAGTTGTTGCAGTATTTGCTACCCCTATCTCTCTTAGAGAACTTCGACAATAATATCAAACAAGTGATATATGATCTAGGAAAATACATGAGGTAAGCAGTGATATTTGTTCAATATAATATCAAAAAAGTAATATATTGTAAAGTCTCGTATTTATATATTTATGTCTTGAATTCCTTGTAGGTGGTTGTCATCTAAAGAAATCCATAAAGAAGACATATAATATTGGAAGAAAAGAATTTATCGATTAATGTGTGAAATGAAAAAGTGTTTACCTCCAGTTTTTTCAATGCACAAGAACACTACCTCATACACCAAGTTGAGGAGATTGAATTGTGTGGACCTATACATGCTAGGTCAATGTGGATGGTTGAGAGACACTTGAAATTTTTGAAGGATTTGGTATGACAAAGAGCATGTCTTGAGGGTTCTATGGTTGAGGGATATATGGTATACCAAATGATAGTGAACGTTACTCAATATCTTCCTAATCTTGCAGCAAAGTCCCATATAGATTGCATTTGGGATCTCGACTCAATTAAAAAATTTGAAGGGGAGTACTTGGTGGGCAACGGTAGATTTAGGAAACTAAAAGGTAATAAATTATGAGATGTTATTGTAGTAAATTAATTCTTAATCTTCAAAATAAATATGTTGTAAGTCATCTATTTACTTTTGTACAACTGCTAAAGAGTAGGATGCAATGCATTTTTTTATTGCAAACAATCAAGATTGGATGACAGCATGGATTGAATGATGTCAACATGATGGTCATAGATTAACATGGGAATCCCTGTCTTCATTGGTTATATAAGCTCATCGCAATGGAGATCCCAATGTTACACAAAAGGAAATAGATTTAGCATATGGTTTAAGAGATTACCAAGTACTTATAAATTTGTTAATTAATCAATTGTATATTTTTCAACTCGTGATGCAATAATTTATACATGTTTGACATTATTGCAGGTGAAACACCACAAGGCTATGTTCTGCAATGGTTATAAATTTTGCATCAAAAAGTTGGATGACACGAAGAGAACTTGTGATTCTGGGATAAGTGCAGTGTTCTAGGTGACTAATATTTCATCTAGAAATGACTTACATCTTTGAGAGTTGCAAAATCAATACTATGGTATTTTGGTTGATATACTTGACTGTGACTTCAATTCCTTCAAATTAGTTCTCTTTGTTTTGAAATGGTACAGAATCGACTCAATAAAAATGATCCTGATAGAACTATTATTGAATATGACAATGGATTTCCAATGATTAATACAAGGTTGTTTGAGCCAGTTGGAGAAGAGCCCTATGTTTTTTCAAGCCAATGTGAGTAGGTATTTTACTCAGAGATTCCACATAAATCAGGTTGGTCATTTGTTGTTAGACATGATCCAAGAGGAAGACCGATAAAGTATAATGTGATGGAAGAAGATACCGAGGAAGATGAAGAAGTGGAAGATGATGTAGAACCAAATCATGATCGAGAGCTATCGAAGAAGAATATGGAGAAGAAGATGATGATGATGTTGCTACTGATGACGATGATGTTGCTACTGATGAGGATGATGCTGCTACTCATGCTTCTACTCATGATGATGATGATGATGATGACGATGACGACGATGATGATGATGATGGTGATGGTGATGATGACGATGACAACAATAGTGGTGGTGATGATGTCATCGATGACGATGATCTTGATGATGAGATAGATGAAGAAGTATATCAATGACATGAATGAAATGTAAAATTATGCTAGATGTTTGGCATGTTATAACAATTGTTTTATATGTACTGTTAATTCTTTTTCTTGCAGGAGAAACAACTAGAACACCAAAGTGCTCGCTCCCTTTTACGCTCTTTGTCCAATCAAGAGAAAGGCTAATGTGACAAGGATTTGAATCCTTCTTCACTTCGTGCTCCACAGACCCAGGTGGGTATACCTATGAACATCTACCTCAAATGATAATTTCTCTACAAATCATAGGCAGGTATACACATGGATTAGATGGGACACTAACGTCCTATGAAGGGATTCACTACTTTGAGTGAATCGGGGGATGGCTTCCAGCCCATAATACTTGATTTATCTTTCAACACACCAAAATATAAAAGGAAATTTGATTGATTTTAATGATTTTGGATGCAAGTTTGGTGTAAAACCAGTGCCTTATCCTAGGGTGTGGAGTCAAATTGAGAAAACATCCACAAAACTTATCAATTCAAAAACACCTGAAATCAATACCCTGCCTTACAGACTACCATTTTCACTACAAACACATGATCATCAAATCTATACATTATTTAAATTCTCAAAGATTATCCAACTAGATTTACTCCTTCCTTGAAGGAAACTTATGGACAAACTCACAGTCTACCTTGTAAATGACAAATTGGATATTGCCTTACAAATCCAATTCATAAGAACTTCCAAAACACCCAGAGACATCAGAATACTTGCAATGAGATTCCAATCATATTTTATTGATAAAACCTATTTCAGTACACTCAAATTAACATTACACTTAGGCTAAAACAGTAAGTTCAGAACCAAGATTGCATTAATGGAACTTGCATTGGATTTCTCCCTGGGAGAACCAAAATTTAGAACCCTGTACAACACTCATAAATCAGAATAAGAAGGAGAAGAGAAAACTCCAGATTCATCCACAAACTGACACTTGTCATCCTCTAAACTACTCACTGAATGAGTCATGAAGTCTGGAACAACAAACCTAATCTGCTCCATCCCCTTGAAAACACATGAGTCACCGGACATAACAAATCAGATATCTCAAAAATATCTTCCTAGCCCCCCTAAAACTTCAACTGCCAATATCTTGGAACCAGCTAGACCTACATCAAATCTGATTCCAAAAATGAAATCCTCATTCTCTCACCTTTCCAACGATATATAATACTTGATATTTGGGCAAAAAATAAAGCCCCTAACAACCAAATTCATTTCCAGGGTCTGTATTTATATTTTCAATTTAATTCACTATAGTCTCAACTATAGAAATTAACATTTTTAACTTTGATTTTTCATGTTTGAATTTGCATGAAAATCTGAATAAAATATTAATTTTTATTACCCTACCGGGACCCACATGACACGTGGCAAGCCTAGATTGGCCGGCCTGCCACCTCACCTGGCGACTAGGCGACCATGCAGTTTATCTAAGTCGCTAAATGTTTATGGCCTAACTGCTAGCATTAAGAGAATTGGCAAACAGGGTATTTTCTCATTCGCTTAATGTTTGGCCTTAACCGTCAAACTCTTGGCAAATTGGCGACTGTTTTATCTCTTATTCGCTAAATCCTTCACTTAACCACCCAGACTTCTAGCGAATACATGAACACTGACTGTTAACTGCTCTCCGACCATCAAAAATATGGGGGGGCCTACCACATAGGTCCAACCAAGTGGCACGCTAAGAGAGCCTCTGTGGCTTTCAACTTGCATTACATGGTAAGCGGTGTTGTATATAAAGAACATATAAATTGTTTACCCGCTGTATGTGGGATAAATCAACAGAATGCATTTTGAAAGGATACATGCCCAACCCCTCCATGTGTGGTTTCATCTTGCGCTAAGTTGATTGCCGTTAAGTTTGAGAAGACCCAAGGCTGAACAGTTGCTGAGCTCCGTTGGAATCCTCCCGCTCCGTGGATCATCCATTTTATTAGCATGGACCTGCTATTAATCAACCACCCTTGCTACAAGACCTTCTTTTGTAACCTGTTGCTTATAAATTTTTTCCTCCATTGTCCCATAAGCAACTTAAGCAATAAACATATACATCCTTCTTTTGTCCAAATCTCCACACACGGAAAAGAGCTTGAAGATCATGTGTTGGGTTCCAATACTCATGTAACCCTGCCAATGTGTATTTTTAGTTTGTTGGACCATTATTTATTACATTAGCTAGTATCACAAAAAAAATGTGAGCTCCACTTTAGATTGTGCTAGGAGTCCATATAACTTGCAAGCAGATCGCAAATGCATGAATGCCCCCTTTGAAATGCAGGTCCTCCTTTTGGAACGATGGGCATTCCTTTGATGTGTATGGTCTTCTCTTTGTGCCTCATGCTGGTCTTTAAAACATGCTGGGAGTCTTTGATTTAAAATGCGTTGGTTCTCAAACATTTATGCTTCACTCTTTAGAACATAGCCCCCAATTTCATTGTTTTACACTCCCTTGTACATTTTTTGCAATTCTATTTCCTTAACGATTTCTAAAGCCCTTTTAACAAATCCACTTTGTGCCTATCGCTATTTCAAAGCTCCCATCTTGGCACAAGTCTAGTGACTCCAACTGCCCTTTGCGTGAACAAGAACCTTGTCTCTTTGCACTTTTGTATTTGCGTGAATTATCAAAACAGAATAATGCCCTTTCATATTGCATGAAATCTCCATTTGACTTCCTTTCAAACCCTCTTTTTGCAATCTGTAATTCTCACTTCTAATGCCATTCTTTAGCATAACATTCTTCCACTTCTAGTGAATTTGATCCAAAGCCGTAGACATAATCTATTGAAGCTCCTCAAGATTTTTGGCTTTGCCTTCTCTGTCAGAGGGCTAGAAGCTCTTTATGAAGGTCATCGATAGTGAGTGAGTTGACATCACAAACCTATGGGCACTAAAGAAGGAGTTTCAATACTTCCTACCTTTTTACCTTCTTATTTTGAGGACATGCAAAACCACTAGATTTTGTCTGTTGCCTCTGCACTTTTTCCTTGACATCTTGATTGTTGTTTGATGTAACCTCACATTATTATACATTTTCTAAATGTCCTACCATATGTGAAGCTAGTCGGGTCTAGAGTGGGCCCGGCTAAAAAATTTTGATTTCAAACACTCGATCCCTGAAACGATCTCAAACACCTTGTATGCCCTTTGCATACTTCTGAATCCATTTTAAATCAAACCTGGATCATTGAAACATTGAAATTCACATTTTATGCAAAGTGCCAAAACTAGGTCAGAGGGCTCCAAGAGCGGCTTTAAAAACTGACAATTTCACCTGACTGGGTCACACCATTGAATAGGCATGAACATTGATCCACATTCATTCATACTGCAAAATGAAATCTCTTGACTATAACCCAGCTAAAAGATTTCAAATGGCGAACATAGCACTTTCGTTCTGCCTTGCAAAAAATCATGTCAGAAAACAACTTTAATCATTGTGATTGATTTTTAAAGGTAGACAAATGGATTGGCAGGGGGCTGAAATTGGGACTGGGTTTAGTACTCCAGCTTTGCAAGACAATGCAAAAATAAATTCATCAAAAGAGTCAACCGGTCAAAATTTATTCACTGGCAAAGTAGGGCATTTGGATTTCTAGGAAAACACACTTTGTAGAACTGAACACATTTTGCGAAAATTGCAAATGGAATGAGCCTGGAAACTTGGTCAAACAGATTGGTCATGGTTCCAAATTTGGCATGGTGGGAGAAAAACATGACTACACATGACCCAATTATTATTTTTCTCATCGGATCACACAGGTGTCCTTTTCACAATGTCAAAATAGCCCTTAAAACTTCTGAACTTCTAGGTTTCAGCAAAACAGTGAAAACTGCAAACGGATTTGGCTTTGAAAAGTATTGAAATGAATTCACCAAGGGCTAAAAATGGACAAGCCAGAAGAGGAACATTCCTACAATACAAATTCATCATTAATTCTTCTTGACCAATCACCGGGTATCAGATATAGCTTCACAAACAAGGCCTCCGAGAAACAAATGAACAAGTGCACAAGTGCAAAACTAAGAAAACACCTCCTGAAGGGGATGAATAAATATGGTCAAAACTTATCACAGGGACCTGAAACCTGACACATAGAGAGTATGCAATGTTTATAACAAGACTCTAGGCTTATACTTTTATGACACTTATCAGATTTCAAGATATTCAATCTCAAAGTAGCCCTTCCCGATGAATTCTACACTTAGCAATTTTCTGATTTTGAGACCCTCTAGGAATGAAATGATGAAAACCTATTTCAACATGCAATTTTAGGACTCAGAATAAACCACTGAAACATATGAAAGGCAATGGACAAATGCATTTTATGAAACCACCCGGAAAACACCCATTTCCCACATGCATCCTGAAAGCAAAATAGTACAAATGCATGCTAATGTGTCCCATTCCTCAAAAATTTTAAGGGTACCAACATGTACTACTCTTATTCACCTTTTTTTATATATGTCCTACTTATATATCTTTGATCTTTTGTTAAGAGAAATTTCATTCTAAAATAGTGTATTTAATCTCTATATGCTTAAACAACCTCACTAGCTAAGATTGTTCTCATTTGTAGTGGGCATGAAAAGAATCAAATCACTTGAAAGACACCAGTATTTAGACATGCAAAAATTAGTGACGTGATTAAGGAAATTACCTTTCTTTACAATTGCATGGTTGTCTTTGGTTTGTCATTTTGTTTTGAATGTCTAGTGATTTAAACCAAAGACTTCGACTTAGCCGAAAAATGTGCAAGTCTACATTAGTATGTTTCTTTTTATTGTAAATATAATTAGTATGAATGAACAAAGTAATGACAATGCAATATTTTTTGAAATAGCATCGATGACTTCGGTCAATGTGCCTATGTGTCAATGTGGTGTTGGCCCATGCATGTTGAAGATGTCATGCACAACAAGTAATCCTAGGCGTCAATTTTGGATTTACCCAAATAGGAAAAAGGTCTGGATACGTAATTATATTTTATGTTTAAAAATAATGTGACAACTAATAATTTTATGAAGAACTGATGTACATTTGGTATTGTCGAGAAAATACTAGATGTCAATACTTTCAGTGGGTCGATCATACCACATTTACATATACCCCATCTACATCTATACCTGATGTAGGAAATGAGTGCAACTTGTGCAAGGCTCGAGAAGCAGCTAGTGCCACCAAGATTTCTTCAATGGTGAAAGTAGAAATCATATTTATGCGATGCCTTCTTTGTGTAGTTTGTGCACTACTTTGTTGGGACCATATGCGTAAATGTGGTTAACAGAGGGCTATTCTAGATACTAAATTTTTTTTTAGAATTTCTAGTAGATACACATAAAGAACATGCACATAAACACGACAAATGAGAAACATAAATGTAGATATCACAACAGCTGACAAACATAAATGTAGGCATCATAATCACAATTTTTTGGAGACACAACATAATTGAATGGTATACCCAGATGATGTAACACAACTATATATCACTCCTCTGGTTCCAAGTTTACACTATGGTAAACAAAATCCATAGATAAAAAATAAATTTAGAGAGCGGAGGAGAGAGAGAATGACCAAAGTAATACAGGTCCCTATATTATTTTGGTCATTATCGCTCTCCTCCTGTGCTCTCTAAATTTATTCTTCATCTTTGGGTTTTGTTTACACAGTGTAGACATGGAACTAGAGGAGCAGCTACACTGCATTATTTGGGTATACCACTCAATTATGTTGTGTTTCCAAAAAATTGTGACCATGATGCCTACATTTATGTTTCTTAGCTGTTGTGTTCTAAGACCCCTTATGACCCTTTATGACCATTTACGATCCCTAAGAATACATCTTAGAGATCTTAAAATGTCATAAAGGGTCATAAGAGGCTCCTAGGAGGGGTCAGATGAGCTTCCACCTTCACGTGGTTGGCCCTGTTAAGTAGAGAATGTTAAACTATTCTCAAAACAAAGAGAAGCTCAATAATTTAAGATCTCAATCCATGTACGAAAAATATATATCGACTGCACCACGAACCTGCACATCAAATTCAAACCAAAGAAGTCAAGAAGTCACTCGAATCAGATCTGAATGCAATCAAGTCCACATATATCTCATGAACACATCAAGAAGAATGCATCTCTAATTGCTGCACTAGCTTCTTGTGCTAGAGCAGTCGCTATCACAAGTCTTGATTCGGTAGGATCCATTCCAAACCCAAGTCTCTAGACTCGACTCAATAATCCATGAGCCACTATTGAATCTACTACAAAGTTGTCTCTGAATTTTGCTGGAGCAGTCACTGTCACAAGTCTTGATTCGGTAGGATCCATTGGAAATCCAAGTCTCTAGACTCGACTCAATAATCCACGAGCCACTACCAAATCTACTACAAAGTTATCTCCGAATGATCCATAACCAAATCACGAGAAGGAACTAGATCTGCAAGAACACCATTCTGAATCTATACCAACTTGATCAAAACAAATATTATTTTTTTTTAAAAACTCACTGTTGTCGTAACTACAATGGCTTTAAAACAGTGACGGTTTTCCATCACAAACATTCGACATCTATCTGTTGTATTAATGACATCATTGTCGAAAAACAACCATAAATGACAAATATTCATCATAAATGTCCAACGCATGTTCCTCACACATACAACATAGTCATCATTACAAACTACAAATGATGGATATGCATTTTAAATTTTTGACGAATATCCATTGCAATAAAAGCATTTCTATCGGTGAACATGTTACAAACGATGGATACCCATCGGAAGCTTCTGATAGGTCTCTGTCATTTGTTATTTGTTATGACAGGTAGGTGTCCCAATTGCAATGACCATAAATAAGTTTGACAATAGGCTTGCTATGTTGGAACCCTCTTTTAGCGATGGACAAGGTTGTCCTAATTACGATGCCTAACAGAACCGTCAATTTTTTTGACTACAAAACTATGATGCCAGGTGGTGTCACTTAAGCGATAATTTACTATCTAAATTCAGACACTTGGCCATCAGAAAAAGGTCTCAAATGTACTAGTGGGTTTGAAAAGGTCACTCCAGAATAGGGGAGACAGCTGGTGAAAAATTAAGGGGTACTCATTCTCCCAGAATGGGACATTATTGATTCAGTGGTCCTAGATGTTGGTAGGAAGCAAACCACACTAGTTCACAAAACTAAAGAGGAGGCAGAGAAAGAAATCAAGGGTCACTTTCAATGATGACCATCAAGCCTTGGTTATGTGGTCCCTGAGGAAAAATGAAAATAACAAAGGTAAATTGATTGATAGGGGTAATCTTATAGGCATCCTTCTAGTGAAAAGGGTCAATGAAACTTCATCTGTTGAAGCAACATGCATAGTTTTGGAAATAGCCAAGCTCAGTATGAAGGTAGCAGAGAAGGAAGCCAGGGAAAAAGAGGAGCTCACACTAAGGCTAGAAACAACATTAAAGGCTTATGGGGAGATGAAAAAGGAGATCACTGAAAAGGATAAATTGATAGCAAACCTAAGGAAAAGGTTAGGAGAATAGGGCCCAATCTAGATATTAGAGCAACTACAGATTTATTCCTCCCTTGCTATGCCTTCTTCATCTAGTCCTATAATTGAATACCTCCCTTCCCCTTTACCTCTTCCTATGGAGGATGAAGACATAACACAAAGAGAGATTTTGGAAAAATGAAAGATGGGCTTTCTTGGAGAAAGCAAAGAATTTAAGGGATGAAAGGAAATTTTTTAAACTTGGACAATTGGAAGTGTCCATGAAATATGAAGAGAAAATAAGGGACACAATTTTAAAATTTGTTGTAAGTATAGGGCCAAAAGAAATATATAAGGTTGGCGAACAATTATCTAAAATTTTGATTTCTTTTAAGGAAGAAATGACCACTATGAACCCAATTTTGGATAGGTGGGTTTCCAGAGAAAGTAAGTTGAAATCATTTTACTCTTTGATTAAAACTCAGCAGATTGTAGATATACAGTTGACAAATACCTATAAGTTTGTTAAGACTTTACTCGAGTTTGCAATAAAGAGGGAAAACATGGAGAGAAAGGCATCAATTCTGAGGGCAAGATATTTCCAGGATACTTTTCAAATGTTTCCCAGTCTTTGCAAAGAAGATGGAGCCATAAAAGACAAAGAGGGATGGTTAGTACAAATAGATGATGAATTGTCAACCAGAATAAGCACCATTTTAACTGCAAACAACAATATTCCCTTTGTCTAGACAATTGAAGTATTACAAGATGCTTGGGTCCATTTCAAACCCCTAAGGAAAGAGGTACATCAAGTAAAATTTGAATGATATACTTTGTTACCTAAAAGAGATGAGGCACTGACCTTCCATTGGCCAGATGAAGAAGTTTATACATCTTGGGAAGCATCGTATTCTTCAGAGAGTACCAAGAAAGAAGAGACATCCACTAAGGGTGCAACAGATGGCACTTCTTCAACTTCCTGAAGAAAATAAAACAACATAAAGGATCTCATATGCAAAAGGAAACACTTGGCGGAAGTTGAACTAACTTTGGAATTTGTTGCAAATTTTGGCACCCAAGTCAATTAGCAAGTTTGTAAAAATATAACAAGAAAGTGTTGTATTTTTCCTTTTTTTCCTATATGGTTGTCATTATTTTGTCTTTTCTAAAGGGATCTGAAGCTTGTATGAAATCCTTAATTTCTAAAAAAGGATTCTGAGGATCACTTTGTAGGGATCGAAACTTGAACATTTGATTGACAAGCTCTGAGTCTAGGATATAGTAGCCTATATTGGGCCAACTTTTTTTGGAATTGCAAGTATTACTGGTCTAGCTAAATTTTTAGATGGTTTGCATTTTAAAGCATTATGTATACATACAGATGATATAAACAATTGAATAAAACTAAAGTTCATATCTCTCCTTGGTGTTCTCTTTCTTTGAGTTATGAGTTGTCAAATTCATTACATGGATTATCTCTGTGTATGTGTTGATATGCTTTAGCTTTGATCTAAACATCAAATTAAATAAGATTTAGATGTAGCACAAATTCTTTGAAGTTTGCATAAGGATATCAGTAAGTAGTGTGAATTTTAGGAATCCTCTAATTAGAATCATCACAGGGTGATAGTATTTTCTAAGGATATAAATCATCAAAGTTCAATATACTTTCTCTGTATTTCATTTTGCTAAAAAGATGTCACCCAATGGATAAGGCACTCGCTAGTAGTGGAGCTAGTTTATATGAATAATTTTCTGATGAGGTCTTACTGTATTCCTAAATATTGATATAAATCTGTCAAAAATATTTGAAGTATTGTGACCTACAAGTCATGTCATGTCCAATAGTAATGGAGAATCAATAAGTGAGCGGTAATCATTTAGTATTTTCTTACCATCTATCTGTTGTTTTAAAATCTAGTCTATAATTGTTGAAATAAGGTTTGTTTTACTAGATTTGGAGTACCCTCCTTGGTCTTGCAGAGCCAGAAGTGCAAAGGGTAGTCTTGTCCCTATAGTTGGTCCAGTCATCTTAGAACTCATATTTGGATCTAACCCTTCCTTAAAAACTATAGATGTATTGGTTGCTACCAAAAGCATAAAGTCCAGTTTGAGGAACCAACATGTTCTAATGCTATTACTATTTTAGGCTTTAAGCTTTATGAAATTAGGGTTTTAGGTTTAGGATTTTGGGTTTACACTTTAAATTTTGAAGTCTTTTCTTTGTATTGATCAAAGCTAAATATTTCAAAGCATTGAATGAGAGTTCAATAAGGACTGTAAAGAAAGAAAAAAAAAGTGTTACAGAATCATACTCAAAAATTTCATTGGAGCTAATAGCTAGTTTTTACAATTATGTCTATAAAATGACCAATTATACAATTATCAACACAATGCTTGAACATGATAAAAGTATACAGTCTCTAAACATAAGAAAAACACCTATAAAGACTTAAGAACTGAAAACTACAATAGAAACTATTGAGATTAACAATGACATAAAGTATGCTCGAACATCTTTGAAGATACATATTAGACATAGAATTTGAGGCACATACAATCTCTCCATCATTAAGTTACATACACTGATATTTAACTTCATCCATATTTCTTTTCAATTTTCCACCATCTTTTCAACCAATCTTCAGCTATGAATATTAAAAATAGAGTTGGAACATGATATTTGAGTAAAAGATTAGATTATCTACTTTTTGATGTAAATTATGAGTAGAAAACATTTCTTGGCATCTACTTTTTCATATGTGCAAAAAAATGCATTGTCTCATACAGTCTATAATTATATTCTTATAAATACCAATACCAAACAAAGCTTCCTTCCATCTTAAGGCTTGATGAAAAATAGCAGGTAAATGATTAAGTATGATGTTCCATTTATTTTTAGCTCTAAAAAAATCCAAAAATATATGTTAAGTTCTCATTGGTATGACATGACAGACACTTAGCTTCTTACAAAGGCAAAAATATTAATTTATCCCCTATAGGTATCTTCGAATGTAAAACTTTTCGAGACAATATTTGAGCATTTTCTTTTGCCTTAGGCTCCCATATTTGAGCACTTAATTTCCTCCACTTTATTTCTCTAAATTTATAATTTCATTTAATGTTATGTCTCGAGTTTAATCTCATTGATGCTAGAATTTACAGATAGATCCTTTTTAAAGGAAAATAAGAAAAAGAAAAATTTTCTAGCCATAAAAATTCCTTAAACATGTTGCATTGGAAGGGAGTGCACATCTTCATAATAAGTTCCATAGGAACCAAGGACATAACAAAAATCAAGAACCCTTTGCACTTGTTGTTTATATTGAATATATTTTTAGAGCACTTCCATCCATTCTAGTCAAGGGAGTTACAGTCCAAAATATTACTAAATTATCCCACCACCTTCTTAAAAAGATGGTAAGCTTGTTTAGGAAATGTAGTAGCTAATAGTTGTCCTTGATTTTACACAAGTCCATTCCACCAAGTAGAAGAGCTTGTGAAGTTGAAACCATGTTGTAATGAATTATTCTTCCAATTGTGACAATAACATACTAATTTTGAAGCCTCTCATACGTATAAAGGAAATGAACCTTTAAGATGGAAAAATGGAGCAATAATTTAAATCTTATCTAGCCAGCTCACACTCTACCACTTGTTATTTACATGAGAAAGAGTTATTCTATGTCATCCCAAGAATTTCCACTGTTCATTAGCTGAAACAAATCTTATTATCCACTTAGCAAAAAGACAATTCCCTTGAGTTCTGGAATCCAACAAACCCATCCCCCCTCTAAACTTTGGATGTATGCAATGGAGCCAAGAAAAAGACATGAACCCCACTTTACCATCCCAAATTTTCCAAATAAATTATCAAGTGATCTTACTAAGGTCATCATAACCTTTTGTGAAGGGCATCCAACATGAAGAATAATAAATGTGAGATGCTAAAAATATCTAATTTATCATCTGAATTTTACCAACCAAATAAAGATATCTATTTCCCCAATTAAAAATTTTGTTTTTTTAGTTTTGTGAGAAACCAATTCTACATATCATAAAGAGAAACACCAAAACCAAAAGGAATGCCAAGATAGTATGTGATCTTCCCATGTTTTATTTTATTCCATTATTATGGAATCCAATGTGGCATTGGATCTAGTTTAATCATTAAGAACTCAATTTTATGATAGGCTAATTTAGAACTTGAAGTAGAGCAATACAAGTCCAAAACCTCCAAAAAATTCTTAATATTTTATTCTAAATTTTGAATAAAAAGAAAAATATCATCATAAGAATGTGAACATATAACCACTAATTTTTTAAGAATAGAGATGCCCTCGATTAAGCCCATTTGGTTGTATTTTTCTACAAGATAATTAAGGGCATTAGCTGCTAAGACATAAAGAAAAGGAGAGACCGGGTAGCCTTTCTTGATGGATCTTTGAAGAGGAAAAAGTTAAAAGTCAATAAGTGATTGATCCTCAAATGATAATTATCTTCATTAAATAAAATTTAAACATGCTTACATATTTTGGGAGCAAAGCCCAACCATTACAACATTTTCATAATGAAACTCCATTGCATTCTATCACATGCTTTGTCAAAATCTAGTTTAACTAGCATTGCATTCTAACCTGATTGAAGATCCTATTCACTAGTTTCCCAAGACAATAGTAGATTATCAAAAATAAATCTTCCACCAAGGAAGCTTGTTTTCTCAAGTCTATCTATTATTTAAGTTAGTGGTTTAATTCTATTAGCTATTTCTTTAGCAATATTTTTATATGATGTGTTGAGTAATGTGATTGACCTCCAACCAAAAATATAGTCTGTATTTTTCTATTTTGGAAGAAATTTAACTAGTCCTCTATTTATAGTTGGACCCAATTAACCTTCTTTCAATGCTTCTAGATAAACATAATAAAAATCTTCCTTAATATGTTGCCATAAAGTTTGATAAAAACTCAATTGAAAAACCATCAACTCCAGGACTTTTATTAGGCACCATAGAAAAAAAACATGTTCTAAATCCTCAATAGATAGAGAATAGTCAATAAAATGGCTATAATATTGATCTATTTTCCTTGGTATGATGTCCTCAAAGATGACCTTTAAAATTAATTGCACATCTTGCCAATGTTGATATTCTCTATAAAGATTCTCATAAAAGGCCTAAAACTAATTTTTTATTTCTTCTTGATATGTGTAAAATTAACCATCCTCACCATATATTGACCCAATAAACTCCTTCTTATGCTTCTAATTTAAAACAAATTAAAATATTTGGATCCTTTATTACCCTCTTTAAATGAATGCAATATAGCCTGAATTTTAACTCCTTGCCCCCTATAATGATCCAATTTATGTAGTTGAGTTTCAGTCAAGGCTATGGTACATTGAATAGAAATATTTTCTAGGTTGACATTGAGCATTTTCTTATGTAACTCAAGTTTTATATATATATATATATATATATATATATATATATATATATATATATATATATATATATATATATATATATATATATGTATGTATGTATGTATGTATGTATGTATGTATGTATGTATGTATGTATGTATGTATGTATGTATGTATGTATGTATGTATGTATGTATGTATGTATGTACATACATACATACATACATACATACATACATACATACATACATACATACATACATACATATATATATATATATATATATATATATATATATATATATATATATATATATATATATACATATATATATCTATATATATATAGATGTATATAGATATATATGTATACATACATACATACATATATATATATATATATATATATATATATATATATATATATATATATATATATATATATATATATATATATATATATGTATGTATGTATGTATGTATGTATGTATGTATGTATGTATGTATGTGTGTGTGTGTGTGTGTGTAAATATATATATATATATATATATATAGTTTCCTACTACCATTCTCTATAAGACTCCACTTCCTTCAGGTTGGGAAAAGAATTCCAAAGATCAACCAAAGCCTTTGAACAGTCGCATAATAGGTAATAATAATCATGCCAAATCTTTTCCTAGGAATAGTGTATTCAGACAAGGTATTATTTCCCTATTACAAAGTGCATTTAAATTGTCAACTCAAAGACGTATACTTGAAATGGGACATCATAGTTTGTGCACTAAGCCTCTCATAAAGTCATCTTACTTAAGATGTAGGAAAGGAAAATGCATAGAAAGAACTAGGCTATTGTTGTAGGAAAGTAAAAGACATAGCTGAATAAATAAAACTCATGCAAACAACCATAAATTTAACTTCAACCTATTCTATCATTGCAAAGCATGTACTATGACTATCTTTTCACATGCTGTAGGAACAAACAAAAGTATAATGTTGCAGGAGAAAGCAATGAAAGCTACTTCAAATACTAAAAATAGTTAAACTAATTGTTCTACTCTAATCTATTCCACCTCCCAAGTGGACCCCCTTGGTTGGTTTCAATTAACTAAGAACACAAAAGATAATTCAAAATTACTCTTTCATTTCATATATTCAGAAAGTTGATTACATCAAAATAGTGCATAGAACCAAAGAGTAACTTGCTTCTTAATATAATGGTTAATACAATCATTTGTCTAACTAGATTTCCAACAATCATATCCCTATATATAGAGGATTGACATTTGAACATTCAGATAAGTTTTGACTGATTCATCCATGAATAAAGGAGAACACGTCAATCCACAATGAAATATCATAAAGACTAAACAACCATTTCAATAGAATATTGATTGTAGAGGAGATTTAGCATAGTCGTGCCCCTATATTCCCTGATACATGTGTTCCTTCAATACTGCAGGCATGTCTCGCGGTTGTCTTAATGATTCTTCTTATCATGGCTAAAACATCATCACTTCCTCATCAATGCAATGGATTTACTCTCCAATCATTCCTTCTATCTTGGCAGATTAGTAGTGTATGTATGTATATTCAAGTATTCAACTTAGTCAATTTCATCCAAATATTAAGACATACATTAAAATAGTTATATGAAATACTACAATAGATATATATAATATTAGCAAGGTGTGTCTACTATTTTCTACCCATAAGTTTGTGGATTTTTTTGTACTTTTAGTATGTATACAAATTTAAGCACTTAAAAAGTCACACAAATGTTTTGGGAATTTCTAGGAACAGAGCATAAAAACAACATAAAACAAAGACAAATTCTAGTCTCATCATTTGCCCCCAACAAGTATAATCCTTTTCCTCAAGCATTACACTTCTTGGCAACTGATCTGAATTCTCCAACCTCATTTTTCCCTCTCTGCATGCTCTTGAAGGTATAGTAGAACCCTCTAGTTCTTTCCCAATAGTCCATTTAGTAATCTTCCTGTAGTTGGTCCAACTTTGTAGTGTTAATGTCATACAATGGCCATAGGAGTATCGGTGGATGAAAGGTTAGAAGACACCAAAGCTCTCTCCTAATTTGTCTCCCTAATTTCATGTATTTCAATGCTTTATTTACTGATGGCTCTAAATTAATAGGATTGTGTGGTTCAGACTTTTTGAAAATCTCAGGCAATCTATTCCATCTACTCCTTACTCTAGTTAGGGCTCTTTGGAATGTTAAATAAGGCAATCCTTGGTATTCTCTGTAGACTTTATCTCTGATAGAAAAAATCTTGTCTCTGGTTTCTAGTTTTGTCTTTCTATAGGTAAGTGTGAACCAATCTCTCAATAGAACATCTGGCTTACTAGATTCATCTCTTAAAGGTAAATGCTCTGACTTTTCTTGATCTCTATAATTGTCCAGTTGTGTGTCATAATTGGCTTCACTATGCATCCAAGACATTAGTCCTTTTAGATTTACATCCCCTATGTAAAGTAAGGGATTCCAATCAATTTCATTTGGAATGATGAAATTGTGAAGCCGAGTTAATGCTGAAACTCAAAAAGGACATAGAAGAAGAAATGAAGACAATGACTCCAGAAAAAGGGTAAACAAATGTTGATTGAGGTAGGAGTTATTTTGTTTCCTGGATGGGATATGAGTGCATCTTTTATTTTTGATAGTATGCTATAGCCTGATAAGAAAGATTTTAAATTAGATTTTCAAGGTGTTAAGGATGTTTTTATAGGTGCTATGGTATTTTTATCCTCCCAATCAAATGCCAAAAATAATTTATGTAGACAAAGCATTTGGTCACATGATGAAGTTAAAGGTTGGAAAAATAGACCCAGTTTCCATTGCTAATATCGGTGTTGATATTTCTAAATTAACAAAGGTACAAATTGAAAGGCCAGTAAAGGAAAGAGATCAATACAAAGTCATGTATGAAGAATGATTTAAGAGAGGTGGTCAGCCAGTGCCAATGTTGTTGGCATTGGATAGAAGTAAATGGGGAAAGAAATGTCAAGAACTATAGGGAGAAAATGAAAGATTAATGAAATAGGTGCAAATTGTGAGAAATTGCATTGTTTTATTTTTGTTAAGAAATCAATTGGAGAATTTGTTACAACATCTTGGTATGTTATGGGAATCATATAGAATGAATTTATATAACACTATTACCCATGATCCACTAAAGCTCAGATTGGAGAGGGTGTTGAATGAGGACCTAAACCCTACATTAATTGATGAAATCATTAATAAAATCAAAGCACGTGACCAATTTGGCAAGGATTTGAAAGATGAATTTGAAGAATTTTGAAATTCGATCAAGAATGGTCTACCACCATTCATGAATAGAAAGAGAGAGATAATGGACATGGATAAGTGGATCATGGAATTCCATAAATTACTTGAGCTTCCCCTTAGTGCTATTTAGAATGATAGTTTTGAGTTGAATGAGACAATGGAGTGAATGGAGAAACTCTTTAAAATCAAGTTCATTGTGTAGAACATCATTGACAATGTAGATACACATGCTTCCTCAAAGTGTTTACAACATATTGGGAATTGTGCTAGGATTCTGAGAGATTAGCCCCTATTTCTATGTTTCATATTGAAATCTTCGATCAATTACACTTAGTTCTTAATTATTCAATTACTTAAGTGTTGAGTTTTCATGAAAGGTTGTACCTTTTCATTTTGTAACTAAATCCTCTTCTATAAATGAGGATCTTGTAGGGATTTTTAAGAGGATAGATGATATATACTAAAAATAAATACAGACAATATCTATTGGTATTTTGTTTTTGAAAATGTTCCAGGATGAGAACAATTTGGTGATACTATTAGTTTGTAACTTTGTTTTAACTTTAATATAATGATCATATGTTTTTAGAATTATGTAATTGGTTCAATTTTTTCTGTTAATTGATTAGTTCCTTTGATAAATATTTTAGATTTCTTCAATTTGTCTTTCTTATAACATTATAATTTGAATTAAGTCTTCGGTTTGATCATCAATAAGAAAGATTGGCTATCAAATTTCTTTTTGTTTTACTAGACTCTCAGAGTGAGGGTTAAACTCAGTAAAACTAACGGCATATTTGTGTTCAAATTGTAATTTATATTGAAAGCCTCTGAAGTGATAGGCTTATTTCAAAAATAAGTTTTTTAATGTTGTCTGTAAGGTTATACATAGGATCTTTTAATTGAATTGATAATGAACTAGTGAGTAACCAAGGCACTAGTCTAATTATTACTTTAAGATAAAGGAATCAGATATTTTCAGAGTAGTTCCAACAGGTGTATCATACATATAATTTGCAATCTTTTGATTAATTATTTACAAACATTACATATTTACAAACTTTTACTAAGAAGTCTCTCTAAGAACGTTTTACAACTTTTAGACACCAAATTATTGTGGCATTCATAATTTGATCATTTTCAAGAGTTTCACTTGCTATCTTGAGAGATCACCTAAGTTCTCATACATTATATTATCTTCTACAAGAAACCTCTAACTAGTAGATAAAGGTTGACGTATAGGCCTACCACCCTTGGTTTTGCAAAGACAAAATTTCAAAAATTCCAACCTTGCCTTTGGTTGAAACTTGTTAGTTGGCCAAATCACTTGGGTTTCCCAGCATTGGATAGGCAAGTCCATAGGAAATCCAATTAGTTGATTTGAGCACCAACAGATTGGTGACTTTTTTGGGGATTAGTTAAGAAATCCATTGGAAAGAAAGAGTTGGAATCAAAACAAATAAGTGACTCTACTGGAGAATCTGTCTATAAAGACATTTTGAGAAGTATTCATAATTTCTAGTATTTTGGATGAATTGATGTTTTAGTTACACCAACAGATTGACTACTCTATTGGGAGAAGAATTTAATGATATAAGTAGACTCTACTAGAAGAAAATAAATTAGAATTGGAAACAAATAAATTCTTCAGAAGTGATGTGGTGACTCTATTGTGATATATGCAATTTTTGTCAAAAGAATAAGGGATAACCCTAGAAGTGTGTTTGTCAGATACATGTGGGGTGGGAGGTTTTTACACAAAAAATCATATGATCATACTGAATTAGATTTGGATACACATTCAAGGAGAAGTAAGGAACCTAATTCAGATATGACATTCATAGGATTTAAGAACTTTGTAGAGAGAGAAAGAAGATAGCATAATGAAGATGATGATCCATAATCTAGTCATCACAATAGTGATGAGGATAATAGAAACCCTTTCTGTATAGATGAAAATGAACATAATTTCCAAATAGATGAGGTGAAGAGGAAGAGGATGATGAATAATCCCATCAGTGAATAACTGATGCCATTCATATGTTTGTTGACCTTGCTTTGACCAACAAGATGACTGGCAAGATTCTAAGAGAACAACCTGATAAGATTATGGATAAATTGGGAATAACCAAAGATCAAATTACTACACCACTAGGAAGCAAAAGAGGAATTGAGAGGCCAGATGAAGAGAGAATTGAGGATAGAGAAAGAAATCATGAGTACAGGGCTGCAATATATAATCCTCCTCATAGGAAAATATTGAATAGATCTTAGATAATAGCTATGCTAATCCATTGTTTGAACAAAGTGATAGAGAAAGGAGGAGAAATAATGATGGGCATTGGAGGAAACCAAATAATGGAAATTGATATCCTGGAAATCCTAGACAACAAAATCATGGAGGTCAGCTAAATAATGATCAAGGAGGTCAAGGTCAAACAAATAATAATAACCAAAATTTAAGGCTCGGTATAAATAATCAAGGTAGGACATGAATGGTAGATCCCCTATGGTAATTGAAAGGTACAGACAATTATATTATACTGGTATAGAGGGATTTCCAAATCTGATGTCAAATTAATTAAGGAATGTCATTCAAACGTGCTTTTGATAGCAAGACTCACTATGAGATCAGATCTCATAGGCCACCCACATTGTAGTAGGCTTTTAAAACAATTATAACTATTGAAAATGATAGGAGGTGTGTTTGAAGGGTTGCTAAAAGAGATGATCCTAAACTATTTAATCCAAAAGCTTCCAATAAAAATAAAGAGGATAAAATTTATAAATTAAAGAATATGATTAAGAATATCCAGGTAAATAAGGGAAGAGATCATTTTTATTCCAATAGAAATGAATGCTCGCTCATCAAAAATGAAATATACAGGCTGTAAGATATGCCTTATAATACAACATGGAAAGATGAGAAGTTGATCACCACCAAGAAGAATGGGGACACCCCTGATCCTTTAAAGAAAGCAAATCATTTTGTAGACAGTGAATCATGGTGTGAGGTATGTATATTGCCTCATGCACAGGAACAATATCTAATAGCACAAATCATTTTGGAAGACAAAAATCAAATGGATAACGAGTTGCCTATGATAATTACTTTGTCATCTAGCCCATATTGGGGAGGAGAGAGTGATGATTCATTTGAAGATGGGTATATTCCTGATGTAAGTGATGGGATAATGAGACAACAAAATGTTCAGCATGTGTTCTCAGATGACGAGGAAATTCCCAAAATTAGAAGATGTACAGATGAAGAGAAGAGGGTGTATACTATAGAAGCATTATAACAGGCTCATAGTGATTCCACTTGAGAAACATAATAGTATATGTTGACTAGGTAAAACCTCCAGGGATGTTTGCAAAAGTCACAAGACAGAATAAAACAAACACAACAAAGAAAGGAAATGAAGAAGCCCCAAAGAAATAGTTAGAGAAAATGCAACCTCCAAAACTGACTAAGCCTCCTGATAAGAAGAATTCTAGTAAGAAAATTTATAATTGAAATTATTTTATTTCTCAAGCTCTGTCATAAGTAAAAATTTATGTCCCCCTCATGAAAATTATGAAATTCCCTAATTACAAGAATGAAACTCTTAAAATAATAGTAGATGTAGAAGTTCCTAAGGAAGATGTAAAAGGAAAATAGGATAATGAAGAATCACCAGTTATCTATTTAGGAACTACTGTGAATAAAAATCCTGCTCAAGTAGATCCATTTTATTTAACTTTATTAATTAACAATAAGTTGGTCAATAATTGTATGATTGATTTGGGAGCATTAGTAAACATTATGCCATTTGATGTTATGAAAGAATTAGGAATGAAAGTTGATACTACTTATGGTAAATGTTATGTTATGGATAATAGGCTTGTCCTTGTTGTTGGAATAATGAAATATGTTGAATTTAAATTCCCTGCTTGTCCTGAAATATCCTACAAGATTGATAGTACTGTGGTTGAAGTGCCTGCTAATTATGGAATGCTTTTATCTAGACAATGGTCTAACTTAGTAGGTGGAAATGTTCAATTGGATTTATCTTATGCTTTTATTGTAGTAAATGGAAGGATTGTTAGAATTGACAGGGAGTTGAGGGCCCCCTACATTGTTAAAGAGGTTGATCCAAATCAAATGATATGATTTTTCCATACTGATACGGAAAATGTTAAGGTGATTATTTCTAAAGACACTATGCAAAATACTAAGCCTATTGAGATACATGCTAAAGAAAATGAGAGCGTGACATGGAAAATGTATTTTGATGGGTCTTGTTGTAAAAATGGTAATGGGGTTGGTGTTATTTTTGTTTCTCTTAAAGAAAAGTTGTTTAAATACTCATTCTTATTATCCTTTGATTTCAAAAATAATATTGCAGAATATGAAGCACTTTTACTTGGTCTTAAAATAGAAAACAAGCATGGAATTAAAATCCTGTGTGTTTATGGTGATTTTGAATTAATTGTGTCTCAAGTTAGAAGTAAATTTGTTACTAAAAATTATAAGTTAAAGAGTTACAGGAATGAAGTATGGGATTCCATAGAATATTTTGATGCTTTTTCTATTAATTGGATGGATAGATCAGAAAATATTCTTGCATATTTTATGGCTAACTTGGCAGTTAGACATAATGACATTCCTTGTGAAGATATAACTCAAGTAGAGATCAAGGCTAGACCTGCAATACCTAATAATATAAATATTTGGCAAATATTTGAAGATGAGAAAGATATAATCAAGTTCTTAGCATGTGAAGAATGGTATAAGGATCATCTCATAGATTTAAATTCTCATATTGAGATAAAAGATGAGAAAAAGACTCTATTTGGGAAATAGGTGATACAGTTGAGATCTGACAAAATCCCAAGAGGGTTAGCAGCTCTAGAAAGAATGTTTGACAATAAGGACTTAAAGATAGAAGAAAGAACTACTAATACTATAATAGAGGAGGTGGAAAAGGTAAATTTGGGAAATGAGCATGCTCCAAAAGAGGTTTTTGTGGGTAAGAAGTTAACTCTGAAAATCAGGGAAGATATTATTTGTTTGTTAAGAAAGTAGAGGCATGTGTTTTCTTGGTCTTATAATGACCTCAAGGCATATAAAGAGGATTTTTTTAGCATGAAGTACCTCTAAAACCATATACTAAACCTTTTAGGAAAAGAAAGAGGCCAATTAATCCAACCCTGGCTCCTAAGATGGAGGAATTGATCAAAATGAGAGATGATGGAATAATAAGACCAATTAGGCATTCTACATGGGCTTCAAATTTAGTTCCTACTAGAAAAAAGAGTGGAGATATCAAATTCTGTGTGGATTTCAATAATTTGATGTGTATTCATTAAAAGATAATTATGCTTTGCCAAACATGGAGGCATTTTTACAAAAAGTAACATGAAATGAGTTACTATCCATGATGGATGGTTTTTCTGGGTATAATCAGGCTAAAGTTAAGGAGGAATAATAGTATAAGACAACTTTCACTACCCCATGGGGAACCTATGTTTATGCTAGGATGACTTTTGGACTTACTAATGCAGGAGCCACTTTCCAAAGGGTCATGGATGTAGCCTTTGAGTATTTCATTGATGTTATCATGGTAGTATAACAAGATGATCTTACTGCATATTCTAAGAAGGAAGAAGATCATTGTAAACATCTAGAACATATATTTAAAAGGGCTCTTGAATATGACATATCTCTAATCCCTAAGAAATGTCATTTTGGAGTAACTGAAAGTAAGTTACTTGGGCATATTATATCAAAGGATGGTGTGAGAGTAGACCTTGAAAGAATTGTAGCTATAGATAAGATCCAATTTCCTAAAAATGTCAAAAGGATTCAATATTTCTTCGGACAGATAAACTTTCTAAGAATATTTTTCCCAAATTTCTTAGAGATAGTTAAACCTATTGCTAAAATTCTCAAGAAAGCCACAGAGCTCAAATAGATGAATGAATCTTTAGAGGCATTTGCAAGTATTAAGAAATAAATCAAGGAGGATCCAATCCTTAAATCACCTGATTTCTCAAACCATTCTAGTTATTTTCCTTTGCTTCTTATCATACTATTGTTGTCATCATGTTAAAGAAAAATGATGAGGGCTATGAACAACTAATAGAATTTTTTAGTAAGACTCTTCAGGAAGCATAATTAAATTATGACATAAATGTAAAACAAGCTTATGCCCCTGTGAAAATAGTAAAATATTTTAGGCCATACTTGGTAGGGGGAAAAGTGACAGCTTATGTGCCTAATGCAGCAATTAAGGACATATTTAGGCAATCTAAAGTTACAAGAAAAAGGTGCAAATGGGTGAATTAGATCCAAAATTTTGATATAGAAAATTCATATTACTAAATTGATTAGAGGACAAGGATTAGCCAAACTTATGGCAAAATCAAATTTGGATGAAATTCAAGTAAATCAGATAAATTTAGATCACTCAGTGGTAAGCATTGAGCATTGTCCTTGGTATAATGATGTAGTTTATTTATTAAAGTATATGAAATGTCAAAGATGGTCTAAGTGATAATCAAAAAAGAATAATAAACTTTCAAGCATCTAGGTATGTCTTGATACAAGGTGATTTATATTGGAAGAATATAGATGGTATTCTATCTAGATATGCATCAAGAAAATTTAGTGTTAAAGGAGTTACACGATGGAGTATGTGGTGATCACTTTTAGCCAAGAACTATCACCCATAAGATATTACATGTTGGGTATTATTGGCCACATGTGTTTAAGGATTTCTATGCATACATTAAATAATGTGAGGCTTTTTAGAAGTTTTCAGGAAAACTAAAATATGATGGTGCATTACCTCTTAAACCTTTATATACTAAAGAACCTTTTCAAATGTGGGGAATAGATTTTATTATCAAAATTAATGATTCTTCAAGTGGAGGGCACAAATGGATTTTAGTTGCAATAGATTACTTAACTAAATGGGTTGAGGTCGTACCTACAAGATAAGTGACAAGAAAGGTGGTGATAAAATTCTTAATAGAGAATATACTAACAAGGTTTGGTGTTCCATACAAGATTTTTTGTGATAATGACATATGTTTTAGATCAAATGAGGTCTCTAATTTGTGTATCACTTATGGTATCAACTTGTCTTATTCTTCCCCTTACCATCCACAAGGGAATGGTAAGGTAGAGTCAAGTAACAAGAATATAATGAAATTCATAAAGAGAATGTTAAGCAACAAAAAAAGAGCATGGGATTATAAATTGACTCTAGCACTTTGGGCAAATAGAATAACAATCAAGAAATCAACAAGGTTTGTACCTTATGAATTGGTTTATGGGAAACAAGCTAGATTATCATTAAAAAATCTTATTCTTGTATATAAATTTCTCAGGGAAGAACAATTAGATGATATAAATTTAATGGAAGATAGAATGGATTAGCTTGAAGAGTTAGATGAGAACAGGAGAAATGACCATGAAAATAATGTGAAACAACAACTACAAGTGAAGTCTTTGCATGACAAAAGAGCCAAAGAAAGGAATTTTCAAAAGGGAGAGGGGGTACACTAAAGTGGAATGCTAAGGACCAAGCACTAGTACAATTGCAGACACCTATTTTCGATGATCAATTGGTCAAATTTTCTACCAAGATTGGTCGAATGATCGACGAATGGTCTTGTCTCTATTTTCCTAGTCAAATTTTTGACATATCAGGGTTACCGTAGAATGTTCTACACCAATCTTGGTTGAAATTGACATTAGCAATTAGTGGAAATATTCATCAAACATTCGACCATCGTTGGTCGAAATGTTTGGCTCGATCGACCAAGATGCTAAAACCACGATGCTAAATTTTGACCAAAATGTGTTACAATTTAGACCAATATTGGTCGAGATATTTGGCCCATCTGACTAGGATGCGAAAATGACGATGCTAGATTCCGACCAAAATTAGTAGAAATTTTGACAAATGTTGTTTGAAATATTTGGCCTATCCGACCAAGATGATCAATATTTAGACCACACTTGGTCAAAGTTTCGACTATGATTAGTCAAAATTTTGACCAAATATGGAATGTTAAAAAAAAACAAATGAAGATAAATTTTTGGATTGGAGAGATAGGGTACTGAGAGGGGAGGGTTGAATCAGTGCCCACAATAACTTTCACTTCATAAACCTTTCAAACCTTGAACAAAAAATAGTAGTAACCTTCAACTATTACTTGAATCCATTGCATGCATCATTCATTCATTTAACTATCAAAGTAAATAACATGAAATCAAAAAGATAATAGTCACATAACACAAGTATTTTGGTAACGTAGAAACCCTTGTTAGAAGGTAAAAACTGCGGTGGGGATGACACACCCACAAATTCTTTACTACTGTAAATAGAAAAGGTTTGCCTGTTAGGGCTACAAGTGGTGATCACTTCTGGTGATCTTACCCTATTAGGAGTAACATATTAGATCAGATAGATCTACCTAGTGATAGGATTTTAACAACACTACTTAAGTGTGCACTCGGTTAAGAGATATACAAAAAGACTGTTAGGTCTACTTTGTTAGGAGATTTTACCAAAACTCTATTACAGTGATTAGAAAGAAATAGGTAAATATCTTCTAATGACAACTTAAATTTTTTGATACAGATCAATGAAATGCTTAATAGATATCACCTTTCTATGTGAAGATCTCTACTCTGAACTGCTCGGTAGCCTAATTTGATTCTGCTCAATCTAATTATCCCTGGATACTGTTCTGCTCTGTTTAACAATTGATAATCTTGAAGTTGGCTATATGCTTCAAGAACTTCTTAGCTCATGCATCTCCATAGTTATATCAAAATGATGCAAAGTACAATTATATAGCATACTGCTTTAGGCCACTTACAAAATTAGGTTACAATATCTTAGAGAAAAACCCTAAGATCTATGGTGTACAAAAATAACCTAGATCAAACAATTACATAAGATCTTCATCGCATTTAATGAATATCTCAACAATAAATTATCCTCAATCTTGGTAAAACATTTTGTGATTCTGTTGTAACCATTTGCATAGATAAATGTGCCATTTCGGATTCCTATGCCATTTCATGTGATCCTCGATAAACATTATATATACTACTCGGTAATTATACTGGTGCTCGATGTCTAGTCTTCTCGATGTTTACTACGCTCGGTATTGGTGTCGATGCTCGGTAAAACTATTATGTGCTTGGTGTAAAGACTTAACCAACTAGCTTGTAGTGCTTACAGTTACCAACTACGTTAACATAGATAACTGACTGATGTCTTTGATACTAATGAAAATCATTAATGCTTAATCAGAGATAACAATAAATATCCAGAGTAATCACCAATGACATCCTGGTCGGTGATTAGTCTAGATATTTATCTTTAGGTTTTACTTTGCATTAATATATATCACTGTGTATTTTGTGTGATGTCCTTCTCTTGAAATAAAAATTTAATAATAAATAATAGTAAAATATAAATAACTAAATAAATTAAGGTGTCTAGCAATTGAATTTAGTATGATTATTGTAAAACTGACAAATGGTTTCAACAGTTGAATTTAGCATGATTATTGTGAAATTAACACATGGTTATTATGAAATAGGAAGATATTCAAAATTTTATTTGACTTAAAGAATTTATTATCATTTTGCATCCAAGTACCTTTAGTTTGAAGCAATTGGCATTCCTAAGCTATGGCGGATTAATTGAAAAAGACAGGCATACAAAATCCATCTATTTTAATTTAAAGGGAAGATTTATACAAATACAAGAGGTATTAATTAAGAGTTAAACAATGAAGAGTTAAACTAATAGCTAAAATTGTAAACATAAATACACCATATTACCAATGCAAATGCCTCAAAGTCAACAATACCTCACTAAAAACCTACAATAGGAAGAGAAAGAATGTAGGAGTTACTAAAGGCAAAGAATCTAAGAAGGATAAACATTTTATTATCACCTTAGATGAGGACTACAAGAAGGATGATGAGGGAATTCACAAGGTTGTTGATCCTAGACAGGCAATAGTTTGCCTTCAAAATGAATCAGCCTACAAGAAGTAAAATCACTCTTACCTATGCTTTCACAACAACAACTGCTTCTATTTCTAGCCAAAATTTACAAGTGAGATCTGGCTCTGATCTGGCTCTGAGTTAATGTGTATGTAATCTTGTCCAATCTCTTGTCCAATGACACATTAAGTTGATATTTTGACCAACTCTTCATTTGAGTCAAGAACTATCATTGGCTCTCTATTCTAAATTCTAATACTATATGGTTCCTCATCATCCAACTTCAATTCATTTGACACAACAATCATATTGGGATCTATCAATATTCAGCTCATTTGAGACAACAATCATACTAGTCTCTTATCAGCATATGAATCCAGATTTCAATCATCCACTTTCACTCTTTTTCCAGATTGTATCATTTTGTTTTAACCTTGGATGATCATTTTCTCATGGCATCCTTAATTATTTTTTAAATATCTTATCAAAGTATTAAACCAGGTTGTTGACTACTCTTTTTATAACTTCTAAGACACTTTTAAATTATTAATAGAAGTCCTGGTGCAGGGGCACCTAGGAACAACAAGAAAACCATGAAGACTATGAAGGAATGGAAGATACCTAATGGAAATCAAAGGTCCAAGGAGGTCAAAGGGATCCTAAATGATGCAAATCATATCAATTATAATGTGTTGGCTTCTATAATGGTTTGATGCCATGAAATGGCATTTGAATCTAAGGAATGAATTTATATCCTTGAAAGCATTGAATAAATGTAATGTGGACCATTAGTGTCCAAGGAATGTCTTAGGGTATTTTGGAATATAGGAATGATGCCATTAAGTCTCCTAGGTGTTTAAAAACCTTTGGAGTTCTTAATTTCCTATTACTAAGGTTTTAAAAGCATTTTCATAGTTTGAAAATTCAAATATTTAAAAGGTAATAGTTACATGAGGGAAATAGGCTTTGTTTATGTTTTAGGCCTTAACCATTCAACTCAACGATAAAAATTTGGTTGATATGGTTATTGGAAGTTGCTATATTTTTTGAAGAAGTCTATTGTATGATAATGAGAATAGTGATTTAATAAGATACAAGTTTCCTTGAGATTATTGAGTTCTTATTGTATTTATTCTTATGTTTTTTTGAGTAGTAATCAATTGTGTTGATTTAGGGAATGATCAAAAGACAATAGAAAACACTATTCAATGTCTAGATAGATCTTTTTGTATCTTTGTTACCAACGTTTCTCTGATTCACTATCACAGTCTACATTACATTGTTTAGTTTTGTAAGGTTTTCTTAGCAAATGACCATCCCATGAACTCACAAGGCCTTGACTTCATTGGATTTTGATTCCTAACATGTAACATAATGTTCTAACAAGTCTTATGTAGAAAAAGTAACATAAAGGGTGATCACTAAGGAAGAAATCAGTAAATTAACCTTGAAAAGAGTGGGTAAAGTATAGAAGTGGGAGTTTGGGCTGTATAGCATGGTATTTTTATGATTGGGCTGATCTAATATTGCTATTTGGATGGTGCATCAATAATCAATTTATCCTGGAAGTGTTTGGAGAGGTGAGATTGGAGAAACCCTCAAATCAAGGGTTTAGTGTAATTGAATTGGGGCTTTTGATGTTCCCTATGTGCTGGGTGAAATTTCACTTGGATTTAGAGGTTTTATGATGTTTGGAGAGACTTTTTGGAGTTTCAAGTCCTGAAGTTACAAATAACTAGTAATTTCTTTGAAAAATCACCAACTTTTTAGTGTATTTGCAGGAGTACAATTATAGTACAGTGATTTGGTCCAAAGTACCAATACCTGGGTCTTGGATATGTTTATGTATGGCCAAAAGGGTATCTATATATGTGTTTATATTTTCTATTTTTTGGGGAAGTGTGGATTTTAAGGACCAAAAAGGTCACTACAGGGCTACAAGGTTGGCTCATTAGGCCTCTAGGCTAGTTTGAAGACTTTTTGCCATTGTGAGTAAGGGTTAACTCTAGAAACCATAAAACCACTTTAATATGTCCTCATATACCTCAAATACAAAAAATCTATCATTGGTTTTCATTTAGAGTAACCTTGGTTGGGTTGAGTTTTTTAAAGCCATTGGGCACTTGGGAGAAGTTGTGGGTTTGTAAGCCAAATGTGTGTATCTTATCTTGTGTATCATTCCACCACCCTTTCCTCTACATCAAGTCCCTAGTCCAATGTAGTAGATAACTAAGTATGTAATAGATTTCTTGAGTCCTATATAAGCATCTATTCATGTGTATATGGTTTGTATTCCTATGATGGAGTTTCCTAGCAACTATTCTTATGGGTTTGAAAATAGCCATCTCATAGAGCGACTTGAAAAATATAAAGAAGGATGTAGTAGATTTGTGATTTTCTAGAGAAATATTAAAGAATGCATCTACTACCAAATTGAGTTTTCAAAAGCTTCAAACCGTTATAGGACCAAACTCATTGCAGAGCGATCCAACCCAAGCTTACAAGGTCCAAGGTCCATTTAGGCCATGACAGAAGGTTGGATAATATTTTAAAAAAATTCATACTCGAGTATATCTTCAATACCTGAGAATACTTAGATTGAAAAGTCCTTCCTTTCTTATTTCAAGAGAGCTATTTTTTCCTCCAAATAAATAATTTTAAAAGAAGGAAATGTTGGAGGCAAATGGTGAATTTTATTAGAGGAGAGGATATTGCAAGATTTACATAGATGACTAATAGAATGAACCAAAGAGGGGTAGTGATAATGTGGATGTACCCAAGTTTTGAACACCCAAAGCATTTAAAAATTACAAAAATTAGATCATATAATTTCAAACAATAGCATCTCAATCCATATGATTTCAAGCCTTGTAATTTTCAAACTCTAAAAGAACATTCAATTAAGATTTGAAAATCTCAGAGATAGAAGAGAACAACGTAAAAATAAAAAAAATAAAAATTCACTGAAACCATGAGAAGTGACTTACCTCAAGGGTTTGTAAAAATTGTAGCATTTTGTTTTTTTGAATGAGACGAGCCAAAACCAATCTCATTACAACTATAGTTTCAATCTATTCAATACAATAAGCAAAAACAACGGACAACTTGCAGCAAGATTCTACACCAAAAAATTATGAAACCTATCATAGCAGTTGTTTGTAAAGTAATGCAAACCAACACAAATCATGTACCTAAATATTCATAGCTCTGAAAACTCTTTGCAAGAATGTCTTAGCAGATAGTCCTGCATATATATCCGTAAGGCAGTTTATTTTCATGATGGTGGGGAAAGGACCAGCGATAGTGCATCCTTGCAGTGTAAACTGGAGGGAGACAACTAGCTTGCAAAGAAACTTCATTCATTTCACCGACCAGTATCCGAAGAGGTCTTTTAGTTGGCGAAAGCAGGCAGCCAGGGGAGCTAGATGACAATTTTCTGGATGACAATTTTTTGACAATTAGAGATAAAGAGAAATCATGAAAAGGGACAACCTTCATGATGGCTGGAATCAACCAAGCACACCAACCATTTGAAACATTAGATAGCACTTTTTGTAGATTTATCAACTATTTGACTAAATGTCAAAGGGAGTGAAATGGTATAGGCTGTAAGTTTGCACAAAGAATGCCAATTATAACCAGCTAAGAGCTTATATGAATGAAAGTCAAAGAATTTTCTATAAAACAGTTCCAAAGACAGTAAGAATATAGTGAACTAAAACAACAAGAAATGCATGAGTCTAGAACATGAAGTGAAGGTATATGAAAAACAAGGTCAAAGGCAAGTAAATGGATGACGATGAGCACAATGACAGTACATGATAAAACATGACATCTTTTCTACCCTGTAGATTCTAATTGGTAAGAGATGTGACACGTTATAGTTCCAAATGATAGTGGCAAGGTGCCTTTACTAGTGCAAGTCAATAAGACATGTTAGACCATGCTTGACATAGCACATTTATCTACATTGGTCAAAGGTACATAACTACCAACATGTTATGGCATGTCACTAAATTGAGATTCCATCACTAACATTGAAGGCAAGGGAAAATGTGGTAAATAGAGAACATAAGGACAAATATATAGTACCTAAAAGGATAAAAACTCCAAAATATGTGACAATCCTATTTGAGGCTGCATTGTTGGATAGGATAGTGCATAATTAGGAGTTTTTACAAGCATTAAGACAAGATTAAAAAGGTAGCAAATGACAATATTTTACACTAAATAACAATTGCAAGTATTAAATGGAGAGTCTTCATGATGGATCACATCAACCAAGCACACTAACCATTTGACAAATGAGATAGCACTTTGTGGAGATTTTTAAACTATGAAAGGTGAAGGAATATGAAAGACAAACTTAGAGACAAGTAACTAGAGGACAGTGAGCACAATGATAGTATATGATAAAACATGACATCTTTTATTAGTTGAAGGTTCCATTTGGCAAGTGATGTGACACATTACAGTTCCAAATGACAATGACAACATGCCTTTACTAGTCCAAGTCAAGAACACATGTTATGCCATGCTTGTCATAGTAAGCTTATCTACATTGGCTAAAGGTACATAACATCGATGATATAATGATGTGCTTTCCTAAAGATGATAGTTATGAACAAAGAATAGAAGATAGGAACTAATTTAACACTTCATCTACTCAAAAACACAAACCAATGAAATAATCCAGATTAGGCCAAGAGAGGCTGACGCATTCAATAAGAGAATACTTACACAAAATGAAGCCGAATCATGCCAGACAAGTTGACTATTGGTCCTTCTAGTTTTTTATTTGATAGTTGATTTTAGTTTCTGGATTCAATTGTGTAGCATTATTTTAGTTTTTGGTCAAAAATAATGCTACACAATTGAATCCAGAAATTAAAATCAGTAATATGGATTGTGGAAATCTAATGGATCTATTTGATAGTTGCTTGAAAATGACACATTCAAAATGCACTTATGAGAAAAGACCTAGAATGAATGAAATTGATTAAATAATGAAGGTATGTTAGTTTGAGCTTCACTTGGTTTCGAGAATACTTTAATATTCTCTACTTAACAAGCCCAACCACATGAAGGTGGAAGCTCATCTAGCCTCCCCCCCCCCTCCCCCTAACATCAATCTAAATTCCCCATTAACATCTAATTACACACTTCATTCATCCATTTATGAACTATAACATTCAATCAATACAATCACATAAAATTCATTACTATGATATAACATTCATTAATATGCAACATTAATCAAGAATTCATTAACACATAACAATATTCATTAACATGACATATAATTCAATATTAATATGCAACATTCATAGATAATTACTTAAAACAATGTTCTTTCATTATCCAACAAGGTTAATCAAACAAGTTTTATCAAAGAACATTTTTAAGAAATCATTTCTTTTTTGGGTTTTTATTAGATTTCTTAAGGTAAAGGCTGAGAGGAGCATCAATATCTTCCTCCTCTTGTGGTTTTGTTCTCAAATTATGATGCTTCCTCATGTCTTGAGGAGCACAAGGTTGCTACACTAAAGGGGGGTCTGCTGCAATAATAAGTAAATGGGTTAAATTTGCATACTTTTTTTAACTATTACATGTATTTCATTAACCAATAGAACATAACATGCATTTTTCTTTACTTGAAAATGCCACATCATGTACAATAACATTTTGATCTTCCTCCACCTCAACATGCTCAACATGCTCTAAAATATTCAAAAAAAGGTTACATGGCCAATTATAATTAAAGATGTTAAATTCTATTAATAATTGTGTAATTTATTTCCAATAGAAAATTAATACCTCCACCACTATGATGCACATCATGGCCTTCATGACACCCAGGTTCTATGATAGGATTTGAAGGTTGTAGTGAAATGTCATGCACATTGTTATCATGAAATAGTCAATTTATGTTCGAGATTAACTATTCAATTTGATTTACTTTTCATTTGACCAAATTACCTGTGTCTTATCTGTTGCAATAGATTCTTCTTTATGGCTTTTGGATTCTTGGCATAGGTGTGCAGCCATGACTTTATAGCCTTCCTTCAAGGCTATTCTTTTGTCTTCATCTGTGGGCTCTACATTGAATTTTGTGCCCTATTATTTTTTGTTTAATATCGTCACTTTTACATGTATGATTTAATTAAATAGAATTGTTTACAACCTTATATATAAAAATTTGATATGAAATTCCAATGCTGCTACTTACAAGTCAAGAGTGAAGTTTCATATAGGCATCAGAGCCAAGTTTGTGTTGGCCAACCTTTTTTAATCTCGCTTGTGTATCTTTTGATGTGTCTTGCAGTCTATGAAAAGTTTGAAACTTGTTAGATTATATATTTACAAAGATCACTAATTAGTGCATGATTACATTCTACTTAATACTATCACAACATACCTTCTTTTTCCATCTTCTGGTTGAATTCCACTACCCTTTAGCCTTTTCTCTTTTGCATCTTCCATTATTTCATTCCACTCCATCGGTGGAATCATAGGAGGATGCTCATACTTTAGGTTATCCTTTAGAGCCCTTCTATATTGGTCCCTCATAGTCTTTATATGTTTGGATGCTTTTTTAAGAGTCATGACACTGTCAAAAGTTTTATTTCCAAAGAGGTGGACTCTAAAGATTTAATGAGCTGATTGTTTAAGTCAGCATCCTGTTCATTCCACCTTTTTTGAAAAAACAAAATTGTTAGATATCGTAACTTTAATATAGTAAAATAAATGGATGATAAGAAAAATATTGTATCGATATTATGAAGCTATGTACCTTTTATGTATGGTGGGCCCAAATAGCTTCAATGTCATTTCAAAAAGATGATCATAAAAAACATCATTTCCTACAAAAATATAATGGGATTATCAGTCCAAAATGAGTTATGTATAAGTAAACTACAATTACACTATAAATAATAACAATTTTAAAGCACTTGGAAGATTTGGTACTTTTAATGGAAACATATTTTTCTTGTTCAACAACAATTTTCCTGCAAATGAACCAGTACTAGTAACATGGGCTAATCCAGGAAATATTTGATCTTCACTAGTACTAGTCTAATCTATTGTTGTACCAGGTGTAGGTGTATCTATTAGTGCACAAAATAGGTCCATGTAGTGTATAAAATTCACACAAGAAAAATAATCAATGCATGATTAGCACATAACAAAATATAGAAAAACAAGGTTTTTCCAGTTGTAGCTGGTACAGAGGAAAATGTCTACAAGCTCCTTGTTGCGAACAATGCAGCCACCGATAGCAGAATGTTGATCAAAGGAGGCATCTACACTTCATCATGAGTTGAAGAATACATTGTTAGCAAAGACATTTTCAATAGGTAAAGATAAAATGGGGTACTAGAAGCATCCCAAACATTAGTTGAGTCAATAATGCATACGAAGGTTAAATGAATTGTTAAAGGTTTAAGGATTATTTACATGAAGGCTGTGCAGGGCTACAACCCTCACCATATTGACCACGTTTCACAGGTGTCAAAAAATCATGTAAGAAGAACACATCATATTTTATATCATGATCCATAAGATAATATAAAATATAAACATCTATTGAACTTTAATTATTCTTAAGATTAATTACTGGTTACATTCATACAATTGACTCTATGTATCAATTCATCTTTGAGTGCCTCTGTCTCCTCAATTTTGTTTGGTTCCATGACAAGGTTAAGAATTTCTTTACTATATTTATTTATAATTTGAGTAGCCATGAATACAGGTTTAGCACTACATGTGATGTCATCTATAAATGCTACCTCAATTTCAGATTGCAATTGATCTGTTATATTTTTTATTTTCCCTATCAATAAGTATCAAGTTGTGACATCACTATCAGTAAAATTCTATCAAAATAACTCCAAAGCCATAAAGAAAAGAACATAATAATATGACATTTGTTTCTATATAATTTTTATAATTACACTAATTAAGGTTTACCTTTGATGAAGATGTTGTACAATGAGGAACATCCCTACCTGTATCTTGAGGTGGTGATGTAAGATAAACTCCAAGGCTTAGATTTCTATTCCCTCCAAGAGACTTCTCTTGTCTCTTAGAAACTTATCCTTCAATAGGATCTCCTAGTAGGCTTAGATCATTAACTAAGACCTATCTACAACTCTATTACAAGAGTCACACCTTGAAAACTTCACCTTGGATGATCCACACCTTGATTTTGTTTCACTTTCCCAATCTCACTTAGAAGGATCTAAGTGCCAAATCCACTAAAACTTCACAAATCTTAAAATTAATTGTAGGGACCTTATTCACATTTAATTCATTCATATCACATCCCATTTGATTTATTTTGGAAGGATCTTGCTTCATAGTTTCATCGGATTCAAGCTTTCACTATAAGAGACCTTAAAATTAGGCCTATTTCTAGTAGCCTTTTTTTATGGCTTTTGTCCTTTCTCGACCAATATCTCCAAAAAACCTACAAAAAAAACTTTAGATATGGATACCCTTTTGGCTTAACTTAAATATTATAGAGCTCTTAGGTTCTGACACCTTCTGTACACCTCCTTCCTATTGTCAAGGAGAAACAGGGTTAAAAGACCTAGCTTCTAGGATAGAGTGGTTATGACTGATGAACTTGCTCAAAACCTATCCTAATGGATTGGTATGACCTCCAAATGCTTAGGATAGTTAGTTAAGATGAAAAAAATCTAGAAAAATCCCTAGGGATGTACTTTAATTTTCATTCCCTACATGAAGTCACTCAATTTCTCTTTGTCAAGCCTCTAACCGGGTCTACCTAGCTCGCCTAGGCTTGACTATAAAATTAGCTCCTTTACCCATGATGCTTCCTCCCTTTATATAAAATATGTACAAAGGCCCCACTTGAAGATTCAACCACTTATTTTAAGTTTCCATGGTTGAATCTCACGTGGGAACCATTTCTACACAAACTGTCACAGTGAGACCAGTGAATGGTCCTGAACTAAAACAATTTGATAACTACACTAAATCTACTTAAAGTCCTAAACTTATCAACTGAAAAAATCTTAAAACTTCCTTTAGAATACTAAAAGAATAGTTTATTTGACCATTCAATGCATTAGACCTGACTATCAACACAAAACTCAAAAGATATTCACTGTCACCATAACAAAGCTCTCTATTTCCAAACTCCCAAAAGATTAAAACTCATACAACTTCTTTTAGATTCAAGCCATTATTCCCATTAGGTGTCCCCTCCATCATTCTAGTGCCTTTTGGCCTAGCATTACCTCCTACAACCAAATGAATCCAAGGTTATCCATGTTGCATGCAACATTTGCAATAATTGCAAACGTTGTCATGAAAACAGTTTTACAACATTTGGCAACTTTGATAGATGCCTTAATCCTATATTCTAGGACTCTTATCCTCCTATCTTTCAAGAATCCAAGGTCATTCATGACCATTATAGCATATTTCCAACCATTAACCATTCTTAGGCCTAAGACACATTAATGACTCAATCTCACTAACTCCTAACATTAAGAAATTTAAATAGCAACTAACAAAGGCTATTAGTGTGACCTTAGTCCTAGTGACTAATTCACCTAGAAAACATTGAAAAAGACCTTCTAAGGTCCTCAAAAAAACTATACTAATTTCTTGACTTGGCTAGAGTCAAGTACAAGCCAGAATTAACTACCTAATGGAGGTTAGCCTAGGTGCTCCTGCACCATCCTCCCCAAAATAAGATGGATTGATGAGGTTAGGATAAATTCCCATCCTTTTGAACTCTGATTCTTTGACCCAAATTACATCAGCAACACTCTGCCCGTACCTCTAAATAAGGTGTTCCTTGAGTCTAGTCTTCTCGTAGATCTTAGTGTCTAGTACATTCTCTAGTCTTGTACCTGTAGTAGTAGGAAGTTGTAATTCTTCCACATCCTTGATCACCTCATGGATGGTCTGGTAGCTGTGGTCCCTTGTAATGGACAAGGTCTACAACATTAAAGATATTGGACAATCCACTATCCTCTGGAAGGTCTATCTTGAAGGAATTGTCACCATACTTTTCCAATATAGGACAGGGTCCTATTCTCCTCATTTGCAGCTTATGAGGTACTCCTTTTGTCAATCTAGATTTGTTTAAGTGTACCATGACAAGATCACCAACATTTAATTCCACTACCCTTCTACTTTCATCCACCTTGGTTTTGTGCTTGTTGGTATTGTTCACTAATGTCTTCCTCACCGTTTCATGAACTTCTTCCATAGAAAATGCAAAGTCATCAACATATGCACTTGCCTTAACTCCATCTTTCAAGTCACTTAATTCATAGACACCTCTAGGATGTAGGCCATAGACAACTTCAAATGGACTCTTCCTGGTTGATCTATTGATGGTGTCATTATAGGCATATTCAGCTTGCCCAATAAACTGATCCCATTGCTGACCATACTCCTTAGTTAGGCATCTTAGAAGGTTTCCAAGGCTTCTATTAACAACCTTAGTTTTTCCATTGGTTTAGGGATGGTAGGCTGACCCAAAAGATAAGTTGGTGCCCAATCTTTGCCAAAGAGTCTTCTAGAAATGACTCATAAATTTTGTGTCTCTGTCTGATACAATGTTGATAGGAAATCCATGGATTCTTACTATCTCTTTGAAGAATAGAGATGATATTTGACTTGCATAATTTGTAGTCTTGCATGTCACAAAGTGAGCCATCTTGCTAAACCTATCAACAACAACATAAACACTATCCATCCCTTGTCTTGTCTTGGGTAGCCCAACTACAAAATCCATGCTTAAGCATTCCCATGGCCTAGTAGGAATTGGTAGAGGTTGGTAAAGACTAGCATTTGTAGAAGTGCCCTTGGCCTTTTGACATACTACACAACTCTCCACATACCTCCTAACATCTAGATTCATCCTTGGCAAATAGTATAACCTTGAAACAAGGTCTTGAGTCTTACTGATCCAAAAATGACCACTCAAAGCACCATTATGCTTTTCTTGAATCAAATTATCTCTAATGGAGCCTCTAGGAACACACACAACCATGGAAACTCAAAATAAGTGGTTGAATCTTCAAGTGGGGCCTCTGTAGATATTATATATAAAGGGAGGAAGCATCATGGGTAAAGGAGCTAATTTTATAGTCAAGCCCTAGGCGAGCTAGGTAGAACCAGTTAGAGGCTTGACAGAGAGAAATTGAGTGGAAGGAGGTGTACGGAGGGTGTCAAAACCTAAGACCTCTAGAATCTTTAAGTTAAGCCAAAAGGGTATCCTTATTGAAATTTGGTTTTACAGTTTGTTTGGACATTTTGGTTGAGAAAGGACAAAAGCCATTAAAAAAAAGGCTACTAGAAATAGGCCTAATTTTAAGGTCTCTTATGGTGAAAGCTTGAATCTAATGAAACTATGAAGCAAGATCCTTCCCAAATCAATAAAATGGGATGGGATATGAATGAATTAAACGTGAAGAAGGTCCCTATAATGAAGTTTAAGATTTGTGAAGTTTTAGTGGATTTGGAACTTAGATCCTTCTAAGTGAGAGTGGGAAAGTGAAACAAAATCAAGTTGTGGATCATCCAAGGGGAAGTTTTCAAGGTGCGACTCTTGTAATATAATTTTAGATAGGTCTTATTTAATGATCTAAGCCTACTAGGAGATCCTATTGAAGGATAAGTTTCTAGGAGACAAGAGAAGTCTCTTGGAGGGAGTAGAAATCTAAGCCTCAGAGTTTATCTTACATCATATTGGTATCAAAGCTTTGTTGATCAAGCTTGTCATTAATGTTTCAATATTATGAATTAGTAGGAGAGAATACACTAGTTAGAGCAATGTTGACTAATGCTGAACTAGAAAAGAAGGTTGAGGAACAAGAAGAGGATAACAAATTGTTAAGGCAAAGACTATCTCAAATGGAGCAGCTCTTGGGTGAAGTCCAAGAAAAAGTTGATAGGGTCAATGAGAAGATTGACCTTAAAGAAGAAGCTAAAGTAAAGGAGAAGGAATTAGAGTAGGAAGAAGAAGCACAAACTCTTGATCCTATTCTTCCTAAAGAGCCATTCTTAAAATCATTGAAGGCATTGAGTGGCAAGGCTTTGGAAGGTGTTCCACTCTTTAGTGGACAAATGGATCCAGATTCAGTTGTGGATTGGATTGATAGCATAGAGAACCATTTTGAATGGGATGGTATCTCTGAAGCACAAAAGTTAATGATGGCCAAGTCTAGACTAAGAGGTTCAACTCTTACTTGGTGGAAGTTTGTGCAAACCGAGAGAGAGAAGGATGGAAAAGGTCATATTGTGACATGGAAGGTTATGGTATCCAAAGTCAAGAAAACCTACCTTCCTAATGACTATGAAGTCCAAATGCATAGAAGGAGACACAATCTTAGGCAAAAATATTTGGATGTCCAAGCATATACTGAGGATTTTCAAAAATTGTGTTTGAGGTCCAAGGTAGTTGAAGATGAGAGCATCAAGCTTGAAAGATACTTGAATGGCCTCAAATGGTCTATTCAAGAGGAGATGAGCCTAGTGAACTTCAAATCCATTAGGAAATGCTATCAAATGACCTTGAAGATAGATGAGAAGAGTAAGAGAAAGCAAGAAATCTCCAAAGGTAAAGGCAAAGGAAAAGATACCAAAGGTCAAAAAGGTGGCTATGGTGGAAGAAATTCTAATTCAAGAGCTCAAGGTGAGGTAAAGTTCAATGAGAAGCAAGAAGGAAGCTCAAGTAGAGGTGGTAGAGGAAGAAATTATATTTCTAGCTTTAGAGGAAGAAGTGGTGGTTCATCACAAGGAGGAAGAGGCAATTATTTTTCCAATATGAAGTGCTACCATTGCAACCAAATGGGGCACCCTGCCTATAGATGCCCTAAGAAAGGTGGTTCATCACAAGGGGGTGACAAGAGAGCTAACCTTGTTCATGAAGACACAAATGTGGAAGACAAGCATTCTAAGATTCCATTAAATTCAGAGGAAGGGGAAAACCTCATGATGAGGAAAACTCTAATCAAGGAACCAGTGAAGGAGCCAAGCCAAAGGAGATCTTTATTTAGAATCAAATGCAAGATAATGGGAAAATTATGTAGGGTCATCATTGATTCAAGATCTAGTGATAGCATAGTGTCAGAGGAAGTAGTTAGCAAGCTCAAATTGTAAAGGATATCCCATACCAATCCTTACAAGGTCACTTGGCTTAATAAGGGACAACATGTGTTAGTGAATGAGAAAGCATGGGTGGAGTTCTCCATTGGAAGGTACAAAGACAAAGTTTTGTGTGATTTGTTTCCTATGGATGCATGCCATTTACTCCTAGGTAGACCATGGAAATTTGACCACCAATCCATACATGATGGAGGAAAGAACTCTTATTCTTTCAAGAAGGACAATGTAACCTTCAAAATTTAGTCATTGTTGGAGGATGCTGAAGTGAAGACAGTAGGCCCAAATGTTCTTATGGTAGGTGAAAAAGAGTTCCTACAAACCATGGAAGAGAGTGAAGGAATAGGCTATGCATTGGTGTTGAAACCAAGAGAGGGAGATGAGGACAAGGCAGCCAAGAAGACTGAATTACCAAAGGAGATTCAAGGTATGTTGCAGACTTACCAATGCATTGTAAGTGATGGTCAACCATCAACCTTACCCCCTTAAAGAGCCATAAGTATAGGATAAACCTTATCCCAGGAGCTACCCTACCTAAAAAAGTAGCCTATAAGATGACCCCTCAACAAAATGAGGAAATAGCAAGGCAAATACAAGAGCTCTTAGACCAAGGCCTAATTAGAAAGAGTATTAGTCCATGTGTTGTACCCACCATACTTGCACCTAAGAAGGGAGGAACTTGGAGGCTATGTATTGACTCAATGGCTATCAATAGGATAACCATAAGGTATAGGTTCCCTATCCCTAGGATTGAAGACTTAATGGACTGTTTAGGTGAAGCAAGGTACTATAGCAAGATAGACTTGAAGAGTGGCTATCACCAAATAAGAATCCATGAAGCAGATGAGTGGAAGATTACCTTCAAGACCAATGAAGGGTTGTATGAATGGCTTGTCATGCCATTTGGATTGTCAAATGCCCCCTCTACATTCATGAGGCTCATGAATGAATTACTCAAGGAATGCATAGGCAATTTTTTAGTTGTATATCTAGATGATATACTAATTTTTAGCAAGACAAAGAGTGAGCATTTGGAACACCTTGACATTGTCTTCAAGAAGCTACATAAAGATAAGTCGATGATCAACTTGGAGAAGTGTGAGTTCATCAAATCAGAATTAGTATACCTTGGGTTTGTCTTATCTGATGGCAATCTAAAAATGGATAAGAGCAAAGTGGAGGCTATCATGAATTGGCCTACTCCAAGGTCATCAATAGAGGTAAGGATTTTTCATGGTCTTGCACAATACTATAGGAATTTCATAAGATAATTTAGTGCAATTTGTGCTCATATGTTAGACACTATCAAAGGAGGAATGAAAACCAAGTTTGTGTGGAATGAAGATGCTAACAAGAGCTTTGAGTTGTTGAAGGAGAGGATAGCTACTCAACCTATTTTGGTGCTTCAAATCTTTGAGAAGCTATTCACCATTGAATGTGATGCTAGCAATGTAGCAATTGGGGCTATTCTAAGTCAAGAGGGAAGACCGGTGGCTTTCCATTCTGAAAACTTAAGTGAGGCTAAGAGGAAGTACTCCTCATATGACTTAGAGATGTATGCATTGGTCCAAGCTCTAAGAAAGTGGAGGCACTACTTGCTTCCCAAGGAATTCATTGTGTATTCAAAAAACCAAGCACTTAGTTTCTTGAATTCACAAGAGAAGTTGAGTCACAAGCACATGAAGTGGGTTGAGTACCTACAAGCTTACACCTTCAATATCAAGCATAATAAGAGTGTTCTAAACAAGGTGGTTGATGCATTGTCAAGAAGAGCCCTCACACTCCAAGAAATTCAGTTGAAAAGCATGGGGATAGATCATTTACAAGATCTATATGTAGATGATGAGGAATTTGTTGACATCTACAAGGTATGTGTTGAATACAAGAATCATTTTCATTGTAAATATGCTGATTATAATTTGCAAAGTGATATCTTGTTCAAAGGAGTTAAGATGCAAATTCTAGATTTTTGGTTTTTTTTAAAAAATTCAGACTTAGCCAAATTTCAAGTACATGAGATTTCCCTAGACTTTTGAAATAAGCTATGGAATGTTGTTGTGTGATGATGATAATCACCTTCATGAAAATAAGATCTAATAGCAACAATTGAAAGTAAATACAATGCAAATCTAACTAAAATTGAAACTAAGATCTATAGCATCTCATGGCTCTCTAGAAAGAGGTGGTAAGTGAACCTCTTAGCTCAAATCTCCACTAGTGACACTTCTAAAATGAGAATGTATGTTGCTATTCTTCTACAATGCTACTACAATGATAGTTCTAGCTCAAATTGACAAGATTATAATGCAAATTACTCTAAAATGCTCTTAGAATGCTCTTAATTGCCTATAGTAACAATACTTTGCAAATAAATTTCTAAGATATCAATTGCTCTCAAAATGCTTCATATTTATAGTAAATTCCCAAGGGTAGGGGATGGAGTGAAGTAATCGTGATTTACCTTAGGTTGAGTCAAATACTTTTCTTTGTTCATAAATGGGGGGACAATTTAAAGGCTTGTCTCAAAGCTTTGGACAAAAGGACAAAATTGAGTGGTTGAGATTGAAACTTTCAAATGAGTGATTGAGATTCATCCTTTTTGAGTGATTTATGTCTTTTTGTCCTCAATTCTTGTTGGTTGCTCAACTTTGTTGAAAGAAATTAGGAATTATTAAATTCAATTAATTAATTAAATTTAGCCATGTAAGGGTAATAGATTCATTTTGATTTTTGATTTAAACAACTATACAACTAATTGATTAAAATCAATTATGTAATGTTTTTGGCCCCTTTAAGCTTTGATTTAATTATTTAACCTCATTATTTGATTTTTCCTTTGCTTTAATTGATTTTGTCCAACATTATTTAACTGTGCCCCTTTTAATTGATTTGACCCCTTTTTGATTGAATTAATGCCTTTTGATGATTTTGAGCCATTTAATTGATTTTTGCAATTTAAAAGCACTTGTCCATTTTCACATGTCTACAAATGCCCCTCTTTGAATTGATGTGCAAAGAACATTGATTCAAAGATTCTTTTGAGTCCTGATTGCTTTTAGGTCCTGATTGTTGATTCATTGATATGCCTCTGATACTGATTAATTGCTGCCTCTGATACGATATGATATGATTGCTGCCTTTGATACAAATTTTTTTGATGCCCCACTGATTCCCTAATGTTTTATTTCAATTTCAATTTGATACCCTGATGCCCCCTCAGAAATTAAAACATATTAATTTCTTAATTTGAAAATTTTGTTGATGTTTCATTCATTGAATATGTTTTCATTTCTGAAAATCTTGATGATATGCTATGCGTTAAAGGATGCCTCAGTTGGTTTGATAGGTCAATAAATAGGTCTAAGCCAATTTTCACATCCAAAATTAGATCAAAATAGCTTAAATAGGTTGAAAAACCTTGTTTTACTATTCATTTTTACTTTTGTCTTTGGTGATTTTGCTCTGATCCTGCGGTGAATTTTGAGATGGTTGTCCCTATTTGAGAGCATCAATCTGAGAGGTGTCAGAGATTTGCGAGGCCACCTAACTATGGACCTCTAGTAAGTTATTTCTAACCTCGTATTTGCATTTATTGCAATTTATTGTTTCATCGTTGCATTTAATATGCCAAATCATGCCTAGGATAATTTTACTATCGCTTAGACCCTTTAACTATCGCATTCGCACTTTTCTTTCATGCTTTCATGTAGTTTAATGTCGCTTAAGAAACTTTTCATCCTCACCTAGGAATAGGATACTCATGCCTACAACTAGGTCAAAATGCCCCTTTCATATATGCTATCACGTAGGAAACCCTAGCAATTTTATTATCGCCTAGGCCACCTTTTGTTGTCGTCTAGCATGATTCAGTGTTGCATAGCATAAGAACTATCACCTAACACCTGAATAATGTCACTTCACAACTTTTTGCTATCGCTTAGGAGGAATGTCATGTGGGCTAATTAGAATCATGCTTGCAAACTTTTGAAAAAAAAAATTGTACTTTTTTCACTTGTACTTAATTGTGTTTGATGAAAAATGTGATGACTTCCGATGCTCAGGTCGAATGATTAGATTAGGTCTATTGCTTTCAACAAAACAAATGGATTAGGATATCAGGATAGTGTTACCAATGAATGTGATGTGTCAATCTGATTAGGATAGGATACTGATAGGATAAATCAATCAGTGTGAAAACCTATATGATTTGATATTGCTGCTTATATCTTAGGACACAGAGAAATGAACAAATAGTACTTGGTGTGATTTCTTAATACTTTTGATAGACTTTGATTGACTTGAGATAATTCCTTGATATGGTATACTAATATGATTCCTTTTCTTTGCCAATAGGAAAACTTTCCTACTTTATACATCTGAACAGTGGCTTCTTGGGTCATTGATTTGGGCCAAACTCATACAGATGCTGAGTTCTGTGTGATTGAGTTGTGTGGTTTGAGTTTTCTCCTTGATCTCCCATGGTTCCAACTAAACCATGGTTTACTGACTGCAGTGGTGGAGTGATGGCACTCCGACCACAAAACATTTCATTTTCCATATGGAAAGATGACTATCACACCTGAGGACATGTATAGGTTACTACATATCCCATGCAGAGGAGAGGTAGTGTATTATGATTCCATCTATGATTCTACTATCTACCGATGAGTGTTCGGGGACAATTCTATTGATGATGGTGATATGATCACTTGGCCTCAGTTTGCTTCCTTTCCTACCTTTCCAATAGTACTTTGTGCATTGATCGATGGTTTACTTCTTCCCGACCGGTGAGGTCATGGTTTTTCCATTGGATGGGGTAGGATATTGGAGGATTTTCTTGCTCATCCTTGATGCTTTGATTGGGTTTCATGCATCCTTGCACAACTATATCATGATTTCCATGAGGTAATATATCGAGCGAGTGCATCCTTATCGGTTGGTGCAATGGTTCTTCAGTTGTGGATATGGGAGCATCTTCCCATTACTAGGCCCATTTTTGATAGGGTTCAACCTCGGGGTTTTCCCTATTCTTTTTCTATACACTGGGATGGTTATACGGCATCATTTGGGTCATTTGGATTTCTAGCAATGACAGATAGATGATCTAGATCAATTTTTATGGAGACCATACAAGGGTTGTGAGCTGTGGAGGGAGGATGATGATGAGTTACCATATATGTTTGCCCCTCGCTAGATGATTGGTCGCACTACTACCACTATTGAGCACTTCTACTTTGGTAGAGTTTCTAGACAGTATGGTCAAACATAAGATATGCCACAGGGTACAACACTATATGCTCAGGTACAAGTAGAGAGATCTATGTGAGGTCCTCTTATTGATTATTAGTTTGCCTTATATCATATTGTTGGTATGGCTTATTGCAGATGGGAGATGCTTTCTGGTGTGGCAGATGTAGGTATGTCTCACAAGTTTTCTGATTGGTGGGCTCATAACAGGTTTACTTATTTTACTGATCCAACAAAGCCTATCCTAGGTCAAGGTGATAGAGGTGGTGGTGGTAGATAGTGGAGATGAGGAGGGCAGAGAGATCCTCCTATTATTGTTGGTAGAGGATGGGTGTGAGATGGTCATGCGAGGGATAGAGATTGTGCTAGAGGTCATGATGATGCACATGATAGATAGCCTAGAGAAAATATACAGCATAGAGCTCATAGACATCAAAGACAGGAGAGACAGGCTCATGTTGATGCTATTAGGTAGATTCTCAGTGGATTGGATCCTTTGGTTTAGTTGCAGAGAGTAGCCTTGGCTCAGTAGGATGATGATGTGACATAGTAGGATCAGGTTCTGGCACAACAAGTGCCTATACAGGATCATGGACAGGGTTCACAGGATGTTCCTACTATGGGTACTATAGTACGAGAGGTTCAAGCTATGAGGATAGATATGTCTAGTGTTGTTGGGTGTTTAGATCAGGTTGCAGCCTTGATGTAGCAGTTCATGTCTACTATGATTCAGAGATAGAGTGGAGTGAGTACTTTTCAAGCTCCTCCCCCACTAGATGGTAGAGGTCCAGATGGATTTGGTCCCATAGGATCTTGATATCTTTGATGACAGATTCACTCATGATTTGATGTACTTGTCATGTTTTTTGACTGATTGGACCATTTGATGTATCCCTTTATATGACATTGTATCTTGATATACTGAGTTGATGGATTATTGATAAACACTTTTTTGATGATATATGATGATATACTCCTTGGTTCTCCTAGATGAGTTGTTTATGAGATTATCTTTTTATGCAGCTATATGATGTGTTATGCATTTCCTTTGATTTATGCTATGGATGCAGTTATCTTATGTTTTATGATATAGATAAATGATGCAATGATGTATGGATTTATGACATGATTTCCTCTTTCTCCCAATGTATGGATGTAAAATGTTTTATGGAAATGCATATGGAAATGTCTCTTATGTTTTTGAATTTTGCGAATGTATGCAATGCAATTTTATCCTTAGCTATTTGTATGCAAATGATGTATGGATGTTTTTCTCTTTTTTTGGTATATGGATAATGTCTAATGATTAATGCTATGCATGAATGCAAAAGATAATCTCATTGTCTTTGTTTTGATTGATCTAACCAAGAGTAAGACGTATGATGGAATCCCTCATTTCGTTAATGTTTTGACTTTCCAAAATTATTGATGTACCCCCTTTGCCCTTGGAAAATTAACCACAAACAAATGCAATTAATCTAACATGATAGTGTAATCTAACAGAATAAAGCAATGCAATGCAATTAATCTAACATGATAATGCAATGCAACCTAAGTGTCACCGGCTTTTACCAAAGAAATGCCATGGAGATAAATTTTCATCATTGAGCATTTTGGGACCGGAAAGCTAGTACAATCATCACTGACCACATCATGATGATATGAATACCATTTTTTATCACTTTTTGGTAACCTCATTTTGAACCAAGTACAACCCTCACTAGTTGGATGACCAAACTATGGGAGTCTGAATACTGGTGTCAATGGATTCAATGTTGCAAGTGGATTTTTGGTATTAAGATATAGAAGATCTAAATAGCCAAGGGATCCATTTGCGTAAACAAGCAAAGGTCAATCCGTCCTCTTATGAGATAGTCCTCGATGGTTCTTTGATGACCATGTCATTAGACGAACTCTCATAAGTTGATGAATCTTCCTCAAAACAATCACTCAAAGGCAATAAGATATCACATCTTTCTCATGGCTAATCTAGTCGAAACATCATCAAATAGCTCAAAAGATGTGATAAAAAGTCAATTTCCTAAAGAATTATCAAAAGAAAGTTTTAAGTGTTTTGCAATGTTTCCTGTTTTTCAAAAAGTACTTCCAAGCATTCTAATATTTAAGGCATTTTGTCAATTTTTAATTCTAAATTATAAAGTCAATGAAGGCTCAAGGATCATGTTGTAGGATCAAATACTTAGGTTTTGAATGATGATATCCATCAAAGGTTCAATAACTTTTCACTCTCTTGAAACTCTGATAAAAATCTCTCTGTTGTGACTGATTGTAGCACTTATTGAATCCATTTGGTACCAAATTTCCAATCTCTTCTACCCCCAAGTGATAAATGTGATCATTCGACAAACTTAGGGCTAATAGGCAATGCAACAATGTGACTAAACGACTATATTATGACTATGTACAAATGACGGATGCAATGGCAGTTGTACAAATGGGATGTTGGAAATGCAATATGGACATATGTTATGAGGAAAGACAAACTTAAGGGAACAAAAGGCACTTGTTTACCAAGTTTTCACCTTCTGGCTCTTTTTATTTTTTTGCTACCAAGGTTCCTATTGCTAGGTTTTCACCAAGGCACTTTTTCTTTTTCTTTTTTGTATTTTCTCTTTTTCAATTTTTTTTTGTATTTTTCAAGATCTCTTTGGATATGTGCAATAAATATGATACTCCTCATATGATACTCTTTATACTCTTTCATCTCCCTTATGTGTAGAACCTTTTGAGATGAATGTTGTTGATGGGTTCTTGGAGTTCCTCTCCTTCACAATCCGATAACTTATAGGCTCTTGTGCCAAATGAAGACTCTATGATGAATGGACCGAGCCAATTAGCCTCCCATTTGCATTTCTTCTCTCTTTCAACCTGATTCTTTGGATTCTCTCTCAACACTAAGTCTCCTACCTGAAAGACTCTTGGTTTGATATTTTTATTATAGTTTCTCAAGATTCTATTTTGGTACACTTTTAGGTGCTCATAAGCTTGTGTTTGGTGTTCTTCAAGTAGCTCCAATTGTTGAAGCCTAGCCACTCTATAGTCCTCATCAATGATCAATCCTTGTAATGAAACTCATAGAGATGGGATTTCAACCTCTAATGGTACAAATGCTTCGACACCATAAACTAATGAAAATGGCATGGCTCCTGTAGGTGTCCGAATGCTCGTTCTATAGGCCCATAATGTAGGATTAATTTGTACATGCCAATCCTTTCCCGATTTATTGACTGACCTCTTCAAGATTTTCAAGATATTCTTATTCATGGCTTCGGCTTGCCCATTCCTTGAGGGTAATAGATTGATGATGAGTGGTGAGTGATATGAAATGTAGCACAAAGTTCATCCACGTCCTTGTTTTTAAATTGTTTTCCATTATTTGTTATGATGGCGTGAGGAATGCCATATCTGTAAATGATATGGTTCAAGATGAACATGGAAATTTGCTTACCTGTGGCCATGATCAAAGGAACTACTTCGACCCACTTAGTGAAATACTTTGTTGCCGTTATGATATATTTGTGACCATTTGAAGAAGGTGGGTATATGAAGCCAATTAAATCAAACCCCCATTGATAGAAAGGCCAAGGTGTAACAAATGGGTGTAATTTCTGTGTCAGTGCATGTATCATGTCACCATGATATTGACACTTGCTGCATATCCTGACAAAGTGGCAAGCATCTTTTTCTAATGTCTTCCAGAAATACCCTAAGCGAAGGATTTTTGTAGCTAGATTTAACTCGCTTGTGTGTGACCCACAAATGCCTTCGTGAACTTCATGCAAAGCTAATCTAGACTCTTCCTCCTCTAGAAACCTAAGTGATGTCCCATTGAGACCCTTACGATACAATGTTTCTAAGAGGATTATGTAACGGGTTGACTGGCATATAAAATTTTGTTTTTGAGCTCAGGTTTGGTCTAAACGTAGCACTTTGTCTTTGAGATATGTATATGTAGGGCCATACCAAGGGGAGTCATGTCCATGTAATAGGGCAACAATTTGGGTTTCAAGAAGGTTGAATGCCAGTTTCACCAACTCTTCCACTAAGAACTCATACTTCTCATTTTGATCAAGTTTTTGTAACAAGGAAGCCAAGGTGGCCATGGTGTCAACTGCTCTGTTTTTCTCTCTAGGAATCTGCTCAAAAGTGATCAAGGAAAAGTACTTCTTCCCTCCATCAATCATGGTCTTATATGGCATCAAATTTTCATCTTTAGTGTTATATTCATTGTTGACTTGATTGATGATGAGTTGAGAATCTCCATAAATTTGTAGCTCCATGATGTTCCTCTCTAAGGCCATTTTGATGCCTATGACTAGTGTCTCATATTCCACAATATTATTTGTACATGGAAACAAGAGATTGTAGGACTTAGGAATGGTGTAACCTTGAGGAGTGACCAATAGTATGCCATCCCCGGAACCTCCTTGAGTATAGAAGCCATCAAAGTATAACTTCCATGTTTTTGCTTCTATGTTTATAATGGTAGAATCTGGAAATTCCACTTGAATAGTTTGTGTAGAAGTCATGGGGTTTTCAGCTAAGTGATCTACTATCACTTTCCCTTTTATTTCCTTTCTATCAACATCCTCAATGTCAAATTCACTCAATATCATAACCCACTTGGCTATCCTACCCGTTAAGGTAGTTTTACTTAACAAATACTTGAGAGGATCAATTTTGGCAATTAGCTTGACCTTGTGCATCAACATATAATGTCTCAATTTTTGAGATGCAAACACAACTGCTAGGAAATCCCTTTCCATGAATGTGTAGTTAAGTTTGTATTTGATTAATGTCCTACTCAAATAGTAGATAGCTCTTTCCTTTCCTTGTTCATCCTCTTGCACCAGAAGTACTCCTAGGGATCTTTTGGTAGCAGATATATATAAAAGAAATGCTTTTCCCTTGATTGGTGGCATGAGAATAGGTGGATTTATCAAATAGGTCTTCAATAATGTGAAATCTTGATCACATTCCTCATCCCACATGAATATGGTATCCTTATGTAGCAACCTAGTGAAGGAATGACATTTTTTGGCCAATTGAGAAATAAACCTTCTTATGGATTGTATTTTGCCCTGTAAGGATCTCATTTGGCTGATGTTCTTTGGTATCTCCATATCCATTATGGCTTCTCCAGGTCCACTTCAATTCCTTTGGCTAAAACTATATAGCCTAATAACTTGCTGGATTGGACACCAAAGGCACATTTCTTTGGGTTTAATTTGACTTTGAATTGCTCCAATCGAATGAATATCCTTTTCAAAATTTGGAGGTGTTATTCTCTTTTGTGGGACTTTTCCAATATATTATCCACATAATCTTCTAAGAATGTATGCATCATGTCATGGAAGATAGTTGTCATGGCCCTTTGATATGTGGCTTCGGCATTTTTAAGGTTGAAGGGCATGACATTCCAAAAAAAAGTGCCCCAAGGGAAAGTAAAGGCAGTCTCCTCCTGGTCTTCAATTGAAATTTTGATCTAATTATACCTGCTGAAACCATCCATTAGGGAGTACATGGAATGACCCACTCTCAAATCAACTATTGCATCAATGTGCAGAAGTGGGAAGTCATCCTTAGGACAAGAAAGATTCAGATCTCAAAAATTTGTGCATACTCGAATGGATTTGTCATGTTTTGTGATTGGTACAATGTTAGATATCCATTCAGTGTAAGCTATTTCCCTTATGAATCCCACTTTCAACCTTTTTTCTAATTTCACCTTGACTAAAAGAGCTATGTGTGGGTGCATCTTCCTCAACTTTTTCTTAACAGGCTTAACCCCTAGTCTAACATTCAGATGATGCATTATAAAGTTAGGATCTAAGCTAGGCATGTCGGTATATGACCATGCAAAGTTTACTTGTTGTTCTTGGAAAAACTTGATGAAGTCCTCTCTTTCTAGAGGTGTAAGAGATGCTGCCAAGTGTATAAATTTTGGATCCACTTCCATCCCAATGTTAACCTTTTCTGTCAGTTCTATGAGTATAGGTGACCTTTCTTCCTCATGCTCTGGTAGAGTATCCAATCTCTCTTCCTTTGATGCCACAATTGGGTTTTCACCAAAGGAAACATCTTTTATCTTTACTTTTTTGGGTTCTAATGCTGCCACATAATGGTTTTCAGCACTAGAACTTTTCTTTTTCTTATTATTTTTTTTCATTTTTTGCTTTTGACTAAGAGATTGAACCCCCGCTGCTTCTATCATGTTTGGTTCAAATTCATTGGTGAAAGAGAGATCAACCACATTAAGGTATTGGTTTGCTTCTTGGTCATTCGGGAAGTAAAGAAAGTCAATTGGCTCGATTTGATCCCAATCAATAAGATGGGGATTTATTAAGGATAAGGTTTCATTAGGCAAGTTTTCATCAATTTGGTTTATGGACATGACTTCATTTGAGGGTTCATACATTGTATCATTTATATATATGACATGTGCTTCCTCAAGATGATCCATGGAAGAAGGGTCGAAATCCCCTTCCCTTGAGTCCTCATCGACTTCTACAGGAAATAGCGTGGGAAAAGCCACAAGCGGATTAAAACTAACATTTGAATCTCCCTCCTCTAAAGGCATCCAAAATGTATCTATCTATGGCAGATTAGTAGGTGCTTGTCCTATGTTAAGACCTTGTATATTAGGCTCTTCATTGACTTGGGTTTCTTGCCTTGGGATCTTTGCATAAGTATGTATTGTGACTACTTCTTTGTCTTGGCATGATTCATCAGATAAGGTGTCCCACTCATAATCCCAAGAGTCATCACTATCTCCATCGGATTCTAAAGCATTTACTTGAGGATAGAAATCTTGCATTGGGCTGGAGCTTTCGCCTTTGTATTGGTAACCTACTCTGGACCTTTCTTGTTTTGCCCTCCAAGTAGGTTCAATGGGTTCTAGTAGACCTCTATTCCTTTGTCTTAAGGGTCCTCTTCCCTTGTATCACATCTTTTGCATTATCTCAAACCCTTTCCCATATTGCTCAGTTTGTATATTAACATGCTAGATTCTTTCCATGGGAGTGTTTGAGGTATCCTCTTCATCATGATAAAGCCATTGAAGGACTTCATTCTCTTCCTTTTCGAATGTTGCTTTGTCACTTTCTCTTACAAAGTAAGAGTTATACTTATGAGGTAAGTGTTCGTTTGATGGTTTACCATGTGTTCTTGGAGATGTGGGCATGTCGAATAGGGAAACGGAGTATTCCCCTACTCCTTTTGAACTAATTTTGCATTATTTTTCAAATGCATCCATCATCTCATCCATTTTCTTGTAGTTTTCCTTTTTAGCTTTAGCTTTTTCTTCTCTAGTGGGTTTGTAGGGTACTATCTCTGATTTAGGTGCTTGATTTGAACCCTCATTTGCAGTTGGACCCTCGTAGCTCATCTTTTCCTTTCCCTTAGTTGATGTTGTTGAGCTAGCTTGAGGAGGGTTTGGAGTAGCATTTAATGTTATGATAGGATCATCCATTTTGGTATCTTCAATGGTGGCTCTTTGAATGATTCCTTCCTAGTTATGTGGAATAAATAGCTCATGATGCCACTATTTCTTTTGTTACCCAAACTACCATAGTACATCATGTTGTCTTCCCCTTCTTGTTTGGGTGATTTTTCGTGTATTCTTGGAGTGGTAGACTCATCTCCTAGGTAAGGGAGTTCTTGACTCAAGTAAGTCTCATCTGCTTGCAAGGTTTGCTTGATGTTGTAGGATCTAGTAAAAGTAGGCATGAACCTTGGAGAATAAGAGTCAATATTACCCGTGGTCAAATCCTTTGTAAAATTTGCAAAAATGGTATAGAACAGAATTTTTGACTGGATTGAAGGTTGGAACAGTAAGAACACGGAAAAGGGTACTCAAATATATAATCAAAATGTTCTGACCCCCCTGCAAATACTCTATGTTTTCCCTTTTAGATTTTTGGGCGTCACTGAACTGAGTGTAGGCGTGATTGAATTTTGCATACGCATGTACTGGTGTATTGTTAGGCAGCACTCTACAGGGATGTAGGCAGCACTCTATAGGGATGCAAGCAACACTTTCCTATTGATAGGTAATTTTCCAGTTTTAGCAGGTGTGATTCAATATGTTCTAGGTGTGACTTTCCTGTTAACAGGCATTTTCACAAAAGTCACAAGCATGACTAAACCTCTGATAGGTGGGATTATTTTGTGCACAGGTGGCACTTCTCTAACCACGTTGTAAGATTTTGAATTTTTTAAATGTTTAAGATTGGGTCCTTTGAAATTTTCTTGTTTGAAAATAAAAAACAAACGCAACACACACATCAATGTCCCTAAAACAATCTAATGCGTATATTTTTTATCGTTTCCACAAGTATAACACAAGAAAGAATTCCAAGAAACTTACCTAAAGTCAAATTTTGGCTCTTAACATGGCTCTAAAAGGTAGGCCTACTACTTTATCCAGGATTTATTGTGGATTCCGTTCAAATAGATCTTAAATTTTCATCTCCCAAGTATGTTAAGGGGTTTCCCACACACACCAAGGTACAATTTTGCACAATCCGTGAAGACTACTAGAGGAAATTCAAAAAAATTTAAGATCCATTTGTCACACACCCCATTAAGGATGCATGTGTTTCATTTTATACTGGGTCAAATTCTCAAGGTAAAAGCAAGTGTATCCCACTTTGGGTTGTCCCTCTCACCGGCCTCATTAAGGCACAACTCGGGAGGCGAGCCCACTAAATCTCTATTTTAACTAGCATGTTCATATAAAGCAAGGAAAATGGAATTAAGGTTAAGTTTTTGGGAATTTGATTCACCTAAAAGGTGAAGAGCATATCCCTAACTTTCCCTTTAGTTCCTCAAACAATCAAGCAATAAGGTTCTTTTTCAATCTTGTAACAAAGAAATTCTTAGAAATGGAAGTGTTTTGTCAAATTCCTTGTTTTAATTAAGCTATGTTCAAAAGTAATGCCACAATTTAATCAAGTGCAAGCTTCAATAGAAGAATACCTTTCCTTTGTAGCTAGCCTAAGCTAGGGGCATTTTTGAAAGGTTTTGTCATTGTTTTTCAACTCACCTTGGCAATAGCCTCCTCTAAATGGGCTTATCCACCAGAAAGTTAGTCAACACTAACAAACACTATGAGGGGAAACCAAAATAAAAAATTGAATGAGCAACACTTATGTATGAATTTTATAGAGCTTATTTGCAAATTTCCAAAGAAAACTTGATCTAAGGACTAAAAATCCAATTTAGGGAGACAAACTTTGATTTATATACTTGAACAATTACAAGGTAATTTTGAAATACCTAATTGTCCTCCTCTTGTGTAGTCTCAAGAACAGCCTTAATGTGCTCAAAGTTCTCCTTCTTAATCTTCTTTGCTAAAGCCTTTCCTTCTTGGTTAAATCTACTTTCCGGCTTCTGCACTTTCCTGTGGTTGCTCATTTACTGTTAAATCATATAAACAGGGAGTTAGACAAATGATTTGATCAATTTAACAATAAATATAGACAATAGGTAGAAGGCGACATTGTCCAACTAATAGGCGTGAACAAATTGCTAGCAGGCGTAACTTTACTGATAGCCAGTGACACCTTGCAGTGACACAAGCAATACTGAAAATTACACAGGCATAAACAATTTATTACGAAGCATGAACACAACTTAAATTTGTGAAAAATGATTTATGCTAAGCGATAGTTTAATAACAGTAAGCGTGAATTGACAAATTATAAGCGTGACTATTATTTAAAATGGAAAAGCAAAGCGTAAAGGTAAGTGATAACAAATCTCAGCAAAGTGATACTTCCTGAGTCACAAGCGTGACTTTAAGCACCAAAGGTTGTATGCATTTATCTCATAGGCATGAGTGGATGATTTGTAGGCAACTATTGAGTTCTCAAAACCGCATAGAATTTGCATGTTAGGTGTGAATCTTTAGATAATAGGCATTGGGACAAAGATTGTAAGCGGCAGTAAAATGACTACAGGCGTGAACAGATCTCCCGTAAGTGTGACTTCACTAGTTTCCTACAAAATATTCACAGAAAACAAAAAATACAAGCATGCAAATTATGCTGAAAATAATAAAATGAGGCCTAGGGCCCCACGGTGGGTGCCATTTTGTGTGATGATGATAATCACCTTCATGAAAAAAAGATTTAATAGCAACAATTGAAAGTAAATACAATGCAAATCTAATTAAAATTGAAACTAAGATCTATAGCATCTCATGGCTCTCTAGAAAGAGGTGGTAAGTGAAGCTCTTAGCTCAAATCTCCTCTAGTGACCCTTCTAAAATGAGAATGTATGCTGCTATGCTTCTACAATGCTTCTACAATGATAGTTCTAGCTCAAATTGACAAGATTATAATGCAAATTACTCTAAAATGCTCTTAGAATGCTCTCAATTGCCTATAGTAACAATGCTTTGCAAATGAATTTCTAAGATATCAATTGCTCTCAAAATGCTTCATATTTATAGTAAATTCCCAAGGGTAGGGGGTGGAGTGAAGTAATCATAATTTACCTTAGGTTGAGTCAAATACTTTGCTTTGTTCATAAATGGGGGGACAATTTAAAGGCTTGTCTCAAAGCTTTGGACAAAAGGACAAAATTGAGTGGCTGAGATTGAAACTTTCAAATGAGTGATTGAGATTCATCCTTTTTGAGTGATTTATATCTTTTTGTCCTCAATTCTTATTGGTTGCTCAACTTTGTTAAAAGAAATTAGGAATTATTAAATTCAATTAATTAATTAAATTTAGCCATGTAAGGGTAATAGGTTCATTTTGATTTTTGATTTAAACAACTATACAACTAATTGATTAAAATCAATTATGTAGTGTTTTTGGCCCCTTTAAGCTTTGATTTAATTATTTAACCTCATTATTTGATTTTTCCTTTGCTTTAATTGATTTTGTCCAACATTATTTAATTGTGTCCCTTTTAATTGATTTGACCCCTTTTTTATTGAATTAATGCCTTTTGCTGATTTTGAGCCATTTAATTGATTTTTGCAATTTAAAAGCACTTGTCCATTTTTGCATGTCTACAGTTGTGTAAATGCATGTGGGAAGTTTTATGTTGTGTCTTATGAATTTCTATACATGGTTTTGATTATAAGCTTTTGTTCATACTTGGCTTTTGGCTTTTGTCTTTTTGTTGGAAGATTCAACCATGGAAACTCAAAATAAGTGGTTGAATCTTCAAGTGGGGCCTCTATACATATTGTATATAAATGGAGGAAGCATCATGGGTAAAGGAGCTAATTTTATAGTCAATCCCTAGGCGAGCTAGGTAGACCCGGTTAGAGGCTTGACAGAGAAAAATTGAGTGACTTCATGTAGGGAATGAAAAGTATAGTACGTCCCCAAGGATTTTTATAGAAGTTTTTCATCTTAACTAACTATCCTAAGCATTTGGAGGTTGTACCAAACCATTAGGATAGGTTCTGAGCAAGTTCATCAGTCATAACTAGTCTGTCCTAGAAACTAGGTCTTTTAGCCATGTTTCTCCTTGATAATAGGAAGGAGGTGTACGGAGGGTGTCAAAACCTAAGACCTATAGAATCTTTAAGTTAAGACAAAAGGGTATCCATATCTAAAGTTGGTTTTTTAGGTTGTTTGGAGATATTGGTCGAGAAAGGACAAAAGCCATAAAAAAAAGGCTACTAGAAATAGGCCTAATTTTAAGGTCTCTTATGGTGAAAGCTTGAATCCGATGAAAATATGAAGCAAGATCCTTCCAAAATCAATCAAATGGGATGGGATATGAATGAATTCAATTTGAAGAAGGTCCCTATAATGAAGTTTAAGATTTGTGAAGTTTTAGTGGATTCAGCACTTAGATCCTTCTAAGTGAGAATGGGAAAGTGAAACAAAATCAAGGTGTGGATCATCCAAGGTGAAGTTTTCAAGGTGTGACTCTTGTAATAGAGTTGTAGATAGGTCTTAGTTAATGATCTAAGCCTACTAGGAGATCCAATTGAAGGATAATTTTCTAGGAGACAAGAGAAGTCTCTTGGAGGAAGTAGAAATCTAACCCTTGGAGTTTATCTTACATCAGGTGGATCCATGTCACCCTGTGACAAAGATTAGTAATTCTTAGCAATTAGTAGTGAAATGAAAGTAATAAACTTACCAAAAAAAATTATTAATAAAATAGTAGATTGTACATTGGAGTCAATATTAATTGGAGGCAATTGGTTTAAATGTTATACTTACTAGTCCCATGATAGGGAATTTTTTTGTATCTACATGATTCAAATTGTAATCTATCAGAATCTCTTCCCCTACACTTATTGATTTTATCACACATACACATACACGATTTCCCTCACGTGCCTTGAATATACAATTTGGTCACTTATTAGTTGACATAGGTTGAGAACTATTTATAAAACCTACAATATTCCCTGTTGCTTTTGGCCTTCCATCAATATATATAGTGAGCCTTTTAGTTTGATGACAATGCATACCTATGCATACTTTTTTTATATTGCACAATCTGCATCCAATTATTGTAATTGTAACAAGGTCCTACATACTCCATCAATTCAACAACTTGATTATAACTAACATTTATGTCATCTATGGAAAATAAGCCCAAACCATGTAATGAAGATGGAGCTATGCGATATATCCTTTCGTTAACAAAAAAATCAGTGTTAATTGGAGGTAGTTCCTTGGGTACCCATTCTTTCTGAAGATGTGTGTACCTTAAGGGAACCTTCCTGTCGCCTTTGGTCTCATTATCATAAGAACATGACCCCCCCTCAGCAAGGAAAAATTGCATTCATTTATTGAATTTTCTTCTAATCTTTTGACCTCTAGTTGATCTCACTATTTTAGACCTACTAGATGTCTCACTTTTGTCTTCTATTCCCGCATTTTCCTCACTTGAGGAAGATAGATCAAACAAATACCTATTTGGTGATACTTATAATCCATCAAATGAGAGACATAGTAGGATCTATATATTTTGTTGACTAAAGAGAAGGAAACCAAATAATAAATTATACCATCAATCCATGTCAAAGGCCTTAAATTTCCTGCATATGTAAATCATTTATCTTAAGTTAGCCAAATATTACATGATATGTAAGATACAAATTACATAGAAGACAAAATTTACATGATGCAAAATATACTCCATGACATTAGAGTTCAACACATAATAACTTAATTATACAAACATACAAGTCAAAAAAATTTCTATGAATAAATCAATACCTCATACGTGACATTGATCATACCTTGACATACATTTCATTGATCATGTTATTGATCATCCTCCTCATCCATGTCATCATCATGACTATCATCATCATCATCATCATCACCATTATCATACTTGTCACCTTGATAATTGTCATCATTGTCATCATCACCACATCATCATGACCATCATCACCTTGATCAACACCATCTTCATCACCATGATCATGATCATTACCATCATCACCATCATCGTCAGCATCATTGGAATCATCATCATTTTCTTCTTCTTCTTCTTCATTGTGTAACAGTCATTCGTGATCATCATTTATGTCATCTTCTGATTCTTCAACATCTTGATCTTCTTCCATCACATTATACTTTACCAGCCTTCCTCTTGGATCATGTATAACAACAAATGACCAACCCGGTTTATGTGGAATGGCAAAGTAAAACACTAGCTCACATTGGCTTGGAAGAACATAGGGCTCATCTCCAACTGGCTCAAATGACCTTGTATTAATCATTGTAAATCCACTATCATATTCAATAATAGTCCTATCATGATCATTTTGATTTAGCTATAGCATGTACCATTTGATGACAAATAGAACTAATTTGAATTAATTAAAGTCTCACTCAAGTATATCATCCAAAATGCCATAGTATCGATTTTCAGATTTTTGAGGATGTATGTCATTTCTAGATGAAATATTAGTGACCTCAAAGGCTGCACTTATCCTAGAATCACAAGTTTTCTTTGTGTCGTCTAACTTTTTATGCAAAATTTACGGTCATGGTAGTATATAGCTTTGTGGTGTTTGATCTGCAATTATTCAAACATGTCAAGATTATTTGCATCAATCCATGAGTTGATATTAAACTTATGGGTCATGGTTAGTAAACTTATACGTACCTTTCTACCTCTTAAACCATATGCTAGATCAAGTACCATTGGTGTAACATTGGGATCTCCATTACAATGAGCTTATTTAACCAATGATGCAATACCATCCCATGTTAATGAGCGAACATTTTCTTGAGATTGTTGAATCCATACCATCATCCAATCAAAAAATTTTACAATATACAAATGTAGTGCATCCCACTCATGACCAACTATAAAGAAAAAAAATAGACCGCCTAGAAACAACTTATATTGAAGATCTATAAGAATTAATAAACTACAATAACATCGTATAATTACCTCTCACTTTCCTCAATCTACCTTTCCCCATCAAGTACTCCCCTTCAAATTTGTTAATAGAGTTGGGATCCCAAATGCGATCTGAAAGTGTGGTAGTATGTGATCTTTTCAACATAGTGAAAGCTAAGGATATGCTAAGCTCAGGAAAGTAGCTGATAGTTTCAAAATTAGTGCACACAAAAAAAGATTTTAGATTCATGATTTCAAATATGATCTAGAAACCCAAGAAAGGAGGAGAGAAGAGATGGAACACATATTGAATGATCAGGAGACCACTAGGGGTACTCTGCAATAATGGTGCCATGTTAGCTATGGAGAGGTTTTTAGCTTTTCAAACAAATGATTAGTAGCTCTACACAAAATTGATTTGTTAAAGAGGCTTTCAAACTTTCAAACAAATGTTCTTTAGAGAGCATACACACGAATTGTTTGACAGATTGCCTCATGCAAATTCCATCTCAAGGAACACAATGAAATGATCACCCAATATAAGCATAAAGGGTACATGAATTCTATTAGGTTTCATAGTTGCAACTATCCTATTAGACATGCGCGCAAACTAGGGAAGTATAGAAAAGTCACCATAATTATTTGACAAAATGTCACAAATACACATTTTCTTATACAATGCAATTATTGTATGCTCAGATTATTGGATAAAGTACTTCAAAAGAGATGTTGATTCAAGGATTGAAATGAATTAATTCCAAGGATTTGTACAATCAGCTTTAGAAATCTTGAGCTAATGGAATTGCTAGGTGTAATTATAAATTCTACAACCTGTGCTAGCAATCTCCTAGCATAGGTGAAGGGTCATTTGAAATGGATCAAAACAATGTGGTCTCATTGATACTATAGTTACAAGACATACATGTTATAGATTTATTGAAAAGGTTTTAGAATCTTTTAAAAAGATTGCAATGAGCAGCACAATGTTAGATCCTTTACTGCCATCCTCCTTGTCCATGCCAAATGGGAGCTTCAAAACATAATATAGACATCCGTCATAGCATGGTTGGAAGTAGAACTTTATCATATCTTGTGGACATCCATCAAACCCCATTGAGGAGAAATTTTGTCAAATATATGGTTGCGGATCATATAAAGATGCATGTGAAAAGTGGAATCAAATACAATGCACCCAATGCTTGTCGAAATATCTCAAATCAATGTCTTCTCATGGAATACAATAATGCTACATGTCAATGGAATGTCAATATAGGAGATTCTAGGAGTATAGTTGGGTATTAAATAAGTCTTCTAAGTATTTAAAATACCTTAGAAGTTTTAGTGATCAAGTCACATTTTAAGGTCTAAACATCCAACTAATCCCTCTAACCAGTTAGGAGTGGTTGGGGAAGTTGAGATGAAGGTTTATATGTATCTTTTGGAAGCCATAGTATGATAGAGAAGCCTGGTGTACGGATGAAATAGGAAATCAAATAAAAGATAAGTTTTTCTAATTGAAATTAGTGATCTTAAAGGTGTCAAAGTCTTGTTTTGGTTTTTCCTTTTCATTATGCAATAAGGAATAGTTTTCAAACATTCATATTCACTCATTGAATGCTTTGGAGGCTTTTATCTTGACTATCCCATGTGTTAACCAGTCACTGTGATTCCTTGGAGTATTTAAACCTTTTCATTTTGGGCACTTAGGGTGTGGATTCAAATGTAAATCTTATTTGGTTCATGTTTAGTAGGAGCCAACAAAGTATTTGGAAATAATATTGTTTTTTTGGATCGGTTTTAGAGTCACATAGCATGATTGTACCCTCACTTACAGTGACATAGACTGGTTTATTCAAATTTCTTTCTTTATTTTGAAGTTTACTTGTAACTAATAACCATTCCATGGACTCAAAGACCTAGAATCCATGGAATGAAGATTATTAGCCATGTACAATATTGATCTAACTTGGAATTTGCATAATTTTGAAGGAAAGGAGTGATCACTTGCTATGATAGGGAGTGTTCCATGGAATTTTGTGGCACAAGTATAGCATGAGCAAGTGTTTGAGTTGAAGGGCATAGTGTTTTTATGATTGAAATAGTCTTGTATGTTGATTGCTGAATAATACATTGATTCTCTCTTTGTTAATGTATTTTTGAAAGAATTTTTATATAATAAATATTACTTTTATAAAATAAAATGAATGATAAACACTACACATTATTAGATAAAACATCTATAGCCTAGGGCTTTGTAGAAATCACCTTTTCCTACAACTCACAACCATAATACCAGCTCTAACCTAGCCAAGATCACATTCAATCAAACATATATGTTTTAAAAAAAATTGATCATACCGTAGGTTAAGGTAAGGAAATCCTTACAAGTGGTCCTCCATTTACACCAAATAATAGTGGCAACCCTCACAAGCAGTCCTCCTTTTACACAAAAATAATAGTGGAAACCCTTGCAGGCAGTCCTCCTTTTACACCAAATAATAGTGGCAACCCTCATAGGTGGTCCTCCTTTTACACCAAATAACAGTGGAAACCCTCGCAAGTGGTCCTCCTTTTACACCAAATAATAGTGGCAACCCTCGCAGATGGTCCTCCTTTGCACGCTTCAAGATTGATCTAATAATGAAATGAGATATGAAATCTTTTTTTTTAAGTTATGCTTGTGTTGGTCGAAATTTCGACCTACGCAGTATTGGTCAAAATTTCGACCAACACGAGCATGGATTAAAAAAAAAAAGTTTTCCTACTATAATCCAACCAACCTAAACCTTTTTATTTGATGGTCGAAAATTTTGGTAGAAAAATAAGGTCAAATGTACTAGTGAGGACAAAGGAAAATATGGCAAGTTTGAAGCATTATGGCAGGGACCTTATGTCATTTTTGACAAGGGAGGTGAGATTTCTTACTACTTGCAAGATATATAGGGCCACAAATAGGAATTCCCAATGCATGGTCACTACCTAAAAATATTTGTCTATTAAGGATATCAGGGAGTATATTCTAGCTTTTTCTTTGGTTGTCTTTCTTATTCATTTCCTTTTATTTTAGCAGTCTTCTTTTCTAGAGATAACGAGGATCTATCTATGCCCACTAGGAGCATACATCCCTAGAAAGAGCCAGAGTTGACACTCAATTTTCTAAATTAATTATTTTCCTCATCTCGTGAGATTTTTATTCTGTAAATAGTTACTACACATGTTTGTGTATGCATGATGGAAGGTTTTATACATATGGAGCTTTTGCATCACTTGAAACTATCGAATGAATGGCATAAGGAACTTCATGTTACTCTAGTCATATGTGATCCACCTTCTTGATCTCATTATGCTCATCAGTTTTTGTATATGGATATGCACCCGACAGTTATGGTCAAAAGCTAAAACCCTGGCTATGGGTTTCTTCTGGATTGGACAACACCACAAGTTTTTCCTTTCTTCAATTGGCGTGACTTACACCAAAAATTTCATCTGGGATCGGCAAATCCAAATCTAGTCCATCTTGATAAAGTGTGTAATACTGATGATAGGTCATCAGCCATAGTCCTTTTGATGTTTTCATTGGGAATCGGAACAAGTGTTTAGGGATATACCAATGAGGTGAGAAGTGGGAGCTATTCATCGGCAATAGTTACCCTGAGGACCTCATTAGGCCTTGGGGTAACCTTTTTCATTTAGTTCTGACAATATGTATTATCTCGATGGTGTCATCAAGATAGCTTTGATGATGAGTAGTCATCAGGGGAGGGTAGAGGATCGGTAAAATGCATGTTAAGTTATGTCAAGGCATAATGATCATAATGTAGTATATTGATGGCATCCTACCGGAGTGAAAAGTGGTATCTTCTAGTGGAATCATAAGTTATATTGATACTCAATGGGCGAGATGAATCAGTATCAGAGAAATCCTTCTCGGTCATATTTTATCAGGTTTACATAAGGGATCAACATGATGTAGAAAGTGTTGTATCATTTGCTGATAGAGTTACCAGAATAGCTTATGCCAATTGAATTATATCAAGGCAATGTATGACATTTGGTAAAGGTGTGATGGGATTAGCCCGATGCTCAATAAAGACATCAGAATTTCCTATACCAATGGTATGAAATTTGTGCATATCAGATTTGGTTTGACCGATAATTGGTGTAACCAAGATGGATCGGTGAAATGAAGAGAATGATATACTGACTGTCGATGGAGCTATTGGCATTACTTGCATCGAAAAAGGGAAATCATATATTTTTTTTATTAACAAAAAATGAGTTATATCTATGCTACCAATATTAAAATTGATCTCAGAAAACCTTTTGCCGACATGCAGCCATTGTCAAATCAAAGTTCAAACTACCAATGGAGATTGTCATTAAATGAGCTTGGAAGGTGAATATTGAAGCTGACATGAAGGAAGTAAATTAAACTCATAAGTTATATATTCATCGAGAGAAGAAAGATTGCAGAGTACAATCAGAGCATCAAAGGCAAAATAGCATAGAAGCAGTGAATTGAGCTAAATTGTAGAGTGATCATGGAGTTGTTAGAATCTACAAGTAAGGGAAAGGGTGCTAAGATGTTAGAGCCGAGAGGCAAGAGGTAGAAAATTGATAAAGATGAGTCATCCAGAAGGTTACCAGGACCAAATTGACCAGACATGGGCTTCAGGCCCAAAATCTAGGCTCAGGCCTAAAATCTATGAGGTCAAAGAAAAGTGTGCCCGATCAAGATAAGCTGGAGGATAGGTACAAAAATGTAGGTGATGTTTGGACAAAGAGAAGAGGATATGAGTTGTTCCTATTTCATTATTTAAGAAGAAACAAAGAGGTCCCTCTGAGAAACCCATGGGAAACCAATTTAGGTAGGCTCATTGTTCTAAATGTTTTCGTCAATGTTGAACTTTCAGAAGTTTTAATTGATAAATATAAGTCAGAAGAAAGATGTATCCAGGATAGAGAAGGGGAAATCTTCTTAAAATTTTCTACAGAGGTTATTGAAGAATTCTTTGATCTAGAACCAATTTTCAACATTAAGATTATCATTTATGGAGTTGGCAAACAAGTTTGTTGCAACTGAAACTACTTATAAGGAATGGAAGTTGGCCATTCACAAGAAGGAAAGTGGAGCCCTAATGGAGGAAGATGGTCCTCTTTATAATGTAAATCTATTCAGACAATATTTGGAGATCACATACATATCCTTTGGGAAATTAGGTGGGATAGAAGTCCCTGATATGATGGTGGAAGGACCTATGGTCTTGGCTATGGATGTGCGACTCTATGAACCTAGGCCATTTGATTATGCTTCATATGTTGTAGAGTACCTACATGATAGTTTTTTTTTTTTTAAAGGGAGTGCTTGGATGAATTTTATGTATTATTCATATCTGATGCATATGGTGTTGTTCTATAAATATAAGAGGGGTATGTGGCCTGAGAAATTAAGTCTCAACTTGCTAAACATAGAAGGAGAAAAGCAACTAGTGCAGTTATGAATTTATTTGTGGGACTCTAGGTATCCATATTTAGATTATGTAAAGTTTGAGGAGTTCATTGTTAAACATGTTTATCATTTGTTTGGGCACCCATGTGATCAATTAGTTTTAGATAAAATTAGAAAATTCTTGAGGCAAAAGGATTTTGATCCGAGGCAAATTGTCAACCACAACTGGGGGGATTGGTATGTGTTTGAAGAATTTACATGTTTTAGAGTTTATGGTTTTAGAGAAGCACCAAATAGGTTGCCAAAATCTGTTCCTGATAGGATTGCATACTTGGAGATTGTGAGGAAGATGAGTATCTCTAGCAATAAGAATTTTGGTGGGACTCCACACAAATGGACATTCATGCCTAGGACGCTTACCTTCAGAGATTTTACAGTTGTTTCAACCAAGTTATATGAAATTATTGGCAGGAAATTACAAGAAGAGTATCATATGTTTCACCATGGGCCAAGAAAGAACTATGATCCAAACGGATATATTCATGTATGCAAGAAAAAGAAAAATTTAGGAGATTATTTGCATGAGGCAATTGAGGTTGAGGAAATTTTTAGAAATTTGGAAGAAGATGAAGTATAACAAGTAATTGATGAGTACAATAGAAAATTGGTGGAAAGAAGGGCAAATTTAGCTTGAATGATTACAGAAACACCTGAATAGGATGAGGAGCCTAGTGAGGAGGTAGTGTCAAGGAATTCTATGCCATAGCTACAGGAAATACCAGATGAAGATGATAAAATTGTTAATGAATTGGGAATCCATTAGGATGTAAGAATAGATGCTTACAATGCCTTCATTTCAGATGAGCAATTTATTCAATCAAAAGAATTTACTTCCTTTATTTATAATTCCAAAGGAAAGAAGTTGAGGGAGTCTATTCTAATACTAACCCCTGACAATGAAGTCGAGTTGATGGTCAAACTCAAAAAGGACATAGAAGAAGAAATAAAGACAATGACTCTAGAAGGGTAAATAGATGATGATTGAGGTAGGATTCATTTTGTTTCCTGAATGGGATATGAGAGCATATTTTATTTTTGATAGTATTCTAAATTCTGATAAGAAAGATTTCAAATTAGATGTTCAGGGTGTTAAGGATGTTTTTATAGGTTCTAGATTTGTTGAAGAAGAAGAAACTATGTTGCTATGGGCTTTGTATCCTCCCAACCGAAGGCCAAAAATAATTGATGTAGACAAAGAATTTGGTCACATGAAAAAGTTAAAGGTTGGAGAAACAAACCCAATTTCCATTGCTAATATTGGTGTTGATTTTTCTAAATTAACAAAGGTACAAATTGAAAGGTTAGTAAAGGGAAAAGATCAATACAAATCCATGTATGAAGAAGGATTTAAGAGAGGTGATCAACTAGTGCCAATGTTTCTAGCACCAGATAGTAGTAAAAGGGGAAAGAAATGTGAAGAACTATAGGGAGAAAATGCAAGCTTAATGAAATAGGTGCAAACTTTGAGAAATGACACTGCTTTGTTTCTGCTAAGAAATCAATTGGAGAATTTATAATGACATCTTGGTATGTTATGGGAATCATACATAATGAATTTCATTAACACTATTTTCCATGATTGACTAATGCTTAGACTAGAGAGGATGTTGAATGAGGACCCAAACCCTACATTAATTAATGAAATCATTGATAGAATCAAAGAACATGACCAATTTGGCAAGGATTTGAAAGATGAATTTGAAGAATTCTGAAAGCTGATCAAGAAGGGTCTACTACTATTCCTAAACAACAAGAGAGATCTATAATGGACATGGATAAGTGGATCCTAGAATGCCATAAATTACTTGAGGTTCCCCTTAGTGCCATTCAAAATGACAGTTTCAAGTTGAAAGAGATGTTGGAGCGAATGAAGAAACTCTTTGAAATCGAGTTCATTGTGTGGAACATCATTGACAATGTAAATACACATGTGCTTCCTCAAAGTATTTACAACATATTGGAAAATGTGTCAGGCTTCTGGGAGATTAGCCCCTATTTCTATGTTTCATATCGAAATCTTCAATCAGTTACACTTAGTTCTTAATTATTCAATTAGTTAAGTGTTGAGTTTTCATGAAAGGTTGTACCTTTTCATTTTGTAACCGAATCCTCTTCTATAAATGAGGATCTCATTATGATGTTTTGGAGGATAGACAATATATAAAAAATACATACAGACATATTTATTGGTATTTTGTTTGTGAAAATGTTCTAGGATGAGAATGATTTGGTGATACTATCAGTTGGTAACTTTGTTTTAACTTCAATATAATGATCATATATTTTTATCACTCTCTAATGGGTTCGATCTTTTCAGTTAATTGATTAGTTCATTTGATAAATCTTTTAGATTTATTCAATGTGTGTTTCTTATAACATTAGAGTTTGAATAAGTCTTCAGTTTGATCATCGATAAGAAAGATTGGCTATCAAATTTCTTTATGTTTAACTAGTCTCTTAGAGCTAGGGTTAAACTCGGTAAAACTAATTGCAAATTTGTGTTCAGATTGTAATTTATATTGAAAGTCTCTAAAGTGATAGGATATTTCAAAAATAAGTTTTTTAAATTTGTCTCAAAGGTTATACATAGATCTTTTAATTCAATTGATAATTGTTGGTGTAATTAATTATTCCTAATTACACTTTACTTAATCTTACTTAGGTTAATGCATTGCATAGTAATTTGTGGTTGAGACACCTAGGAGTGTGCACATCTATTAAGCACATGGTGTAGGAGAAATTCCACTTTTGGTGTGATAGTTGTCATCACATACCTCATTGTGTGTGAGATCCACCTTTTGTGCTCTTATCACATTATCATCCTAATCCAATGCACATACTTTATTGCATATTGGAGGATGATCCACATTTGGTGGACATGTAATTACACCTAGCATAGGTGATAGCTTATCAACTCCTTATCATTCTCTCATATCTCCTTTCCTATATAAGGAGGCCTATTATGTAATCATTTGAAGGAGTTATCAATAGTTATCAGTCATTATTTGGTTGAAATATGGATAATTCAAAGGTTAAAATCCTCACTCCATATAACTACCATGAATGGAAAGTATCTTTAAGTGATCATTTGTTGAGTCTTGGATTGCTTAGAATGACTCTTGGGCAAGATCAAGAACCTCAAACAGGTGTTGTAGAAAAGCGAAAATGGTTTGATCGAAGGGATAAAGCACTTGGCTCTCTTAGATCATCTATCTCTCGTGACTTGCTCTTTCATATTGCATCTTGCACACATCCTCATGATGCTTGGCTCACATTGGAAGGACTCTTTGGTAAACCTGATAGAATGAAGAAATTCAAATTAGAGAATGATCTCATAGGTCTTAATCCTAGTGATTTTGACAATATTCAAGATTTTTTCTCTAAGTTCAATACTATTAGATTGGATCTTTCCTCATGTGGCATTGTTAAAGGGGATGAACAATTGATCTTTTCTATTCTTTCCAAGCTTGGTCCTGAATATTCTATCTTTGTTTCTACATTCTATGCTACTATGGATGCTCTTGGTAGTGCATACAAATTGCCCTCTCTTGATGAATTTGCAGCACAGCTCACAAGGGAACAAGCAAAGTTGGCACACATGGGTCAGTTGAAGCCTTCCACACATCAAGCATTGATTGCAAGTGAGTCTACGTCAAAGGCTTCTAATGGCAAAGGAAAGAGACACAATAAGGATCCTAAGGCTCGTGACAAAGGTAATGAATCTTCTTCACCAAAAAGCACTAAATCCAAGTACTCTTCAAGAGAGGAATCATCTAGAAGAAAGAGAGATAAATGTGCATATTGTCAAAAGTTAGGACATGATGAGCATAAGTGTTTTCAAAAGAAGAATAATGAGCTAACTCACATTATTCAAAAACACAACATTAAGCTGCCCTCATCAGTGTCTGCTCCTTCTTCTACACATTTGGCAGCTTCTACATCTCCATCATCATCCAAAGATACAAGTAAAGGACAAGCACTCATGGCTTCCACACATCCTGAGCAAGGTAAATGGCTTCTTGATTCAGGTGCATCACATCATATGGCATCTTCTATGGATATGTTTTCTTCTATTGAGCCTTGTAATTCTCCTAATATTTTGATGGGTAACAACACATTCATGAGAGTTTGTGGGAAAGGTTCTATTCCTATGGGAGAGGGGACATTCAATGATGTTCTTTGTGTACCATCCTTGACCACTAATCTTCTTTCTATTTACCAAATTACATATGGGGCACAAGGTAAAATTGTTGAGTTCACTCCTGATTATGTCTGCATTAGGGACATGGAGACTAGAGATGTCATAGCAATGGGAGTTGTTGATCATACATCTCGCTTGTATTCTTTTTCCACTTTTGTTGATAATGATGATGATATTCATGATGTACCCATCCCTTTGCCAAGGGATAATTATGAGGAGAATTTTGGGCACTTGAATCATTTTGTTGTTGAGACAAGTGTTGATCTTCCTACTCCTCCACTTCCTGCTTCTTTAGACACGGGCTCTACTATTCAGCAGGATGTTCATAGTGTTTCAGATCTTGTAGAGTGTGATGACTACTTGGATGCATCTTCAGCATTTGTTGATTCTCATGATGTAGATTTGAAGACATACATGAGGAGGTTTCTCTTTCCCTTAATGACAATTTCATCATAGATGGGGACACTTCTTCACCTTCTTTGGAGATGGTACTTGATTCTTCTCCTTCTTCACTTGATTTGTCACATGAGGTGATAGATTCTTTGAGCTTGGAGATTCCTACTCAGTCTTCAGAGATTCATTCATGGAGACCTTCGTCTTCTTCCTCCTTCCATTTGCACAAGGATTGGCTTCTTCATCATTTGATGTATCTATTTCTTCCTAAGGAGAGACATGTTTCTTGTAAGCATTGGCTTATCTATTGTTTGCAGGTACTCTTCATCAACATGGGAGCTTCTACATTATGGGGGGGATATCATGTCTCCAACTATCCTTCTTATGGGGGCATACTTCTTTGTATATACATGATGTATGTAGTTCTTGGGGGGTCTTGAGCACTCCATCCATGCATCTTGTTTTCTTCTCTCTTTTTGGGGGAGGGTTTTTCCCATGAGGTTTTCCCTCTTTCTCCACTTTATGAGAGTTATGCATTTCATGTATTGCATTTTGTACATGGGTACCTAACATGGCCTAGTTATCGGGACTCATCTTGCATTGTGAGTTTAAGTGCATTCCCCTAAGTTGCACTTAAGGGGGGGTGTTGGTGTAATTAATTATTCCTAATTACACTTTACTTAATCTTACTTAGGTTAATGCATTGCATAGTAATTTATGATTGAGACACCTAGGAGTGTGCACATCTATTAAGCACATGGTGTAGGAGAAATTTCACTTTTGGTGTGATAGTTGTCATCACATACCTCGTTGTGTGTGAGATCCACCTTTCGTGCTCTTATCACATTATCATCATAATCCAATGCACATACTTTATTGCATATTGGAGGGTGATCCACATTTGGTGGACATGTGATTACACCTAGCATAGGTGATAGCTTATTAGCTCCTTATCATTCTCTCATATCACCTTTCCTATATAAGGAGGCCTATTATGTAATCATTTCACTCATGAACATCATCAATTCATTGGATCTATTCAATCCATCCTTGCATTTATATTTTCTCTCTTGTGCTTTTCTTCAACCTCTAGATCCTTGGTTCAATCTTTGCTATTTGCAAATTCTTACAATAATGAACTAGTGAGTAAGCAAGGCACTGGTCTAATTATTACTTTAAGATAAAGGAATTAGGTATTTTTAGAGCAGCGCCAATAGGTATATCATACATATAATTCACAAGATTTTTATCAATTATTTACAAGCATTACATATTTACAAACTTTTACTAATTAGTCTCTCTAAGAATTTTTTACAGCTTTCAGACACCAAGTTGTTGTGGCATTCACAATTTGATCATTTTCAATAGTTTCACTTGCTATCTTGAGAGATCACTTAAGCTCTCATACATTATATTATTTTCTATAAAATAATCTCCAACCAGTAGATAAAGGTTGAGGTATAGGCCTACCAACCTTGGTTTTGCAAAGCAAGAATTGCAGAAGTTCCAACCTTGCCTTTGGTTGAAACTTGTTAGTTGGTCAAATCACTTGAATTTCCCAACATTGGATAAGTCCATAGAAAATCAGCCATTATGAAAAACTCAAATTTACCACATAAAATAACATTTTACAATTTAAATATATATCTAAAATTTGTCCCCTTCACACACCCACACCCACTCCCACTCCCACTGCCCTCCCCTCTACCTTGTAAATAAAATGCACTCTAAAACCAACAAAATCAAGGTTCACAACCAACATAAATAATAAATTGATCACATAAATATACTAATATATATTTCTATAACATAAGATTTGTTAATTTCTATCATATATAAATTTAATTATCTTCCTTACAATTGATGATCTATGCAAGATTTTTTTATTTTATTTTTAATTGAAAGTGAAGTCGTATGTATCAAGTGGCTACTCTTTAGATTACACTTGACAAGTCACATATCAAGAAAAGTTTTGCAGCCCACGTGTTGCCAATTTTAGTAAAGTTAGTCCATAGAAAAATGGCCACTAATGATAATGATAATGTGTAGATAATGGCCACTAATGATAATGATAATGAAAAATGGCAACTAATGATAATGATAAAAGGAGTTTGAATCAAAAGACAATTATACCTTCGGACTCATCTAATGAAAATATATTGTTATTTGTCAATGTTTGAAGATAATGGACTCACATTAAAAGTTTACGTTATGTTTATCCTTTGGAGGCTTGGCATTTTATGGTCCTTAAGTTGTTTTTAGAGATATTATATGTAATTTACAATTAATTTTTTAATAGACTGTAAGTTTTTTTTAATATTTTTAATTTGAGAGTTGTATTAATGAAGCAAAATTAATTTTAGTTTTTGGTATAAGATTAATAATTAATGAGATGGGCAAATCTAATTGTTGAAATAAATGTTTGAAAATTAGATAAATAATGCTATTAGTTAAAAAGTTGATAAAAATAAGATGTAATAATATTATTAGATATTTTTTTGATTTGTCAAGATCTGTTAGATAAATATTTTTGAATTGATATTTTTTTAATCTATTACTTTGATACATTTATATGATTATAAACTTGAATTTCTCTATATTCTAGAAATTTTGCATATGGATAGGAACTTTATTGAATTTGAAATCTTAAAACTATTTGATGCCTATAAAAGGGTAGTTTGAATAAACACCTTTCAAAATCTTGCTAAGCTAAGAATGTTCTCATTTAATCAAACCCTTATTATTGGTTTGATGAGTTGGTGGAAGTGGTTGAATACAAAAAAAAAAACATGAAATTGTGCCTAAAGGTGTTGATGTAAGTCAATGGTCTATAATACGAATTTCATTTTTGTGATGGTATGGATGTATCTTGACAACTCACTTAGCCTGTAAAAATAAAAATAAATTATTGTGTCTTTAAATATGACACCCTACCACTCAAGTTAATGAATTCTACTCACAAGTCAACACATAATGACTAGCTAGAGGGAGTTGGTGAGAGTCAAATTTTGAATATGAAGACTAGAAGTTAAGGCATTATCTCCACACTCACAAAACAAAAATAGCATAGTTATTTGCATGTAGATCTAACTTGAGATGATACCTGAATAAAATAAGATTCAAGACTAGCATGTGGGATGTGTGAAAATGGAATCAAGTGGCAATTAATTTATTTTCCAACTTTTATGTGGAAATACATTACTTTATAGTTATTGTTAGATAAAAGATAACATGGTTAACATGAGTTTAAAAGAATGGAAAAGTCCAAGGTAAGCATTTTTTACAATCATGATAACAAATGTTGACATATTTTTAATAAGAATATTTATTATATGTAATAAGTTATTAGAATTGAATTGAATAATTTCTAGTCAATCCTTATTGTGTCATGTTTTCTAAGTAATGATTTATAAGAACACATCTCTCATGACCATGAGTGGTCCACATAATACTCACGGTATCAACATGATAATCATAAGACAAAATAGTAGAACTTCCTAAAAGGTTATGTATCCAAGTAAAACTTTAGATAAATGGATTTGGTTGTGAGAAAAATTCATGGTTAAGAACATATGAGATAGAATGGGTCCAGGATGGGTGACCTCTCCAAATATTTCAATGCTTCATCCTTTAAGCATCACCAAGATATAACCAATGCTGAGTGTACCATTTTTTACCATTCATATTTCATGATTTGATCTTCATTCTTATTATCAACTACTTGTGAAATACATGATTAAGATAAACCCAAAATATATAGTTAAATCTTTAATATATCATCACATAGATCTATATACACTAAAAAAAATAGTGTTCTTTAGAATTTTATGATACTCATTTTTTATCTTTTCATCTTTATCTTTGTATGCTTATCTTCTCTTTTTGTTACTATTTTCAATAAAATCTAAATTGTGTAGAATTTCATATTATAGGGAAATATATACATCTGCAAATATCTAGGTTGAATAAAATTATAAAACATTGAACTCTAGCCTCTACTATTATTGATAGTGTATTCAAAGGATAAAATGATGTGGATCAAGCATCATCTCACCACACCCTCCACTTCTTTGATGTTCTTGCACCATCCCCATAAGCCACTTATACAACGTATTAGCCTAATCATATGATTCTTAGCACCTATAATGAAAATGGGAGCACATCTGACAATCATTTTTTTATTAAGTTGGAAACTAAATATCTTTTAATTACTTGATTTAATTCTCACATTTATTTTTATTAAGGGTAAAGCGAGTTTTGAAGGATCCAGATACCCTATTTACAAAATAATATCATAAGGATGCTCACAGCTAACCAATAACCAACAACAAGCAAAACCACAGACAAAAGCTAGCAACTAAGACACCATCACAAACAAACCAAGATAAATGATTACTTTATTTAATTCTCATATTTGTTATTCTATTTATAACCTTTGATATTTATCACACATCCATATCTTAAATAAGATTTTAACATTATGATTTAATTAATTTACATAAATTATTTATGTAGGTATGATTTATTTTCTTATAGACATCTAAATCAAATATAGTGTTGATTTATTTTTGTGATACATTTATCATATGATCTAATGAATAAAAAAGTTTTGAGTTTATACATGTAATCATTAATCTTTTGGATAATACCCTTTGTCTACAATATTAAATGATGAAATTTTAATAAATTTATTAACTACTAACAAATTTCTTTTTATCAAAGAAATGGATGGTGTATTCAATATTAAAGACTAAATTAGAATATTATTTATAAATTGACTAGATATCATAATTATTCTCAAACATCATTAGATTTTAAAATTTAAAAAAAATTAATAAAAATAAGATAATTATTAAGTATTTTAAATACAAATAAAATGTAAAATTATTATATCAAACAAAAAAAGGTAAAATTATCATTAATTATTTAATGACTAAATCAAATAATATTTAAACAAATTTGTCAATTACACAATGTTTAAAAAAAACATGTTTCTCCCTATAATTTTCCAAGTGGATTGATTCATAATGAAATGAGTTGAATATTCCTCATTCTACCCAATTAGTCCTTTTGCGTAATCAAATTGGATTCGACTCTCCTTTAGAAAGTGATTGGTATTATCACCTGAATTCTAGTGATTGTGATTTATGGACCAATCCTAGTTTAAGACGAGGAGTGTTTGCATTTCACTTTCCTTTTTGTCTTATGTTTATTTATTGTACTTTTCTCTATGCATCTCATGATCCATTAGCTTTGGGTTCATAATTTTATGTAAATTTTTTATTTTTTAAAAGAACAATGATAAAAGTTGAGATTTAATTTGTGTTTTAATAATTGATTTAATAATTTTTTAATCATTTCCATAGTCAAATAATTGTTTATTGGTAATTAGAAAAAACAAGTGAAATAAATAAATGAAAAAAAAATGAAGAATGACAAGAATTGAGATTTTATTTGTGAAATTTTAATTATTTGTTTTAATATTATTTATTTATAGTTAAACAATTAGTTATTAGTTATTAGAAAAAAGAAATAAAATTAATTATAAGAATAAGAATAAAATAATGTATAAGAAGAAATTACTATTTGTAAAAACATTATCACTATACCATGTTATACATATCTGATCAGTATTCCATTTTACACATTTTGAAAGGTATTTCAACAATCTTTTTCAAATATTTGTAAAAGTTGACCACTAATGAGGAAGATTTGAATTCTAAAACTTCAAGAAAGCCTTCAAAGGTGCTTACGACACTACCATGTCCACATACCATATTTAGACTACAAGAATAAGTTGTAGGATCAAAAAGAATGTTGTCATAATAATATACAATACAAAGACAACAAGGTAACAAGACTATGATTTATAGACATCTCTACACCAAATTAAATGAGAACATTTATTGTGAATTGCTTTCAAGATTCAACTCTGTAGTTTTTGTCAAACTCATTGACCCATGTTTCACAAGAACTCATCTCTCATTAAAATAAATGGAACACATAGCACTCATTGTATTTGTCTAAATTGACATAAGACTTGAAGATGGAAAAAGACATGAATTCAAATTCTTTTCTTTTAACCTAATTCAATATGTTAATGTTCTTCAAATCTTGAAAAAATATCGTTAGAAAGCTCAGGAGACATGTAAAATTATGGTGGTAATTTTACAAATACCTGCTTGATAATGTGTAAACCTAATAACGATGAAGTTGAGAAACCATATTGAAAGGAAAAACACACCAAAATAAGGGAAATGTAGCTCCCAAAAAGTACATTTTGATTTGGGCGATCTCATTTCAAAAGAGGGAAAAGATTCTAATCTGGTGGATTCTTGCTCCTTGCCAAACCCGCACATCCAAATGAGGGAAATTAGGGTCTGGTAGATGTTTTATCTTTTAGCCTAACCCTAATTTTGAATTAGGGTTAGGGCTGGCCTTTTGGGGCCCTTTTTAATTTTCAATTTTTAGATTTTAATTAAGTTTCATTAAGTTCTGTTTGAATTCTAATCTCTGTCTTATTTTAGTTTAATGACTGTTGACTTTTGAAAGTCACTTTAATTTGAATTCTGATTTATTTATTATTTTATTTTCATTGGGATTATGTAATGATCTTTTTAATTAATTAGTGGGATTAAATATTTTGTCATTGGATGCCATTTTTTATTTATTTTAAATTTGATAATGTTGAGATATTAATAAATGGACCTTTATTCTTTTTAGATTTATTCTGGAGATTGTTATTTTTGAATTTATAATTTACTAATTGTTTCAAATAAATTATTATTATTATTTTATTATCATGATGGTGTTCCAAATTTACTTAATATAATTTTCTATTATGATTTTATGACTTTTTAATGATGGGTTATTCATGGAAAATTATTCATTTGTCCTAGGATGGGACATAGTTGAATAACTTCCCTTAGCCTTAATGTTAAAATTTATTATTAATGCTTTATTATGGTTATTTTAAATCTTTTAAATGTTCAATTTATATTAATTAATAAACCTTAGTAACATTAAAAATAAATATCTGCGGTTGCGAAAGCGAATGGAGTTGGCTCTTCCTGCCCAGGCATTTCAAATGCTAGGGTGTCTTCTTCTGTAGGTCCAGAGGGTGATTCCTCGCGGTCTTCTCCTGCTACCTTCAAGCTTTCTTCTTGCCAATTGGTTAGTTCTCATGTTGCGCCTGTGTGTGGGAGTGGAGCTTTTGTGGGTTGAGCTTATGTGAGTGGAGTCCTGGGTTCCTCTGGTTTGTGGGCTCCCTCGTCTGTTTCTCTAGCTCTTGGTCCAGTTCAGACTACCTCTTCTATGTTTGGTGGAGTTTCCCCTAAGGTTGTTTTTGCCTCTGAGTCATTTGTCTATGCCTATGCTAGGGAGCAAGTTGTGGCGAGCTCTTATGCTAAGGTTGTTACCAAGGCTTTGAATGGGCCTAGGGTTTCTTCTGGTAGTGTGTATTCCATTGCTCTAATTCCTATAAGTGGTTCTCTTTCTATCAATCTTTCTGTTGTTACTGAAGGAGACTTGGAAAATAGAACTAAGGTCTTTAAGACTCATGGTTCGATATGCCATTTTTGGGGATTCTGGCCCTGTCTCCCCTAACTGCATGATTGGGTGTCTCGAATATGGGAACCAATAATAACAGATAATCTTTGTATTTCTCCTTTAATTAAAGGGTTCTTTGTAGCCAAATTTTATAGAGCTAAGAATAGATTTAAGATCTTGAGTGAAGATTTCTTCAAGTGGGAGGAGGACAAATTTATGCTTATGGTTAAACCCTAGCACCCCGATTTCAATCCTTCCTCTGAAGTCTTCAGTAAGATCCCTATTTGGGTTAGGCTCCCTAATATCCCCCTTCATCTTTGGCACGATTCTGTCCTTGAGGAAGTGGGGGAGGCTTTGGGGGAGTTCTTGACATTGGATCACGACTCTTCTAATATTTACCATTCTACCCTCACCCACATTCTAGTAGATATTGATACCATGTTGGGTCTTCCAACTAAAATTAAAATTGAATCATCTATGGGATCTTGGACCCAACAACTAGACTATGAGGGCATTCCTTTTAGGTGGAGAAAATGTTTTAAGACTAGTCATATTGCTGCTCATTGCAGCACTGATTTTAAAATGAAGAAATCATCTCATACTTGGTGGAAGGGAGCTTTCATCTAGCATTATACAATTATGAAAAATTCCTCTTAGCTTTTGAAGGAGGTTGTTCCTATTTTGGGATCTCAAGTGCCTCTTGTGGAGGTAGAAAGTTCACACCCTATTTTCCCTCTTGATGATCCTATTGGGCTCGTTGATGATGATGGTTATGATTATCCTGTTTATCATGGACCTATTCTTCCTTTTTCGATTGATGTTAGGCTCTCTACTGGCGGTTCTGTCGCTATTGCTTCTATCGGTTCTACTAGTGATTTGGATGCTGAGGGATTTGGCTCTCTTGTCCCACTTGTTGGGACCAATTATGGCCCTATGCTGGATGTCTTGTTGGCTGGTCCAACACCTTTCCTGGATGTTGGATCTTCTATCTTGGATTCATTATGCTCACAGGATGAGGCTACAAGAGTTTAAGATGGTTGGATCACAGTTAAAGGTAAACAATCAAAGAGATCCTCCTCTACTTTTGACATGTCCTTTCGATCCCATAAAAAGGGGACTAATGGATAGCATTTTTTTTCTATCTCCTTTGGACTGTTGTTGAACTCAATGTATTATTTTCGTAGTGTTCTTTGTTTGGTGTAAGGGTTTCTAGGCTTTTGTTATGGCTGGTCTATTTCAATTTGGGAGCTTTTATTGCTCTATCTTAAGTTTTTTCATTGTTAAAGGGTTTCGGGGCCCCTTCAAAACCTATTGTTACCTTAATCAAAATTTTATGTTTTGAATAAAAAATATAGTATTTTAAACTAATTATTATAGAATTATAAATTTTAAATGGGTAATAATATTGTATTCCTAGGTTTCACATAGGGATATTTGCATGTCTTTCTTTTATTATTTTATTGGCTTCTTGTGAATTCTACTCTAGTTAGTAACCTGGTTCATGTTTGGAACCATTATGGGTACTATCACTTTTGATTTAAATATTTATTTAATTAAACCTTTTTGGGTGTGTTAACCTCACCTTTGACTTTATATTTTATACCAAGTTTAATCCACCCTATTATTTTATTCATTTTATTAAATGCTTGGTTTGAACCCTGTTAGGGTTTCAAGATATCTAACGCAGTTTCCACTTAAGGGGTGTTGGCAAGCCAGCGCATGCCATGATACCTCTCGAGTGTTAAATTTTGTTGGGTTATGCATTATGTTCTTGTTAAGTGTTACCTAGTATGTGATCTTAGTTGTCTTTTGTGCTTTTAAAAAAAAATTATTGGTGTATTTTTACCCTAATTTTGGGCATGACAAAATGTAGCTCCCCAAAAAGTACATTCTAATTTGGGCGATCTCATTTCGAAAGAGGGAATAGATTCTAATTTGGTAGATGGAAAGGGGAAGGAGGGTTATCCGATTCTTAGGGACAAAACTCAATTGAGTTGGAACAAAAGAAAATGAATATCCATTTTCCCTTAAAGGATCTAGTTGTGCAAGGAGTAAATCAAATGGTGATGGATAGTGATCATGGGGAGGAAGGCCTCTGGATGCCCAGTAAAAAAATAATATCAACTAAGGATGAGGACATGCTAGGTATTTTAGAGAAGGATGTTAGATTTCTTAGGTACTGAGAGGGGGGGTGAATCAGTGCAAACAAATTTGAAACTAATTCAACCATGGATCTAATTAACCTTACTAATACCTTCCAAATATAAAAGTATATAATTGAAGTAAATAAATAAAAGATAACATTATCAAACATCCACAAAACCATTACACATGACACAATGATTTTTGAGTGGAAACCCTTGGTTAGAGGGAAAAACTATGGTGGGGATGACACCCACAAGCCCACTATGTGTGATAAAAATGTGATGCTTTAGACCTGCAAATCACACACTTCAATAAACCATTACATCAAACATTCCTAATCTAGTAAGAACATGAAATAAAAAAAGAAATATTTGAAAGAAGCTTATTGCTTCCTATTTGAAGTGAGTTTAGTTCTAGACTGTGCTCATTAGATTGAGATAATAGAACTAGTGACTAGACAACCTCAAAATGGAAGATTCACAAGATGATCCCAATCTTCTTTGAGTTATAAGATGAACTGTACAGTAAACTAGGAGGATTGTAAAGCTATGAAATGCAAGATTAAACTAAGAATGATAATGCAAAGTAAGCTATAAAAATGAACTAGATTAAGAAAATGTTATAGTACTCTATGATGCATCACAAGATTAACAATTATAAAATGAAGGAACTAAGCTAGAATGGATGCAAAGTAACTAGTATTATAGAATGAAAATGCAAGAAACTATGCTATGATAAACAATGCAAGAAAGTAAACTAGATTGCTAAGAATGCCAAAAAGTGCTCTAGAATGCAAGTATGCTTGAATGCTTGATTATGGATCCTTTTTTCAATGGAGAGAAGAGATTTTAAATAATTTTCCTTTACAATGAAGGGTTGAGTTTAAGTGGAAAAGAATGTGTATTTGAGATTAATAGGCAAAAGAAGACTGAAGGAGATGCAAGGTCGGGTAGAAATGAGTGGTGAGGATTAAGAGGCAAAAGAGATCTTAGGTAGAATAAGATAAAATAGAAATTTTGAAAGCACAAATCCTCTTTAATTGCAATTTAATTAGGATTAAGTATGTGTACACATGTGAATGTGTTCTGTTAATAAAAGTGTAGAAAATTTATATTAAAAGCAATATTATAGCAATTAAATAAATATGAAAGCTCTAGAAATCAGAACATAGCATAAGCTTGATATAAAAATTTTGATTTTTTTATTTAATTAATGCAAAGGGGATTTTCAGGGTTACTTTGCACAATTATGTCTAGTAAATTTTTTCATATGAATTTAGATCTGAAATTAGGCAAATCGATCGAGATCAAAGGCTTAGGTTTTACTAGACCAAATTTTGGTGATTACACTTGCCCCTCTTTGAATTGGTGTGTGAGCTAGCACATTGATTAAAAGAATAGACTAAAAGATAGATCATAAAACCACTTGGTGTAAAGTGATGAAGTTATTTCCAAGCATTGATTAAGATAACAGATATCATCTCCGAACTTGATTGAGCAAAGACTGATGAGAGAGATCAGAATGCCTAGTTTCATATGGTGTGATGAAACTGAACGCTTGATCCTGAGATAAATGACAACTAACATATTTGATGAGATGCAATGAAATTGATTAGAGTCAAATATAGATTGGGCCAAGAGGCCAGATAGATCTAAGCATTCTCATATTGGTATGCCCCGAGAGATAGCAAGATTATCCACCTAAGTGAACTAATGTGAAGTGATGAGAACACTCTTCCAAAAAGGATGTAGATAATCTCAACTTGATATGGTTCCTAAAGATGAGATGTACCGAGTGATGATGATTTAGTCATTGATTGGCTTGATCGATAAAGATTTGGTTCAATTGCTAGATTTGCAGATTAGGAGATTTGATTGATGAAGAAGATTTTCTATATTTTCATGCCCCCTCGGGGTCAAAATCAGAATGATGCAAAGAGGGGTGGAAAAGAGGTGAAATGAGGTCAACATGAAAAGATTCTTAGGTGTCTGATATAGCATCTAGAATCAATTTTGAGTGTCATATTGACTAGATTTGTCCAAGTTTTGTTACAAGTAGCAGTTGTCATTGCACCAAAAGATCGATCTATTAATGCCCGATACAACCACTAGACTTATAGAATACATAGGAGCTTGTTAAACCATGTCACGAATCTTGAAGGGTGACATTGGTGGTTAGTCTAACAATCCCCCCCTCAGCGTCACCCGAGGGGATTCAAACCTATGACCAAGCTCTAATACCACTTGTTACAAGTAGCGGTTGTCGTTGCACCAAAAGATATCTACCTATTAATGCCCGATACAACCACTAGACTTATAGAAGACACAAGAGGTTGTTAAACCATGTCACGAATCTTGAAGGGAGACGTTGGCAATTAGTCCAACAAGTTTGACTAGAGTTCACCAGAATTGACTAGAGTTGACCAAGATGAAGGAGGATAAGAATAGGATGATTTGGGATCAAGATACATCTGTAGGTTGTATTTGTATTAGAAGCTTTAAATCTTCAATTTGAGGAGAAAACTGGCTCCGAATTCTAATTTCGAGCCTGAAAAATGGATTCAGGACATTGAAATCAAATGAAGCTTATGAGAGTTTAGCACTTGGTGCCCCTAGTAGGGAATGTTATTTTAATTTCATCAAAATTCAATTTAAGCCCTTATTTCTAAACATGCTCCTTTTTTGTTTCTCCTCTACAATCTCTAAGTGTCATAGTCCACCTAGAAAAGGACAAAATAAAGGTGGTTACAAAGCATGCAAACTCAAGACATAGGATCAAGTCACCTTATAAGAAAATGACAATAATTTGGATGAGATAAAACCAAAATAGGCTCAAAATGACCCAAAAGGATGCAAACTAAAGAAAGCTCCCAACAATAGTGTAAAAGTGTAAAGAGGTTACAATTTATGATACTGTGGTTAGAAATACAATCACAAAGACCAATATATAATAAAATGAATGAAAAATTTAAAACATAAAATACTACAACACTTCCACGACAACTTCATCTTCTCTATTGTAGTCTCCACACACAGTACAATCTAATGCACAATCATAATACAATGCCCTCATAAAAGAGATTTGCCTTTTAGAACAAAAAAAGCCAACATAATATCTACCATCAAAATTGTAATCTAATGATGAAAACCCTAAATTTACCACATAAAATAATATTTTATAATTTAAATGTATATCTAAAATTTGCCTCCCTTTACACCCCAACTCTACCCACCCCTCCTCTACTTCGTAAATACAATGCACTCCAAAACCAACAAAATCAAGTTCCACAACCAACATAAATATACTTAGATATATTTCTCTTTTAACATAAGATCTTTGATTTTCTACCATAGATAAATTTAAAAATGTCATAACATTATCTTCCTTACAATTAATGATCTATGCAAGAGTTTTTGTATTGTTTTAATTGAAAGTGAAGTCATATGTATCAATTTTCTACTCTTAAGATTACACTTGACAAGTCACATATGAAGAAAAGTTTTGCACCCCACATGTTGCCAATTTTAGAGAAGTTTGCACCCCACATGTTCCCAAGTTAAAGAAAAATGGACACTAATGATAATGATAATGTGTAGATAGGTATGTGAAAGGAGTTTGAATCAAAATACAATTATACTTTGGGACTCATCAAACGAAAAGACATAATGAAGCCCACTTGAAATTTGGTGGTCCTTAAAGTTGATTTTAGAGATATTATATGTAATTTACAATTAAATTTTTAATAGATTGTAAGTTTTTTTTGAATAGTTGTAATTTGAGAGTTGTATTTATAATTTTTTTAAATATAAGATTAATAATTAATGAGATGGGCAAATTAAATTGTTGAATAAATTTTTAAAAATTAAATAAATAATGATATTAGTTAAAAGTTTGGTGAAAATAAGATATAATAAACATTATTAGATATATTGTTGATTTATCAAGATCTTATAAAATTTTAGATGAATATTTTTGAATTGGTATTATTTTATCTGTTACTAAGATATATTTATATGATTATATAAACTTGGACTTCTCTATATTCTAAATTTTGCATATGGATTGGAACTTTATTGAATTTGAAATCCTAAAACTATATGTATTTATGTCTCCAAAAGAGTAGTTTGAATAAACACCTTTCAAAATATTGCTAAGCTAAGAATGTTTTGATTGATCAAACCCTTATTATTGATTTAATGGTTGGTGAAAGTGGTTGAATACAAGAAATAAACATGAAATTATGTCTTAAGGTGTTGATGTAAGTCAATGGTCTATAATACTAATTTCATTTTTGTGATGGTATAGATGTATCTTGACAACTCACTTGGTCTATAAAAATAAAATTGCATTCTTAAATATGACACCCTACCAGTCAAGTTAATGAATTTATCTTCCAAGTCAACACATAATGGCTAGTTGGAGGAAGTTGGTGAGGGTCAAATCTTGAATATGAAGATTAAAAATTTAGGCATTATCTCCACAGTCATAAAAAAAAAATGACATGGTTATTTGCATGCATATCTAACTTGAGATGATAATTGGATAAAATAAGATTCGGGACTAGCTTGTAGGATTTGTACAAATAGAATCAAATGACAATTAATTTATTTTCCAACTTTTATGTGGAAATGCATGACTTTATAGAAATTTTTAGATAAAAGATAGCATGGCTAACATGAGCCTAAAAGTATGGAAAACTGCAAGGTAAGCATTTTTTACGATCATAATAATAAATATCGATATATTTTTAATAAGAATATTGATGATATGTAATAATTTATTAGAGTTGAATTGCATAACTTTTAGTCAATCCTTATTGTCTCATGCTTATTGAGTAATGATTCATAAGAACACATCTCTCATGACCATGAGTGGTCCACATAATACTCATGGTATCAATATGATAATCATAAGACAAAGTAGTAGAACTTCCTAGAAAGTCACATATCCAAGTAAATCTTTAGATAAGTTGAGTTGATTGTGAGAAAAACCCATGGTTAAGCACATTTGAGATAGAATGGGTCTAGGATGGGTGACCTCTTCAATATGTTCAATGTTGCATCCTTTAAGCATCACCAAGATGTAACCAATGCTAATTGTACTATTTTTTACCATTCATGATTCATGATTTGATCTTCATTATTACTATCGACTACATGTGAACTACATATTGATAAAGATAACCCAAAATATATAATTAAATCTTTAATTTATATTATTACATAAATCAATACACTTCAAAAATATTGCATTCATTAGAATTTTATGATACTCATTATTTATCCTTTTGTCTTTATCTTTGTATACTTCTCTTCTTTTTTTCATTAATATTTTCAATAAAATGTAGATTTTATAGAATTTCATATGTGTGTGTGTGTGTTGAATAGAATTATAAAACATTGAACTCTAGCCTCTACTATTATTGGTAGTGTATTCAAAGGATAAAATAATGTGGGTCAAGCATCATCTCACCACACCCTCCACTTCTTTGATGTTCTTGCATCATCCCCATAAGTCACTTATAACGCAAATGGGAGCACATCTAACAATCATTTCTTCATTCAGTTGAAAACTAAGTATCTTTTAATTACTTGATTTAATTCTCACAATTATTTTTATCAAGGGCAAAGAGAGTTTTGAAGGATCTGGAAACCCTATTTACAAAAGGATACCATTAGGATACTCACAACTAACTAACAACTAACAACAAGCAAAAACACAGACAAAAACTAGCAACTAAGACACCAACACAAACAAACCAAGATAAATGTTTACTTTATTTAATTCTCATATTTGTTATTCTATTTATAAACTTTGATATTTATCGCACTTCCATATCTTAAATAAGATTTTAACATTATAAATTAATTTATTTATGCAGATATGATTTATTTTCTAATCGACATCCAAATCAAATATAGTGTTGAATTATTTTTGTGATACATTTATCATATGATCTAATGAGTAAAAATGTTTTGAGTTTATACATGTAATCATTAATCTTTTGGATAATGCCCTTTGTCTACAATATTAAAGGATGCAATTTCAATAAATTTATTAGCTACTAACAAAAAAAATTTGATAAATGGTGTATTCAATATAAAAGAGTGAATTAGAATATCATTTATAAATTGACTAGAATTATAATTATTCTCCAACAACATTAGATTTTAAAATTAAAATAAGATTCATTAATAAAAAGAAGATAATTATTTACTATTTTTAATACAAATAAAATTAAGGAAAAATATATATTATTAATTATTTAATAACTAAATCAAATAATATTTAAACAAATTTGTCAATTACACAATGTTAAAAAAAACATGTTTCTTCCTATAATTTTGCAAGTGGATTGAGTCATAAAGAAATGAGTTGAATATTTCTCATTCTACCCAACTACTAGTCCTTTTGCGTAATCAAATTGGATTCGACTCTCCTTTAGAAAGTGATTGGTAGGCGAATAATACCTTTCAAAGCACATGATATTATCACCTATGTTTGAAAAGTTGAACTGAAAAAAAGCAATTATCACCTAAATTCTAGTGATTGTGATTTATGGACCAATCCAGTTTAAAAAACATTATGATATTATCACCTATGTTTGCATTTCACTTTCCTTTTTGTCTTATGTTTATTTATTGTACTTTTCTCTATGCATCTCATGATCCATTATGTAAAGTTTTAATTTTTTAAAAGAAGAATGATAAAAGTTGAGATTTAATTTGTGTTTTAATAATTGATTTAATAATTTTTAAATGATTTCCATAGTCAAATAATTGTTTATTGGTAAATAGAAAAAAGAAGTGAAATAAATAAATGAATAAAAAAATAAGAAGAACGACAATAATTGAGATTTTATTTGTGAAATTTTAATTATTTGTTTTAATATTATTTATTCATTTTAATAGTTAAACAATTGCTTATTGGTCATTAGGAAAAAGAAATAAAATTAATTAGAAGAACAAGAATAAAACAATCTATAAGAAGGAATTACTATTTGTAAAAACATTATCACTATACTATGTTATATATATTTGACTAGTATTCTATTTTACACATTTTCAAAGGTATTCCAACAATTTTTTTTCAAATCTTTGTAAAAGTTGACCACTAATGCGAAAGATTTGAATTCTAAAACTTCAAGAAAGCCTTCAAAAGTGTTTATGACACTACCATATCCACATACTATATTTAGACTACAAGAATAAGTTGTAGGATAAAAAAGAATGTTGTCATAATAATACACAATACAAAGACAACAAGGTGACAAGACTACGATTATATAGACATTTCTACACCAAATTAAACGAGAACATTTATTGTGAATTGCTTTCAAGATTCAACTGTGTAGTTTTTGAGTCAAACTCATTAGCCCATGTTTCAAGAGTAGTGGTTCACAAGAACCCATCTGTCATAAAAATAAATGGAACACAAGACACTCATTGTATTTGTCTAAGTCAACATAAGACTTGAAGATGGAAAAAATGAATTCAAATTCTTTTCTTTTAACCTAAAACAAACATTATAAAATTTTGTTCAAACATTAAACATACTATACTTTCCAATTCTTCTTTCCCCTTTATTTCTAAAGCCAACTTCTTATTTTCTTTGGAATGAAATAAATATTTGAATGCTAAAAATTTTTTGCATTCTCAAACTAACTAAAAAGTAGAAACAAAATATTTGAAAACTACACTTCTTACCCTTTTCAAGTAGCAAAGATTCGTAATCATTTCGATGTGTTGTTTGTCAAATATATTATGAATTCTCTTTTCTCTTTTTCCTTTTTGAAATGGTTTAAACTAAGAATATAATCTTGTAATGGGTTAAACAATCATTTTTTTTTCTCATTACTAATGATGAAATCAATCTATTTGTATTTTTTATATATTAAGAAAGGAAGGATCTTGAACCTATTTATGAAAAAATTAATCATACGAAAACAAAGACATAACAAAATCACACTAAAGCTAGTCATATGGCTAGATCCAACCAACAAATAGATAAAAAAAACTAGCATGCACTATGGAAAGATAAAAAAAAATAAACTTAACAAAAATATTTTTAATATTTAGACAAGGAGTCCATAGACTCCTCCCAACAAGTAATCTCTAGAGTATGCTTAGTTTGTTTATGCTTCTTGATAGTCTCTAACTAGTCTTCCTTCCCACCCTATTTATTCTTCTTTTTAATCCTTAATTAGTTAGTACCACTCCTATCACATATTTTTTCATAATACCATCCATAACTTTCACCAACTTACAAAAGGAAATTTCTCCACTTTTATCAATCTATTTTGATTTAGATGCAAGGTACTATGAATGTTTTCTCATTTTTATCATAATGGTCAATCATCATCCTCTTGCCTAGCCCTCTCCATGGTACAAGTTATGTTTTGAAGGTCCTCATTTTTTGCATAGTAAGTGTCCAATGGATCCTCTTATTTTTCAATCCATTCAATATTTTGTTGTTGCTCTTGATCATCCTTGGCATTAGTGTCATATTTCCATACATTAACTTTCCTCATCCTGAGAAGGAAAATCCTCCACCATAATCTAAGGATAAAGAGAAATCATCTTGTTGGTTAAGGTCATACATATCCTCTAAATTATTGGCACAATCCTTAGGATGAGGGAGAAAGTCCTCAAATTAATTAAACTCCTCTTCATAATCTATATCAAAAAATTTACCTTTGAGTATGCACACCAAAATGGTGAACAAAAAAGGGGGTATAAGTGGGTACTTTTTTTTTGTAAAATCAGCTAAACCTAAACTTGGAGGAGCAATTTGAGATTCATGCACTCAAAATTTGAAGATGTCAAAAGAACATGAATTATAGTACTCTGAATTAATTTTTAAACTGTTGAATTTTTTCAAATATGGATTAAGGAAGAAAATCCTTCACATACCAAAAACTATGCATACTTTCAACAAAAGATAACATCGTGTCTAACTCATGTCTCAAGAAATTTATAGTTCCATTTAGTATTTTGAAAAACCCTTTAATGGAAAGATAGGTAAGAGTGAATACTAGAATGTGTGTATTTTATATAATTTTTTATTGAGTATTTTTTGTAAATAAGTGGATGTATCCTAAAAATTAGGTACATGTTCACTTGTCTCAAATAGTTTGCACCAAACTAATTGAAAATTATTATTTTTTAAATCGTATGGAATGAAATATAGGATAATAATATATAATTTATTTTAAATTTGGACAAGTAGGTAAAATTTTATTTAAAAATTGTACACATATGTCTCTGAGAAGTCTAGAGATATTGTTAAAAGAAATTAAAGATTAATATGTTAATATTCTTCAAATTCTGAAAAAACTTGGTTAGAAAGATTAGGTGACGTGCAAAATTATGGTGGTAATTTTATAAATACCCACTTGATAATGTGTAAACCTAATAACAATGAAGTTGAGAAATCATATTGGAAGGAAAAGCATGCCAAAATAAGGGAAATATACCTCCCAAGACTACATTCTGATCTTGGCGATCTCATTTCAAAAGAGGTAAAAGATTCTAATCTGGCGGATGGAAAGGGGAAGGAAGGTTACCCCCATCATATGGTCCAGCTTCTTAGGGAGAAAAATTAATTGAGGTCGACTAGAAGGGAATGAAGATTCATTTTCCGTTAAAGGATCTAGTTGTGCAAGGAGTAAATCAAATGGTGATGGATAGTGATCGTGGGGAAATAGGCTTCTAGATGCCTGGTAAAAAAAGAACATCAACTAAGGATGGGGACATACTAGGTGTTTAGACACACAAAATATAATTCCCAAGAGTAAAATAGGGATCCTAACACCTAACAATGAGGTTGTATCATTGGTTAGACTTTCAAAATATAAAGTAAAGAAAGGAAATCATTAGTAGTAGGACAATGACCCTTGAGACAACTTAACAAAAAGTGAAATGAGAGTCCTCTCATGGAACATGAGAGGTTTAAAAAACTCTCAAAAGTAATATGTGTTAAAGGGTTGTATTTTAAATAACAAAGTAAAAATCTTAATGTTGCAAGAGGTGGAAATGATGGAGGATACTTTTAGGGTTGTTGCTAATTACATTTAGCTAGGCTTTGTATTCTACATTAGTGAAGTGATTGGTACATTGATAGGGATTTTGACCATGTAAGATCCTAACAAGGTCAAGGGAAGTCTATTCTTCTATTCTCTAAACTCATTGACCACTTGTATGGAATATGGGAATGTTGTATGGGATTTGGTTAATATATATGCCCTTAATTCCTAGTTAGGAAGGAAGGTAGTTTGGGAGAAATTTAGTCTCTTGGATGGTGGTATGGTACTTTAACACACTAGTGTTACCCTCTAAAAAAAATGGGTGGTACTATGGATCACTCTTAAAGCATTCCATATTTTACTGATTTTATTAACAAGAATGGACTCCTTGATATTGAACTATCTAATAAGATCCTAACATGGAGAAACAACATAAGGGGTGAAAATATTATTTAGGTTAGGCTCAATTAGATTTTGTTCTCAACAAAAATCTAGGACATTGGATTCAATTCCATACTTACAAGACTCCCACTAATTGTGTCTGACGACTCTCCATTGCTCCTTCAATGGACTTACAATATTCCTAAAGGTCCTATACCTTTTAGGTATGAGATTTAGTGGTCCTTACATCTATAAAGCAAAAATTGCATTCAAGACTAGTAGAACACTTAGGTACAAGGGACTACAATGTTTAGGGTCACCCAAAAATTAAAAATTATCAAAGAGAAGGTTAGGAACTAGAATAATTCAATATTTGGGGATATATTTAGTTAAAAGAAGGATATAATGATGAAATTAAAAGAAACTCAAGAAAGTATGAAAATAGGGGATATGTCACTAGAAATCTATATAATAAAGAGGAAACTCTTAGAGAAAGGTGCAAATATATCACACTTAGAGAAGAAATTCATTGGAAGTAGATCTCTTATGTTTAATAGATAAAGGAGGGGGATAACAACTCTTCTTTCTTTCATACGTCTTCTAGAAAATACAGGAAGAACCTAGTCCATGGATTTTTTTTGAGTTGAATCATTTAGTTTTGGATGAGATGAAGATAGGCGAGCTAGCCATGAACCATGTTGACACATCCTACAAGGGAGATGAGGTAAGATGTAATTTTTTAGAAGATAAGATCCTACAATTCTTACCTACTATAATCACAGTTGTTGATAACAACTAAATTCTTCCTCGGTAAGTGAAGAAGTTCAAAATACTATATTTTCAATGCGAGCTTACAAGGCCCTAGGTCCAATTTGGTTTCCACTATTTTCTATCAAAATTTTTGGGAAGTTATCAAGTAAGATGTCACCATGGCTACAAAATATTTGTAAAGAATTGGTAAACTGTTGAAGTCTCTAAATCACTTATATTGCTCTTATTCCTAAAAATCAAGAATTGAGACATATTGTTGATTTTAGGCCAATCATCTTATGCAACATTGTTTAAAAGATCTTATTCTAAATCTTAGTCAATGGGGTCAAACCTCTCCTTGATTCCCTGATTAATCACAATCAAAAGTGTTGGAATACCAAACCATTGAGAGGGGGTGAATCAGTGTTCACTAAAACAAATTTTACAATGATATATATATTTAAACATTATGCCTCCATATAATTATGGTGCCTATGAATAATCGATGTTCCTTTAAACATTTGTAACATATCATATCAAATCATTGAATTTATTAATAAAAATATTAAGAAACATGAAAATCATACTTGCATGGCATAGGACACACTTATTTGAGTGGAAAAACCTTAAAGGGTCAAAAACCTATATGAAAGATATTTTTATTAGGTCTCACAGACCAAAACCTCACTGGTTATAACAAATATACCTCACTACAAAAAGATCTCACTAATTACTTGTATAAGGTCTCTCTAACCAAACCCTTATTGGGAACTATTTTAGATAACCAACCCTTGTACAAAATTTCAAAAAAATAATAAACAAGAATACATATGGTTACCTTGTTTTACTGCATAACACAAAGTTCTCTACCTCTTGACTTTAACAATCTAAAACACTACAATCTTAAATGATTACAAAACTCCAATTTCTATGATTTAATTCCTTATCACATCAAACTTCATATTAATCATGTTTCACATTTTTAATTGGTAGAATTATCACAAAATTTCTTAAATGTATTACAACATATATATGATGTTCAATCTACAGATAGTATATGATAAACAATCAACCTCTTTCTTAGAATATTCAATCTATCATATATTATTTCTCCCATCCATTATCTAATTGACTTCAAGCAATTTTTACATACTTTATACATCATCATCAATCGATTGAACCAAAATATATATTTTAAATTGAATCAACAACTACCTGTTCAACTTTCTAGCCATTGGAATTTGAAATTCAACACATTATATTTTACACCTGCATACTTGAAAGAACTCAATTTAAATATTAGACACAAACATGAAGCACTAGTAAATTTTACCCTTTTTTTTAATGAAGATTAGTCAAATTTTTGACACCAATTGGTCAAACAGATGACTAAAAAAATGGTCAAAAGTTTTTCATCGATTATTCTACATGGCAAATCATCGTCAAAATTTTGACCCTACAAGTGGTCAAATTATCGACTGAATCAATCACTTGAAACTAGAAGAATTGAGACAAACTTTGGTTGGCATTGTCGTCGAAATTGAGACCAACTTTGGTCAAAATTTACGTCGAATGCATAGCACTCTCGTCGCACCTACTAGTTTGTAAAGGTTGAAATTGAGACCTATTGTGTGTCACATTTTCCACCAAACTTCATCAAAATTGACGTTGAATGCATAGCATTCTTGTCGATCCTACTAGTATGTAAAGGTCGAAATTGAGACCAACTATTTGTCAAAATTTCCACCAAAGTTCGTCGAAAGGGTCGTCGAATGCCAAGCATTCTCATCAGACATAGTAATATGGAAAGGTCAAAAAATTGACCAATACCAACTTTTGGTTAAAAAACAAATGTGACCGGTTAGGAATAACACACACTTGTTCTAGTAAAAGGACACAACAACACAATTCATATTTAGGAGTCTAATTCATAATCATATCAAAATAAAAGAGTGTCCAAATAACAATGGGGCATTAAGAAAGTGTGGGCAAGAAAAAGTCAGAAAAGCATGTGGACAAAGCATTTACACAAGCAAAGAAAATGATATGTCAACCATTTGAATCCCTTATATGACCATGCACAAAAGAACCATATAGAAGTGGAAATTAAATGGAAACTAAAGATGTCAATGAGTTGGCTAGCAATTAGTTTGCACCAGCTAAACTATGTGAAACTAAAAGATGAATTGTGCCTGCAGAAGAGTGGGTAGATAGAAGATTCTGCTATTGTACTTTGGGGCTAGTGAAGACATAATGGCACAACATCATGGAGTGTCAAGCTAATATGGACATAAGCCAACCATTGAGATTTTAAATGTGGGCTTCTTGAGTAACTTGTTTGAAGAAGAGAAGATAGGAACAATTTCTAAATACCTGATTAGAATTCATAGTAGAAAATCCAAGATCCAAAAGGAAAGGGAGATCAAATAGTCATAGTGTTGGTAGTTGGTTTTCTTTAGTTTTTTTGTGTTTTTTGGTGTTGTTGGCTATCCATGGGTCCCATAGGCTCTTTTTCCTTATGCGCATTCTTGAAAACCTATTATTTGTGCATTCATTGTTTCTTCCCTCTTAAGGACATCCTTTGAAGTCAACTAATGCAAGGTACCCCTCTAAAACACCCTAAATAGATGACCTTTCAACTTCCCCAAGTGGGCTGCTAAAAGGTGTATTTTCCCATTTTTTATGTAAGCATTCAATAAATATGAGGGCATGACTCTTTCCCTTCCTTCTTTGCATGTCAAGAAGGGAACTTTATGATTTTAGCATTATAAATGATAGGGAACTTTATGAAAGGCACGCGGGGAAGGGAAATCACAAAATTGATGAAATTAGTGGGCATGAAGGAATCAAAGGAAAAACCACCCAAATAAGAAAACCCTAAATGTCTAATATCAAAACTAATGGTTTTCAAGATTGCAAGGAAAAGGCACCAAAGAAGGGAAAACCACAAAAGTCTGAAACTAATACTCGGGGGTTGAAGAATCAAGAAGGAAAAGGCATCAAGGTGATGAAAGCCACAAGATCCCACCCAAGCTTGGAAATTGATCTAAAATCCATCAAACTTAGAAAATATTTTGAACTTACTCAACCACATGATAAAAGAATGGGGGGATGCAAAGCACAACATTAAGCACAAATTGACCATGGGCTTTCATTGAAAGAACTCTCTAATCAAATATCAATGATGGAAGATGTACGACCAAGGCAACAAAGGGCACAAGACTTGAAAATTTTTGCATTTTAGAGCATGTTTCTTTGATCATTGGGGTTCCCTTTTCGATGTGAAAGTGTTATTCAAGATATTATGAATATTATATAATTCCTCCTAGACCTACAGCTTCATAACATATACAACAACATCAAGTCCTCCAGTCCTAACAAATAACAATTTACTATTCAAATTCTAAGAATGCTTAATAAGAAGGAATTAAAAATTACAAAAGATAAATTTTTGAAATAATATTTTATCTTAAATAATATGAAATATAAAATCCTTTTATTATATAATTTTTAATTGAAGAATGGAACCTGCCCATCCATCTATATAAATTGATGAATTAATTCCCAAATTTTAAGATAACCAACTACCCTTCCTCCCTCACAAATGTGTTTTCTTTACAAACTAACTTAATCACCATATCTCAAGCCACCCACATACACTCCCCACACATAGGAATTCAGCAGTGTTAACTAAGACTTGAACAGGAACTTATGCTATTTATAAATATCATTCAATAGGCTAGAAAAATAGTAGATAGAAATCATGTACTAAAAAAATCTATTATGGGATTCATTCTCCATAACGTATGTTAGATAAGAGACACAAAATCTAACCTGTGATACATCCCAATGTTGTGCATCAATTGGTTCATCCTTTATTTGTCCATTCTGACCATGCATTCCATTCTCCTCAACTACAAATTTAAAATAAAAAGAATCAAAATCTTCTGAATAACATATGTTATCATAAAGGCAGGTCACAAGCATCATTGAATGTAGAAGAAAAAAAGGGAAAATTTCCACTCTTGAAACAAACAACCAAAACTCCCATATCCTCTCCCAAAGAATTGATGGTTAAAAATCATTCTAACAAGCCCTGTCAATAGTTGTGTGGCACTCAACAATATTCAAAATTGATATGGTTTGAAGCTCTTGACATTCATTTTCTTATTTGCTTACACTTAAATAATTCTGACATATCCATCTTTTCCTTTTGATTCTTGAAGAATATTACTCCCTTAAATCATAATCAATCTCACCTACCAAGATATTTATGATAGATATTTCAAAAGAAATAAAACCCATGTATGAATGAAAAGATTGCACAGTGTATTTCCCCACATATTTTAGTTATGCACATCAAAATCAAATAACTGAACATAGAGGCATGTTACTGTTACAAGCATTAGATTAAGCACATCAAAATTTTGAATATTCTACCAGGTAATATAATGTTTATTAATTAACTTACACATTGAGTTTGACAAAATCAGCCCTGTGTTAGTCATTGTCATGCATTTGGGTGTGTAATGGTGTCCAAATGACATGGGCATATACACTAAAAGAAGCCACAATTGGAAAAGTAATGGAAGGATGCCTCTTAAGAATAACATGACATCATGATGGCATAATAGAACAAAAAGCATCAATAATCATGGAGCAGCAATGGAAAATCAGCATTACATTGAATGCAAACAACAATATCATTGTATGGTTCAATGAATGCCAAACAACATGAAGACTTGTAAAAGCATAAGTACCTAAGGTAGAGCATAGCATGGCATGGTAAATCAAATGATGAACAAGTATGCAATACAATGATGTCTAAACTCATAGCTTGTGGGCCACAGATAAACAGAATGCCATATACATGCTTGCATCAATAATTAACTAAATAAAGATCTAATCAATAGGACACGGTTCCATTCATCAGGAATAAACCAAATGCACTGAGTAAAATATAGTGCCATAGAAGGAGAACAAGATGCAACAACAACCATTCAAAATAGTGAGCATCAAACAAATGGAAACATTGCAAGAAGCTCATGGGCCCTTCAATCCAAATGAACACCAAGCTGCTGCCATGAGGATAACAAAGCACTAGTTCAAGGATCATGAGCCAAGTATAGAAGCAATACCAAACAACTCAATACATAATGGAATCATGGCATTAACAACAAAACACATAGATCGTGAGCCCTCCTCTCAAGCACATAATAGAGATAGAAACAATACATGGCACCCAAAAATCAGTGAATAAACAACAAGCATAAGCTAGTGAGTGAAGACTCATCAAAGATGCGTAGCTAATAACTCACGGGTTGTTTATGGCTTAAATTGAATGTCAATAATAGCATAAAGAACCAGTCATGATATTTATGCCCCCAACAAACTCATGGCTTTTCAAAATACAGCACATCAAGCACGATGTATAGAGCTCACAGGATGGTCCATTAAACTCAAATATGCACACCATGATGCCATCACCACAAATCAATGAATACATGTAATCTACAGTAGCACAAGATCATTCAAGGGCTGGTTAAAAGATAATAACATGGATTCCCTGGCCAAGGGTCATGAGCCTCTCCAAAATTAAATAGAAGGAGACATTTTCATGAGCATATACAATAGATCATAGGGTGGCATAGCTTTAAATGAATAAACAATAAAGTAAACAGGCTCGAGCATGCAGTCAGCAAATGGTGCAATGACAAGCACAAAGTGGCCATACCAATTCAAATACATGAAAGCCCTCACAACACCCCATTGCATAGCGAAGGCCAAAGATTCATAGGCTAGCGAGGACCCAAATAGAAAATACACTATGGGTGTATACACTAAACATGATGGCATATACACAATATGTTAAATGAGAATTGAACATTCTGCTATTTGAAAATATAAATGAATGCCAAGCTTCTATTTTATTTTTCTATTTTTCTAAGTGATGTTTATTCTCAATATTGATTTTCTTATTCTGCATATTCTGATTTGGTCATGTTATTTGTAATTAACTTTTGATGGTGTTTGTAATGTTCCCTTCTCAAGCATAAGCTATTGGTAACCCTTAGCCTCATTTCCTAAAGTTAAATATTTACAAGTTAAATATTGAGAAGAATCTTAGAAAAGGTGAAGATGAAATTGAAAATGACAGAGACACATGGTAAAGGTGTTGAAAAAGCACCTAAAGAATGGAACAAAGAAAAGAGATAAAGACAAGAAAAGAGAATAGGAAAGGAGATGAGGAGATAAGAAGCTTAAGGAAAGCATTATAGGAAAGTACAAAAAGGCAAAGGAATTTGAAAGAACTCATGGAGAAGGATAGGAGGAATACTGATAGGTTTGCAGAAAAATGTAGACACTTAAGAGAAAGGTCATTGAAGGTAGTGAAAAGTTGGCATTTGAGTGTCAAGAACAAGGTGCAATGGTCTTTGCAAAGGCTAGTACAAAGAGGAAAGTTGGTGGATGAGAAAGACAAGGAATCAAGCAATGAAAATGTTCTTGATGTTGATTCAGAGATGTAACATGCTAGTGAAGATAGCAAAGAAGCAAGTCTTGAAAGGCTTGAGAGTGATGAGTCAGTTGTGGTAGGCACTATGTTGTTTCCTTTGGAGGAAGATAAGGGTAGTATGAAAGTTACTCCTATGACATCACATAGTGAGGGTAATGATGTGGCCATGGAGGTTGATGATTGTGAGGTATGCCAAGAGGAATGACATGAGAGTAAGGATCAGTTGGTGAGGGTTGAGTTGGTCTCAAGGGAAGAGACTAAGGATGAGTTAGCTATGATGATGGGCCATGAAATGGCTCAAGAGATTGTTTACTCTCCAAGCATGGAGGCATGGTATGTTGATGGTGTCAAGGAAGAGGAGTGTCTTTGGAAAGTATATTTATTGAAGTTTTAGATGTATGCAAAAGTAGAGGTTCAAAATAGGAAGAGGAAGTTGTTGATGGCCAACAAAGAGAAGCAAGTGTTCATGTTGCAAAGAGAAGTCAAGACAAAAGTCAACAACAAGGAGTGGGGGTTTGAACATGATGGAAAGAATCACACTACCACAATTTAACCATCACACAATGACATTAGCAATTAAGAGGGAACATAGATCAGACCATGACATGCATACAAGGATACAGACAAATGATTTTGAGATATAGACCTATGCAATCCAATCTCCTAAGGAATAGATAGCACCACTTATCACCATCTATGCCAAAATAAGATTTGTCTTCAAGGCCTCTTCATACGTAGTACAGTTATGCACAGGAGAATATATGACAATCTCATTGAGGGTCCATCCCTGAAAACAAAAGCACCATTTTAGTTTGAATATTGAATATATACAAATATAATGATGAAAGAAAAGTAGAAAATCATACACTCTCTAATTTTGAGGTATAGAATAGAAAATATAAGCTGAAAAGCCAATCAAAAACATAAGAGACAAATCACACTTCAAGAAAGTACAAAAAGAAAAGCAAGATAAGTTCTTATTAGGCCACTGAAAAGCTTTCGGTATTTTAGATAACACATCACAAGTATTTATTTGTATTCTGAAGCCTTGTTATAGAAATTTTTTTTTATTAATCCTCATAATTAGTTAGCAAATCTTCTTCTTTCTTTCTAAATTCATGGATGATTCTATTTTTTTGCAGTAAATAGCATATGTAACAGATAAACATGAAATCAGCAACAAATATCTACCTCTATATACAACTCCAAATGAATGAATAAAAGAAGAAAATGATAATGTTGATAGGGTATCCAGTAAATTAAACAGTTTAATCATGCAAATAGATGTGGATAGTGCACATCAAAGTGATGAGGAAACAATGCTAGTAGGGAAGTCACATATAAAGAGACCAGCTTAAGAGGGAACATAGATCAGACCATGACATGCATACAAGGATAATAAATAATTATAGTATGTTCAACAAGAGATAAGAGATCAACCAAGGAACCTACATGAAATAGTCATATATCAAGTGCAATAACATGATCAAGAGATGGTTTAATCATTAAGAGTCACAACTACCAAGAAATAGAGCATCATGATTACATATGGAAAAAAGAGGTGTTACAGGTTTGCATCACACATGATTAAGGCAAAAGTTTCTAATACAAATGAAGAGAGTAATTAATATGGAAAATTAATCAAATGTAAGCAACGTATGGCATTAATTTTGATAGTTTGATCAAAGGCCACTTTTGCAGGCACCACCCACCAATCCTGGAAAGGAAATAGAGCCTATATACCCATATTTGTTTGTCATACCCTTTTTGCAAGGAACTCAAAAATTATTCAAATTAAACAAGTATGAACTATAAGAGACTAAGAAAGAAGGAAAAGGTGTTACCTCACTAGGATGATAGTAATAATGAGACAAAGAACCATGAAGACTAAATCCAAGGAGACCAGATCAGAACATCCGGGTTCGATCAAATTCAAAAATTGGTTTGCCTTCATAGCACTGTCAAGCCAACAGCATGAACATTATTTTGTGTCTAGAGTGTCATCAATGTTTTTAAATGTAGAATGAAATGGTTGTAAGTATGCATTTCTGCCACATGCAAATGATTTTGAGATACAAACCTGTGCAATCCAATCTCCCAAGGAATAGACAGCGCCACTTATCGCCATCTTTGCCAAAACAAGATTTGTCATAAAGCGATGTTAGAATAGTTACTAAAATGGTCATAAATTATGTTCTTATATTTAAAGAATACTTTGACATAAGAAAAAAACTACACAATATTAAAACATGACATTGTGCTTTAAAAACTAAAAATGTACCTGTAACGAAGAACTTCATTTCGACTTGCTAATTGGTTGTCACTATTAACTCTAAGCTTTTCTTTAAAGTTTGAGCTTCACTTGGTTTCGAGAATAGTTTAATATTCTCTACTAAACAAGGCCAACCACGTGAAGGTGGAAGCTCATTTGGCCCCTCCCCCCCCCCCTAACATCACTCTAAATTCTCCATTAACATTTAATAACATTCATTCATTCATTCATTCATTCATCCATTTTTTAAATATAACATTCAATCATTATAATCACATGATAACATTCATTAACACACAACATTCATGAATAATTCATTAACCCACAACATTCATTAATAATTCATTAATGCATAAAATTCATTAACACACAACATTCATGGAGAATTCATTAACACATCATTCATCAACATTACTAGTACAAAATTACATCCATTAAGACAACGTTCTTTCATTAGCAAAAAATGTTAATTATAATCATTTCTTTTTGGGTTTCTTGCTATTTTTTTTAATCATGTAATTTCTAAGAGGAAGATCAATGTCCTCGTCATTCCCCTCCTCTACTAATTCTAGTTCCAACGCATGTCTCCTCCTCATCTGTTCAGGAACACGAGGCCGCTGTGCCAAAGGGGAGTCCGCTGCAATAACAACTACTTCATGAGTTAAATTCACACCATTTTATATTAGTGAATTACAAGTATTTATTTAAGTAAAAGAACTATAAATCAAAAAATTAATTTAAAAGAACAAAACATAGATTTTCTTTACCTGAATGTGCCACATGATCTACATGGTGATCAGTCTGAACATCCTCCGACACTCGTTCAGCATGACATGATTCTGTATCCTCTAAAATATACACAAAAAGGTTACACCAAGTTCAATTTAAGATGTTAAATTGTATTAATAATTACATAATTAGTTTTAAATAGAAAATGAGCACCTCCATCGACAATACGATGCACATCAGGGGCTTCATCATGCGGCATATGATCTGTGTCATGATTAAGAGGCTGCATTGCAATGTCATGCACATTATTATCAAATAGATTGTTGCTCAAGTATTCAATTGCTAATATATTTTTTGGCATATTTACCTGTGCACATGATGCAGGAGACTCTTCAGTTGGGCCAATGGAAGCTTGTCGTAGGCATTCAGCCACGACTTGATAGCCTTCCTTGAAGGCAATTTTTTGGTGTTTTACCATGGCCTCTAAATTAAATTCAGAGCCCTGCATTTTTTGATTAAACAAAATTATTTGTATTTTATAAATAATTTTTCTCTGTAATTCATTTATTGCTACTTACAATTCGTGCTTTAATTTTGGAATATCCACCAGAGCCAAGTCTGTGCTGCCTAATCTTTTGCAGCTTGACCTTTGTTGCCTTTGATGTGTCCTGCAACCTATGAAAAGTTTGAAATATGTTAGATGATATAGATATAAAGATCACTAATTAGTACATTATTACATTGCACTAGTAGTTAATACTATTGCATACCTTCTTCTCTCATTTGCTAGTGTAATTCCTCTTTGAGCATCCCCTTTCTCCTTTGCATCCAAAATGAACTCATTCCAATCCCTCATTGGAATAAAGGGAGGACGCTCGTACTTTGGGTTCTGGACGAGACTCTTTCTATATGAGTCCCTCACAGTCTTAAGATGTTTGCAAGCTCTTTCTAAAATTTTCTTCTCATCAAAAATATTATTACCAAACTCATGCTCTAAATCTTTAATGAGCTGATCTTTTAATTTTTTGTCTAGCAAGTTCCACCTTTTAAGAAAAAACACAAAATTGTTAGATATAGTAAAAGAAAAGACTTGAATGAAAGGAAAAATATTGTACCAATTAACGATATGAAAAAAAAATAGTGGGATAAACTTAGTTCACTTATGATGTTCCACCTTGTACATATGGTGGGCCCGAATATATGCAGTGCGAGGTCATAAATCGTCTTATAAAATGAATCGTTTCCTGTAAAAAATGTCATGGGATAATCAATCCAAAACTTGTTATGAATAGGTAAATGCATATTACAATATAAAAAATAATTATTTAAAGTATCTGGAAGCTTAGGACATTTTAAAGGCATCAATTCATTATCGTCAATCAACAATGACATCTGCATAACTCACGTGCTAGAAACATGGGTAGATCCAAGAAATGATGGTGAATTATCACCAATACATGTACTCTGATCTATATCTAGGGTATCAGATGGTGCCGTTGATGTATCCCCTACTCCAAAAAAATAATCCATTATGTGATGCACTCAAGATTAAAGTACAAATTATCAAATCATAATTAACAAAAAACCAAGTATAGAAAAACAAGGATTTACCAGCTGGCATAGACCGTGAAGGCGTCGATGTTTGCATGCCCCTTGTTGCTAACATTGCACTCGGCAATCTCAGATGGACATCCATCGACCTCCTAGGAGGAGTCTCCTGCACTTGATGACCTGAACAATACATTCTTAGCAAAGACATTCTGAAATAATAAAAGTAAGAGTTAACTTAAGAAGTTTTTGAATGTTCCAAAGAAAAAATTTCTTGTAACTTGTCAACTAGAGGATTATTTTACCTGAGGTGGCTGAAGCTCTGCTAGTACCCGGCCTCACCATGTTGTCCTTGACTAGGTTCTAGATCAGTTTCCAAAAAATCCTGTAACAAGAATACATATTACATATTTTACTTCACAACATAAAAGAGTATAAAATATAAACTTTTATTGAACTTTTGTTATAACTAAAGATTCATTACTGCTTACTTCATAACGACATGCTTGCGCTTTCAATTTAGATAGCCTCTTCAGCATCTCCTTGGTTGGAATATTTGCTTCATCCAAAATTCTCATAATTTCCAAATTGATTTTTTTTACTTTTTTCCTCAACATAATTGTTACATTAGGCGTTTCTGCGATATCATCATTAGAAGGGGTAGCTAATGCCTCTATTACTATAGGCACTTTTCCCCTATCCTGAACATCAAATTGTGATAGGAATATCAGTTAAAATATCATAAAACTCCAAAATCATAAATAAAATAACGTAATAATATAACATTTTTCAACTATCTAATTTGTACAATTTCAATAAGGTTTACCCTTGCTGAAGAATGGGTGGGAGGAGCATCCTCGTGACCTCTATCATGTGCGAGATCCATATCGTCCTATGACAAAGATTAAATATAAAAACTTTAGCGAACTGAAAGCAATAGACTTAGCAAAAAAAACTTATTAATAAAATGGTATATAGTACTTACCACCCTCATGATAGTAACTTTTTTTGTATCTATGCGATTTAAATGGTAATCTATTAGCAGTTATTCCCTTGCACTTATTGATTTTATCGCACATAGAAAAACTTGATTCCCCTCACGCGCCTCAAATATGCAATTGGGTTGCTTATTAGTAGAGGAAGGTTGTGTACTATTTATAAAACCCGCAATATTACTTGTTGCTTGTGGTCTCCCATCAATGTACATTGCAAATCTTTTACTTTGATCACTTTCTTTCTATTTGTTGATGTAATTAAATATTACTAATTACACTTTACTTAAGTTTACTTAGGATAATGCATTTGCATATTAGTTGTCTTTGAGACACCTAGGAGTTTGCATTTCTTTTTAGCACATGGTTAGGAGAATCTCCACTTTAGGTGTGATAGTTGTCGTCACATACCTCTTTGTGTGTGAGATCCACCTTTAGTGCTCTTATCACATTATCATCCTCTCATTGTTGCACATGCTTCACATACTTTCATGTACAGTGGAGGATGATCCACCTTTGGTGGACATGTGATTCCACCTAGTGTGGGTGATATATTATCATTTCCTTATCATGTAGTCTTATTGCATTGCCTATATCTTAAAGCACTCCTACTTTGTAATCAATTCAATTGGCTATAATCAATTATTTGATCATTTTGCCTATCTCTCTTGTGCTATCTCTTGTGCTATCTCTTGAGCTTCTAGATCTTGGCGTTTATTCTTTGCCTTAGGCAAATTCTTACATGGTATCAGAGTGATATCAAAATTCTTATATGGTGTCATAGCCATAGGGGTTTCATTGTATAGCCTATTTTGAGAGAATTTTATTGCAGGTCAAAATTGGAGCTTGCTGGTGCAAATCAGAGGTTGGCATCACATTAAGGAGGTCAAAATACCCCTAAATAAAATTTTGTTTCATCCAAATCAGACATCTAAAGCCAAATCTAGAGCCATTTGAATTTTCAAGGTTCGGCGGCGGCAATTCAGAAAAAAATAATTTCAGAGGTGATTTTCAAATAGTGATATCTCAGTCATCCGGAGTCTTTTTTACGAGGAATTTTTTTTGTTTTGGGGTAAAATTTCATGATCTACACAATGGTGCAGGTGATTTCTGATCTCTGTTTTTAATGTTTTCTGAAAATAAAAAAACCCAATTTTTACAACTTTAGAGGCTTCATTTGGGCTCATATGGACACATTTTTAGGTGCTATTTTTTTTAAAGTTCATGATTTTTTGTCTACTTTCTAGATCTAGTATCAATTTGGAAAACTTCTGAGTAGACATAGTACTTTCAAAATTTGGTCTATTTTGGCCTATTTTTGGCACTTGTAATTTGTTAGATCCTTGAGAGATCTAGTGTCTTATTTTTTTGAGACTACTATAGCTTCATATTTTCTGTTGTAATTATCAAAATTAGAAGTCCACTTTGGTTCATTTTGGCAAGTGGCAATTGTACATGCACTATATATAAAGTGCCAAAATCATCTATTTTTGGGGGGTTCTTTGGCTCATTACATTTTGGGGGGTGCATTGTTTTTTTGGTCTCATTGTTTCATGTGAGAAGCACATCATGGATGGTTTAATTAAGTTGACAAGAGGAAATTATAAGCAATGGAGTGAATTGGTTCTTGCTCATCTTAGTGAGCATAACCTATTGCCCTATTTGTATGAGTTAAGACCTAAAAATCCTTCTTTCAATTGGGACTCTTACTCAGAAGTTATTAAGGTTATCTATTGGAATATGCATATGGATGTTATGGATTCCCTTGATGACTATGATGATGAGATAGAAAATATTCTTTATCTTTGGACTTCTCTTTGAGAAATGTATGGAGATCCACATATTCCTCCACTTCCAAAAGGTCCAGAACCTCCAATTGCATCTCCTTCTCCTCCTATTGAGACTACTACTCTTGCTCCTGATGATTCTTGCATTCACACAACCATGGGTTCAGGTGATTCAGTGCAGCAGGATATTCATTATCTTCCAGACTTGGTTCCATGGGATGCCTACTTGACAGACATTGCAAGTTTGTTTGTAGAGTCCTACATTTTAGATTTGGGAGACTTCATTAATGATATTCATCTTCTCTTTGTTGAAGATGATCCTTCTTTAGTTATTTTGAGGGAGTATGTTGACCCTTGTCTTCATTCTCCACTTGATCCTTCTTTCGAGATTGACATGATTGTGGATCCTTTGATACAAAATTTGGAGGAGGTCTCCTTAACTTCAGAGAAGACATTTGACTCTTTCGAGATTGGTTTTCATGAGTCTCAAACTTCACTTGAGATGTCACATTACATGGTTCAAATTGACCATACTCATGTTGGAGATTCCTATTCAATTTCCTGAGACATCATACATTTTGAGTATTCTTCCTAGAGAATGGGGAGGATTCATTGATCCACCTATGGACTTGTTTCTTCCTAAGGGGAGGAACATAACTCAATTTTCTTGGTGCAGTTTCTACATTGATCCAGGTGCATCTATCATGGGTGTACATGTTATACACTAAGTTTTCACCCTTGTTTCAAGCTCTCTTGGTCTTGATAACCTAGTATAACATGGGAATCATCTCCAGGTTGTGGGACCTATGCTAACTAATATGAGACCTCTAGGTTCTAGGTTGGTTCCTCTTGGATAATCATATTAATTTGCTTCTTTGATAGGAAAGTAAATTCTTTGAGGGTAAAAGGGATAGAAGGAATTCTTGAAAGGGGAAAATAACTAAAAGCAAACTACCTACTAGGTGATACATCCAAAATATGGTATGAATTGCAATATAAAGGATGAACTCAGCACACAATCTTAGGTCTAGGAGATCACAACTCACTAAATAGGATTACATAAATATTTTATAGAAGGGTCTGTAATAGAGAGATGCTATGCAGGGAAAGAGAGAATTTCACAAGGCAATAGCACTCCTAAGAACTTAGACACAAACTATAACCTGCAAACAGACATTCACCTCTGCAATTGGGTATAGGAATGAGATAGATTGCCAGGGGTGGAAGTATATGCACAAGAGCATTCAAATCAAATCATTCACAAGCATACACATAAACTATAGAAAGAAAGAGGGATCAAGAACCCTAAGATATCACTGAAAACTTACATATACTCAATTCAATAAGAGAAAATTTAGACAAGAAGGTATAGGGACAGAGAAAATGCCACAAAGTACCTTTGCAATATCTAAACAATCAATGAAAGTTACAAACTATAGAAATCAGAGGGCAGAAAGAATGCCACAGATAAATTTTGAGAAAGAAAAATCTTCCTTTACAATTATTAGCTCTGAGCTCTAAAAAGCTCCAAAAATATTATATACATCTCCTCTAATTGCACACTAGTAGGAGTCAAAACCTAATTAGGGTTGCATATGATTTAACATAAAATAATTAGAAACCCTAATTCTATCATGTGTGATCATAAGTGTGTCTTTGAAAGTATCCTGACTAATCAGATCTCATATTTGCGTGTCCATCCCATCTCTTTACAGGTCGGGCTCATCATGAATGCTCAAAATCTGATCCTGGTAAACATTTGTATTTTCAAGTATAGAAGGCCAGAGTTGGCACCAACCTTTACTGCTTCTTCAATGCAAGAACATTGACATGGTACCCTGAGAAATCATATGTGATGGCCATCAGATCCTCTTCATCATCCTCCCAATTGCAACTGTCCTGAAGACATAAATCTTGAGCTACCCGCAACTACACAATCGACCAACGGCAAGAAACCAGCAAGAAAAATATCTAAACTTTGAAAATAATGGCTAGCTGATCCAATTTAAAATGTGGTCATCAATATCAATCTTTCCCAATAGATGAATGACCCAGATCATCCTTGAAATAGTTGCAAGCCCCTTTGAAAAGTTGTCAGCCACATCACCGGTCGAAAGCCAATTAAAAATGAACACCTCAGCAACACGTAGCACATCAGACCCATGACCCATTGAGATTCTCATCAAATGGTTGTTGCATGATCGCAAGGGCTCAGAAGATTCCTTGTGATCAAGTGACAACAATAGATCTTCATTAGCTGCCACCTCACTTAAGATACTTGGACCCATGCTAGATGCCACCTATAAATTTAGTGACCAATAAGAACTAACCATGTCAGACAGACCCATAAGACAGAGCCCGAACATTTCAAAGATCGAATGGTCATCGCATGATCTCATAGGGTCAGAAGATTCTATGAGATCATAAGACAACCATAGATCTTAATTCTACTGACATCCCTACAAATCCTCTAACACAGTCCCACTGATAGATCCCAGTCATCACTTCATCGGCCAATCAAATGTGAGCATGTCAAAACCTGAGGACCCACTTGGTAGAGCCCTGGCAAAAGGTAAAATCAACAGTTGGTGTATGATCACATGGGCTTGGAATATTCCATGCAATCATATGATAGTCATTAGATCTTAAAGGGGAGACAGCCCATTGGGCTCGCTAATAGAATTCCACATCACAGGCCACTGACCAATAAGAAGCATACACCTCAGACTACGTGGTAGTGGACCCACTGACATAGAAGCACTACATTATGATGAAGATCAACGGTCGTCACATGATTTCAAGGGGAAAGATTAAGCCTTACGAACATGCAACAACCGTAGATCTTATGATTAAGCCCGTTAATCAAGGCCGCTTAGGATCTTTAATAAATGGGGCCCAGACCTATCATGTGTCACATTGTCCCTATATCACATGTTAGAAAGTCTGACAACCTGGAGTCTTGAGATTTAACGACAGCCACAGGTTTTACAAGGTAAGCTTTTGGAAATATTATCGGGGAAAACTTAGGCTTTAAAGAAAATAATTAAAAGGGACCCCGCCCGACGACCTAATGGTATAACACAAAGGGGTCACTTTTAAAAGGCACATGCATTTAAAGGGACTTAAGTGGCCTAAAAAGGTAATGGGGAATTATAATGTGGCCAAGGGTTTAGGGCTTTTGGCTCCAATGGTCACATTTTTTGAAATTTAAACCTGCAGACCAGGGAGTTGGATGGTTGTAGAGGCCAAAAGAAAAGGCAGGAGGCCATGAAATTTTTCGGAGGTGCTTGGCAGGGTTAAAATGGAGATCCTAGATTAAATTCAGCCTATGACCAAAATTGAATAGATATGAAATTTTGGGCAACATTTGGTGATTTATGCTGGATGTTAGCCTGCTAGACATTGATTAGTGACCTTGAGCAATCCATTGGGCATAGGAGTCATCACTGAAATATAAAAATTTCTCGATAGAGGGAGACCTAGAACTAAAAGACAAAACTATGCATGGGCACTTCTTGGAAAACAGGGAAAACTTAACCTAGAAAGCAAGGAAAGAAAGCAAGAAACATATTCACAGAGATTTACAAGGAGGGATTAACCTCAAAGCAGGGCTTTAAGTGGAATCCATTAATTGAAATTGGAAAGGCATCTCCTCCAAGAGTTGATAGCTAAAAAGCATTAGGCCCCTTGCATTCTATAATAACAAATGGTCCACCCCAAAAGGAATCAAACTTTGTATGTCTATGAGGCCTTGATCTGAATTCATCCCACTTGAGAACCACATCTCCAACTTTGAAGCTTATAGCCCTAGCTCTCTTATCAAAACTCCTCTTTGTCTAATCCTGATGGAACTCCATATCTTTCATGGAATTATCTATGAGTTCTTCTAACTCCATTAGCTGAGCATACCTGATTTGTAAGGGATCTCCTTCTTCAAACAGGGCATATTGAGTAGCCAAGTCCAAAGCTGGCAATTCAGTTGAAATGGAAAACTTAGCCTCTCTGCCATACACTAACACATAAGGAGAATTCCCAATGATCTTTTTTGGGGTAATCCTGTTTAACCATAAGGTAGACTTCAATTTAGTATGCCAATCCCTTTGGTTATCCTACAAAGTTTTCTTGATTATCCTAATCAAGTTCTTATTAGTTGATTCAGCAAGACCATTGCCTTGAGGGTAGTAATTTGAACTTGTATTCAGATAGATGCCATTTATGATTGCCCATTCTAAGACTTTGAGGCATGTGAATGCCAATGCATTATCTAATATGATGGAGTCTGGAATGCCAAATCTATGAATTATATCATCATAAAAACTCAAGACAACACTCTCATTTGATTCTTTTAAGGCAACTTCCTCTGTCCATCTAGTGAAATAATTAGTTGCAGTGATTATCCACTTATGTCCTACATTAGATGGAGGATTGATCATGCCAATAAAGTCTATGCCCCACCTCATGAATGGTTTCTCTGTTCTGACTAGCTGAAGGGGTAGAGCTGCAAGCCTTTCTTTTCCTGCAAACATAACACATTTGATGCATTTTCTCACATAATCATGACTATCCTTAAAGATAGATGGCCAATAGTATCCAGCCCTCATGATTTTAAAAGCAGTAGTCCTAGGAGAAAAGTGACCTCCAGAAGGTCCATCATGAAATTCAAATAGGACATCAGCTATCTTTTCTAAATCAATACATCTTAAAAGGACACCATTGTGATCCTTTCTAAAAAGAACCTCATCTATCAGCACAAAGGGGACAGATTGTAACCTATAATATCTTATTTTTGTTGAATCTAGGCTTGTAGGACATAGCCCTATCTTTAAGTAATGAATCATGTTAGGCAACCAACCTGATGCCTTGGCATGTTCTTCTATAGAATGCACAACCAGAGATGCATCTGTTTGTTCTATTTTCTCTGAACTTTCATCCCCTGCCAAATGCTCACAAAGACCTCTTCCTCTAACCAGCTTGGTGGTTTGGATATCAATGTCATATTCTATTACCTTGGTAAACCAACTAGCTCTTTTCTCATTTAGGTCCTTGGAAAGAAAAAACTCTTTGACACTTGGATGAGTAACCTTCAAGTGTACCTTGCTATGGGTCAATAGATATCTGAACTTTTTAAGGCTCTTCACCACAACAAGTACATGTTTCTCTACAAAAGAGTATCTTTGTTCATACTCTTCTAAACCTTTACTGAAGAAAGCAATAGGCTACTCCAACCCTTCTAAATTTTCTTAAGTCAGTATAGCAGATATAGCATCATGACCTCCATAAGCATAAAGGATAAAATCCTTACTGAAATTTGGGTTTAATAGAGCAGGGGCTTCAGTCAAGGCTTCTTTGATAACTTGGAAATTAGCTTTTCCTTCTCTAGTCTAGCTGAAAGTTGAACTCTTCTTTAACATGTTTGTTAAAGGCTTCAATAAATCTGCAATATTAGGCAAGAAACGCCTAACAAAATTAATCTTTCCTATGAAAGATTGGAGACTTTTCTTATGATGTGGCAATGGTAGCTCTAGAATGGCTGCAATCCTTTCAGGATCTACTGTAATTCCTTTCTTGGATACTATATATCCTAGCAATTTTCCTTCATGAACTGTAAACACACATTTCTTGGGATTAAGAGATATCCCAAACTCTCTACATCTTTCAAAGATTTTCCTCAGATGTTTGATATGATCTGCTACATGTTTATAATAAACAATTATCTTATCTAAGTAGACCAGTACAAATTTGTACATGAGGCTTTTAAAGGCCATATCCATTGCCTTTTGAAAAGTAGTACTTGCATTTGACAAACCAAAGGGCATCTTTTGATAAGCCATGGTTCCCCACTTGGTTTTAAATGCAGTCTTATATTGATCCTCCTCATTAACTAGGATCTGATTATATCCTAAATAGCCATCCAATAATGAAAATCTCTCAGATCCAGAGACACATTGTAATATTTGTTCCATAGAGGATAATGGATGGCGGTCCTTTAATGAAGCTTTGTTAAGATCCTTGAAGTCAACACATAACCTCAACTCCCCATTCTTCTTCCTTACAAGAACAAGGTTGGAAACCCAACTAGTATGCTTGATGGGGTAGATGATACCACTTTCTATAAATCTGAGCACTTCTTTATGCATAAGTGGCTCAAGCTTGGGATTAACAGGCCTTTGCTTTTGTCTCACTAGTTTGGCATTAGGTTCTAATTCAATAGTGCGCTAAGCAAGGGATGGATTAAAACCTTTGAGGTCTTCATATTTCCATCCAAAAACATCACTGAATTCTCTAAATAATTGGGTGTAAGCTTTCTTTTCCAAACTAGTGTTTACCTTTCCAAATTGTAAACTTTTACCTGGTTCTAACTCTAATTCAACACAATGTTCTTGTTGAACTACTAGGCCAGCTTTATTTTTCTTAACTTGATCATCCTTGTTGAAGACAATCTCTAAGGTGACAAGACCTCTAGGCATCTTATTAGACTTGAGTTGTATCACCTGGTCACCATAGTTTTGTGATAGCCTATCTTGGTTATGTTTTGAGAAGACATCTTCTTCAAACAAGAATTGTAGAATTTGTTCATCATTGTCAAACACTTGCCAATTAGTATTATTATCAGGGATAGAAGGTTTGACAATCACTTTGATATGTTTTTGGTCTATTTCTTTTGAAATTCTATTAGGGATATCATACTGGGATCCAATAGCAGCTAATCTATCTGCATTTTGATTTAGCTTTCTAGGGATAGCAACAATATTGAAAGCACAAAAGTCTTTAATTGCATCCCAAACTCTATGTTTGTATTGTCTCAAAGTATCATTTTTTGTTGCACTTACCCCTGTCACTTGGCTGACTACTAACTCACTGTCACCATAAACTTTTAGGGCTTTGAGCCCTCTTTTTCTAGCCCACTCCAATCCATTCACAAGGCTTTCATATTTTGCAGTGTTGCTAGTGCAGGAGAAACTAAATTTGAAAGTTGTATAGTATCTTTCTCCTTTTGGGGACACTAGCATAGCACCACCACTAGAACCATGTCTACTTCTAGCTCCATCAAAAAACATTTCCCAAACTTGATTTCTCTGATCCTCTGAATCAATGTCCTCTTTGAGAAGGTTTGGCTCTATGGATCCACTTTCTTGTATCAAATAACTCCCCAAACTAGTATTCCAAATAACATTTTCTTGTGCTTCAAAAGACTTTTCTAATTCTAGTTCATCAAGTAAAATATCAGGGATACTTTTTGTCTTAGTGTTTTCTTCTTTGATAATTGGGAAATCATTGTCATCAAATATAGGGCAGCTTGCATTGATGGTATTGGATACATATGGTTCTATATGGTGTGCTACCAATGATTCATATTTTATGGTAACCTTGGTACCATATCTTGTGTGAAAAAGCATGTTAGACCAGTCAAAAGATAGGTAACCTCCTATTTTGGCTGTAAACTCCCTTGATAGACATATGGCAAACAAGGCAAGGAGATCTATGATGTATATATCAAGTAGGATAGAGAAATTAGGACTAGCATGCAGGATTAGACTAGTATCCTTAGCCACACCTATAGCATTAACTGAGGATCCATCAAGTTGTATAACCTTTTTTTGGAGGGGTTCATATTTAAGTCCTAATTGGTTAACCCCCTTTTTTGGCATTATAGTGCTAGTAGCTCCACTATCTACCATACAATTATGTACTAAGGATTTTCCAATAATTAAGGATACATAAAAGGGAGGGGGCTTTGAGTTCCTACCTTGCATGGTATTGGCCTTGGAGTTGCAACCTAGAGCCTCCTTTTCTTGATCAGTGTTGACCAACACTAGCTTTGCAGCTTCTTTTGTAGGCTGAGGAGTACTCATTTCAATCATAGCTTTCTTCAAAATCTCAGGTTGCCCTAGAATAGCCAAAGAGTCCCACATAGACATGGTAATGTTCACCTTCTTCATGTTATCTACAATGTTGAAAGGTGTCACAGTGTATACTCTTTGTTGTGTTTTTGCAATGATGGGCTCCACCTCTTTGAGAGTCTGGCCTTCTTTGCTTGTAATGACAGGAGCCCTCTTGAATGTGATAGGAGTAGCTTGCTGCATTGGTTCTGCAGATGTAGTAGCTTTAGTCCTAGAGTCTTCTCGCTCCATATCTTGAGCTCTTCTCTTTGACCTTGTGTTGGTAGCAATGGAAGGTTCACCAATCACTCCATTAAAGTCTTGATTCTCCCAATTGAAGAGAGTAGTCTCATTATCTTTTGGTTCTTGTTGAGGAACTGATCCACTAAAAGAAGCCTCTGATTGTGCTTGTGAGGCATTTTGAACCATCAGTGCTTGGTTCATCCATCCATTCAAACATGTAGCCTGATTATGAGGCTGATTACAAGGGAAACACCATTCATTGTCCATAGCCATATTATTTTGACTAGGGACCATGTCCCTAATTGGATTCATAGAATTGAGAGGTGCAAGGTTCTATGGTTGGAATGGTCTTTGATTAAAATTTTGTCTTTGTCCCTGATACCCTCCTTGGTATTATGGCCTATTTTGTTGATAAGGTTGTCCCTGATTCATATATTGTTGATTAGGACCTTGTCCTTATGGTTGAAAGGGTGGTTTGATTCCTTGCCCTTGCCTCTTTAGGTTTGTGACCTGTTTAGTCAAAGTCTATAACAAATTTGTCATTTCTTGCTGACTAGTTTGTTGACTATTCTTTATCTCTTGTAGCTCTTGAGAGAAACTTGTTTTTAGCTCTTGACCACTAGTACTAGCCTGAGGTGCTAATATGGTGGGAATAGGGGTAAATGGGGGTACTTGTGGAGGTGTAATGGGCTAAAGGCTAGGAAAGATGGGCATGGATGGCCTTCTAGCTATCATACCTGCTTGGATTAAACAATTTTCAACTCTGACAACTGTATCAAAAGCTTGGGGTAAAGAGGTACCGCCCATAGATTGGATCATGATAGAAATTTGACCATTCAAACTTTACAAGAAATATAAGAAATCATGGTCATCTGATGGCCTCAACGAGACTGGAATTCTATTCCATGTCTTGAGGAATCTATTATTATAATCTGTCATTTGTTATTGAGGGTCTCTTTTAATGGTTGTCAACTGTTCAACCAAAGACAAGTTGTCTGATTTATCCTCAAAATGCTTACTCAATGCATCTCCTAATTCATCCCATGAAGTAATGGAACCAATATTTAAGGTTCTAAACCATTCAAGAGCCTTGCCTTTTAGAGAGGCTGCTAATAGTTTGGTGGCCACATCTTCTTGAGTTATATTGTGTATGCTGCAGATAGTAGTCACATCTCTTATATGCTCAAAAGCAATGGTTTGTCCTTCACCTATGAAATTAGGTAGACTCTTTAGCACCACCAAGGGTACATCATGATGTTGATAAAAGGCTAATGGACTCCCTTGGTTGAAAGGTGCAAAAGCAAACTGCCTAGCCATTGTAGCAGCTAAAATTTGATGAGTAACAACTATGTGAGTTTTATTTGATGCTAGATTTGAATCTTCTTATTCTAGATCTCTGGTTATAGATCTTCCTCTTCTTTTGAGATGAAAGGACAAAGGTGTCCTTTCTGAAGTATCAAGTGGTGTAGACTATACTCTCCTTGTAGGAGATGTTCTTTGAGTTGATCTACCTTTGTAGCCTCTTTTTAAGGGCAACTCTAAAAATTTAGTAGGCTTTGAGCTTCTAGTCTCAATCTTTCTCATAAACTTTAAACAAGTTTAGCCTGGATCTGTAAAAGCAATGGAGTCACCAGATATACTTGATAGAAAACTTCTAAAAGTCTATATTATACAATCAATATATCAGAGATAACATAATCTTTTCAAAAATGAACTTCTTTTGCGTCCCATTAGGCATGCCAGAAATGATGTACACTAAGTTTTCACCCTTGTTTCAAGCTCTCTTGGTCTTGATAACCTAGTATAACATGGGAATCATCTCCAGGTTGTGGGACCTATGCTAACTAATATGAGACCTCCAGGTTCTAGGTTGGTTCCTCTTGGATAATCACATTAATTTGCTTCTTTGACAGGAAAGTAAATTCTTTGAGGGTAAAAGGGATAGAAGGAATGCTTGAAAGGGGAAAATGATTGAAAGCAAACTACCTACTAGGTGATACACTGAAAATATGGTATGAATTGCAGTATAAAGGATGAACTCAGCACACAATCTTAGGTCTAGGAGATCACAACTCACTAAATAGGTTTGCATCAATATTTTATAGAAGGGTCTACAATAGAGAGATGCTATGTAGGGAAAGAGAGAATTTCACAAGGCAATAGCACTCCTAAGAACTTAGACACAAACTATAACCTGCAAATAGACATTCACCTCTACAATTGGGTATAGGAATGAAATAGATTACCAGGGGTGGAAGTATACCCACAAGAGCATTCAAATCAAATCATTCATAGGCATACACATAAACTACAGAAAAAAAGAGGGATCAAGAACCCTAAGATATCACTGAAAACTTACATATACTCAATTCAATAAGAGAAAATTTAGACAAGAAGGTATAGGGACAGAGAAAATGCCACAAAGTACCTTTGCAATATCTGAACAATCAATGAAAGTTACAAACTATAGAAATCAGAGAGTAGAAAGAATGCCACAGATAAATTCTGAGAAAAAAAAATCTTCCTTTACAATTGTTAGCTCTAAGCTCTAAAAAGCCCCAAAAACATTATATACATCTCCTCTAATTGCACACCAGTAGGAGTCAAAACCTAATTAGGGTTGCATATGATTTGACATAAAATAATCAAAAACCCTAATTCTATCATGTGTGATCATAAGTGTGTCTTTGAAAGTATCCTGGCTGATCAGATCTCATATTTGCATGTCCATCCCATCTCTCTGTAGGTCAGGCTCATCATGAATGCTCAAAATCTAATCTTGGTAAACATTTGTATTTTCAAGTACAGAAGGCCACAGGTGGCACCAACCTTTAATTATTTTTTGACGCAAGAACACTGACATGGTACCCTGAGAAATCATATGCAACGACCATCAGATCCTCTTCATCATCCTCCCAACTACAACTGTCCTGAAGACATAAATCCTGAGCTACCTGTAGCCGCGCAATTGACCAACATCAAGAAACTAGCAAGAAAAATATCTAAACTTTGAAAACAACGGTTAGCTGATCTAATTTAAAATGTGGCCATCGATATCAATCTTTCCCAATAGATGAACAGCCCAAATCATCCTTGAAATAGTCACAAACCCCTTTAAAAAGTCATCAGCCACATCACCGGTTGGAAGCCAATAAAAAATGAACACCTTAGCAACATGTAGCACATCGGACCCACGACCGACTAAGATTTTCATCAGATGGTTGTCACATGATCACAAGGGCTCAGAGGATTCCTTATGATTAAGTGACAACCATAGATCTTCATCAGCCACCACCTCACTTAAGATACTCAGACCCAGGCCAGATGCCACCTGTAAATTCAGTGACCAATAAGAACTAACCATGTCAGACAGACCCAAAAGACAAAGCCCAAACATTTGGAAGATTGAACGATCGTCGCATGATCTCATAGGGTCAGAAGATTATATGAGATCATAAGACAACCATAGATCTTAATTCTACTGACAACCCTGCAGATCCCAGTCATCACTTCGTCGTCCAATCAAATGTGAGCACATCAAAAACTGAGGACCCACTTGGTAGAGCCCTAACAAAAGGTAAAATCAATGGCTAGCGTATGATCACATGGGCTTGGAATATTTCATGCGATCATACGATAGTCATTATATCTTAAAGGGAAGACAACCCACTAGGCCCGCTGACAGAATTCCACATCACAGCCCACTGACCAATAAGAAGTGTACACCTCAGACTACGTGGTAGTGGACCCACTAACATAGAAGCATTGCATTATGATGAGTATCAATGGTCATCACATGATCGCAAGGGAAAATATTAAGCCTTACGAACATGTGACAACCGTAGATCTTGTGATTAAGCCTGTTAATCAAGTCCGCTTAAGATCTTTAATAAATTGGGCCCACACTTGCCATGTGTCACATTGTCGCTATATCGCATGTCAGAAAGTCTGACAACCCAGAGTCTTGAGATTTAATGACAGCCACAAGTTTTACAAGGTAAGCTTTTGGAAATATTACCAGGGAAAACTTAGGCTTTGAAAAAAATAATTAAAAGGGACCCCACCCGATGACCTAATGGTATAACAGTAAAGGGGTCACTTTTAAAAGGAACATGTGTTTAAAGGGACTTAAGTGGCCTAAAAAGGTAACATGGAATTATAACGCGGCCAAGGGTTTAGGGCTTTTGGCTCCAACGATCACATTTTTTCAAATTTAAACCTACAGACCAGGGAGTTGGATGGTTGCAGAGGCTAGAAGAAAAGGTAGGAGGCCATGAAATTTTTTGGAGGTGCTCGACAGGGTTAAAATGGAGATCGTAGATTAAATTCGGCCTATGACCAAAATTGAATAGATATGAAATTTTGGGCAATAGTACATTCTACATTGAGGGGGGGCTTTCTTGCTTCTCTTCCTACTTCATTTGAGGAGTCATCTTTGTCTTTGGAGTTTGATCCAAATTCTTACATGGATCAGTTATCATTGGTTCCTTGTTTGTCACCTTCTTCTATTGGGCTTTCTCCTTATTGGTTCGTGGCATCTTCATCAACCAAGGACATGGTGACATTTTGGCATACTTTAGAGACATCATACTTCATTTGGATTCCCATTCCTACTTCCTATCCATAATGGGAAGCCTTCTTACATCTATACTTGGTGTATCTTCTTCCTAAGAGGAGAAATGTTGTTTGTAGGCATTGGACTATGTTTTGTCTTGAAGCACTTACCATCCTTGGAGGAGATTACTCATTATGGGGGGGATATCATGTCTCCTTGTTTCCTTCCTTTGGAGGGATTTTTTTATTGTATATGCATGATGTATGTCATAATTGGGGGGTCTTAATTACTCCATCGGTGCATGCATCTTGTATTCATCTCTCTTTTTGGGGGAGGGTTTTTCCCATGATTTTTTCCCTCTTTCTCCACTTTATGAGAGATTGCATTGTTCTTATTGTACATGGGAACCTAACATGGCCTACTAGCCAGGACCCATCTTGCATTATGCTCCTAAGTTGCACTTAAGGGGGGGTGTTGGTGTAATTAAATATTACTAATTACACTTAAGTTTACTTAGGATAATGCATTTGTATATTAGTTGTCTTTGAGACACCTAGGAGTTTGCATTTATTTTTAGCACATGGTTAGGAGAATCTCCACTTTAGATGTGATAGTTGTCATCACATACCTCTTTGTGTGTGAGATCCACCTTTAGTGCTCTTATCACATTATCATCCTCTCATTGTTGCACATGCTTCACATACTTTCATGTACAATGGAGGATGATCCACCTTTGGTGGACATCTCATTCCACCTAGTGTGGGTGATATATTATCATTTCCTTATCAAGTAGTCTTATTGCATTGCCTATATATTTAGGCACTCTTACTTTGTAATCAATTCAATTGGCTATAATCAATTATTTGATCATTTTGCCTATCTCTCTTGTGCTATCTCTTGAGCTTCTAGATCTTGGTGTTTATTCTTTGCCTTAGGAAAATTCTTACATGGTATCAAAGTGATATCAAAATTCTTACATGGTATCAAAGTGATATCAAAATTCTTACACCATTGTATATAATTAGTTGATAGTTCATACCTACGCATACTTTTTTTATATTGAAAAATTTGCATCCAATCATTATAATTATAACACGGACTGACATACTTGAACAATTCAACAACTTTTTTGTAACATACCTTTATCCCATCCATGAAAATAAGGCCCAAACTATGTAATGAGGATGGAGCTATGTGATATATCTTCTCATTAACACAAAAATCAGTGTTAATTGGAGGTAGCTCATTGGGTACCCATTCTTTCTCAATATGTGTGTACTGAAAGGGCACCTTGATGTCACATTTGGTCTCATCATCATAAGAACATGACCCCCCTTTAGCAAGGAAAAATTGCATGTGTTTATCAAATTTTTTTCTAATCTTTTGACCTCTAGTTGATCTCCCTATTTTAGCCATACTACATGTAGAACTTTCATCTAGCATTCCCTCATTTCCCTCATTCGATGCAGATAGATCTGACAAGTACCTATTTGGTGGGTCCTGCAATCCATCAGATGAGATATTGTCATGTCCCCACTTCAAATAGAATTTTGATAATTTTTAAAGAATATATATAGAACAATCAAATCGTGACCCATACGTACGGTTCTTCTTTGTCTATACGTGGGAGATATAAAATGTACTAAGTTTAAAGTGATTATATAATTATATTTCTATATGGTTCTTCTTTGTCTATATATACATTATATGATTATATAATATGTCTATTTATAACATACATGCTCAGTGATAAACAAGAAGAATATAAGAAAATTATGTCTATTTATTGACTTATACCTGCTAATCCATGTCACTATGCATGATCCACACCAAAGGGGTTAAATTTCCTACATATGTTAATCATTTATCTTAAGTTGGCTAAAAATTACATGATACGTATGCTAAAAATAACTTAGAAGACAACATGAACAATATGCAACATCGTAAAAATGAACAAATTTACCTTATATATGGAATGCAAGATCATCAACAGAAGGGGTGACGATCTCTGTAGTCAATTTCCTATTTGCAAAAAGGGTGATAATCAAATACAATATATACATGTATCAGCAGCAATTAATTGAGCATCATAACCAAAACATTCATAATTATAAATCGCATATGTTGTAATCATTAGAATTGAGCACAATAAATATGTAATCATTATAATTGAAATCAATAAATCATGTCAATCATTTCATTCATCATTTCAATCATGTCATTGATCATCATCATCATCATCATCATCACCACTATCATAATCACCATCATCATCGCCATCATCACCATCACCATCATCATCATCATCATCATCATCATCACCACCACCACCACCACCATCATCATCATCACCATCATCTTAATCTTCATCATTTGCTTCATCATCTTCAATATCTTCTTCTTCCATAACATTATACTTTATCAGCCTTCCTCTTGGATCATGTCTAACAAAAAATGACCAACCCTATTTATGTGGAACCTCTGAGTAAAACACTTGCTCACATTGGCTTGGAAGAACATAGGGCTCATCTCCAACTAGCTCAAACGACCTTGTATTAATCATTGTAAATCCATTATCATGTTGAATAACAGTTCTTTCTGGATCATTTTGATTCATTCGTAGCCTGTACCATTTGACGACGAATAGAACTACTTTGAAGGAGTTAAAGTCACACTCAATTATATCATCCAAGATGCCATAGTATCAATTTTGATATTGTTGAGGATGTATGTCATTTCTAGATGATATATTAGTGACCTCGAAAACTACAGTTATCCTAGAATCACAAATTTTCTTTGTGTCATCCAATTTTTTTATGTGAAATTTGTGGCCATGATAGTACATAGCTTTGTGGTGCTTGACCTACAATTTTTTAAGCATATGTAAATTATTTGCATCGTGAGTTGATACAAAACATACAAGTCATGATCTTTAATAAATTTGTACGTACCTCTCTACCTCTTAAACCATATGCTAGATCAATTACCATTGGCATAACATTGGAATCTCCATTACAATGAGCTTCTCTAACCAATGAAGCAACACCTTCCCATGTTAATGAGAAACCATTTTGTTGACATCGTTCAATCCACACCGTCATCTAATAAAGATTGTTCACAATATACAAATGTATTGCATCCCACTCTTGACCAACTATATAAAAAAAAATACACCAATTATAAATAACTTATATTGAAGATTTATAAAAATTAATTAACTACAATAACATCTTATATTTACCTCTCACTTTCCTCAATCTACCTTTGCTCATCAAGTACTCCCCTTTGAATTTGTTAATGGAGTTGGGATCCCAAATATAATCTACATGGATCTTTGCTGCAAACTTAGGAAGATATTCACTAATGTACACCATGGTCTAGTATACCATAGATCCCTCAGGATGTGCTCTCTGTTGAACCAAGTCTTTCAAAAATTTTAAGTGCCTCACAACCATCCACATTGACCTAGTTGGTACAGGTCCACACAATTCAATCTCCTCAACTTGATGTATGAGGTAGTGTTCTTGTCCATTAAAAAAAGTTGAAGGTAGACACTTTTGCATTTCACACATCAGAAGAGAAATTTTTTTCTTCAAATATTTTATATCTTTTTTATTGATTTCTTTAGATGACAACCACCTCATGTATTTTCCAAGATCATACATAAATTGTTTGACACTGTTAGCGAAGTGGTGTGGGAGAGATAGAGGTAGAACGTACTGCAATATTTGTAAAATGATATTGTCAATATTTTATAAAAAAATGCAATGAAAACTACATGCAGTATACAAATATATAGTGAATACAAAATAACATGAATTATCTTAATAAATGTATGTCAATCGTGTTTTTTCATCCCTAGCCCAAATTCACTTTTCTTTGATATGAGATCGTTTATGTTCGCAGCAAATCCTGTGGGAAATCGTATTTTTTTATGACTTCTTTTATAGCATTGCTCCGCTGCTCTGACAATAACCAATTTTGGGCACTTGTATCAATTTGGTCTCCATTGTTATTTGATCGAATGACATTTTTCATTACATGGTTGGATTCTTCAATGTCACTACAAATTTTGACAATTTTATCTTTGTCACGTCTTACATCCAAGATTTTCCATAATGTCTCTATTACATTCTTTCCAATATGCATAGGATCAAACAAATACATGATTGGGAGTTTCTCGTAGTACTGTAACCTACTAAATTGCATAGGATAACTTTTTAGTCCTTTTGGAAGTTGGTCATTGATGCCTTGATGACCTTCACAAGCATCAATTACATCATTAATAAACAAAACACAATATCAAAATATAAATTTTAAACAAAAACCATCAGATGGAATGACATTACCTCGATGATTTATTTTATTGTATGCCGACTTCCATTGGTGAGGTGTCATTCTCTGTGGCTTTGATGTAGTCTCTTCTTTCCCATTGAAAAGATGTTTTTCGATAATTCGGTACTTATGATTTCTGTGGAGAAAGTGTCTATTCTCATCGAACACCTTCTTTCTTAAACTTTTTCAATGACAAGATTTTTTCTTTGGACCACAAACTGGACATGCAAATTTTCCCTTTGTCTGAAGACCTACAAGATCATGTATAATTGGATTAAATATGTTAACTTTGTGTTAGCACTATAACATACCAAAAAAGAGGTGTTAAGAAGAGAACATACCACAAAAAAGTGTTAGCCCAGGGGCATCATGTATTATCCATACAAGCATTGCATGAAATTGAAATTATCTTTGTCCTATTGGTCTAGAGATGTCATACATAGTGACCCCATTCCATAACACCATCAACTTGTCGATAAGGGGCTCAATATATACATTGATATATTTAACTTGGTACTTACCTAGTTGAATGAACAAACACATTACATAATTATTATGACCATTTTGATAGATTATTTATAATAAATTAATTTAGATGACTATTAAATCAAAAAATACCTAGAACAATCAGTGCCAACATTATGTGCTCCCTCTTTATGGACAACCAAGGAGGAATGTTATTGTTGATAACAAAAATAGGCCACACCAAGTAAGTAGATCTCATCTCTCCAAATGGATTGACACCGTCCGCTACCAATGAAAGCTTGAGATTGCAAGGTTCTTCTTTAAAGTGTGGCCATTTTTCCTCTATTTTCTTAAATGCCAAACCATCTGTAGGCATTCGCATAATGTCATCTTGACTTCTATTACATGCATGGTAATCCATAAATTATGCCAAGCTATTGCACCTAAATAGTCGTTGCAGATGTGGAATAATGGGAATAAACTGAAGAACCTTGCAAGGCACCTTTTTTGTTATTCAATTTGATTGATATCTACTAATATCATAAATAGGGCATTCTGTCGCAAATTCATGCTGTTTATGATATATAATATGATCGTTCAGACATGCATGTATTATTTGATACTCCATTCCAATATCTTTCATAATGGCAGATAATTCTCGGTATGAGCAAGGTAGAATGTTTGATGGTGGTAACAAACACTCACCTATCAACCTACGACAAAAAATATAATTTGTTAATTTAAAGAATATTAATTGCTACATAATTCACCCAATGTTAATTGTAAGGGAATTACGACTAAAATAATGAAAAAAGATGACATACCTTAACATACTTGTCATTACTACATTGGATAAACCATTCATAACCTTCAAGTTCACCAACAACAATACAATGGCAAGAAGAGTTGTTTGGGAGCCTTCATATAGGGGCTCATGTGCCTTCTCAAGTATAGGTACATCAAGGTCTGCATCAACATCATCATCATCATCATCATCATCATCTTGATCATCGTGATCTTCATCATCGTGGTCTTCTTCCATGGGATCATTACCTTCTACTTCTATATTCACACCTCCATGTTCCCTCATTTGGAAATCCACACTCTCCGAATTGTCATGGTCCATAACATGAAACCTAGGGAGGTTGACCTATATGAAAATGATGACCTTATATTAACCATGACCATGATATCATCATCAAATCATGTCTTATGTATTTTATAAATTATTAAAATACATACTAATGGACAAAATTCATTTCCCCCTCAATGTGACCATGTTTCCTACAATGTTCCTCAGCTGTTTTGATTAGATATCTTCAAGTCTTTAAGCCCTTACAAATTTTGCAAGGACAATAACATTTTACATTACCTTTTCTTTTTAAGTTAGACCACAGTCTAGCAATTGTCTCCCTATTTTTTTGTGCGTTGATATCATCAAACATGGTCTTTCTTGAATGGAATGACTCGTTGGTGGAAGAAGGATGATTTGTTTGCAACCTACAGATACAAATCGTTACTGGACAACCATTTTCTCAACTATAATTTTCTCAACGCAAAGGGACATTTATCATACGAAATCAAAGTTTAGAAATGGACGGTTTTGATGCTTTTCCATTACAATAATTGAGCATTCATCATTTGGTATTGTGTATTCCATTTAAGTATGTCAACAATGTTCAAAATGTTGTCACCAATTACAGACATAGAAAATAAAAAAGGGACAAAAGACAAGAAATAAGAAAAATCATTATGACTATAGAAAATCTGCATGTTCACAATACTACATGTGCATATAAGAGTCGATCAAAGAAGGTATATGCATAGGTGAAAAACATGTAGATTTATCAACCAAGCATTACTAGGAGCTCGACCCTGCAACAAATGGACTTGTGATGATATTTCACAATAGTACATGTGTTGCAGGGTAAGCTCCCAGTAGTGCTTATACAAATATGCATGTTCATTACCTGTGCATATGAAATAGCTCTAATGGTTACTTGAAAGAGTGGCTTAATATAAACAAAATGGTTACAAAGATGAGAATATGTCATTAGAATAATGGCAAAGAGAAAAAATATATAAATACCACTATAATCCTTTAAAAGATTAGCATAAAAATGCCACTATAATCATTTCATTTCACAGGCAAAGATAAATTTCAGTTAATACCACTGACTTGATAGTGTATGTCTACTATGTCCTTGATCACAACCTCTTCCTTGCTTGATAGTGTATGTCTACTATGTCTACCTAATACATGGCATTTAAAATTAAGGGCTCTCTAATAATAACTTAGATAAACTACCACATCCAATTCAAAAATATTCAAATAAGAAGAGATAATCTTACACTTAGATTTCACATGGATTTCACCAAGTACAAACATAGGAAATAAAAAAGGGACAAAAGACAAGAAATAAGAAAAATCATTATGACTATAGAAAATATGCATGTTCACAATACTACATGTGCATATAAGAGTCGATCAGAGAAGGTATATGCACAGGTGAAAAACATGCAGATTTATCGACCAAGCAATACTAGGAGCTCGACCTTGCAACAAATGGACTTGTGATGATATTTCACAATAGTACATGTGTTGCAAGGTAAGCTCCCAGTAGTGCTTATACAAATATGCATGTTCATTACCTATGCATATGAAATAGCTCTAATGGTTACTTGAAAGAGTGGCTTAATATAAACAAAATGATTACAAAGATGATAATATGTCAGAATAATGGCAAAGAGAAAAAATATAAAAATACCACTATAATCCTTTAAAAGAACAGCATAAAAATACCACTATAATCATTTCATTTCACAAAGGCAAAGAGAAATTTCAATTAATACCACTAACTTGATAGTGTATGTCTACTATGTCCTTGATCACAACCTCTTCCTTGCTTGATAGTGTAAGTCTACTATGTCTACCTAATACATGGCATTTAAAATTAAGGGCTCTCTAATAATAACTTAGATAAAAAAAACTATAAACTAGAAAACCATCATGTTTGAATGCTAAAAAAAACCAATTCAGAAAGATACAATTTAAGAATACTTGTCTATTTTGAAGTATACTTGTTAGCCATGCAATAACCAATCCCCTACATCATCTAATGTCATCTAAAACAACAACATCAAAATCTATTTAGTTTGGAAATTAGAAGGATCTTAGTATGCATGAAAGACTCCTACCTAAAATTCTATAGTTATATGGCGTTACAATAATCTGAAGGAGATAGATACCTACTATTTGTGTGTCAAAATTTGTGATACTTCACTTCCAATAGTTATTTGGATCACTATTCTGATGATGGATCACGAACTATTATCCGAAATGATGACTCAAAAATAATACACAATCTAAGTCAAAAATCTATAATTAAATCAATATCTCTAAAACCCAAGTTTTGATACACCTGCAACTATTAAATACCAAAAATGGCAAAGTGAAAACAACTTACAATAGCATTTTCCTTAATAAATGCATCTTTATCAGGTATTGCTTCACCATTCTCCTTTGCCTGCGAGATCAACACATCAACAAAGTCTTCCATCACTCCCTCCTCATTTAATCCCTCCTCTCTGTGCTTCTCCACAATTCTCTGCATATACAAGTCTAACTTCCCCTGTACCTTCTTCATAGCCCTCTCATACCCCTAAAAATCAAGCCACTTCAACCAAGGAACATAATCCCCAATACTAATTGCTCCTTGAAGCATGAAGGACTCTTTAATTAAACTGGTGACTAAGTCTTCAAAAATTCCCAGTTCCTCTCTGAAATACCTTTCATTTATGATCATAGTCATCAAAATTTTATAACTCAAGTTGGACAAAACATTTCTCATGTTAACAATACTCTGCAACTGTCCCAGCTGAAACAGAGAATTTACTATTTTACAAATCTCTTGCCTTCTCTTGGGCTCGAATGATTGGATTCTTCTTGAAGAAAGAAGCTCAAGTACATAGATTTTTCTAGCATTTCTCCTATAGGGGCCATAAGGAGCCCAACCCAGCATAGAATAATTGTAGCCCAAATGTTGGGCTTGTGCAAGCTGAGGGCGAGAAGAAAAAGACCTATCATTCACAGTAAAACATTCTATGGCTAACTCTGAAGAACTTATCACTAAAATAGGACAGCTACCAAATTTGAGATGCATAATAGGCCCATAGATCGATGAGAGTGAATATAGAATCTAATGAATTGGCCTACTTTTATCTATGAAAAGATGAAGGTGGCCAAACAAAGGAATAACTCTAGGACCTGGAGGAAGATGGCTTCTATAATTTCTATGTTGTTTTAGTAGAATTGTTGCAAGAACAACTGTGGTTGCTCCTACTACAATAACAGACATCATCAAAAATTTTATGTTCATGAATACATCCATTTCTGAAATATCTTTCTTTTCTAAATGCTATGTTGAGAATGAGTATGTTTATATCTACTGAAACTTGTACTGGAATTTTTGCATCACCTCGCTAAAAAATTAGGAAAGAGTATGAACAGACTCAGACATTAGATAGATAAGTATTGGTAAGTGGCTTTTATTGTATGTATGACTTGCGTGATTATTTTTATCATGCAAATTTTTCCAGATGCTCCATTCTCTAGAAACTAATCTTTCCAGAATTTTAAATATTAGAAATGTAGTTCAATTGTGAATGCTATTCTCTTATAAATTGGGTGGTTCTATGAATTTTGTAGTGTACCTTCTTAAATTATAAAAGTTGATAGTTTTTATATATAATTTTGTATATTCAATTTAACAAAATACATAATCTAAAATGATTACACTATTGATATATAGGTTGTTGAAATATTTTGTACAAGAGATTTCAATTTAGTGTCTAGATTGTTGGGATTAAGGTGCCTCAACCTTATTAGTCTTCACTAAATTTAATTTTATTATTTTCAATAGTCATGTGCTGCTCATTTTAATGAATTAATGTTATATTATTTATATTATAAGGTCTTTCTTTTGTTACCATGAATGTATGGATTTGATCATTGGATGATCTGGAAGCTTTTGGAATAGCCTATGTCCCTCAAATGTATGTACTGATGGTGGGTGTGGAGTTATTCTATAAGTGGGTCTTGAGTCCCCAAGTTGCCTTTTCTTTATGGATGTTTTCACTTGCATGGCTTAGATTCATGTTCCTCGGATATAAGGGGTTTAAAGATTTCCCTTAAAAATGTATGGTGGTGCTCATGTATGATAATCCATTGTTTTGGGTTAAGTTATTTGGTATTTTTTTCAGACTTTTTCATCTTCTAGATGAGAAGTGGGTATGGATGTGCATTTGTGTTCTCAAACATAGTGGTTTTGAATATTTTACATGCTCAATAAAAATCTTGTAGTTTTGTGGATTTACCGAAGAGCTATTTTCTAGACCCTGGCTCATTTGGAGTGTTATTGGATGAGATAGTTATAGTTCTACATGCATGATTCATGCATGATGAGAGGTGTGTTACTTTCTTTGCATGAGGATGTTGGTACATGATTATCCACTCAACTTTTTTGTGCTGATGTTTGATGGATTCTCATAATATGGTGCTTGATATGGACTTGATTAAAAAATTAGATCTATGTTTGATCTGGTGCTTGAGTCATTATGTCTACATGATTGTTCTCTTTGAGCTCTTTGAGATCTTATTTTTTTGTCACTAATGTGATAGTGGGTTTTCAAGTTACAATGATTGGATCTAAAAGTTATTTAGATGTGTGGCTTGATCACCTATATAGTTGTAATGGGATAACGCAGATGTGGATTATCTATACCCACGAGATTTGATTCAATATTGGTGCAAACTAGTTACCTTTCTTTCTCTATGGTCACTTGTGCACTGGTGTGTTTTCTTTGAAGTGGTAGAATGGATGAAGGTTGAGTATTTAGATATTTAGTTATGGGGTCCTATGACAAGTTGTATTTCCTTGGTTTGGAAATCTTGGCTTAACTTAGTGTGATTAGCAGTACACTTGTATGTGTGGACTAAAATGATATTAAGATTTTGGAGATGTTGTATCTTGTTCTTGGAGATATTGGTATCTAATTGGTTTAGTAGGAGCTTTATTAACAACTATGCACTCATCATGTGGTGATGGATGATCTTCTCTAGTGATGTAGATGGTTAGGAGGGATTCTTAGATGTTATAGCTGAAAAGGAGATATTTCACCTTTCCATGTACACTATTTGAGGACGTGTAACATCTTAGAGCCATGGAGTACTCTCAAATTCTTTGTTTGAGGTGTTGTTGGTGCTTTACAGGTGATGTTGGTTTCAAGTATGCAAGTATTATGTCATGGTACACTATAAATTTGGACCAAATTAATGCAACTTGATAAGGAAAACAATAGAGACTTGCAATTATTGTAATTGCACATCCTTTTCTTTACTAGCTTCCTATAGCTCGTTTATTTCTGCTAGGATATCTGATATATCTTATTTGATTTTCATCAATTTCTATTCCCTATCTTGTAATGCATATTTTTTCATTTGATGATTCCATATCTCTAGCTCTAGGTTTGTTTTGGCCACTTGTATTACTCTCTCTAACTAAACTTCTTTATCTTGCATTTTTTGTTAAATCGGCACTTACAGAACTATATTAGAAACAAGCTCCTTATCTATTTTATCAAAATCTTGTATTGTTCCCTATAGTTTCTTCTCTAATATCTCCTTTTATTTTACATCCTCTTTTAAAACTATGTTTGGATGTTGAATATCCATTGAATTAGCTTATTCTTTTCAAGCCCTACCTTTTTCTCTAAAATCTTTATACTCCTTAAGGCATCTTCAAGACACTTTTGGGTCTGTAGAAGTTATTCTTTTGATTGTAGTTTTTTATTAAGGCCTTCTTTCTCTTCATTCAAATATGATAAAGAGTTCTTAAATCTGGTTTGAATTTGTGAATATTTTCTCTTTCTAATTATAGAACTATGGAAGAGTTGTCATCCATTTCCTTTGTAAGACGAGCACGTTCTAACTCATAGGACTTGGATTGAGACTTGAATCTATCCATTATGGCTCTAGCATCCTATAAATCTTTTTCTTTCTTTTCCATCTTAAGAGAGGGTTTAAAATAATCACGAGTCACTTCCTTTTGATACTCTCCCATTAATTCCACCCTGTCATGAGGTTTAGCCAACTTGAGTTCAATACCAACTACATAGGTATCATCATTTTTAGGAAGCATATATCCCTGAAGCTTGTTTCTTCTATTTGGAATTTAGGAAACCATGATGAACTATTTGCTTTTCTCATCAAAGAGAGAACTTGACATTGAAGTAGCTAATTTATCATCCTTTATGTTCTTCATCTTTTGATCTTTAGCAAGCCTAGCTTGCTTGGTGGCACTGAATTAATTTTGAATCATAGATAGGGATGTGATTTATTTCTAACAAATGGGGCACAAAGAGATAAATCTAAAGTCATATACATGACTATTGACTCTACTTGTGACTCTACTTCGCAGCAAGAAGCCTCAAAGATGTGTGTGTGGGTGAGCCCACTACTTATTCAAGTAAATGGGACACTTTAAGTAATATATGCTCTTTAAACAAGTGAACCTACTATTTTACAATGAGTGAAGATGTTTTCTATAGTGAGGTATCTTCAACCCTACAATGAATTTTACTCAACAAGATCTTGAATCTACAAATGAGTGTCTATGCAACCTAGACCACTCAACATCCCAGATTTCAAATTCCCCTACAATCCACCAAATACAGAGTATGAATCTTCACTATTCCTAAATCATTCTCATGAATCAGGATATGCTAGGCACGACCTAAGAGTTCCTTTCAAATCAACTTCCGAACAACCCCAATACCATTTTAGGAAATCAATCCCCAACTCCTTTCAGTCTGAATGTTGTCTATGCCCACAAATAGTTGTTGAATGATGGAATCTTAATCAACTATGAATGGTCTATTCTCCTTTTTCCTCACTTCTCTTCGATTTTCTCCAAAACTAGTTCCAATCCACACTCCAACACCCTCAGTCCCACACCAGACTCTCTAGCCTAAATGGCTATTTTAGACCAGGGTTAAATGTAAAGGATCAAGAATGGGTTCATGTGATCAGAACAGGTCTTGGAAGGTCTTCTCTAAATCCAAAATTTGTGGATCCATCACTTATCCAATACCATCAATCTATTTGCAGGCTCTGCTACCCGATTCCCTTCCTTACTAGCAAAATCCATCTATGGCAATTAGCCTAGGGCATCAAATTGCATTGCGTGGGTGCATAGTCACTGACTTGGAACATTACATTCAAACTACTTAACAGAAGCTTACATCCCGCATAGGTCTGTGCAAGTTTATTGGCGGGAATATAAGACACATGGCATTTTGGAGGACTGATCTTACACTTCGGGTTCTAGATTGGTAACCACAAATATTTAGATGACTTGTGCAGAGAACCTTCAGACAAGGTTAGACTACCTACATTTTGTTATTGATTCAATCACCTACCAGCATATTACTAACAAAGATGACTAGAAGAAAATGACAATCCACATAATGAACAATAGGAAACATGGAAGATACCTCAAAATTCAAATTTATTACAGAAAATTCTATATAAATGATGAAATGTGCTACTAACCTCAGGTGCTGGATATGCTGCTAGCGTAGGGTCTGGCTCTTCACAATCTGGAATAAGCTTCATTCTTATATCCCTTGGTGTGTAGCTTAGAAGATGGAAATCCTTCGTGCGCTACAACCATTTATATAATTTGCCCGTAAAAATGAAATGAGAATTGAAATGTTTTTTTTTATGTTATATGGTCGTGTTTGTCAATATTTTGACTGACATGGTATTGGTTGAAATTTTGACCAACACGGGCATGGATTTTTAAAAAAATAATTTTTTCCTTCTATAATCCGACCAACCTAAACCTTTTTAATTAATGGTCGATAATTTTTGTAGAAAAATGATGTCAAATGTACTAGTGAAGATTATTATAGTGTCTAAAAGTATTAGAATCTAATACCATGACATTTAATAATGAATATCAAATTTCTTGCCCTATAATATTCTATTCCTATATCATAGTGCTCTGCTCTATTTGTCAAGATGATGAGAAATTAGAAACTTTCATTATATGATCTTGATTAGAACTCCAATTGACATATCTACACTATGACTTCAAGAAAACATAATATTGAATAATTTAATGCATCTTAACAATTATCCATTAGCTATAACTCAAACCTTATTTTCTAAATATTAATGAGAATGTTTCATATCCACATAATACTCATATTTTGCAAACAAATGAATAAACAGTAACAAACTCCTATATACTTCTTTTGACATCAATGACAAATCAATGCCAAAAAACTCCCACTTTTGCATTGATCTCAACATCTTTAGTAATTGCACTCTTACTTCCCCTATCTAAATACATTAGGCCTCATAGAGATCTTTCATGGAAATATGTGCATTCAATAACTATCAAACTAGACCACTGTCAAGGTGATACATGTAAATGTTGTAATTCCTATACATTCTGTAATTGAGAGAAGCATATTGATCTTAATCATTGACAATAAGATTCTTACACTTTTTTATATTCCCATTATGTTGTACATGTATATTTTTTTACACAACTTCCATCATATCAACAACATAACATGATTACTGCACTCATCTTCCCCTTTGACATCAATGACAATGGAAAGAGTTAAGAAATTTAGGGTAACAAAATGTTTATGTGTTTTTTTGTACCTATGTAGTCAGGCTCAAACAAGGAAAATGTTATATATATATAATGAATTCAAACATAACTGCACTAATAAAATCACATAACCTCCAATAAAGCTAAAATAAGTGCACTCAAGGCTTGTTTTATTTTCTCTTTTGGGAGAATGTGGGTGTGTTCTCTGAACACAATAAAATATCCCCAAATTCAAGTTCAAAGCTAGGTAATGAAGCTAATGCACTAATGGAGATAAAATGGCTTTCAAACTAGTATGAAAAACTAGCAACAAGAAATGATCCAAATGAAGATGAAGCTATGAACTATGACATCAAAATGATAATAGAATGAGATGAAAACTATATTAACATGAAATCTAGATGATACAATGTGAAGACATATGCTATTAAATGAACTAACATAATATCACTAAATGCTTAATGAGGTAATTTAAAATAAAATAGCATAATAAATCTAGAATGAACAAGATGAATTTTAAAAAAACTAGCGTTATGATTCTACAATGGAAGATGGATCAAATGCAAGGAGTGAGGGCTCCTATTTAAATATTTTTGAAGTGAAGGTGAGGGATTGGATGAGGTGGAACATATGTGGCATCCACATATGAGCCACATAGGAGACACATGGAAAAAGGAATGGCCATGCAAAAGGTATGAGTTTCTCACACATCTCTGAGCAAACTTTAAAAGTGATAGTTCATTTAAGAGAGGAGACAAAATGGAAGAGTGGGAGAGGCTCAACATTGCTCACACATGTGTGACAAAATCCCAAAGAGAGAAGAGGGAACCAACATGTAAGAGTGTAGGTGGCCATTTATGGAAGGTGGTTGGCCACCTTGGAAAGAGTTTCTCACACGTGTGAGAAACTCATTAGGCTTAATGAAGTTAGGAATCACGTGGATTAGTGATCTAATCAAAGATTAATTCAAATATGATACACTTAGTGTGTGAGGTGATGGGTGTAAGATAGGTTTTAGGTAGGATTTAGATTTAGATTAATTTAAATCATAGTTTAGAAGAATAGGATATAATGGAGGAATTCAATAAATAGAGATTTAATCAAAAAGAGATTTATGGGGTAAATGTAGTAAATAAAATTTAATAAATGAAGGAGAATGTATTTAAATTAAATTTAAATACATTAGGTAATGAACCTATTTAATTAAATAAGTAGGTGAACTTGACAAATATGATTAATTAATCAAAATTAACTATAATTTCAAGGGGAATATTAATTAAATTAAATTTAATTAATAAATGTGTTGTGGGATATTTTTAGACATCTACATTTTTTCCCTCTTTTATGTGGTGTTGAAGATGACATTTCATCAAAGAAAAGAACATAAGATGCTCGAGAAAAGAAAAAAAAAAGAGGCCTGGGGTCCTATCAAAGTGAGGATGGTGAGAGATCGTGCCTCCTCAAGAAAATAACATAAAAAATAAATGTTATGGAATTTTCTCAAAAAAAGATAGAAGGGAGGAAAAAGAATAAATAAAAGGGAGGAGGGAGAAATTTTCATGACCATCAGGGTGGTGGGAGAAAACTATGTGGAAAATGGGGAACAGGGCGAGAAATGGGCTTATAGGGGGGCTATAAATAGGGCTAAAGGGCCCTATAATAGGTCACTTTCAACACACATAGTACAAATCTTAGATATTTGAGAGAGACCATGGCCAACAAATGAGAGAAGTAGCCAAGAGAGCATGTACAAGTCTACAAGAGGCCGACAGAATGGGACCCATTAGTGAGTACTAAGGACCTACCCTTGTACTTTCATTTCTTTTAATGTGCATTTATTAGGGGGTTGTATGACCATTTACATTAATGTAATGTTCTTGGGGCAAAGATGATGATCGAACAATCAATGTCTTTGCAGATAGAAATATTCAAGTGGAGATGTTGATCACTAGATAAACATCTTTGTAGACAAGAAAGAAGGGACTATGGAGTCAGGAGACTCGAGACCAAATTAATATCTTTATGGGTTGGTATCTATGCCAATCTAGATCTCCAATAGGAAATCAATGTCTTTGTCGATAAAGGAAATGGGTACTAGTTAGAGTTATGAGATGCTTCCTAGGGGGTTTAGGGTAGACTTAGGATAGACCAAGGACATGATACACCAATTAGGATCAGGTTTGGGAAGAATAGATAAGGTTTAAGGTTGACTAGCACAAGTTTGAATGGAAGTAGGAACATGAGCCACCATTGGAATCCAGGGAGCATTGGCTCGACATGATGGTATTGTAGGACCTACTGAGCATGATGGAGCTCAGGATTGTAACACTCTATAGGTTGGACCATATACATGAGTATCCTAGTATTTGAGTGCACAATAAACTCATGAATACATTTGTAGAGAGGTTTCATAGCGATACCTCTAGCTTCCACCTTCCCATTAGAGAGACACCAATGACATTGATATATGTGTAGAGGATTTACCAAGTGTCGATTAGGGCATGATCCCATAGTAGATTATGGAGGGTTCATAGTACTATAAGGAGGTTTGTTTTAGGAAGGTGATGGCCACCCTACCATGAGACATGACAAGGATGTCATAGAAGTAGTTAGTTGATGCAAGATTACTATGACTAGAACTCTACTTGGCATATTGATTAGGGGGGATGTTACCAAATTTGGAAAGGCATTAGTTTTCTCATGGATGGGTGAGACTATTGAGCTAGATGTTGGAGGAGGAGGGTGTTTTTTACTACTAGCGATACACTATCCTCAAGAATTTGTATCATGATATACACATATTCATATATTGAGGTGGTAGGAACCTTAGGATATGAGTGTCACTATTTCTTGAGTGGGCCTGGAAGAATATTGTTGTTATCAGGCTGATCAAGACATGAGAGAATAGATGACCGTATGAGCCTTATTCTAGTAGATACATTGCATTTGGTATTTATGAGTGGGCAGGAAATGATACCAAATGAGGCTATTGGACAAGATCCTAGTGTTTGAGTGGACACCTTTCATATATTACAAGCCATGGGGGCTCTAATATGTTCAACACCAGAAAGAGGATGGTAGAAAGGATGTCTACTATCTATAATTCATCCATAGGGACTATTGGTTGTTAGGTAGGACCATTTACATGATCTCAAGGTACCATCCCTCATGGGTCATGTGACATTTTGGTGTAGAGCATGATGTAGTACTTAACATTTTTCCTCAACTACACATGACACGAGAGGTAATACTTTAAGGATTCAATTTTAATCGAGTGTAGGAATAGTCTATTTGGAGTTATATGGAGCCCATCCCATCATAGAGAGGGTAAGATATAGTAGATGCATGAATGACTACATCATACGTAGCATGGTGGGCTTCTCATCGGCTAGTCAGACTCACTAATCCAAGGTAGGGGGTAGCAAATAAGAAGCCTAGACTAGATGTGGACATGTATGAGGGGGGATGATGGAGGAAGAGATGGGGATGGAGGATATGAAAGAGACAAGAGGGTGCACTGATAGAGGGGACTCATGGCTAGGAAAAGGGTATAGGTATAGGGAGGCATATAGGTACGACCTCCATAATAGGTACAAGATCAAGGAGGGACACAAGTATAGGGAAAGGGGTAGGTATAGGCATGGGTACCACTAGTTGCATATCCAATAGCACCACTAGAATCACAAGTACATCCACCACCAAGGATGGTTACATGGGTAGTGCATGATTCCCTATAGAGGGGACATGACAATACCAAGAGGGATAGGGATCAGATCAGGAAAAATCTATAGAGGACTCAAAGAGCTAGAGATAGAGAGAAGTAATTATTCCATCACTCATACTAAGAGATATAGCCTATGGGAATAGGTGACATGACTATAGGGGAAGCTCTATGATGTAGAGCATACTCAGAGTGCTAATCTTAATAAAACATTAGGAGACCTTTAGAGGAGGGTTGATTCTAGCGAGTTTGGATAGCATGGAGGTGGAGGGAGGTGTAGAGGAGGATCTATAGGAGTATTTATGAATACACACTACGAAGAGGGTTTATTGGAAGGGGTTTATAAAGACCTATAGGGTAGAGCAATATATCACTCAATAGGAAGTGATAGCCCCAAGTATAGCATGGGTGATGGGTAATTCCTTTATAGAAAATTGGAGAGAGGCTCGGACATTGAGGGAGATAGATTATTACCATAAGTTATTCTTTGATGTTATTCTAGAGGCTCCGTGAACTCTAGCCTATTCAGAGAGAACACAAATGCAAACATCAAGAGGGACATAATAGGAATCAGTGGGAATGCCACCTAGACCACCTAGAGGTAGAGATGGAGGGGGGCCATCCCAGCCAACAATATCAGGACCTCTCGATCACCTTGACACACATTTTTTTATTTTGAGATGAACTATACAGTGACATTATATGCATGATGATTTATTTTTTATGTGCTTTTTGATGGAAATTTATATGATCCTACATGATGTGACACTTTTATGGACTTTTTATGCATATTTGATAGACTCTTATGGAAATTTATTCTTTCATGATCTATATGATGCAATTGATTTTATGTGATGCGTGTAATGATGTATGGATGTATTTATGTTTATGTATGACTTCTATAATGCGTGTGTTTATAAGACTAATGCTTATGATGTAGGATGTGTGTGTAATGTGATGCATACTATATTACATGATTATGATGATGATCCTAACATTTATGATCCAAGACTGCATGGATGGTGTATATGATATGAGATCCATGTGATGCTATATGGATGTGATGATATGATGTATATGAGAGATGAATATGATATTAATTATGTGATTTATGCATGTGATATTATATGATCTAATTTATGTAAAATGCATATATGATGGATATTTAAATACTTATGATGTGATGGATATGTAAGATGTAAATGTTAATGATTAATGACATAGATGGATCAAATAAATGTAAGTGAACTAATGATTAATGATAAGATGATAATAAATATATAAAAGGATCTAATGAAATGTATGGACTTAATGATACTAATAATAAACCTAAGTGATATATTTAAATGAACATCAAATGAACCTAATGAAATGGGTATTAGTAATAATGAGAAATACAATATGCAACTAATATGTTTGTAGTGAATGCAATTAACTAATGAAATGCAATGGACTAAACAAATGCAATGAAATGTGAAATACAATTAATGTAATATAACCATACAACTAAAGAAATTAAATGAAATGTAACTAATGCAAGATAATCACATAATTAAATGTCATTAAGATGAAATGCAATGTAATAAAATTAACATTGTAATGTAATGAACTAGTGAAATGCAACGTAATGCAGTATGACCATGTAACTTAAGGAAATTAAGATGAAATACAAATAATGCAGGATAATCATGTAATTGAATGCAATGTGTGAATACAACTAAGACCTCTAAATGGAACATGTTTTTGTGTGTATCAAGAAAATTGGTAAGGACCTTTAGCTAGCCGAGTTGGGGCGTAACTAAATAAATAGGATCCTCACAATGTAAAATGAAAAATACAAAATGAGCCTAAAAAAATGTAGCTAACTAAAATGAAAGGGGGATTTTTTAGGGATTATATCATGTTGATGTTGGAGAGCATACCCTGGTTTGACTTTTCAAAAGGAGGTATGCATCACATGTTAGACAACATAGATCACATGGTTCCTTTGTGTAGACTAGGCTCTCAGAAAGACAAGGTAGATTTAGGAACATAAATGTAGATTAACAATCATAGTGGAACTAGTGCAGTGACAATCATGAGGAGTTTGTATCACACCCAAGTCTTGATTAGGGACTTGGTTGGTGTAGCATCACCCAAGGTTTGGTTCATCCAATCCATCTTTTCTTTTGTTTGTATCCATCTTTGGAAAGTGTATGATTTTCCTAAGGTGATGTTGACCAAAGTGTGAGATCTAATAGGGATTAGAGGTCCAATGAGATCTTATGTCTTAGGTCTTGAGACTATGTGTTAGAGTCTCTTTCTTGGTTAATTATTGTTAGGTGATACCACTATGATGTCATAGGACTTAGGGTGTGTGAGAAGTTAGATTTGAGTCTCATATAGAGTCTAGAACTCTATAGGACCTAACCAAGGTCTTTCATTTGTAAGATTGTAAAAAGTTGTAAAAATGTTGTAAAAGTTGCATAACAACTTTTGTAACTTCTCAAAGTTTCATGGAAAAAAGTTGTCTAGATACCCTAAATCGGCCTAGGAGTTCCCTAAAGAAAACCTAAGACAAAAATTAGACTATTTAAGGTTTTCTTGGACCAAATCCTGATGTTGGAGATTCTTGTGTACAGAGATATCATTCTGGAAGTGTGAGCAGTGTGTGGAAGTTTGATTTACCTTTGTAAATAGTGAATAGAAGAAGAATGTTTTGATTTTAATAATGGATTTTGATTAATGGAATTCTTAAATTAGTGTGTTTCATTGTAGTTTGTGCCATTAGATTAGGGATTTTTGTTCATTTCTTTTTTCTTTCTTAAATTTTTTTATTTTCGTTGTTCACTGGTTCAAACCAAGAGGGTGTAAGAAAATAGGGATCTAACTCATTATCCCATTGTTCAATCTATACGGCCTCTTGGGGATAGTGATTACACTACATGTATGTAACTTCTACATGAGCATGGGCCCTGTAAATATTTCCAAGCATTTATGCAATCTTTCCCTAGTTGAGCCTATGGTGAGCCCGGCTAGGAGAGACCTTTAGAGGAGGGTTGATTCTAGAAAGTTTGGATAGGTCATTGATATCATAGAGGTAAAGGGAGGTGTAGAGGATAATCTATAGGAGTAGTTATGAATACATATTTCATAGAGGGATGAGTGAAATGGGTGCATAGAGACCTATAAGGTAGAGCAAGAGATCACTCAATAGGAAGTGACAACCCAACTCAAAATGAAGAGGGTAGGACCATGTAAGATTATGGTCAAGTATGGAGCCACTGCCTACAAGGTAGACCTTCCTCAAGATCTATTCATCTCACCATTCTTCAACATTGCAGACCTGGTCAAATACATGGGACCATTGACTGAGATTAGTCAGAACAATCAGGAGGTACTTTCAGATGTCAATACAGTGGCCATACCTCCTAAGACCAAGCCTCAAGCAGAGAGGATATTATAGTCTAGAGTGAAGAAGAAGACTAGACACAGGGTCTACATGGAACACCTAGTACAGTGGAAGGATCACCCTGAATCTGAAGCCACTTGGGTGGAAGAAATCAATTTCAAACAGTTGGGAACTGATCCCTCTCTCATATCCCCTATTGTGCCTTAAGCTATTTTGTGTAGAGTAGGAGCATGGTGCATGAGAACCCAAGGGTTGGTTCATCCAATCCATATTTTCTTTTGTTTTTAGCCATCTTTGGAAAGTCTATGATTTTCCTAAGGTCATGTTGACCAAAGTGTGAGATCCAATAGGGATTAGAGGTCCAATGAGGTCATATGTCTTAGGTCTTGAGACTAATGTGTTAGAGTCTCTTTCTTGGTTAATTTTTGTTAGGTGATGTTACTATGATGTCATAGGACTTAGGGTGTGTGAGAATTTTTATTTGAGTCTCATATAGATTCTAGAACTCTATAGGACCTAACAAAGGTCTTTGGTTTGTAAGATTGTAAAAATATTGTAAAAGTTGCATAGCAATTTTTGCAACTTCTCAAAGTTGCTCAAAAAAAAGTTGTCCAGATGCCCTAAATCAGCCTAGGAGTGCCCTAAAGACAACCTAAGACAAACCTTGGAGTATTTAAGGTTTTCTTTGACCAAATCCTGAGGTTGGAGATTCCTGTGTACGAACATAGATATGGGACAAGGTGGAGAAATTTACAAATAGATGGGGTGAATGGAGGGATTGTGAACCTAATAGCTGATGGTGGATAGAAATTTTCTACACATAGTTCCTAAGGAAGGTTTCACCATGGTAATTTTCCAAGGCACTTGATTGCCAAGGTTTTACCATTGGACACTTATTTCTCTTTAATTTTTTAAAATTTTATTTTTTGCATTTTTTTTTATTTTTTAAAATTTATTTTTGGTAAATTTTTTTATTTAACAAGAGAAACTCCCTGATATGCTATGCATAAAAGTGTTTCAAATTTAGGATTTTAAAAAGATTAGGGATAGGGTCTCCTTCTAGTGTTGCAATTTGATAGGATCTATATCCAAACTTAGTTGTAACCATAAATGGCCCCAACTAATTAGGCTCAAACCTTCCTTTATTTTCACAATTTTCAAGGTTCTTTATGTTGTGCTATAGGACAAGATCACTAAATTCAAACTCATAAGGTTTTATATTCTTATTTAATTATAGGTGTGGGTGATTTTGATACACACGGAGGTGGTTTAGGGAATTTAGGTGACATTTATCAAGGAGATAAAGATCTTGCAAGTGAGCCATTTAGTATTCTTCATCAGATAATATATTTTTTTGGTAGATTCTAAGGGAAGGAATCATGATCTCAATGGGGAAAACAACCTCAGTACCATAAACAAGGGAAAATAGAGTGGCTTTGGTGAGAGAGAAGATGGAAGTATGGTACGCCCAAAGGACAAGATTTGACTAGAGCTAGAAATCATGACCAGTATCATCAACTATCTTCTTGAGGATTTTCAAGATGGGTTTATTAGTAGCCTCTTCTTGACCATTACCTTGTGGGAAGTACTTGGAGGAGAAATGATGGGTAATGTCAAACTTCTTACATAGCTATGTGAAATCCTTATTTTTGAAAGGGGATCCATTATTAGTAATGATATCCTGAGGAATTCCATGGTGACAGATAAGGTAATTCAAGATGAACTCTAAAATCTATTATCTAGTAATGTAAGTAAGGGGGATGGCTTTGACTCATTTAGTAAAATACTCAATAGAGGAAATGATGTATTTATAGCCATTAGAGGAATTGGGAAATATATGGCCAACAAGGTCAAGTCCTCAGTGAGAGAAATGCCAAGGTGTGATGGTGGGTTGAAGGGCTTTAGGAGGGTGTGTGTATCAAATCACCATACTATTGACAAGGTACACATCTCTTCACATAGTGATAGGAATCCTAATCCATGTTCAGTCAATAGTAAATTGTACACAACAAATTTTTTGCAAGAGTGAGTCCACTAGAGTGAGACCTATAGATTCCTTGATGAACCTCTTCTAATGTCTTTTTAGCTTCATTTGATCTAAGAAATTTAAGGAGGGTTCCATAAAAATATTCCAAAAGATAGTATCACCAAGGGTAGTGTATCGAGAGGTGCAAAGAATTAAGTTCTTACATTGGTTAGGTGTGAGGTGAAGAAGTATGATCTCATCATGGAGGTAGGAGTAAATTTCTTGGTACCAAGGAGAATTGGGACCAACAATATTACACACCATTCCAGATTATGGCATGTCATAGACATGGACCATAAGGTTCTCAACAAGAAATTTTCACTAAGGAGTGTGTTCTTGCATAGACATTAGAGATTCTAGGGATCTATTAAAATACAATCTCTTTGAAGTGTTGTTCCAGATTATCTACCATTCTGTGATATGAAAGAAATTTATCATCCTTTGTCTGATATTCATCATTAACTTTCTTGACAACCAGCTGAGAGTCATTGAAGGCAAGTAGATTAGTGATCTTCCATTAGATAGATAAATGAAGTCTTGTCACCAAGGCATTGTATTCTACAATTTTTTTTGTATATGTAAATGTCAACTTATAGGATTTAGGGATAAGGTCTCCCTATAGTGTCACAAACAAGACTCTTTCCCTTGATCCTTTTTTTTTTAAGATTCATCAAAATATAGTTTCCATTGTATACTCATGGTGATAGTAATGATGGATACATATAGAAAATTTGCAACTACAGGATGGTCTCCTGAAATAGGGGATTGTGCTAACTAGTCTTCAATCACTTTTCCCTTGATAGATTTTTTGTCTACATACACAATTTTGAATTCACTTAGGATCATGACCTACATAGCAACACAACTAGTAAGAGAAGATTTAGATAATAGGTATTTCAATGGATCGATATTTTTGATAGTTTGATTTTTTAGTTAAGAATGTAATGATGGATTTTATGCATGTAGAAGAAAATGTCCAAGCATCCTGGTTCAATAGTTGTGTAGTTCAAATCATAAATGACTAGTGTTCTACTCCAGTAGTAGATTAATCATTCTTTTCCATTATCATCTAGTTGTGCTAAGAGAGTACCTTGCGCAATAGTAGTGGTGGAGATGTATAGAATCAAAGGTTGGTCTACGATAGGTAGGACTAGCATTGGTGGGTTAGCTAAATATTTTTTGAGTTATTCAAATACTTTCTAACATAAGCAATCCCATGTGAACTTGACATCTTTTTGTAGGAGGTGAGAGAAAGGATGGATCTTATCTACTAGACATGACACAAATATACGGATGTACTAAAGTCTTCCTTGTAGGTTGCAGAGCTATTTTAGTTTCTTGGGAGGAATCATCTCTAAGATGGCTTTCACCTTCTTTGGATTTACTTGAATTATTTTGTAAGATATAATGTAGACTAACAAATTTCTTGATTGTACACCAGAGACACACTTCTTAGTATTCAATCAAACCTTGTATTTCTCTAATTTTTCAAATATTGTCATGAGGATGGAAATATTTGATTCTCTTGTCTTTTATTTTCCTAGGATTCCATCAATATAGTCCTCCATGATATCATGTAGAAGGTCATGAAATGTAGTCATCACAGAACATTGATAGGTGGCTCTAGCATTCTTAAGTCCAAAGGATATGACTTGGTAAGAAAAGGTACCCCAAGGTGTAGTGAAGGTTATCTTTGATTGATCTTCTACTGTAACTCTAATCTAATTATAACTGGAAAATCCAATTGTAAGTGATAATATCTCATGTTCTACTGTCAAATCCACTATAATGTCTATGTTGGGTAGTGGAAACTCATCCTTTAGGTATGCTAGGTTTAAGTATCTAAAGCCTTAATAGATATGAATGCTACCAGTGGCCTTACCTACTGGTACAGTATTGGATATCTCAGGATAGTCTATAGTTCTGATAAATTCATTATTGAGAATCTTTTGTAACTCTACTTTTACTAATAGTGCCACTTGTGGATGCATCATGTGTAGCTTTGTTTTGATACTTTTAATACCAACACCAAATGACCCATATAATCCCTCTAGAGGTTCAATCTCCTGGTCCACTTGTCCAACCCAACTACCAAGTAACACTTACCAAGATAAACAAAGTTCTTGGTGCTTTCCTTCCTTCATGCTCTCACTGACCCTTAATGCCCTTTAAGGGTTCACCACCTCCAAAATAACATGGAATCTTGTAGAGGTGAGGAGGTTCTTGTACATGTCTTTTTTAGTTCATTTTGAGGTCTTAAAGGTCTTACTTCCATTCTATGTCTTATCAATCTCATAGATCCTTCTCAAAATAGGGCTATAAGGAAGAGCCCCAATTAGGCCTCCTATTCCAGGAAAATAGGGATTTTCTCTGAATTTCTTCCAAAGAACCCTTAACTCAATTGTGGATTATTATTTCAATACCCAACCTCTCAAGGATTTTGTATATTTTAGGGTTTCATCTTTCCGTACAATCCCCTAACCAAAAATAGGTGTTTTGGGAGGGTTTTAGGCATTCTTTGATTGCATAGTTTGTCTTCAAGATTTGGGTGACCAAATGGATTGGTGGAACCCTATCCCTTCATAAAGTTCTTGAAAAATAACTTTCCTTTGACCTCCAATAACTAATTTGTAACTTCATACACACCTCTACACGTTACAACCATTTTGTCTCAGTCTCTCCTAGATGAGTTCACCATAGGCTCACCTAGGGAAAGACTACATAAATGATTGGAAAGATTTCAAGGGCCCATGCTCTTGTAAAATTTCTATACATGGAGTTTACTCACTATACCCAAGAGGTCATACAAATTGAATAATGGGATAGTGAGTTAGATCACTATTTTCTTACACCCTTCTGGTTTGAACTAGCGAACAGGGAGAATCAAAAGATTTAAGAAAGAACAAAGAAATGAATAGAAATCCCTAATCTAATGGCACACACTACAAGAAAACACACTAATTTAAGAACTCCATTAATCACAATCCATTGTTCAACTCACAACATTCTTCTTATATTCATTGTTTACAAATCTAAATCAAACTTCCACACATTGTTCACACTTCCAGAATGATATCTTCGTACACAAGAATCTCCAACCTTAGTATTTGGTCCAATAAAACCTTAAATACTCAAATTTTTGTCTTAGGTTGGCTTTAGGGAACTCCTAGGCCAATTTAGGGCTTATGGACAATGTTTTTCTGAGAAACTTTGAGAAGTTGCAAAAGTTGCTATGCAACTTTTACAACATTTTTACAACTTTTTACAATCTTACAAACTAAAGACCTTTGTCAGGTCCTATAGAGATCTAGACTCTATATGAGACTCAAATCTAGCTTCTCACACACCCTAAGTCCTATGACATCATAGTGACATAACCTAACAATAATTAACCAACAAAGAGACTCTAACACATTAGTCTCAAGACCTAAGACATTGGACCTCATTGGACCTCTAATCCCTATTGGATCTCACACTTTGGTCAACATGACCCTAGAAAAATTACACACTTTCCAAAGATGGATACAAACAAAAGAAAAGATGGATTGGATGAACCAACCCTTGGGTACTCATGCACCATGCTCCCCCTCTACACAAAAGAACTTAGGCAGAATAGGGGATATGAGAGAAGGATCAATTCCCAACTATTTGAAATTGATTCTTCCACCCAAGTGGCTTGAAATTAAGGGTGATCCTTCCACTATAATAGGTGTTCCATGTAGACCTTGTATCTAGTCTTCTTCTTTACTCTAGACTCCAATATCCTCTCTGCTTGAGGCTTGGTCTTAGGAGGTATGACCACTGTATTGACATCTAAAAGTACCTTGTGATTGTTCTAACTAATCTCATTCAAAGGTCCCTTGTATTTGACCAGGTCTACAATGTTGAAAATTGGTGAGATGGCTAGATCTTGAGGAAGGTCTACCTTGTAGACATTGGTTCCATACTTGAGCATAATCTTACATGGTCCTATCCTCTTCATTTTGAGTCAGGTTGTCACTTCCTATTGAGTGATCTCTTTCTCTACCCTATAGGTCTCTATGCACCCCTTGCACTCATCCCTCTCCACAATATGTATTCATAACTACTCCTATAGATCATCCTCTACACCTCCCTCCACCTCCATGATATCAATGACTTATCCAAACTCACTAGAATCAACCCTCCTCTAAAGGTATCCTAAGGATAGGGAAAAAATGGTGAGCCCGGCTAGGAGAGTCTTTCCCAAGGACAAAGAAAAAATCCATTGATTCCATTTCTACTCTATCTTCCTTACCTCGGCAAGATGAAGAGTTTTTCTACAAGTTCTTTTTGGAAGAACTCCATTACCCAGCCTACAACTCACCTAATTCTCAAATAATTTGTACCATCTTAGGACAAGATTCCTCATGATATATCCATGTCTACTCTTACGTCTATGACTGATTTATATCTATTAACTTAACCAAAAATGAAAGAAGACACCTTATTTGCAACTCATCGTGGTATGTCATCATTGCTAATGACCTATATAGGAGAGGTTTAGGGAAAAATATTCTTAGGTGTTTATAAAAAGAGGAGTCTAAACATGTGTTAATGGAAGCTCATGTGGGCATATGTGGATCTCATTTGAATGGTCTGACCTTAGCTTGCAAACTGCTGAGAGATGGATACTATTGGCCAAACATGGAAAAAGAGGCAACAACATACTCAAGAGGTTGCAACAAATGTCAGCTACATGGAAATATCATACATGCTCCACCTAGGGAACTTATTCCTTTTATTACACATTGGCCCTTCCAATAATGGGCATTTGATCTCATCAGGCAAATATATCTATCCTCCTCAAATGGACACAAATACATTATAACAGCCACAAAATACTTCACCAAGTGGGTTGAAGAAGTCCCACTCACTATTGCAATAGGAAAATAGGTGGCTCTATTTATTTTGAATTACATTATCTGTTGATATGGTATCCCTTCTTCCATCATAACTGATAAGGGAGGCATATTTAAGAATAGTGATATTTCTGAGCTCTGTAAAAAATTCAAGATCAAACAACATTGTTCTTCAATCTACTACCCACAAGCTGATAGCCAGGCTGAAGCCTCCAGTAAAAATTTTCTCAAAATCTCGCATCGTACTGTTAGTAAGTCAAGAAAAGATTGGCACTTGCAGCTTAATCCAGCATTATGGGCTTACTACACCAAGATTAGAACACCTACTGGAGAAAAACCTTTGGCTCTAGTGTATGGTATATAAGCAATTTTTACTGGATTTTATGAGTAAACAACCCACAACTCCCAAGAACACCTACATGCAAACACCTATCACAGAAAGAGAGAGAAGCAAGAAGCTAGAGAGGCTTGAACGCATGGATCCATGAAAGAGGAGACATTCTTGATGTGCAAAAACAAAATTTTCAATTCAATAAAATGAATATTTCTTAATAAGATTACAAGAGAGATCAATCCTTATAAAGGGAGATCTGAAACCCTAAAAGGGTGAACAAACCTAGGTTGCATGATAATAATTAATAAAGCAATTAATTATTATATGCCTAAAGTTTAGCTTAAGTAGAAAGAGATAATAAGTGACTTAATAATTAAATCAATATGATTTAATTAATAAGTAAACACTTTATTACTCTAACACCCCCCCTTAAGATAACCTTTGGGAGAAGATAAAAACTTAGAAAGAACTACTAAAAGAAAATGGGTCCCAGCAACAAAAGGCCTAATCAGGTACCCAAGTATAAAAGAGAGTCTTTGTAAAGAGGAGAAATAGAGAAAACCACATGGGGAAAAATCTACTCCTAAAAGAGACAAATACTAATTTTAAGGATTGAAGAAGCCTCCAAAACTAGGAATGTTCCAGAAAATAGGAACAAGGATGAACATGTAAAACATCATTGAACCAAGAAGCTACAAACTCTGTCAAGAAGTAACTGATGATCTAAAGATACTCCACTAAAATATGATCAAGTAGAGAAGATTATAATCTACATGAGTGCCCTCAAATGATACTACTCGAATCAGGAGGCAAACAAAGGCAAACAACTGAAGTCAAAGATACAAAATAATATAATCTGCACGAGTTCCCTCAAATGACACTACTTGAATCAGGAAGCAAATAAAGGAAAACACCTCAACTCAAAAATACAGATGGCATAAAAACACCATAGTCTGAAGAGCTTATCAATCAAAGCTGGAAGAGTGCATCCAAAAATAGGAAAGAGAAGAGTGTCCATATGGTAAATGATCCATCTCACCAGAATACATAGGTACCCATCCACTGCATTCATCTATTACATAGAATCAAATACTGAATACATAGCTCACACTATCCATCCAAGGAAGTAGTAGAACCGATAGTAGAAACCCCCCCCCCCCAATGCTGACAAGGGAGTAATGACAAGTACACTAAAAAGATTGTCCAATATGAACTGCATGATGAAGAAGAATCTGAAACATCGAAGGTGTAGAGAGAGTACAAACACATATAGAGATACCTGAGGCTAATGTCATTAGAGGAATACTCACATGACAAAAGTAGATGGAAAATAAAGACAAACATCAAACCCCCTTGGCACTTTATAATGGAGTGCAATTACATAGAGCACGAACATGTGCAACATCTCATACATGCAATAGATAGGCACTTTGTCTCAGTACATGTGCATAAAAGAATGCTACAAAAGTGAAGTATACATTGCTCAAATAAGAGAAAATCCTATTGAAACAAAAGAACAGCCAAAGATGAGCCATCCCTCAAAGGGAAGAGATCCCAGGACCTGAAACATCCAAGATATCCAATAGATTGCAAAAATGCAACAAACTAATTAAAATATACTTGGAGTAGAATTTGGAAAAATGACTCATAGCACTGGAAAGGTCTCAAAACAAGTTTTCCAACAATATATCGTTTGCCCAAAAATAGAGTCTGGATGCACAAGATAGAGATCCTAAAGTGAAAAACTGAACATATGGATTTGAAAGTAATCAAAATACCATCAAAAAAGAATAATAAGAAATTAAAACCTCTAGATCTGGATAGAGCTCAAAATCATCTTTCCAACGGTATCTCGTTCGCCCAATTTTGACACTGTATGCTTAAGTTATGAGCAAAATATGAACTATTGCGTTGGAGGGCCATGATGCAAATGATGTTGATGCATGCTGATGTCAAAAAATGATGAGCTTAAATTTGATGGCCAAATGACCATCACTGCCCCAAAAAAATAATTTTTTTCTTTCAAAATCACATGTGCACCTCACGATATGTGCCAAGTCGTATAGCTTTTTCCTCAATTTGTGTGCTAAGGCATGTGATTTTTGCCTCAATGTGTGCGCCAGGGTAATAAAAAAATTTGTCTTGATTTGTGTGCCAATTCCATATAATGTTTGCCTTGATTTGTGTGCCAAGGTCGTACGGCCTAGCATGTAAAAAAAATTTCCTCGGAATGCAATGACATCTGAATCGAATATACCTTGTATCAAAATGGGGGTGTTTGGCCCCTGTGAGCTCAACAATGAGGTATGTTTGAGCCAAAAATGCTCCAAAATACCTGTGACTACCTTGGGATCCATGCTGGGGCTAGTTGCAAAAAATAAATTACCACAGATTCCAACTTTATCCAAAATGGACAAACTTTATATGGATCTAGGGGTTCTTGGATGCTCTGAACGCAACCATGAGGTCTTTTTGAAGCCAAGATGACCAAAAAGAGAGGTCCCCCCATATTCAACAAAAAATCCTATAAAACTACAGATCTAATGAACACGGTCGAATCTCTCAAGAAGAGGACAGAGGCAACCAAATCTAAAGCTCTGATACCATATTGGAGTTGATGAGTAAACAACCCGCAACTCCCAAGAATAGTTGCATGCAAACACCTATCACAGAAAGAGAGAGAAGCAAGAAGCTAGAGAGGTCTAAACGCATGGATCCATGAAAGAGGAGACATTCTTGATCTGCAAAAATTAAAGTTGCAAATTCAATAAAATGAATATTTATCAATAATATTATAGAGATCAATCCTTATAAAAGGACATCTGAAACCCTAAAAGGGTGAACAAACCTAGGTTGCATGATAATAATTAATAAATCAATTAATTATTATATACCTAAAGTTTAGCTTAAGTAGAAAGAGATAATAAGTGACTTAATAATTAAATCAATATGATTTAATTAATAAGTAAACACTTTACTACCCTAACATTTTTACCCATTAAAGTATAACTCCCATCTCTGAGGGTTTCTTTACCTCGGCTGATACCTGATGATGATTACAAAATATCTAGATTGCAAGAGTAAGAACTATTGGACAAATGTCATCAAGTGGTGTTTGATCACCTGAGAGTATATCAAAAGAGAATCTTAAGAGGGTACAATAAAAAGGTGAAACCATGAGAACTTCGAGAGGATGACCCTATGTTGACGGAAAATCCTCACAACTAGTCACACTAAGAATAGAAGGGGAATTTTGAGCCTAACTGGTTGGGTCCTTACATTATCACTACAACATTTGGCTCTAGCACCTATCAGCTCTTGACACCAGAAGGAGAACAACTTCAGGACCCCATCAACACACTCCATCTGAAGAAGTTCTACACCTGAGCATTCTCTGTATCTAGCAGCATGTACATAGCTAAAATGATCCTAAAAAATAATCATAAAAATTGTAAAAAAGTCCTAAAAAAAGATCATCTTAGTGAAAAACTAGCAAATAGGCACTTTGATGCATCAAACAAAAAAATCAAAATATGAAAAATACAAAAAAATCAAAAGAGACAAAAAAATTGAAAAATGATAAAAGTATCTTGGTGAAAACCTAGTAAACAAGAACCTTGGTAGCAAAAATAGCATATCTTCCAAGTAGGTGAAAACCTTGTAAAAAGGTGCCTCTTGTACTCAAGCACTCCATCTATCAACACAAGTCTTGGCATCCTTCATTTGCTTCAGTTTGTACATAGCTTTCAGTCACTTTCATGAAAAAATAGTTGTTTCACGCAACATTTCCATGGATTGGAATCGGTCTTTATCTTTGTCTTAGGACATTCAAGTCTTTCTAGGGGGTATTTTTTCTTCTACGACAATTAGTCATCCAAAGTGAATCAATGTCATTTTTCTAAAAACTACTAAACAGTTAATCACTGACACACATTGGTGTTTCTCAATACCCCACAATGTCACGACATCAATAAAGAGTGTTTCTTAACACTTATCAGATAATCTTAAGTCACAAGCCAAATGAAAAATAAATAAGAACAATCAAACAGTGTTCCTTAACACTACACATTGCAACAAGTTGGAATGCAAAACACAATTAACACAAAACTTTCTAAATTGATGTTGATCACATCTCTATTGCAACTTGACGATGTATAAACAACTAGAGAAGCGATAAATATGGTGAATTTTCTTGGTGTGATGTTTTTTATCATTTGATTTATTAGTTATCCCTTTTTATGCAACTCAATGATCTAACTAGAGGAACACACACTAGAGGCATAATCATTTTCTTTATTTTATGCTTGTCAATGTGGTTTCGATGATCCTAAACTGTCCAATAAATTTGGTGTCTATGGTAAGAGCCTCCATCTTAATTTGAATGCTACACATACCTCGACTCTTTTTACATGATTAATAAGATGAGGTTGAAACTATCTCCTTGTTTATTATTTTGTTTGTTATACAAAAACCATTCAGGTCATCCTGGCCTCTTATGCCTTGATGCTTATGGTTACTTTCTATAGCAACTGAAAATGATGCTAAGGTCATCTCAGCTTTTATGCCTCGGTGCTTGCTTTAGTTTCCAACATTTCTCCAACATAGGTCATATTCATATTCTCATGGTCATAGTGGCACCAGTGAGAATTATATTAGCTACGAGGTCCCACAAATGCTCAATGATGAAAATTTTCAAAGAAAAATATAATGACTAATTCCTAGGGTGCATTTCATGTTACTATTCCATTTTACATTTGGACAACATTAGTCTTTTTCCAACAATGTCTCCTGCATGGAATGTGAGGCCTACGAACAAACCAATCATCCTTTTCTCTCATCAAGTGATCAACTGTGTCATCAGAGATATGATTGAGTACCTATATATCAATGAGATAATTTCTTGCAAAGTGATGTAAGAAACCATTGTATATATCAACATATCTCATATATCTATTTGCATATCAATATATAACCATTAAATCAATTGCATAACCATTTAAATCCATCATCCATGGCATAATCCATTGCATATCCATTTAGAAACCATTGCATACATAAACATAATTACATCCATTTCATAATACATTTGAATCCACTACATTATCATTACATTTTCATTCACATATCTATGGCATAAACATCACATTTTTATTCATAAATTTACATCTACATAACCATCATAAAAACATCAATAAAAATTGCATCCATAAAATACCATAGAGAAATAAATACATATCATAAAAAAAATTGATGCATGAGTACAATAATATCAAATCGAATATCTCTATATATATCATCAAATGTCAAATAAGCTACATCAAAATATACAAATGTCAATAGAGCGAGTCATTGCATATATATTGAAAAAGAAGGTAAAAAATAGAGTATCAGGATAACAAATCATGGAGGTCTAGCTCTCTACCATATCCTTGGCATCATCTAGAGCTCATGGAGCTGGTGGTGGAGGATGAATAGCCTCATCTATCTAAGGCATCTATGCAGCCTCTGATCTAGCTTCATATTGTGAGAAAGGTATCGCCTATTGAGCCATTGATACAACCACACTATAAGTTGTAACATAATATACTTCTTTTCTGGCCTGATGTGTCACCACATGTTGATGATGATCTCTTTCTTTTGTAAGCATGGCTACCCTATGATCCTACTCTGTTAAGAGCTCATCTATCCTTTGATCATAATTTGTCAACCTCGCATATGCCACAATAATCTCAACTTGTAAACCATCTCATACTTAATCATGCAAGGATCGGATAACATCTTGGGGGTTCCTATGTCATGGAGCCTCCTCCTTGCCACACATAGGTACATCTCTTGATCCCACATCCTCCTAGGCCCTCTATCTCACATGTCGAACTACCTCTCTAGGATTCTCTCTTTGTCATTATTGTCTCTACTGTACCACTGGACCCTACATCTACTGACCCCATGGTTCCTAGACTACCTCTCCTCCTCTGCATTGGTTCTTCAATGCTCGATCTAGCCCCTTCATTTCCTCCAAGTGGCCTTGGCCCTATATCTCTCCTTCCATATGGTCATCGAGGTAGAGGAGGCATGTCACCATTGTCATCAATCTATAGAATAGAAGTTTTTGGATCAGTAAATTGAGGAAAGGGGTGACAAGAAAAAATATCCCTATACTCTAGTGCCATGCCACCATCTTCTACTCCCTCTAGGTAGTCCCACCGATCCTTCCTCATAATAGTAAATATCCTAGAGTGTAGTCATCACTACCAACCTTGGTCCCCATTGCTTGGCCAAACAATGGTATCAGAAACCCAAAGCAATGGACTGCTTAATTCAAGATTGGACACCCCAAATGATTCCTAATGCACTATTTAGTCTCATTTAATTATCAACCAGGGATGTAAACTTGGAATGGCATTTGCAAAGTATATGCTTCAAACTTCCTCTTCTAAGCCTATCTAAGGAATTCAAATGCTTATGCTTCAAGAAGACTAAACTAAAACTAGTAAGAAAATGTATTCTAATCAAACCAAGGAATTACAGTTAGGAACTACTCCAACTGACTGTGTTGTAGGAACAGGCTACTAATTATGGTATCAGTAGCTGCAGGAACAACAAAGTTCTAAAACATATAAATGAACAGGAAATGAACTCTACACTAACAAAGCAATTCACTCATTAAGTGGGCCCCCTTGAATGAGTGAATGAAAAGTACAATCAAGATGAAAGCTGCAAACTTGAACTGATCATTCTATTCATCCATGAAAATAATTACACTTGATTGAAACAGTATGCAAGAGTTCTATATTAAAAACCAGTTTGTTCGACTAACTCCAAAAGAGTCACAACAGTCAATTATTTAAAAGGAAACTACCACTAACTCCTAAACCTACGATCACTTCATAATGAGGATAGGTTACAACTCATAAAGTTTCATAACAGAAACATTGTTGACCATGAACAATCCCAGAATATAGCGCACACTAAATCTGTGCGTTGCATGCAATAGAAAGCATTGACTTGCTTGCGAAGATTCTACAATCACAGTTGGTTTTGATGACTCCCACGCTAATATGTCGGTCCTTGAATATCCATGTTCAACTCCTACAAGATAATTAATGCACACATATCCAACGATACATATATTTCCACTTCATCAATATTAGGAAAGAGGTGTTAGTCTTAATTATCACTCTTGCAAACCTATGACTACAGGAGGTAACTACCCAGAACATAGCTTAGGAGAGAAAACATCCATTAACATGTATAACTATTATATTCACCATTCTTGTCCATGAAATTAAGTATATTTTATGTCTTTAGAGGTATCCACATTCCATCTTATGTTCACACACATATATAATCATATACATAGAAACCATAAGTTCATATGCTTAAAACCATAAATGTATGTCTATGTGCAATCAAATGTCTTAGAAAGAGGATAAAAAGTGGTGAAAAAGATGGCTAATTTAGGAGCCCATCATTCCCCCCAATTGAACTATTGTTGGCCCCCAGCAATCATAAAGTTTTGAATCTTGGCATGAACCCTCAAATCACTAGTTGTTCTCTACCCAAGCTCATCATGAATATAATCAAAGTATCCATGAGTCTCTTTGAGTCTTTCCCAATGTTGGACTTCAGAAGCCATGTCATAATCTGTTGTACTATTGTTCATTGCCAGCAATGGCTGAAGGAAGAGTGGAGGCTGAAACCTTAATGGAACCCAACGGTTAAGGAGTGACCTACCCAACATATTATACCATGGAACTCTCCTTGTGGCAAGGGTTAGATTCTGAGGTGAGTGAGGTTCCATTTTCTTTACATCCTATGACATCCTTATCCACCTTTTCCTGGAGGCATTAATTTTTGTAGCAACATCCCATGAGGAATGCTAGTCCCAGTCTGCGAAGGCTTGTTCTCTCACTGGATAGATCTTATTGGCTCCACTAGTGCTTTTTGCAATAGAGATCCAGTCAAAATATGTTCTCCTAAAGTGTTGTACCTCGGGCCTCATCATCAAAGGAACTGACATTTCTTTCTCCCTGTATGGTTCAGCCTAGTGTTCTTGACTTATCTCATTCTACATCCATGACATAACTACTCTGAGTTGTACATCTCCCACATAGAGGAGTGAATTCCACTCTGTGTCATCAGGAACTGCCAGGTTATGCAAGTACAATTCACATAGAAAATTTTTCAAAGTCATTGGGGCAGACTGAAAGGCATAGTAAAATTCATGGGGAGTTGATATGGATGGATTGAGGCCTTCTACAATCCTTGTTAATTTGAAATTAACAAGTTTCTCTTGAAGGAATATTGCATACACTGGTGAGGGTGATCTACATTCCATCGACTGTGGAATTAGCCCAATAATCTGATCAATTCTTCATTTCAATACCTCAATCTCATCTGATTTCTACTCCAACTGATAATTCTACTCATTAATGGCTCATTTCAATTTTTCTTTTTCTAAATTCCATTGTGTCTTTTCCCATAACAACTGTTGGTACAAACTTATCCCTGCCGCAAGAGGTGTAGACAAATCTGGTGGGGGTAAAGGTTCCTGATTGAGTAAGTCCACCCATCCAGAGGAAAAGTGAGGAATTTTAACTATTTCTTCATGTGTAGAGGACTTACCCTTCCACACAACAATTGTCCTAATCAAATTGGTTTCCTCACTAACATCAGCTACCACCTTAGCCAGCGTTTCTAACTTTTCCTGACTACCCTGCCAGGGTACCTCTTCAATGATTTCAGTTCCAAAGTCAAGAATTTCCTCTGAATTCATACTAACATCTGGCCAGGTAGAATTATCTACATAATCCTTTGTGTCCTCAGAGTCCTCAGAGTCCTTATCACTATCTATCAGTATGTAGTTAAATCCAGGGCTAACCTCTATTTCTAGACTCTGCTCTCTCATTATTGTGTCACTAGTTGCAGGTTGATTTTCCAATTCCTCAGAAGAGGAATTGTTTAAAGGTTCATTTTCAACAGATTTAGAAGAATCAATGTTAACAATAGGAATAGATGCTTCAGCATCTTTCTCAAAAAGTCTTTTACTTCTCCTTATAGGGGGTGTGGGTGAGCTCAAAGGACTCTTTCGCTTCTTTTTCTTAATGACCACCTCCTCTACCACTACTTTAGGAGGTTTTTCAACATGCTCCTTCCTAGGTTTCTCAAGATTCTCTTCAGGAGGATTCTCAAAATGTTCTTCAGGAGGGTTTTCATAATGTTCTTCCCTAGGGTTCTAAGAAATTTCTTCCCTAGGGGAATGTAGAGTTTCTTCCATATTATCAGCATTGTCACCAGGCTGAGGTTCTAATGTTTCCTCTTCTGGTTCTATTATTTTACCCTTACCCTTTCTAGATGCAGCCCTTGTCCTTACGGATAGTGAAGATTCTAGAATATTAGGAGCTTCTGCACTCTTATTTTTCTTCCTTTGAGAAGTAGAGGCTCCAGAATTGAAAATTATTTTTCTAGGTGACCTAGAAATGGAGGGAGAGGCTTCAGGATCATTCTCAACTCTTTGAAAAATTTTACAAACCCCAGAAGATGTTTGTTCTCTCCTACCAACACCATGACCTCTAGGGCATACTATTCTAGGTTCACATTTATCTGCAAAAATTCTTCCCATGTCCCAACCTTTTGTCTATATAATTCCCTTTCTACAATTAATTTTATTAAGCAATGGTGTGAAATAGACTGGTTGCTTCCTGACTGGACCAATAAAGATTTCTTTTTCACAATGTTAAATAAGAAGCTAGGAAGATTTACCGGTCGGTTATCATGGCGGAGATGACTAAGAATTTTGAAGTGCAAAGCATGCAGGTATTTGTAGCGTCCCTCATAGGTGAAGTACTAAATAACAAATGTGGCTGGCTGAATGAACTCCATGGGAAAAGATAATCGCCAGGTTCCTTGCTTTTTGTTAATATCCAACTGAGGATCACCATGCAAAGTGAACTATGCTCTTGCTGATCACAGGTCGAAATCTTTCACCCATTGTTCACCTTCTTAAGGCAAACCTATCACCTTGACAACTACATCTTCTATGAACTCAATTTTCAAACCTTTAACTTCTACAACCCCATCCTTCAAGGTGGACATAAATTGCAGAGCAACTTCCTTGTTAAACCCCTTAACGCTTAAACAATAATCCAGCCACCCTCTCCTTCTAAACATTTCGCAGGTGGGCGCATCATTTAAAAAAACTGTGTGGTCCACTAGTTCATGCCTTTGAAGGTCACCTCCCATTGCTTCTCTCAGACAAATTTCTGACTTGCAGAACACAATTCTTGCAAAATTCAGCGATGGCAAGTCATAGACCTCAATGCATTATGGAACAAAATGTTGCAGAAGAAAGACGGCATACAACTGCAACTTGGTTCATAAAATTAAAGATTTGCTTGCATGAAATCTAATGATATGAGTTTTACATAACATTTCATAAAAGCTCGTGCATGCCAAGGCTGCCACCTTGAACACATCGTAGCACATCATTAAAAATCAAGATCATCTTCTAATATCTTTAATTCATTTTGATTGTGATGACATAATCACAAAAGGACAGCTCATCACGTCATGTCGCAAACATATTTCAAGACACGAACTTTAATTTTTACATGCCAATTTTAAATTTTGAAAATAGAATAGTTTCCCCCCCCCAACTAAGTAATGGCATGGGTCCCACCAAGCCAGGTTAAGCAAGAGTGATAATCAAAATGACACAAAATCCTAAAAATTAATGAATAAAAATAATATATGTACGAGTATATGTGGCACTAACCTAGAAGCATTGTAGGAAGAGTTGTTCAAAAAATTGAACCTACATGTGAAGTGATGGGATGGGGTGGATGGTTGGAAATGAGAGAAGGTGAGATGAAAAATTATTACGGAGAAAGTATTCCATGAAATGTGAAATATTTATTATGGTGATCTTGAATGGAATCAAGAATCGGCAAAATCCTAGGTGGAAGACCCAGATTCTTTAGCTACAGGAATGGGTGCTTCAATTGTGCTTTGGAACTACTTCAGGAACTCTTCACAGCTAATAGGTTTGTGGTAAAGTTTTAGACGATGCCCATTGACGAGTAACTTGAATTGAACAGGATCTATTGTTGAAAGTTGTATAGCTCCATTATCAAATACTGATATAATCTCATAAGGCCCAAGCCATCTGGTTTGAAATTTGCCTGGTGTATGTTGGTATCTTGAATCATATAACAGCACCCAATCTCTGACAAAAAATTTCTTATCACAGATGAACTTATCATGCCACTTTTTCCTTTGATGTTGTATCAACTCTGTATTGTGTAGAGCAGATTTCTTGTATTCATCCAACTCATTTAATTGCAATAACCTTTCTTGTTGTGCTTTGGTGATATCTATATCTAGATCTAAAGTAGTGCGTAGTGTTTTATGCTGGAACTCTTCACGACTTATAGGTTTGTGGTAAAGTTTTAGATGATGCCCATTGATGAGTAACTTGAATTGAACAGGATCTATTATTGAAAGTTGTACAGCCCCATTGTCAAATACTGATATAATCTCATAAGGCCCAAGCCATCTAGTTTGAAATTTTCTTGGTGTATGTTGGTATCTTGAATCATATAATAGCACCCAATCTCTGATAGAAAATTTCTTATCACGGATGAACTTATCATGCCACTTTTTCCTTTGTTGTTGTATCAACTCTATATTGTGTAGAGAAGATTTCTTGTATTCATCCAACTCATTTAATTGCAATAACCTTGCTTGTTGTGCTTTGGTGATATCTATATCCAAATCTAAAGCAGTGCGTAGTGTTTTATGCTGGAACTCGATCGGCATAGAGGTGAATTTTCCATATACCAACTCAAAAAGAGTAAACCCTATGGTGGTTTTCCATGTGGTATGGTAAGCCCATATGGCTTCAGGAAGGTGAGTAGCCCAATCCTTTTTATGCACAGCTACTATTTTAGTGAGAATAGACTCTATCTCCCAGTTTGTGATTTCATCCTAGCCATTGGCCTAAGGGTGGTAGGGTGAAGACTATCCATGACGCACCATGTACTCCTACATCAACTCAGTGATAAGATTAGATGTGAATTGTGCCCCTTGATCTGTGACAATCTCCCTTGGTACTCCAAATCTAGTGAATATGCACTCATAAAGAAACTCAGCAACCTTGTAGTCTTTAGCATGTCTCATAACTTTGGCTTCAACCCATTTTGTTGCATAATCTGTACATACTAAGATGTAAGACTTTCCATGAGAAGAGGGCTCAATAGGTCCAATGAAGTCAATACCCCACTTGTCAAAGGGTGTGACAACTACCTGTGGCTGTAGGGGCATTTCATCAGTCTTTGTAGGTTGTCCCATATGTTGGCACCTGTCACAATGCCGAGTATGTTTTGTTGCATCCTTATGCAAAGTAGGCCAGTAGTACCTAGTTGTCAAAATTTTATAGGTTTTCCTCTTTGCGGAAAAGTGTCCTCCACATGGCTCATCATGGCATGCCCGAAGGATGTCATAAGTTTCATCTTCTCGAACACATCTCCTTGTGACCTGGTCTGGTCCTGTATAAAACATGAAGCCTAAGCTCCAAGAGAAATTTAAAACTCTTCTCAACTAATAGACGGTGTTGTTTAGGAGAAAAGTGAGGTGGTGTTCTTCCTATAGCAAGGTAGTTTTCCAAGTCTGCATACCATGGATTAAAGGAGTCAATAGAAAATAAGTGCTCATCAGGAAAACTATCATCAATTGCTGCAGGATCATCTGGCACTTGCAGTCGTGACAAGAAATCTGCCACTACATTAGCCTTGCCTGGTTTTTCTATGATCTTTACATCAAACTCCTACATGAGGAGTAACCAGCGTGCTAGTCTACCACTAATGGCATGTTTATTCATTAAGTACTTGATAGCTGAATGATCAGTATAAACAAATACTTCATAGCTTGTAATGTAGTGCCTAAATTTGTTTAGTGCATAAACAACTGCTAACAATTCTTTTTCTGTAACAGTATAATTCAATTCTGCTCCTTGCAAATTTTTACTAATATAGTAAATTGCATGTTCAATAATACCTTCCTTTTGTCCCAAAACTGCTCTAATTGCATAATTAGATGCATCTATGTGGATATGGAATGGAAGCTTCCAATCAAGTCCTCTAAGAATAGGTGTTGTTGTCAGAACATCCTTCAACTTTTGGAATGATGCTTCACATTCTTCTGTCCATGCAAATTCAGCTTCTTTCTTCAACAAATTATACGATGGTGCTACAATTTGGCTAAAGTCCTTTATGAACCTTCTGTAGTAACCAGCATGGCCAAGGAAACTTCTGACATCCTTTTGCTTAGCTGGTGTGGGAAGTGTATTTATAACTGCAATTTTTGCAAGATCAACCTAAATTCCAAAGGATGAAACATAATGTCCCAGGACTACTCCTTCCTCCATCATCATGTAGCACTTTTCACTATTGAGAGAGAGATTATAATCTTGACACCTCTTAAGAACCTTTTCCAAGTTTGCTTGTGCTTCATTAAATGTTGGGCCATGAGTTGTAAAGTCATTCATATAGATTTCAACACAATCAATAGCCATGTCAGAGAAATACCCAGCACTACTCTCTGGAAAGTAGCAGGGACATTACACAATCCAAATGACAAGACTGAATAAGCAAAGGTTCCCCAAGGATAGGTAAACGTTGTCTTGTCCTGATCTTCTGGTGATATTTGTATCTTATTATACCCACTGAAGCCATCTAGAAATGAAAAGTACTTTTTACCCACCAGATTATCAAGCACTTGGTCAATGAAAGGTAGTGGAAAGTGATCCTTCTTAGTGGCTTTGTTAAGTTCTTTGTAGTCAACACAAACTCTCCACTTTCCTCCTTTCTTTGGAACAACGACAAGAGGAGAAACCCACTGACTGTCAGAGATAGGATAAATAAAGCCTGCACTAAGATTTTTTGCAATTCAGTCTTGACTATGTCTCTCAAGGTAGGGTTTATCCTTCTTTGAGCTTGCCTTACTGGCTTGTATTCTGGGCTTATATATATTCTATGAGTACAGAGTGTAGGATCTAAACCTACCATGTCAGTGTAATCCCATGCAAAGGCTTGCTGGCTATCTTGTAGAATCTTGAGGAGACTGGACATCTGAGACTTAGTGAGGTTTTTATTAACATTCAGTTCTTTTCCTAAAGCAATTTCAACTCTCTTAACTTTTTCTAACATCAGCACTTCAGCTATGGTTGGTAACTTTATCTCATGAGGCAGCAAAGTGTGAAGGTAACCAGTTGCTGCAGGAAACTAAGATGTGGTTTGTTTAGGTAGTATTGTTTGAAGGGAACAATTTGGATCATCACAAGATGACTCCTCAGAACCATACTGGTTGGTAAGGATTGCTGCAAGAATGTCATCTTCTTCTTGGGATACCATGAATGGATTTCTCTCAATGACCATGAGTTTTTGCATAGAGCTTACTTCAAGGGCAGCATCCCCTAAGTCAGGCCAGACAACTTGATCAAGTTCACTTTGGGGTTTTGCTGGAGAATACAGAGTTAACTTTTTGGTATTTATTCCATCTGATATGGTCATCTTTCCTGAACAGCATGCAATGCAAGCATCAGTCGTGGCTAACCAAGGCCTTCCTAGGATTAATGGGTAACCTCCAAGAGTTGCTTTGGGTGACAAGACTATAAAATTTGAGGGGTACTCTAAAGAATCCAGAGTAACTACAATATCCTCAACCATACCATCATGCTTGACTATGGAATTATCAACTAACTGTAATATTATTGGTGTATCCCACAAACCAATGATACTAAGTTTCAATAGCACTTCTCTAGACATAACATTAATTGATGCTCCCGAGTCAATTAAAACATTCTGAATTTGGGTACCATTAATGAAGGTGGTTACCACTAGACTTCCTAGATCTGAATACTTAGGCATGAAAAATTTACTTAGCATGAGATCAGAGAGTTGGCCTAAGACATGGACAGTATCAAGGTCTTTCTTTTTTCTTCCAGGTTGTTTGATACAGGCTTCTTTAATTGCTTTAGTATAGACTGGAATTTCTTTAAGGGCATCCAACAAGGGAATTTTCACTATCATTTGTTTGAGTTGATCAATCAAATCAGTGGCTACAAGATTTTCTTTTGGAGGGACAGTTTGAGACAATCTCTATGGATAAGGAGGATTCTTAGGCACTGGTGCAGTTTGAGCAACAGGTGTAATATTAATAGGCTAGCTCATGGGTATATCCTTGGCATCAACCACTTCAATTTTTATTGGCTCCTTGGGTGCAGGCAGTGTAGCTCCAAATCTAAGATGGATGTCATTTATATGCAAGGAATAAGCCTACTGCTTATTATTAGGATTTGGAGTTGGTTGAGCTGGAAGTTGAGTTGGCTTTTGAGGATTGCTCTTCACTACAGGAGGTGATGGCATAATAGCTTGCTGTTGAGGTGGACGCATTAGCACTTGTTGCTAATTAGGCTGATTAGGCTGATTAGGTCCCCATTGAGGTTGTGGTTTCCATCTACCCTTAGGTGGCCATTGGCTATTCTACTACGGTTGCTAATAGGGGTTATACTATTTTTGGTGTCGGTTAAATGGTAGTTGCTATGGATAGGCTTGGTTATAGTATGGTTGTTGATTGGACTAATTGTGATTCCAATTCTGACCTTAAGGAGCAAAATTTTGGGGGTTTTGGTTTGGCCAATAGCTACTATTATTATTATAACCAAAATTATTCAGTGGGTCCGGAGGCATACCTTGTCTCTGAGCCCATGGACACCTTTGAGCAACATAGAAAACTTCTCCATTCTCCTCGTCTATAGCTTTGATCTCAGTGGGCATTGGGTTAACATCCATAGATGCAACCATCTTACATTTATAGTTTATTTTCCTCTCTCTACAATGAGAATAGAACTCAGCAAGCATAGCATCTAACCCTTCCTTCTTCCTCCTTGCTTGCATACTATCCAACTGAGTGGCAACATCATTAATGATGTCCTACTTGAAATCATATAGTAGATTAGACAGCTCCATTTTAGATACTCCTGAACCTCCATTGGACTTATGTGGTAGGTCTCTAAGTCCCCTACCCTTCTTCAAAGTGGCCCTTGAGTAATTTTGACATATATTCTTTATGTCATCCCAAGCTTTTTGCATGATATCACCTCCTGCCATTAGGTCTAGAGCCTCAATACTTCCATCATTCATACCTTTTAAGAAAAGGTGCTTCTGAGATGCCTCATTTAGCTACTGTTGAGTATTACGTTGCAGGTTGAACATAAATCTGGATACATAATCCTCTAGTGTTTCATCCTCCTTCTAAGACATTTTAAAAATGTCATCACCTTTCAAATCTTGACCTCTACAGTACTCTTTGTACTTTGTAAGAAACATTGTAGGCATGGCATTTCAATTTGCTACAACATTAGCACCCAACCCCATGAACCATCTCAAAGCAGCTTCTTTTAGAGCTGATGGAAACAACTTTAGCTTGTGGGCATCAATGTTATAGTCATAACTCTGGCAAAGAATATCAAATTCAAAGAGAAAGGTCTCAGAGTCTTCTATTAGGAGGCCATAAAATTTGGGAAGTGCAATAGTAGGTATATTCTTCAGATTTTGGTTACCTTGCTGTTGAGGTATAGGAAAAGGAAAGGGAGCTTGAGTAGCCATTCTGGGAGGAGGACCTTGTGGTGGTGGCTGATATACAACAAGAGCAAGTGGATTATCTTGATATTCAGGCTCAACAAATAGGTCATTCAAATGCAGTGATTCTTCAGATGATGAAGAGGATATGTGTTCCCAAGCATCAGCAAATGGATTTTCAAAGGGTTCTTCTTCTTCGTTCTCACTTTATGGTTCTTCAATTTGAGGATTAAATAAATCAAATGGTTCTCCTTGGTAGTTATAGGGAAGAAATCTCCCAAGGTGATCTCTCCTTCTATGCATAAAAATGCTTACTTAAGTACTAGATTAAAACTAAGATTGCAACTACAAGGATTAGTTTGAATTAACACCATCCCCGGCAACGGCACCAAAAATTCTTGGCCAAACAATGGTATCAGAAACCCAAAGCAATGGATTGCTTAATTCAAGATTGGACACCCCAAATGATTCCTAATGCACTATTTAGTCTCATTTAATTATCAACCAGGGACATAAACTTGGAATGGCATCTGCAAAGTATATGCTTCAAACTTCCTCTTCTAAGCCTATCTAAGGAATTCAAATGCTTATGCTTCGGGAAGACTAAACTAAAACTGGTAAGAAAATGTATTCTAATCAAAGTAAGGAATTATAGTTAGGAACTACTCCAATTGACTATGCTGCAGGAACAAGCTACTAATTATGGTATCAATAGCTACAGGAACAGTAGAGTTCTAAAACATATAAATGAATAGGAAATGAACTCTACACTAACAAAGAAATTCACTCATTAAGTGGGCCCCCTTGAATGAGTGAATGAAAAGTACAATCAAGATGAAAGCTGCAAACTTGAACTGATCATTCTATTCATCCATGAAAACAATTACACTTGATTGAAATAGTATGCAAGAGTTCTATATTAAAAACCAGTTTGTTTGACTAACTCCAAAAGAGTCACAACAGTCGATTATTTAAAAGGAAACTACCACTAACTCCTAAACCTACGATCACTTCATAATGAGGATCGGTTACAACTCATAAATTTTCATAAAAAAAACATTATTGACCATGAACAATCCCATAATATAGAGCACACTAAATCTGCGTGTTGCATACAACAGAAAGCATTGACTTGCTTGTGAAGATTCTGCAATCATGATTGGTTTTGATGACTCCCACACTAATATACTGGTCCTTGAATATCCACGTTCAACTCCTGCAAGATAATTAATGCACACATAGACAACCATACATATATATCCACATCATCAATATTAGGAAAGAGGTGTTAGTTTTAATTATCACTCTTGCAAACCTACGGCTACAGGAGGTAACTACCCAGAACATAGCTTAGGAGAGAAAACATCCATTAACATGTATAATTATTATATTCACCATTCTTGTCCATGAAATTAAGTAGATATTATGTCTTTAGAGGTATCCACATTCCATCTTATGTTCACACACATATATAATCATGTACATAGAAACCATAAGTTCACATGCTTAAAACCATAAATGTATGTCTATGTGCAATCAAATGTCTTAGAAAGAGGATAAAAAGTGGTGAAAAAGATGGCTAATTTAGGAGCCCATCACCCATCCTATCTAAATCCCATCAGCATACCTAGTGTATGCTATGAACTCCTATGATATGACTTGTGATATTTTCGTAGTACTTGAGATACCAAAAATATCTCCAAGATAGTAGACATGCAACCAATTAGTGGTCAGGTCATGAACATGTCTCTCTATTGGGATCTCTAGTCTCCCCACTCCTATGTACCCAAAAATGGTTGCCATGTGACCACTATCATGTCATCAAGTTGGTGCCTCCTTTAGGAGGTCTTTCCTAAGTGGAGATGAACATAACCTATGTATCTTTATATTTAGGGCTTCCCTAATGTCTCAGTATCAGCACAGACATGTCAAAAAATAGGGAGATTCTCATAATCCCATATTTATAGTATCAATACCCTTGTTAGTAAAATCCTCATCCCTTGATACACTATCTTGTGTAGGCTAGCAAGCATGAACCCCATCCTAGCTTTACTGGATCAACCAAAAATCTCTCTAGTGCCACTCCCCACCCACACTAAAATCCTTGCTACCCTCTATCATGTATAATAAAACACCCTATGTATCCTACCATGACACATGCTAAAGTAAAATCCCACCCATATCTAGACACTATGGTGTCCCAACCTATCCATCTCTCTAGGATGTCACCATCCTAAAATACTCTCTAGATAGCTAACATACCAGGATGCTACGAGGATGCATACTCTACTAAAGGACCACCAAAGGGAATGTGGAGGATACAATATATGTCCTTTGGGTTCACTGTCATCTCTCCCATAGGCAAATGGAATGTGTTGTTCTCACTATGGAATCTCTCCACCAGAGCAGTCAAATTTTTTTGATTCACACAGATATCAAGAATGTCCCCCAATCACCCAAAACCACACTCTATCAGTATCTTCATGTCATCCTCAGACAAGCATCAAAGCAATGGATATGTAATATGGAGCTGCACATATGAGAGCACCTCCTACAAGAAATAAACAAGCGATCATTAGTACCAAGTCAAAGAATTATATCCAGTAGATGAAGATAATGCCAACAAACGTAAATTGATAAATGAAAAAAACAAATTTGGACATTTCAAGTCTTAAAAATGTATGGTGTTTTCCATACGAGTAACCCTAGTTAAGCAGTTTCTTGTACGAGCATTCTCACTGACCAGTATGAGAAAAATCCTTAATACGAGAAAACTCACATAGCAGTATGATCAAATGGTCATTATGGTGTTTTCTCATATGAGAAAAGGGTGTTTATAGTACAAGTAATCTAATGGGTTGATATGAGTAAATAATTGGTGTTAGTTACTCATATGAGCCCCTACACGAGCTCATATGAGCAAACACAAATTGGTGACAAAAATCTTTAAAAAGTGTGCAAAAACTTGAATAAATAACTCAAACAGAGAAAAATTTTGATGACTTACAACTGGTCCATAGTTCCTCAGCTGATTGTTGGTGCTTTACCTCTCGAATTGATGCATTTCTATCAGAGTCACTATTTTTCTCAAAGAGGGTTTTTGAAAATTTTCACCCTATTTTTGACCTAATTTTTAACTTGCTCTGATTGACATGAAAATCACACCCCTAGCTAATTTGATCATCTTGATTCCATTTTTGGAATCAAAATCCAGTATCATTTAATCTTTCATAATCATAGTTTGACTTTTTTCTCTAATTATCATTGACCACTTGCATAATCAATCCTTTGTTCTTCAAACCAGAGTAATTTCTCCCTCCTCATGCAATCAATGTGCTAGAATCTTGGTTCACTTTATCCAAATTTTGGTCAAAATTGCTCAAGAGGACCTCAACTAAGTGTAGAATGTGGTCTACCCTCTTACAATCTCATCAAAATAAGATCTATCTCTTCCCGCATCATGTTATCCATCGAGATTTCTTCAGATCACTAGGGCACCTAGCCATATTTTTATTTTTCTCCCGAGGGGGCATAATCCTGACATCAATAATTTAGTGATCACATCATCAAACATAGAGAAATATTTTAATCTCTAATCAAGCAATCAAATCATCAAATCAAACAAGACCTCATCGCAAGGGGCATCTCAACTTCATCAAACCACATCAAGTTGATATTCTTCATTAGCAAACCTCTAGGGGCATATTAGTTTCATCACGTCACATAAAAATGGCACTGTCCTTGTCAAATTCAATTCGCTTTATCACACCAAATCAAGTCAATTTATCTATTGATCTCTTAATGATGATTAGTTTCATCGCTCCACATTAAACTGGCTATTCATTCGAACCAAATCCAATGGTTTAAGATTCTTTTATAACATTAATCAATTTTATCGCTTCACATCAAATTGGTTAGTTGTCATCATGAAACCAAACAAGTGTTCATTTTCATCACTTCGCATCAAACTAACAATTCTATACTATTCTCATCAGTTCTAGTTCAATCAATTTTGGAATCGATATCCTCAAACCAATCGACGTAAGAGTAGTTTCATCACTTCACATCAAACTATTCTTAGTCTCAACATGAACTATTCTTTGAATCAATGTGTTGATCACACATCAATTCAAAGAGAGGAGAATGTAATCACCTAAAAATGGTCACCAAAATCATAAGCCCCTAATCTCGATTATTCCTCAAGAAAGTCCTAATTTTGATCAAAATCCCCTAAGTCCTAATCTAAGGCAATTTGATTCATTAATCTGATTTGACCTATATTCTAAGTCCCATTCAATTATTGTAATTCATGCTATTTAATTAATTAATTTTTCTTAAATTCTAATGTTATTGGCAATAAAATCCAACCTTATATCATTTATTTAATTAATATTCTAGGATATTGATTAAGTAAATAATATAATTTATCAATTAACCATAAAAAGGGGAATTTAATTAATTATGTCATCACATTTTTGGAGAAAAATGAATAAAATCCCTTAAATATCCTAAAAAGGCATTTATGAAGTCATAATTCAATCAAGTGAAATCAATTTTGGAAACAATCCAGTTAACTAGAAAAACAAATCTCTTAACTCATCAGTCATTTTAGAAACTTCAGTTCTGTCTGGGAAGTTTCCCAAATAATTGATTCTCTCAACCAATTAAATAAGTTGCACATGGATTGTGCTAGTTCAAAATAAATCTGAATCATTCATCTAGAATCAATTGGGTCTGTTCAATCTCGAGGGAATTTCTATATAATCAATCCTTCATTCTCACAAGAAGAATCTGAATCTTTTCTTAGTGTAAGGATGTCAAATTGATTATCATTTATGCAATTTGAAGTCATTTCTTAATTAGTGTATTTTTTTCACTACATTAATCATTTGTTTAGACATTGGAATCTTTGTTAATTGGATAGTTTAGTTCATTTTATCTTCATTTGATCAATCAAATCTAGGAACACTTCCATTATTTCTTAATATGGATTAATCTTAAATAAATCATTGGATTAATCTTCAAATCCTTCATTTAGATAGAGTCTATAGTCACTGGGTTTGCAATGACCTGAGATAAAACACATACTCTTGTCTACTAGAAGGCAATGAATCACCTTGGTTAATTTTAGATTCTTAGATTATCGTGCTTACATTTATTAGATTAACCAAATAATGATTCATTGAAATGTAGTGTAGTTAAGGAATCACACATTTTTACACTCACAACTTCCTCCAACCTAGCCACAGGTGCAAAGATTTCTTCAAAGTCTATTCCTTCTTGTTGCGATTAGCCTTTATAGACCAATCTGTTTTGTTCCTTATAATTGTTCCCTCTTTGTTCATTTTATTTTTGAATACCCATTTAGTTTCAAAAACATTATTTCCTTCAGGTCTAGAAACCAGTTCCCAATTTTTTTTTTAATTATCTGATCTAGATCTTCTTTCATTGCATTAACCCATGATTCATTTTTGCAAGCCTCATTAGTAGTTCTAGGTTCCACTTGTGAAATCGGACATAATTCATCTCTAGCCTTAGACCTAGTTAACATGACTTTATTCCTATCACCAATAATCTGATCTTCAGGATGATTTCTTCGTACATACCTTGCAGTTTTAGGAGCTTTGGATTGTTCACTTACACAAATTTGTCTATTATTGTCAAATTCAACCAACTCTTCTGCTTCAATAGTTTTTTCTGAGTTTTGATCATGGATTCTTTTTTGAACTTGTAACTTCTCATCAATTCTTACATCAATACCCTCAACCATCTTTCTCAACCTCAAGTTGAGACATTTGTAAGATTTACTTTTGGTTGAATAATCAATAAAGATGCCTTCATCACTTCTTGAATCAAACTTACTTCATCATCTCTTTTAATAAAACATTTTCTACCAAAGATTCTAAAATATCTCATAGTAGGAGCATAGTTAAACCAAATTTCATAAGGTGTTTTAGTATTACCTTCCATGATCTAAACTCGATACAAAGTATAAACTACAGTATTGATTGCTTCCCTCTAATGCACATGTGATACATTTTCTTCAATCATCATTGTCTAGCAGCATCCAATATAGTTATGTTCCTTCTTTTTGCAATCCCTTTCTATTGTGGAGTCCTAGAAGCAGAAGTATTCCTACATATCACATGTTCTTCATAGTATGAATTAAATTCAAGAGATGTAAAATCTCTTCCTCTATCTAACCCCAAACATCTTATCTTCAAACCTGGTCCAATTTCTACTTTTTCCTTGAAGATCTTGAACTTATCAAATGCCTCTGATTTTTCTTTAAGAAAAGAAACCCACATCATCTTAGAATGATCATCAACAAATAGTATGAAATATCTTTCACCATAAGAGGATACAGTCCTTGTAGGACTACAAAGATTTGTATGCACTAGATCTAAGTTCCCTTTGGCAGTGTTTGACTTGCTCTAGAAACTCCCCTTTGTTTTCTTTCCCATACACATTCATTGCACATGGTGTTAGAGGGCTTTGCAATTTTTGGTAAGTCCCTAACTACATTGATGTTACTTTCCTTCACAATGTTATAAAAAATTACATGACAAAATCTTATATGCCATAGCCAAATTCCATCAATTTGAGGAACAAAACATTTTGCATCAGAGGTATTCAACTGAAATACATTACCTCTTGTCTTTGTTGCTAATGCAATCAGGTTTCCCTTTTCTCCTCTGATAGTGCATAATCCATTACTGAACTATAACTGATAACTTTTATCCATAAGTTTTCCAACACTCAATAGGTTATGCTTAAGTCCATCAACAAGCAACACATTATCAGTATTAGTTTTTCCATCTAGAGAAATAGATCCTACTCCAACAATTAGTTTGAGAGTATTATCACCAAATTTGACAACTCCATCATCATGCATCTTTAGCTAAACAAACCTATATTTATCACCAGTCATGTGATGTGAGCATCCACTATCAATGATCCATTCAAGTTTGTTTTCAACATGTGATACTAAGGATTTTTCTTCATGAATAGGTTCATTATCCTTCATAGCTACAAACCCAATCTCATCTACTATTGAACCATCATCAAAAACACCTTCACTAGCATAATAGCATTCCTCATCATAGAATCTAGCCTAGTGAACTTAGGTTTGTATTTCGAGACCCTTGTAGGACATCTAGATGTAAAGTGACCAACTTTATTGCAAGAAAAACATTTTAAAGTTAACTTTCCTTCAAATTTACCCTTACCTCTTTTCTCTTTTCTTGCGATCAGAGAAACAAGTTCGTCCATCTTCCTATTTTCCTCATCAATTTCTATTAAATCATATCCAGAGTCTCCAAGATCAGGATATTTGTTAACCCTAATAGTGCTCGCAAGGCTTGATGAGGTATTTTTGTCATTATGAACAGTTGCCTTAAATGCAGTTTCTATCTTAGGTACTAAATTTTGTAACTTTGCCACCTCAAAGGTAGTTAACTTAGCTATTAACATCTCACTATTAAATCCCTGGTTCAATAGAATGATCTCCTCAATCACTTGCACTTTGGTCTTGTAAACAAGTGTCCAAGATCTCATAATATTTGCGATGACCTCTTCTTAAGTATACGTGCCTACTGAATTTATGATCCCTATAACAACTTCTGAAACCCTTTGGACATAAGCTTTGACATTTTCATCTTCTTTCATTTTTAGATTTTCCATCTTTGTCTTCCAGTTTTGTAACTTTGTCTGCTTGGTGTACTTGTCTCCTTCATAAAATGCTTCCAGTCTTCCCCAAATTTCATGAGCTGAATCAAGGTCATTAACTTCTATAAATTAGGCTTCAAATAGTGTTCTTATCAAAGCTTCCCTTGCAACCATATTGCAAGAAAAAATCTTCTTTTCATCATCAGTAGAATTAGGCAAATAACTTTCTGCAACAATCTTTTCCTTATTCTTTTTAATCATCCAATAATCAATTCCTAGGAAGAATAAATGTTTCCTCATCTTGTTCTTCCAGCTATCAAAGTTTTTAGCATCAAATTTAGGATTGTCCTTCTGGTATTAAGCCATCTTCAGATCACCTCAAGTGGTCAAGCTTTCTCTCTGAGGACCAATTTCTCTGATACCAATTTTTGGATGCAACTAAGAGGGGGGTGAATCAATTGTATATCCTTAATGTAAAACTTTATCTTTTCATATCAAAACAGTAAATGCAAATTGTAAACCTCAAAAGTAACAGAGATCATAACACCAAGAATTGTTCTTGAGGAAACCTTGTTAAGGGGAAAACCCCGGTGGGGATGAAACCCACAAATAATGCACTAGTAATAAAGTATCTCAATTACAAGTTCTTTCCCTATTAGGAGAAAATAAATACAACCAGTACAAAGTCCCTCTTAAAGTAAAAACTCATTTCTTTGAGTTAGCAAACCTGTTAGGAGTTGATAGGATGAGCCTTTCTTCGCTCGGAGCAACTTGCCCAATGTGAAGGTTAAATCCACCTTCTGAAGGTTAAACCCACCTTCTGGAACCAATGTCCAAATGAAATTATATAAATATATTGATCATAGATAATGAACTGACTAACAACAACTCCTTTGCTAAAACAGTTCCAATGAAGTACAATAATCACACTATCTTCTCTACTTCAACAGTCCTCGCATCCACACCCACACTCTTCACATCACTTCTTTTACTCCTTTATACAAGATACAAATTATTTATTAGGTCGGCACCAATTAGGACTTTCCTAATAAAAATGATTTACATAAAATCTTGTCAAAATACACATGGGATCTTGGACAAGCAAATAACAAACATTAGTCAGCCAACATACTCCATAATCCATAACTTATCTTTGCACAAGGTAGAACATGCCACATCCCATAGGTCAACACCAAATAAGACCTTGCATGGTCATACACTAAAAATGACATCACCAAGAGCACGGCCATCAAGGAATAAAGAAAATTATTCCTTAATGAGTCTTCTATCATATCATGAACTCACATATCCTGAATCCATCTCGTATCCAAGAAAACACAAAAATTCAAAAACTAACTCTACCACAGACCTCTATTTTTGTTCTTGCGACCAGTGTGTACCAAATATATTGTAACTTATTCCTCTAATTAAATTATTGCATCTTATCTTAGATATAAGATCTAAATTCCATCTGAAACATAAATCAAAGCTCAAAGAGTCAGACATGTCATACATAACTTGTACAACCATGATGATTATGCATATTCTCATCTTAACCAATATTACTACAACATCAGATACAATTAAGTCAATCTTCTTAAACATATGTTGACATCAATAACAACACATGTCAGGAACAATTCCAACATAAACCTTTGTTGAATATCCACTTTAATTAAAAAATATAGTGCTTATTATTAGTTGATATACTTTCACAAAGTACATCGGAAACAAAATTTTGTGGGTTAGTCAATTGAGTGTGGCTGACATTTGATGTTTGTGTTGTGTCCTCTAATTAAGTGTTTTGGGCATTACAATCCACTTTAACAAAAAAAGGAATAATTCTTATTACTAGACATGGTTAGTCCTTAAATAAAATCCTCACGTATAAGTTTTGACTCATATATCTCACGAAGATACAATAGTTCTCTTAAGTGTACATGTTCAACCATAATTGATTAATACTTAAGAAATATTAAAATTAAATATTTTTTATAAATTTTAATCCTTATTCATGAATAGATTTAACATGATATAATTTATAATATAAGATCTAAACTAATTAAAATTTACTAATCTAGTAGTAAAGTTTGGATACCTAAGTTTCCATTTACTTTTGGGTCCATTTTTATGAAATAGATTTAATGCAATTACACACTAACAATGTCACAATCTTGTGTGAAGTTGAGCTCATTCCTCCATCCATCAACCCTCTCCATTTTCATACATTCTCATACATTTGGTCCTATCTTGTACACACATTCTTATTCTAATAGCTTGCATTCACTCAAGCACAACTAAGCCCTCTTCTACAACAACTAAGAAGTTTCATGATAACTAAAATACTTTGTATAGCATCTGAGACCTTTCTGCAACAACTAAGAATTAGTTAGTTTCATTCACAATTGCAAATCAATTGATTTAATGTTTAAGTTGATTTGTACTAATGTATATGTGCATTAGATTTTATTAATAAAATGGTTAACTATCATCAATAAAATAAAATGCATATAAATTATTAATATATTGTATAAGACAAATAGTTAACAATCAAATAAAATTTCAATATTCTTTAGATAAATAAAAATAACCTTTCTAGATTTATTTTTTGTTGTACTATAAAAAGCAAGCAATTATAAGAGAGCTAGATTTTATAGAAAAAAGAAACCAATTAAACAAGGTTTCAACTCGGTTATGTGAGTAATAGTAGCTCTTCCATGTATTCCACACCCAAACCTTCTAATTTCAACATCTATGGTAGGAATGAATGAAACTTAGGTTTTTGAGCTCCTTAAATAGGGCCTCCTAGTAAGGGATATTTCAATGATAGTGGCATGGCATCAAAATTGTATTCATCAAAGCAAGATGAAATGATCTTATAGGATGTGTCGTGAGTGCTTTCTTTAGCTACATCTTGAGCATTGTGTAATAGCCTCTCATGTAAAAACCAGCTTAATCATAAGCCATTACCACCTCTTCAATAATATAGAAGGTTTCAAGCCACACATGGATGCCTTGCTTGCACTTGTGATTTATCATGCATTTTTTCATTGTTAGTAATTCACATCCTTGTAGCAAGTCTTCACCCCAACTATATTTTACCTTTTTGTGAGGCCTTTTCCTCTTTGATGCTCTCATTAACACAGCCCTTTAGTGTTTTCACAAATAGTTTGAACTCAAGTTAAATGATTAGGAGAGAGATACATTCATATACAATTAAAAAAAATAACCGTGGTAGCAATAATGGTTGAAAGTGTTCAACCAAAGAATAACTAAAAAGGCATTAACAAAAGTAAAATAATTTCACATGTTAGTATAATCAATAGATATTTATTTTCAAATTCAAAGACATTAAATGAATAAAATCAACATAATGATATAGGTTATTTGTATGTTTACGAAAATATCTTCCATCTTTCTCATCATTATTAATTTAGTCCACTAAGGGGTTTGACATAAGAGAACTCATTTGTCTATTGAGTCTAGAAACTCTCCAACAATGTATCTTAACACCACCTTGATTTCTCAAATATCTGAAAAGTGAATGTAAAGATATTCTTAAGAAACATTTTTTATCAAGTCATTTTAGTACACTCTAGATTGTTCTCGCATATGAAAAATCACTCACAACAATCAATATTGATCATATAGAATGCGACATTACAAAGTTTTCTATATTATCTTAGACTCTTCAGATATCTAGTCAAAACAACCAGTTTTATTACAATGACACATTTTTCCAAAACAAATAACATCATATACCAATCATCAAAATCATATAGGTCATTTGTATGTTTATGAAAATATCTTCCATCTTTCTCATCATTATTAATTTAGTCCAGTAAGGGGTTTGATATAAGAGAACTCATATGTCTATTGAGTCTAGAAACTCTCCGACAATGTATCTTAACACCACGTTGACTTCTCAAATATCTAAAAAGTGAATGTAAAGATATTCTTAAGAAACATTTTTTATCAAATCATTTTAGTACATCCTAGATTGTTCTCACATATGAAAAATCACTCACAACAATCAATATTGATCATATAGAATGCGGCATTACAAAGTTTTCTATATTATCTTAGACTCTTCAGATATCTACTCAAAACAACTAGTTTTATTACAATGACACATTTTTTCCAAAACAAATAACATCATATACCAATCATCAAAATCATATAGGTCATTTGTATGTTTATGAAAATATCTTCCATCTTTCTCATCGTTATTGAGTCCACTAAGGGGTTTGATATAAGAGAACTCATATGTCTATTGAGTCTAGAAACTCTCCAACAATGTATCTTAACACCACCTTGACTTCTCAAATATCTAAAAAGTGAATGTAAAGATATTCTTAAGAAACATTTTTTATCAAATCATTTTAGTACATCCTAGATTGTTCTCACATATGAAAAATCACTCACAACAATCAATATTGATCATATAGAATGCGACATTACAAAAAAATTTATATTGTCTTAGACTCTTCAGATATCTACTCAAAACAACCAGTTTTATTACAATGACACATTTTTCCAAAACAAATAACAACATCATATACCAATCATCAAAATCATATAGGTCATTTGCATGTTTATGAAAATATCTTCCATCTTTCTCATCATTATTACTTTAGTCCACTAAGGGGTTTGACATAAGAGAACTTATCTGTCTATTGAGTCTAGAAACTCTCCAACAATGTATCTTAACACCACCTTGACTTCTCAAATATCTAAAAAGTGAATGTAAATATATTCTTAAGAAACATTTTTATTAAATCATTTTAGTACATCCTAGATTGTTCTTCCATATGAAAAATCACTCACAACAATCAATATTGATCATATAAAATGTGACATTACAAAATTTTCTATATTATCTTAGACTCTTCAGATATCTACTCAAAACAACCAGTTTTCCTACAATGACATGTTTTTCCAAAACAAATAACAACATGATATACCAATCATCAATTCTAAAATTAAACACGTCCTCATCCTCAATTAAACATTTATTTTCCTTATCCATCCCAATACTCTATTACCTACATTGATTATTTAAATAATAAAATTAACATGCATATTTGAGTGTGGTGAGAAGTTTAATCCAATATTGGCAATTTTATAGACCCTTGAAAACAACTTCGAAACTATCCACATTAAATATCATTTGAGGTGGAATTCGTATCTGCATTTCTTTCCTCATATTTGACACGCAACCATGCTTTGAAAAGGATAGGAAAGCAACTCTTACACAAATAGAAAATAATAGAAATTAGAAAATATGTCAATCTTATCCTCTTATAAAATTATCATATTTTGCAAAGCCACTTTAGTGGGATATGTCAATCTAAAGAATGAAAATTTATATACACGCGTCTTTTGAATAACAATATTCATATTCAACTTCTTAAATAAAAAATCCAATGTGATGGATAAGTATTGAATTTTGAAATAAAAATTAATAAAACTATTTTTTTAAGTTTGTAATAATAATGTTTAGTTGAGAGATAAGTAATGGAATATGATAGGTTGAATATAATTTCAGTATAATAGATTCTTGTTGCATGTACCTCTATTCTGTAGTATTGTAATTTTGAAACTAAAAAGTAACGAATAATAGTGTTTAGTTGAGAGTTGATAGTATCTGATAGGTTGAATGGTATTTCGGTATAATAGATTCTCGTTGCATCGTCTATCAATAAGTACTTCTATTTATATTGTAACAAAAGTGTTTGTTGTATATTTAATTTAAAAAAGTTGTAAATGAATATTATAAGGTTGATCGTGACTTAAAGTTTGATTGATAGTGGAGACAATTGTGAGTAGCATAGATGAAGTTGAGTTTGTTCAGTAGAATAAATATTAGTTACATATTAATAAGCAAATGATTTGTTTATAAAGAGCCTTTATAATCTCATTGGTTGATTTTGAGTTCAATGGGAAAATAAAATAAAATAATTGTTAACTTTTTGTAATGAACAAACTCAACCTCAAAGTTGAAGGTAGTGCTAGGTTTAATAGTTATAGAATTCAATGAATCAATAAAAGTCATACATGCAACTTGCAAAAATCTATTGATTTTAAACAATGTAGTGGCAAGTACTTAATTTTTAGTGTTATAATTAGTATTGGAGATTTTACTTATCTAAATAGAAGATAGAAAAGCATCAGAGACAAGAGAATGGTTGGGAGCCACTACATTCTATATTATACAAATAAAAAACCCGTTCATTGAACCATAACCCATGTTGAGTTATGTGTTTTGGATGAAGTTTATACCAACAAACCCTTCATTGAATTGTTGCATTTTGTGTTTTGCATTCAAACCCTTGTCGTTTGTTTTGTGGTTTGCACTCAAACCCTTGTCATTGTTTCCTTCACAAGAGTGTGTGGCCATTCAAGCATTGAGTAATCTACAAGTGAAATTTCTCAATTGCATTTGGTGTAGGGCACACTATAATTATACCCCTCCTATTGCGATTTTAGATTTGGGATGCCATGGTCTTGTGTGTTTGGATTGCACGGTTAGAAGTTGGATTAATTAGATCTAACTAATCATTAGTCCAATCTAATTTAATTAATATTACACTAAATAAATAAATAGATAGATAAATATAATTGATGAAACCTTAATTATCGATTAATTGTCATTATTAATGATAATTTAATAAAACTATTGTAGGTTCATAAGATAAGGATTGGTTAAGTATTTCATTCATGTATTCTTTAAAGAGTATTGTTAGATTTTAATTACATGACTAAATGTATTTTGGGAAACATTTAATATAGCATTAATTTAGATTGTTAATGTTTAATCTTGCTAATTAATATAAAGGTATAAAATAAAATAAAACACATTGATAAGGAATTTTTTTTATTAAATAGTTTTATATTAAATTTTTTTAAAATAAAAATATTGTGTTATTTGGGATGTTTCTTATTTTAATTGTTCATTGATTTTATCAATCAATTGATTTACACTAATAAAATAATATTTTAATTAAAAATCAGACTTATTTAAATGGGAAACTTATTATTTTAAAAAGAAAACTATTTCAATTTTTTTTATTTTTGAAATTGATTTTGATTTTTGTGAAATTCTTTTCTTTGAGTTTTTCTAATTTAAAATTGATTTTGATCTTCTTCTTTTTTTTTTTAAGAAAAACTCGTATCATTTCGAGTTTTCATTATAAGTAGATGTATGTGGACATTTTTTTAGAGAGGGAGTTATTGTTGTGGATTTGGGCTTTCTTTCTTGTAGAATTATGAAAGTGGAGAGGGTTTTGAATGTTGCATCTCAAGTTTGGATTGCTTTCCTCTCATTGTCTCCTTCTTCCTTCTTTGATTGGATCTTTGCAAGTCTCAAGGTAGGGATTAAATCCCTCAATTCCATTGTTTATTTGATGGAATATGGAGTATTTTCTATGTTTTAATCATGTATGATATCTATGTTTTTCATTCCTAGAACTTTGAGTTCATTTTCGTGAAAATTGTTGTGTTTTCCTATGTTTTCTACCAACCTATTTTTGCAAATATGTTATTTACGTATATAAATTTGGGTCTATGGTTTTTTATGGTTAATTTTATAGAAGGGAAACTTGGAGATCTCAAATGGGTATATCTCAAATTTCATTTTCAGGGCTCAATTAATACCTTATTAAATGTGTTTTATTGGATTGTTTTTTGTGCATCTTGTATTTTAGTTTACCAGTCAAGTTTCTCTGCATGGTACAAATTGGTAAGGACTTATATAGGTCTAAAATTGATTTTCAAAGATAGGCTTGTGTCTCACCTTTCATATTCTTTTTTTGGGTGGATTTTTGTTAAGTTTTGTGATAGATGCATCCATTTTAGTGAAGGTGGGTCTGAATCCCATCTAGGTTTTTCAATTTTAAAATAAAAGCCATAAAAAAAATTCCATTGTTGGATCTTGATGAAAATTGGAGGGAGAGTATATAATTATGTTTTCTTCATTCTCACTGAATTGATTAGATTTATTATGTATTTTATGGAAGATATTGATGATTGTTCTTCGATGGCTATTCTTTGCATTTAAGCATCATTTTGAAATAAATTATTTTAAGAAATTTGTCAAGTTTTAGGTACACTAGAGGCACTAGGGTTGCAAAAATGCATGCTTTATTTTCTTGTTGAATGGATATTTTAGAGTTATTTTAAATTCCTATAGAATGGTGTTAATTAGCCTTGAGTGTTGGTGGTCGAAGTTTTCATTTTGAATACCATAGGCAGGGTTACTGGGTGTTCTCACTTGCTTCTATTATTGTCATATCGATGTGAGTTTCTAGGCATTATTAAAATTCATTATTATAATACATTGATTTATTGAGTTCATTGCAATATGTTAGTTGATCCTAAATGTGTAATTGAGGTCGCATGAGCGTCATGTTTATGTACTTGGTTGATTTTGGAAGTTGTGGTCATTGATCTTGTTTATGTTTCCTTCATGGTATTGATTTGTTATTGTCATTATTTATGAGGTTTTATTGTATTTTAGTCACTAGTACATTTTGCACCATTTTTTGATGCACTATTGGTTGAAGTTTCTACCCAACTCAGTCGAATGGTTGACCAACTGGTTCGTCGCTATTATCTACATCGAAATATCAACCCATACCTGAAACCGTCGAATGATTGACTCCCATATTTGTCGAAAAAGAGGGCAATCTAGGCCAAAAATAACATTGGCATGTGTTCGTGTATTGGTCGATCTATCAACCAATATAAATTAATATTGGTCAAAAACTTTGGTCACTCCGACCAGGATGCCAAACTCGCGACGGTCATATTTCGACCACAGTTGGTCAAAATATTTAGCGGCTCCGACCAGGATGTCAAACCCGCGATGCCACATTTTGACACAAAATGGTCGATTTTATGCCAGAGTTTTGACGCAGGTTGGTCAAAATTTTGACAAAACGCATAGTGTTTAAAAAAAATTGAAGATAAATATCCAGACTAATCACCAACGGTATCCTGATCAGTGATTAGTCTAGATATTTATCTTCAGGTGTCCACACTCATTCTGCTGCTTGTTGCTAGCAGGTCCATGCTCGTTCTATTTTCTAGATTGCTTTGGGCTCTAGCAATCCATCTGCTCTGCTCTACATGAAACTGTGGGTTTTTTCATTTTGTTTGAACTATTTGAGAGATAGGCTCTAACTGGTGATCCATGAATTGGTAGAGCTTCCTCTTAGATGCCCACAACTCTTCAAATCTATTGGTGTGAAGCCCCCAAAGGGTGTTCTACTCTATGGGCCTCTTGGTTCTGGGAAAACTTTAATTGCTAAGGTAGTGGCAAATGAAATCGGTGCCTTCTTTTTCTGTATCAATGGACTTGAGATCGTGTCAAAGTTGGCTGGAGAAAGTGAAAGCAATCTCCAAAAGGCTTTTGAGGAGGCTAAGAAGAATGCCTCGTCCATTATATTTATTGATGAAATTGATTCTATAGCTCCCAAGAGGGAAAAAACCCACGGTGAAGTTGAGAGGAGAATTGTTTCTCAACTTCTTATGCTTATGGATGGACTTAAATCACGTGCCCATGTTATTGTTATGGGATCAACTAACCGACTAAATAGTATTGATCCAGAACTCAAAAGGTTTGGAAGGTTCGACAGGGAGATTGATATTGGGTTTCTGAATGAAGTGGGCAGGTTGGAAGTGCTTCACATCCATACAAATAATATGAAGCTCTCTGATGATGTACGTATATTGGGGCCTTAGTTTTTGTACTTCTATATTTAATGTTAAAAAATTCTTAGATTTTGAAAGCATTTATCAATCTTTATGTTTCTTGATGGAGTATCTATTTATATTTAGTTTTCTTGTTACAGGTTGATCTTGAAAAGATTGCTAAGGATACCCATGGATATGTTGGAGCAGATATTGATGCTTTGTGTACTAAGGTTGCACTTCAGTGCATTAGGGAAAAGATGGATGTTATAGACTTAGAAGATGAGACAATAGATGTTGAGATTATAAACTCCATGGCCGTTAGTAATGAGCACTTATAGACTGCTTTGGGCTCTAGCAATCCATCTGCTAAAGCCATTGCTAACAAATGTCAGGCCAATTTCATCAGTGTGAAGGGCCCTAAATTGTTAAAAATGTGGTTTGGAGAGAGTGAGGCTAATGTGAGGGAAATTATTATAAAGCTAAAGGATCATCTCCTTGCATCCTATTTTTTTATGAACTTGATTCTATTGCTACACAGGTGTGTTGATTTTTTATGAGTGAAGTTCAAGTTCAAGACGGTGAATATATTTGAGTAGGAATTTTGTTTGAACTATTTGAGATAGGCTCTCTAACTGGTGATGCATAACTAGTTTGCATGTTTGCAGCGTGGAAGTAGTGTTGGGGATGATGGCAGTGCCGCAGACAAAGTCCTTAACCAGTTGTTGACAGAGATGGATGGTATGACAGCCAAGAAAATAGTTTTCATTATTGGTGCTACAAATAGACCTGATATCATTGATCCTACATTGCTAAGGCCTGGCCGACTTGACCAGTTGATTTATATTCACTTACCTGATGAGTCCTCACGTTATCAACTTTTCAAGTCTTGCTTGAGAAAATCACCCGTATTAAAGGATGTGGACCTAATGGCACTGGCCCATTATACACAAGGATTCAATGGAGCTAATATTACAGAGATTTGTCAGCAGGCTTGCAAGTATGTTATTAGAGAAAACATTAAGAAGGTGAGTTTCAATTGTGCTGGCTTTTGCAAACTAGATTTGGTTATGGATTTTTTAATGGTTTTATTTGAACTGGTGTGTGAGAATTTTACATATTTTTTTTCAAATTCCCTCCACTTGTATCTTATTATTTCAATTTGTCATGTCCTCTTTCCTTTGCACTATTACTACCAATATTAATATATTATCTCACAAATAGATGCAAATTCACAAATTAATTTTCTAGATTCAGCATTTCATCATATAAGCAGAACTACCAATATCAATATATTATCTCCCAATGTATATTACATATAACTTTTAAAATTATAAATATACAAATCTATAAAATATACATATATAACATAAAAGGAAGTGTTGATGCATACTAACAAATAAAATAAGGAAAGCTTCTGCTCTCTTGATTTGTAAAATTTTCTCTGCCTCTATTTTTTCTTGTGTTGTCACCCTCATTCTTACAACTGATATAAAACAATGAAATGAATGATGGTGAAATTGAGAGAAATTTTGGTTAAATAAACTAAACAGATATAGAACAAAAATATGAACAAAGTTGAGGATAATGTGTTGGGTTTTCTTAAATAAATGAATACCATCAACCCATTTACAAAATGCAAAAGTATATGCTAGCAATCTCCAACAATATCATGGTAAAAAGGACATTTAGTATTGGATGTAAAAGTCCTGTCTGCATTTATTTCATTCATTTCTTTCTTGACATGCACATCAACTTCTATATCCACAATAAGTGTTTGAACTATCTCATATCTGTAGTTTGACATAGCCTGTAAGCATAGAAATGAACGATTGAATCATATTGCATTCAAATTTCATCTTGTTTGATATTTAAGAGATATTTTACAGTAATCAATTAACAATACACATCAATAACTAAATGAAAATGATATGAATATATCAACCTTTTCAAGTTCTTCAATAGCTTTAGCAATCTCATTCTTTTGCTCAAAGATATCGTCCAGATTCATCTTTGGAACACTGGAATGAATAACTGTAAATCATACATGGAAACAAGGTAGTTTATAAGAGTAGAGATATTATATGATAATACAAATCAAATTAATTTGAATCCTCACAAGGAAAACATAACATTTGGGCATCCAAAAATAACGGATGCAAATTCACAAACTAATTTTCTAAAATCAGCATTTCATCATATAAGAGGAACTGCCAATATTAATATATCATCTCGCAAATAGATGCAAATTCACAAATTAATTTTCTAGATTCAACATTTCATCATATAAGAAGAACTTTCGTAGACCTTTTGTGAGCATATCAAGCACACTACTTGACTCCAAATATTTCCTGAAAGCTTCCTTCTTGGATTCATTTGTCTGCCATATAAGGATGATAAGCATTATCATAGAGCTTAAATGTTCAGCTCTTGTCATTGAATTCATGCATACAATCATCTACAATTGCAGCACTAAAATAACTAATTTTTGAGCACCTAAGAATTGTTTTCTTAAGTAAATCCTAAGGGGACAGCAAGTAAATTTATTCACGTGGGTGTATTAGGCTATTAGCTATAGAATATCTATGCTACTTATAGATCCAACTGATATCTGATTTAACACTTCACCTACTCAAAAAAAAAACCAATGAAATAATTCAAATTAGGCCAAGAGAGGTTGATGCATTCAATACAAGAATACCATCTTGATTAGCTACGCCAATACCATCTTCTTCAATCATGTCCTCTGGCACATTATCAGCTACGCCAATACCATCATCTTCAATTGTGTTCTCTGCCATAGGATCATCTTCTTCCATGGGAGTTTTATCATTGACTTGGATATTCACACCTCCATGTTTCTCCAATTGGAAATCAACATTCACCAATCGACGAAAATCGTGCCCCCCTTCAATGTGACCATATCACCTACAATGACTCTGGGATGTTTTAATTAGAATTCTTTGATTCTTTAAGCCCTTACACTTTTTGCAAGGACAATAACATTTTTCAACGTCTTTTCTTTGGAATTGAGACCACAATCTAGCAAGTGTCTCATTATTTTGTTCTGGGTTCATATTGCTAGGTGTGGACTTTCTTCACAAGATATAAATATACAAAATGTAAACATACAAACATTAACTTAGTATCTTGTATATAATCAAAAAAATATATATTGTAAGATTATAGAAGATTTACAAATACACACACAAATCATGCTCACTAGACCATGAAATATTCAAAAGGATAAGTATTTTGGGAGTTATTATTATTTTGGGAGTTACACAAATCTCCTCACTAGACTACTAAATATGTCGATATTATTCTTGATGTTGAAGTAAATCAAGAATGTGAAGTTGAAGCAATTACATATAATTCATTATTGCCTATATATAGTCTGCTACTATCTGGATATAATTCATAGATGTTTGTGTTGAATTTTATTTTTTTTCATTGGATGAAGAGTTTCATCTTTCATTTATATGAGTCTTTACCTCCCAAAAGACATGTCTCCTAGCTGGCTGACTAGGCATAGTTGGCCAACTAGCATATAACAAATTTATTTTAGTTCTAACAAATCCCTAGGGAAGTCACTTGAACTATAAAGGTATGTATTGTAATTAGTAGACAAGGGTTGGAATTTTATCCAAGGAAGACTTTACTTCAATTTACACTTCAATTTGTAATTAGAGATTATAGAGATGTGTGTGTGAGTTATACACCTTCATGAAATAACAAGATTTAAAAGACAATTACACTATTCAAAGCAAACTAATCTAAATAATGCACAACTAATCTAAATATCTCATGGATCTCTAAAATAAAGTGGTAAATGAGGCTCTCAGCTATGATCCTCACTAGTGACACTCTAAAGATGAGAATTAAGCTATATGATATGCAAATTTAGATCTATTCTATCAAATTCTAGCTCTATTTGATGAACAATCTACTATGATCAATGCAATTTAAGCTAATTAGCAATGACAAATGATAAGTGAGTGATGTGGATGCAAATTGCCAGAGCTTTGCTGCAATTCAAAGATATGGAGTGGATGAATTATGCTTCTAAATGCCTTCAATATATAAGATTTTCCCAAGGGTAGGGGGTAGAGTGAGATAACCATGGTTATGCTTGGGTAAGGTCAATTGGCTTTGCTTTGTCCATAAATGGGGGGACAAGGAGGGGACAATCATTTAAATGGTTTCAAAAGGCTGGACCATTTCAACAAAAGTGAGTGATTTGTGTCCATTTTGTCTCCTTTTTGCTTTGTTGAAGGTAATTTAGTATTTATTAATTAATTAAAGTAATTAAATTTAGCCATGAAGGGTAAGAGGTTCATTTTGATTTTTGCTTTCAACAACTATGTCATTAATTGAATTTAATCAATTTCATATTGTTTTTCCCCTTTTCAAGCTTCATTTAATCATTTAATCATTTAATTGAATTTTCCTTTGATTTGAATTGCCTTTGTTCCATTTATTGATTTTTTCATGTTATTTGATGATTTGATTGCACCTTTTTATTGATTTAAGCCTTTTGCCAATTTTTCGTGTCTACAAATGCCCCTCTTTGAGTCGATGTGCGAAGAACACTGATTCAAAGATTCCCTTAGTCTGATGATCTAATTTTGTTCCTGGTTTTGATATGCCTCTGATCGTTCTGATTGATGTACTTCCTGATGATGATGATGTATCTCTGATGATCGTGCTGATATGATTCTGATGCCTCTGATATGATATGGGTCCTGGTTTGATGATAGGTCCTGGGTTTACTGATAAAGGTCTTGGGTTTCACTGATAAAGGTCCTGGGTTTCACTGATAAAGGTCCTGGATTTCACTGATAAAGGTCCTGGGTTTATTGATTACTGATATGTTGATAGGTTTAATATGATAGCAGATTTGATATTGATTTTTCTCCTGATATGATACTGATTTGCCTCCTGATATGAAATTGAAATGATATGGTAACTTGATATGATATGATATGATATGATATGCCCCACTGATAAATGTTTTTGATGTGATGCCACTTTGATACTCTGATGCCCCCTCAGAAATAAAACATATTAATTCCTTGATTTGAAAAATTTTGATTAGTTAGAATATGTTTTGATTTTTGATACCATTTTAAAGAAATAAGCAAGTTTGATTTATGCCCCGGCTAATGAAGATGTCATATAATAGGTCCAAAGTGCATTTTTAAGTCTTTATTAGGGCCAATTTCACCTTAAATAGGGTAAAACCCCTCATTTTACTATTCATTTTCACCTTGCCCTTTTTACATGATGGTGGTCCCACATCGCGAGCATTGGTTTGAGAGAGCGCGCCGGTTCGGTCGGAGAGCGAACGATGGTCCTCCAGCATGTCATTCAAATTTTCCTCGTGTTTCTAAAATTGCATTTATGACTTCATTTAATGCTTTTTAAAATTTTGATTTTGCGTTTGAGAAAAGAAATGTCACCTCCGTGCAATTTAATTACGCCTGAAAAAATTAAATGTCGCCTCTAGAAAATTTAATATCGCCTTCCGTAGCTCTATTCATGCCTATAGAAAATCCTTTATCGCATGCTGAAAAATTGATATCACTTATGGTTTAAACATTTTAATTGTTTATCGCGTGAAAACTCTAGATAATAAAATGTCGCCTGAGGAAAATCTTATACCGCGTCTATCAAATTAAGTCACGCGGATGATTAAAATCACGCGTATGTCAAATTTGATGTCACCTCTAGTAAAAGAAATTACGCCTGAAAGAAAAGTCGCGTAAGTGAAAAAAAATTTATGTTGCTTGAGACTTTTCTATGATGTCTGATTGCTTGATTGCGTCAACTTGATTGATATGGATCACTTCATTAAATTTGATCGAATGTTCAGTTAGGGTGTTCCCCTTGTTTGATTTCAACAACGAATTATTACATTAGTAACTATGATATCGAAGGATAAGGTAAATCAATCTTCATCATGAATGATAGGTCATGGGTCTAATCTTCCATTCATTTTATTCTCAAATGGTTAGAGACATAAAACTAGGATCATCCTTCCTCAATGCTTAGAGTTAGGATTGGTAGGTCTGGTAGGTATATTTAAATTGATGACTATGATTGATTGTTTGATTTCCTAACATTAGGTTACTCATGTGATTCCCTTGTTTTGATTAAACAGGAGGATGTCCCTGTTCTATACCTCCGGACTGTACCACATTGGGTGATGGAGCTGAGAGAGTAGTTGACTAACACCGAGAGACAAGTGATTAGGCGATGTGGTTTGTTATGTGTATTAGAGCTTCCTCGGTTCTAGATGAACCAAGGTTTGATTACCATTGTCGCAGAGCGTTGGCACTCTGAGACAAACACTTTTTGGTTGCCACAGGGAGAGATGACTATTACTCCTAAGGATGTGTATAGGTTACTACGGATCCCGACACATGGGGAGATAGCATATTATGATGCAGTATATGATGGGACTTATTGTCGGTGAGTATTCAGAGATCCTTCTATTGGTGATGATTGCATCCTATGGCCTCAGTTTGCTTCATTTCCTATTTTACCAGCAATGTTAGGTGCTATCATTGGTGGCGTGTTACTACCTGATCATCGGGGTCACAGGTTTTCAGTGGGTTGGGGCAGGATTATCGAGGACTTGCTTCATCAGCCTTGACTATTTGATTGGGGATCTTGTGTACTTGCGCAGCTTTATCATGATCTTCATGAGGTGGTGTATAGGAGATCAGCTGCTTTATCTACTGGGATTCATATTTTGCAGCTTTGGATATGGGAGCACTTACCAGTTAGTCGTCTGATATCAGAGTGAGACCGACCTTTATGGTATCCTTTTGCATGGCAGTACACTGGGATGGTGACATAGCATCACTTGGGACATTTGGAGTATTGGCGGCGTCAGATTGATGATATGGATGAGGTCTATTGGAGACCATATGTCGATGTTGAGGATTGGAGAGAGGATGGCTTGGAGTTACCGTATATGTTTTCTCCTCGATGGATGATCAGCAGGATCGATTCTGTCCTTGAGAGATTTTTGGCAGGTAGAGTGCTACGACAGTTTGGGCGGATTCAGCCTATGCCTCAGGGATCTACAGTTTATGCTCATTCTAGTGCAGAGAGGGCTACTTGGGGACACATGCCTTCATATGATGATGCTATTAAGTAGATATTGTGGCTTGGTTTTATGGACTGGGATATGAGATTACATATTAGAGATGCCGGGGTTACTCAGGAGTATCTGGATTGGTTGATGGAGCATCCTATGCCTCGATTTACAGACCCTGTAGAGCCAGTGCCTGGGAGAGATGATGATGGTGATGGTGTTGGTGGTGTGAGGAGATGCAGAGGTAGACCATGAGGTAGGGCAGTGATTAGACTCAGAGGATGAGCGAGAGATATATAGATACAGGCACCACCTCCTCCTCCTTCTCGTCCTGCAGTAGCACAGAGACAGAGGATAGATCGTCAGGACCATGTGAGGGCTACTAGGTAGGATTCAGTATCAAGATAGGATACGGGATCGGGATTACCGCAGGCTACCGTGGATGGTCAGGATACAGGTGCACAACAGATGCCAACAGCTTTTTCCCATGATCGGGGGAAAGCTCCTATAGAGACAGGTGATCCTCAGAGTACCTATGAGGTTGGTGAGAGTTCTAGTACTAGCTAGCTGCGAACAGATGTGGGAGTGTTACGGACAGAGGTATCACAGATGTCCTCGATGATTCAGTAGTTAGTATCAGGTCTGGCTCCATTGGTTCCTCTCCTTGTTGCTATGGTTGGTCAGACGCCTCTTCAGCCACCTCAGCAGCCTCCATCATAGCCTCCTCCACAGCCTCCTCCAGGACCTCCTCCCAATGGTGACGAGAGTTGAGCTATGAGTGCTCTTGTTGATCATTTGTGTACTGATGTTGAGATACTTGATGTTGTACCATATTCTTGTGACCTTGGTGTTATCCTTCCAGTTGTACTTTGATACTTGTTTGACATTGATGCCCCTGTTGATGGGCGATTATAGAGTTGATTTATGATATCATTGTTATACTTGATGCATTGAATTTTGAGTAGACGTATGATATGAGGACATTTATGATCTTTCCTATTTTTTTACTTGATGATATATGAGATTACCTTTAGATGCTGCTATATGTGTTTATCTAATGCATTTGTTTTGAATGGATGTGTCTATGGATGCAATGTATCTTATGTATGATATAGATAGATTGATGCATTTCTTTCTTCATGTATGGGTGTAATTTTTTTGTTTTTTTTTCTACTATTTTCTCATGTATGCAATTTGTATTGTTGTCTAGATGTATGCACATGTAAATGGTTATTTCCTTCTTTTCCTCGATGGTATATATATGTAATGATTAATGATATGGAATGAATGCAAAAAGTATAATCTCATGTTTTTATTGTAGAAAGATGATATTGAGGTGATGTTGTCCTTGCTGATTTGACCTTATTGATGATGTTATGTACCCCCTTTTTGATGCGAAATGAAGTCCTTGGGAAAAAAAATGTATGTGCAATTATTCTAACATGAGAATGCATTTTAACCTTTCTATGAATGCAATGCAATGCAACTAAGTGTCACTAGCTTTTAGCAAAGAAATGCCTTGAGGATATACTTCATCATTGACCATTTGGGACCGGAAAGTCAATATAATCACCACTGCCCACAGACATGATGATATGAATATCGCTTTCTATTGCTCATATGGTAACCTCCATTTTACTTTACCATCGGTCTCGTCAATACGACTATCACTGATTACAAACAATCATGAGAGTACGAATACCGATTTTGTCAGATTCTATGTTGCAAGTGGATTTTGGCATTTAGATATGAAGAATCTAAATATCCAAGGTATCCGGTTGTGTAAACAAACAAAAGTTAACTCATTGTTTTATAAGATAATCCTCGATGGTTCTTTGATGACCATGTCTTTAGATGAATTCTCATAAGGCAATGAATCTTCCTCCAAACATTCACTTCATAGTCAAGAAAAATATCATGTCTCCATCATTGCCAATCTAGTCGAAACATCATTGATTAGCTAAAAAGACTTGATACAAATTGAATTAATGTAAGTAAACATATTTTTAACCAACTTTTCAAACGAATCTATCTAGGTGTTTTGCATTGTTTTCTGATCTTCAAATAATATTTCCAAGTGTTGTGATCATGGAATGATGTTTGATTTTTTTAATCCTGAATAATAAGTCAATTTAGGCTCAAGGATTTGTTGTGGTAGTCAACTTCTTGGTTAGTAAACAATGATATCAATCAAAGGTTTACAAAAATCTGATCTCTTTTCTGAAAATGTTGATCCCTTTCTGCTTGTGACTGAATGTTGCTCGTTTGAATCCTTTTTTGAGGTACCCACTTTTCGATCTGTTTTCTGCTGCCCCCAAGTGTTTGATGTATCAGTTTTGACAACTTTGGGCAATGCAAAGGATGATGCTACAAAATGTTATTATGACTATGTACAAATGACGGATGCAATGAAGGTTTGGACAAATGGGATGATGAGATGCATTATGTACACATGTGACTAGGAAAGAAATGACTTAAGGAAACCAAAAGTGCTTGTTGCCAAGTTTTCACCTTTGGGTGCTTTTTTCTTTTTTTCTTTTTTTCTTTTTTTTTGTTACCGAGGCGCCTATTGCTAGGTTTTCACCAAGGCACTTTTTCTTTTTCATTTTTTTTTTTTTTTTTTGTATTTTTCATTTTTATTTTTTTTTTGTATTTTTCCTTATCACCTTGGCGCCTATTGCTAGGTTTTCACCAAGAGATATTTTTTCAAATGTTTTTGCTTTCTTCATGCTCAATTTTTTACTATTTTTTTGATCTTTCTTCTTTTCCAATGTTTTTGGATTTTCCATTTTCAAATGTTTTTGTATTTTCAAGATCTATTTTCAACTATGTACAATAATTATGATGCTCTCTCATCTGATACTCTTTATCCTCTTTCATTTGCTTTAGGTGTAGAACCTCTTCAAATGAATGCTATTTATGGGTTCTTGTAACTCTTCACCATTACAATCTGATAACTTATATGTCCCAGTTCCAAAGGATGATACTATCACAAATGGGCCTATCCAATTAGCTTCCCACTTTCCTTTCTTTTCCCTTTCAGCTTGATTTTTGGGATTTTCTCTTAATACCAAGTCTCCTACTTGAAAAGTTCTTGGTTTGATGTGTTTGTTGTAATTGCGTGAAATCCTATTTTGATAAACTCTTAAATGCTCATAAGCTTGAGTCTGGTGTTCCTCTAACAATTCCAATTGTTGCAGTCTGGCAATCCTATAATCCTCATCAGTGATCAATCCTCTTAATGAAACCCGTAGAGATGGAATTTCAACTTCTAATGGTAGAACTGCTTCGATTCCATAAACTAAAGAGAATGGGGTGGCTCCTGTAGGTGTTCTGATACTAGTTCTGTAAGCCCATAGTGCGGAATTTATTTGCACGTGCCAATCTCTTCCTGATTTGTTAACTGATCTTTTTAATATTTTGAGGATATTTTTGTTCATTGCTTCAGCTTGTCCATTCTTTGTGGATAATAAATAGATGACAAATGATGTGTAATGTGGAATGTCATGCAAAGTTCATCAATATCCTAATTTTTGAATTGTTTCCCATTATCCGTGATAATGGCATGTGGAATACCATAGCGGCAAATTATGTGGTTCAATATGAACATTGAAATTTGTTTGCCGGTTGCTGTTGTTAATGGAACTGCTTCCACCCATTTGGTGAAGTATTCTGTTGTTGTGATGATATACTTGTGTCCGTTTGAAGATGGAGGATGTATGATTCCAATCAAGTCAAAACCCCATTGATAAAAAGGTCATGGTGTAATGAATGGGTGTAATTCTTGAGCCGGTGCATGTATCATGTTACCGTGATATTGACATTTGCTGCATGTCTTCACAAATTGACAAGCATCCTTTTCTAATGTTGTCCAAAAGTACGCTAAACAAAGGATTTTCTTAGCTAGATTAAGACCGCTTGAGTGTGACCCGCAAATGCCTTCGTGGACCTCGCGTAAAGCTAACTTAGACTCTTCTTCCTCTAGACATCTAAGTAACGTCCCATCAAGACCCTTAGGATACAATGTGTCTAAAAGGATTAGGTAATGGGCGGCTTGGCGTATGAAGTTACATTTTTGGGCACAAGTTTGGTCTACAGGGAGTACTTGGTCTTTAAGGTAAGTATAGATGGGTCCATACCAAGGAGAGTCATGTCCATGTAAAAGAGCAACAATTTGGGTGTCAAGAAGGTTGAATGCCGGTTTTACCAACTCTTCCACCAAGAACTCATACTTCTCATTTTGATCTGGTTTTTGTAATAAGGAAGCCAAGGTAGCCATGGCATCTGCTGCTCTATTCTTTTCTCTTGGAATCTGTTCAAATGTGATCAAAGCAAAGTACTTCTTCCATCCATTAATCAAGGTTTTATATTTCATCAATGGTATATCTTTGGTATTGTATTCATTATTAACCTGATTGATTATGAGTTGGGAATCCCCATACACTTGTAATTCTGCAATATTCCATTCCAAAGCCATTTTGATGCCAATGACTAATGCCTCATATTCCGCTATGTTATTGGTGCATGGAAATAAGAGTTTATAGGACTTTGGAATGGTGTACCCTTGAGGAGTAACTAATAATATACCTGCTCCAGAACCTCCTTGTGTATAAGATCCATCAAAATATAATTTCCATGTTTTTGCTTCTATGTTGACAATTGCTACATCTGGAAATTCAATTTGAATGGTTTGTGTAGACTCCATTGGGTTATCTGCTAAGTGATCTGCTATCACTTATCCTTTAATTGCTCTTCTATCAACATATTCAATGTCGAATTCACTTAGGATCATGACCCATTTTGCTATTCTACCTGTTAAGGCAGTTTTACTTAGCAAGTATTTGAGAGGATCAATCTTGGCAATTAATTTGATCTTATGCATCAACATATAATGTCTTAGTTTTTGAGATGCAAAGACCACTGCTAGACATGCTCTTTCCATGAATGAATAATTTAGTTCATATTTTATCAAGGTTCTACTAAGATAGTAGATTGCCCTTTCTTTTCCTTGCTCATCTTCTTGTGCCAACAATATGCCTAGAGACCTTTCTGTGGCTGATATGTATAACAATAGTTCTTTGCCCTTGATAAGTGACATAAGAATAGGTGGGTTTATCAAATAAGTCTTCAAAATAGCGAAGGCCTTATCACATTCTTCATCCCACATAAATGTAGTGTCCTTGTGTAGCAATCTGGTGAAGGAGTGACACTTTTCTGCTAATTGAGATATAAATCTCCTTATTGATTGAATCTTTCCTTGTAGTGACCTCATTTGGCTAATATTTCTTGGAATCTCCATTTCTAGAATGGCTTGTACTTTTTTAGGATCAACTTCAATTCCTTTTGCTGACACTATATAACCCAATAACTTGCCGGATTGGACACCAAAGGCACACTTCTTTGGGTTTAATCTAACTTTGAATTGTTCTAACCGAATGAATATTTTTCTTAGGATTTGTAAATGTTCTTCTCTATTGTGGGACTTTGCTAGAATATCATCCACATTATCTTCTAAGAAAGTGTGCATCATGTCGTGGAAAATAGTTGTCATGGCCCTTTGATATGTAGCTCCAGCATTTTTAAGACCGAAGGGCATGACATTCCAACAAAAAGTACCCCAAGGGCAAGTAAATGCTATCTTTTCTTGGTCTTCGGGAGCAATATTTATTTGGTTATAGCCACTAAATCCATCCATTAATGAGTACATTGGGTGACCTGCTGTCAAATCCACTATGGTGTCTATACTTGGCAATGGGAAGTCATCTTTGGGACATGCAAGGTTTAAATCTCTGAAATCTGTACACACACGGATAGATTTATCATGCTTAGTAACGGGCACAATGTTAGAAATCCAATCAGCATATGCTATTGTTCTTATGAACCCCACCTTTAACAATTTTTCCAATTCTGCCTTGACTAGGAGAGCCACATGTGGGTGCATTTTCCTTAGTTTTTGCTTCACAGGTTTAACTCCGGGTCTAACATTCAGATGATGCATTATGAAATCAGGATCCAGTCCGAGCATATCGGCATATGACCATACAAAATTTACTTGTTGTTCTTGGAAGAATTTGATACAGTCCTCTCTTTCAAGAGATGTAAGTGATGTAGCCAAGTGTATGACCTTTGGATCTACTTCTGTACCAATGTTAACTTTTTCTGTTGGTTCTATAAGAATAGATGACCGTTCTTCTTCATGTTCAGGCAAAGTGTCCAATCTCTCTTCTAATGGTGCCACAGTTGGGTTTTCACCAATAGAACTTCTCATTTTTTTATTTTTTTTCATTTTTTTCTTTTTTTAACTAAGAGATTGGACCCTTGCTATTGTCATTATGTCTGCATTGAGTTCGTTGGTGAAAGAGGGTTCAACCACATTGAGATATTGGTTTGTTGCTTGGTCATTTGGGAAGTAAAGTAAGTCATGTGGTTCGGTTTGATCCCAATCAATGAGGTCCGGGTGCATCAAAATTAAGGAATTATTGGGTAAGGTGTCATCAATAGGATTAATGGACATGACTTCATTTGAGGGTTCATACATTGTATCGTTTAGATCTATGATGTGTGCTTCCTCAAGATGATCCATGGAAGCAGGGTCAAAGTCCCCTTCGCTTGAATCCTCGTCAACCTCTACGGGAAACAATGTGGGAAAATCCACAAGTGGGTTAAAAATAATGTTTGAATTTCTCTCCTGTGAAGGTGTCCAAAATGTTTCTATCCATGCTCCACTATTAGATGCTTCTTCTATATTAGACCTTTGAATAGGAAGTTCTTCATTAATTGGAGCATCTTGTTTTGGGATTTTTGCATAAGTATGTATAGCAATGACTTCTTTATCTTGACATGACTCCTCTGATAAAGTATCCCATTCATAATCCCAAGAGTCATCACTATCTCCTTCAGATTCTAATGCATTTATTTGAGGATGAAAATCATGCATTGGACTTGAACTTTCTCCTTTGTATTGGAAACCTACTCCGGATTTTTCATGACTTTCCCTCCAAATAGGTTCAATAGGTTCTAATAACCCTCTATTTCTTTGGCCTAGGGGTCCTCTTCCTTTGTATCCCATCTTTTGCATAATATCAAATCCTTTCCCATATTGTTTGGTTTGTATATTGACATGCTGAATTCTTTCCATGGGAGTGTCTAAGGTATCATTCTCATCATGATAAAGCCATTAAAGGACATCATCTTCTTCCTTATCCCATGTTGCTTTGCTATCTTCCCTCACAAAATAAGAATTATACTTATGTGGAAGATGCTCTTTTGATGGTTTACCATGTGATTTCGGAGACATGGGCATGTCAAATAGAGAAACTGAATATTCTCCTACCCCTTTTGAACTAATCTTGCATTGTTTGTCAAATTTGTTCATCATCTCACTCATGTGTTGATAATGATCTTCTTTAGCTTGTTCTTTTTCTTCTTTAGTAGGTTTGTAGATCACTATCTCCAATTTAGGTGCTAAATATGGACTTTCCATTACATTTGGACCCTCGTAGCTCACTTTTTCCTTGCCCTTAGTTGATGTAGTTGAGCTAGCTTGAAGAGGATTTTGTGTATCTTCATTGGTGATTCTTGGAATAACTCCTTCATGATTATGTGGAATGTATAATTCATGCAATGGTTTGAGTGCATTACAATATTGGAATGGATTTGAGTCTCCTCCAACCATGATTTCTTCACCCATGTATGGGAACTTGATGCATTGGTGGTATGTGGATGGGACAGCTTGCATCTCATGAATCCATGGTCTTCCCAATAAGATGTTATAGGTTAATTTCATGTCCAACACTTGACACTTGGTTTCCTTCTTGACTGGTCCCACTTGGATGGGCAACACAATCATGCCTTTAGAAGCTCTTTCAGCTTCGTCATAAGCTTTTATGGTGATTTTCTTTGTAGGGTCAATGCAAGACTCAAATAGACCTAAGGATTTTACAAGACTCAATGTGCAGATGTTAAGACCAGCCCCTCCATCAATAAGGGCTCTTTTGACTCTATGCCTTTCGATCAAAACCTCTATATGTAATGGAAAATTTTGAGGATGAGTTATAGACATGTCGTCTTGATCAGAAAATGAAAGACAATGAGGAGCCACGAGATGTCCTACCATATTTTGAAACTTTTCTTCCCCTGAGGTAGTAGAAACATGTGTCTCTTCTAAAGCTTTTTCTAAAATCTCTTTATGATTCGATGACAACTTCAATAGCTCTAAGATTGAGATTTGTGCTGGAGTACGTTGCAATTCATCCACCAAACTATAAGGCCTTGCTACTATAGGAGGTTGTTTGACCACAATGTTGGATTGTGGGATATTGGTGTTTTGAGGGACTATCCCTTGTAAAGTCATTCTAGAATTCTGCCCTCTTGTAATGACATTTATTGCTTCCTTTTGAGGCTGTTCATTAATTATCATAGCATTAACAATATGATCATATGATGGTGCAAAGTTAAGATTATTGGCACTTTGTTTCTTGCCATTTGATGACTCACCTTTATCATGTTTGTAAAAAGGTTGTTTGAAGGCCATATGATCTTCATTATTTTGGGGTCCATCAATGGTGATTATGTTATTATCTATCAAGTCTTGCACCACATTCTTTAATTGTAGACATTCATTTGTAGTGTGCCCCCGAATCCTATGATATTCACAATGATTCTTAGCATCCCACCAGCTCGGCTTGTGGTCTGGTTCATAAGGCTTAATAGCAGGTAATGTAATAACATTGTTAGCCATGAGAGCCTTTAATGCAGTTTCAAGTGATTCTCCCAAGGGTGTAAAGTGTCTTGAAGGAGTGGGCTTCAAATACTTATCATACTTGCTGTTTTGATTGTTGTTTCCTTGATTATTGTTGTTGGCATTGTTGTTATTGTTGGAAGGTGCATTATATGCTTGATTAGTATTATTCACTTGATTTGGTGTCTTTGTAAGGGCAAATGGAATCACCTTCAAGTTGCTAGATTCCACTACACCATCATTAACAATGCCTTTGTTGTTATTTTTTGTAGCATAATGGCTATTGTTATTGTACCAACCTTTATTTTGATTGTTATTATTGTTGGTATTATTGTTGTTGGAGTTAGAGTTGTTCTTATTTTCCTTGTACAATTTCAACTCTCCACTCTTAATCAACACTTCTTTCATTGTAATTCCATTATCAATCAAATTTTGGAAGGTTTTAGGACATTGCATCCTTAGTCTATAATTTAATTCGCTTCTTAAACCGTTAATAAAGATATCCATTTTTTCTTTTTCCGATACACTTCTTGGATATCTAGCAAATGCAGTCCTCCATCTTTGCAAGAATGTGAGGAAGGCTTCTCCATCTTGTTGCTTCGTGTTACATAACGTTATCATTGTGACCTCATGTTTGATGTTATAGGAGTAATGAGTCATGAATTTAGAAGCTAATTCTTCAAAGGTTTTGATGCCGGATGGTAGTTTTGAAAACCAATCCATGGCCGTTCCTCCCAAGCTTCTTGGGAATAGTCTCATTAAATAGGTTATATCATGCATGAATTCAAGACTCAATGCACAAAACCCCCGAAGATGATCATGTGGGTCAGATGTTACTTCATACCTATCATATTTAGGAAATGTTACATTAATGGGAAAAGGCACCATGACCAAACTCTTATCGAATGGAAAAGGACATAATGTTTCAATAGAGAAAGGCTTAGGAGCCCTGTTTTGTTTCAAACTGTCGATTTCCATATGTAATGCCTTGAATTGTTCCCTTATTGCTTCTATAGGATCTTCTATTTCCTTGGGCTTTAGTTGTTCTATGTCAAAATCTTTAGGTAGCTTTACCCCCGTTTGTATCAAGTCCATGAAGTGTTTTTCTTTATCCATAAGCATGGTATTTTTCATTAGTTCTATGAAATAAGGACATTGTCTTGCCTCTAACGCTCTTTCATACATGGCTTCTTCCACAGTTGGGGGTAGGTTTGTATTATGAGGAGGAGGTAAGTTGTTGCCTTGTGAATTTGCTTCTTGGGAATTAGGATCTCTTCTTCCATTATTAGAATTTCCTTGATTGTTGTTAGGATCCATACCCCCATTCATGTTGTTCCCTTGGTTGTTAGGATCGATATTTCCTAGGGTGCTGCTAAACATCTTGTTGGTGTCCTTTGCCTTGGCGGGTTTTTCAATCACTCGTGAAGTAATGAAAGTGCCCTCTATAAATGGGAGCTCTTCTCGTTTGTAGGTCCCGTTTGTTTGTAATGTTTTCTTTATAGAGAGTGATCTTGTAATAACAGGCATGAACAAACTTTAAGGGTGTGTTGACTTCTTCTCTTTTGATAAGCTGGTTTTTGGAATAAGGTAAAGGTTTTTGATCAATTTTAAATGGTTTAAAATCTTAATGATGTTTTGATCAATAACTTTGGAATATCTTGTTTGAAAATATAAAAACAATCTCAACACACACATCAATTTAGTATCATATCCCTAGAATGCTCTAATGTGTGTATTTTTGAACGTTTTCACAGGTTGAAACACAAGAATAGCTTCCACGCAATCTACTTAGCACATAATTGGTTCGTAAACATGGCTCTAATAGGTAGTTTTGCTATTTTTACCGTTATGTAGTAAGTTTTCCGTTCAAAATAGATCTTAGCCTTTCATCCCCCAAGTATGTTAAGGGGCTTCCCACATGCACCGAAGCCCAATTTTGCACAATCTGTTAAGACTACTAGAGGAAGTTCGAAAGAGCTAAAATCCTTTTATCATGCACCCCATTAAGGATACACGCGTTTCATTTTATAGTGGGTTGGATTCTCGTGGCAAAAGCAAGTGTATCCCACTTTGGGCTATCCCTCTCACCGGCCCTTTTAAGGCAATCTCAGGAGGCGAGCCCACTAAGTTTTAAACATGTTCATTTGAAAGCATGAAAAGTGGATTTGGTAGAGCAAGTTTGGGAATTTGATTCACTCAAAGAATGAAGAGCATATCCCTATTGCTTTTCCCTTATCCCAAACACTCACAATCAATTTGGTTCTTTTTCAACCCCATGACAAAGGAGTTCTTAGAATTGAAATGTTTGTTCTTTTCCTTTTATGATTAAACTATGTTTTGAACTTTGAAAATGCCACAATTTAAGGGAAGTTTGCAAGCTTGATGAGAGAAATACCTCAAACGATGCTACCAAAGGCTAGGCACATTTTTAAGTAGTAGTTTTTCTCATTTTTTTTCTCCAAATCCTTCCCTTACCTTAGCAAAACGGTCCCTCCACCAACAAGTTAGTCGGCACAATAAAAACAAAGTGAGGGGAAACCAAAATCAAAGCTTAAAATGATATAGTTGATTATGCTTTTGATTCTTTTTACCAAAATACTTGCAAAATTTTTACAAACTTAGGGACTAAACTCCCAATTTAATGATACATATTTCTGTTTGTAAGCATCTACAATAGCAATGTATTTAGCATATAACTCTACCTCCTTTTCTAAATCACTGTTGAGAACAAAGGTAGTGTGTATCCGGTTTTCCTTTCTTATCCTCTTAGCGATCAATTTCTCCTCTAAGTTATGTCTTCTCTCTAGTTTTTGAACTTTCTTATGACAGACCATACTCCTGAGACAAAAAAAATGCACGTGAAGTCAGAATATAGTCATTATTTTAACACAATTTGATAAAATATAGAAAGTACAGCCATGCGACATTGTCCAGACTGTACGCGAGATCCAATTTAACAAAGACATGATTACTTTAACCGTGAGCGTCACCTTAAAGGGCTCAAGCGAGATTAAAATAACCAGGTGTGATATCAAATTTTATATACGCATGAAATCTTTACCAGACGCAACAACAGTGATTATGTTGATAAAATATAAATGCGCAGTCAGGCGACATTGTCTATACTGAACGCGAGATCTAATTTAACAAAGACGTGATTACTTTAACCGTGAGCATCACCATAAGGGGCTCAAGTGAGATTAAAATAACCAGGTGCGATATCAAATTGTATCTACGCGTGAAATCTTTATTATACGTGACAAACTAATGCTAGAAAAGCGATATTTCATTAATCAAAGGTGACATTTAAAATGAAGGAAGCGAGAAATTAAATGGATAAGGCAGAGTACTCCCTTCACACTAGACGTAAAATGATTCCTCAGCCGTGGCTTTTTAATTCTGATCATGCGACATTTAAATGACCAAAGGCATCAACAGTTTGTCCAAAATGCGAGAGTTTAATTTCTGACCGCGTGATTTCTTTCGCCAAAAGCGTGATTCTCCAAGCTAAAAAGCGTAAGAGTTCAGACTGTAGGTGATATTTTAATTTTTATCCGCGACATTTCTTTGCTTTAAGCCTGACTTCTTTACTGGCAGGCGTGATTTCTTTTCTGTAACCTGCAAACAGTAAGCAAATTTATGCAATTCTAGCCTAAATTTTGCAAATAACATGGAAATAATGATGAATTTGAGGCCTAGGGCCCCACGGTGGGCGCCATTTGTGTGTGTGAGTTATACACCTTCATGAAATAACAAGATTTAAAAGACAATTACACTATTCAAAGAAAACTAATCTAAATAATGCACAACTAATCTAAATATCTCATGGATCTCTAAAATAAAGTGGTAAATGAGGCTCTCAGCTATGATCCTCACTAGTGACACTCTAAAGATGAGAATTAAGCTATATGATATGCAAATTTAGATCTATTCTATCAAATTCTAGCTCTATTTGATGAACAATCTACTATGATCAATGCAATTTAAGCTAATTAGCAATGACAAATGATAAGTGAGTGATGTGGATGCAAATTGCCAGAGCTTTGCTGCAATTCAAAGATATGGAGTGGATGAATTATGCTTCTAAATGCCTTCAATATATAAGATTTTCCCAAGGGTAGGGGGTAGAGTGAGATAACCATGGTTATGCTTGGGTAAGGTCAATTGACTTTGCTTTGTCCATAAATGGGGGGACAAGAAGGGGACAATCATTTAAATGGTTTCAAAAGGCTGGACCATTTCAACAAAAGTGAGTGATTTGTGTCCATTTTGTCTCCTTTTTGCTTTGTTGAAGGTAATTTAGTATTTATTAATTAATTAAAGTAATTAAATTTAGCCATGAAGGGTAAGAGGTTCATTTTGATTTTTGCTTTCAACAACTATGTCATTAATTGAATTTAATCAATTTCGTATTGTTTTTCCCCTTTTCAAGCTTCATTTAATCATTTAATCATTTAATTGAATTTTCCTTTGATTTGAATTGCCTTTGTTCCATTTATTGATTTTTTCGTGCTATTTGATGATTTGATTGCACCTTTTTATTGATTTAAACCTTTTGCCAATTTTTCATGTCTACAAGAGAATATATTATGGAGTTGTACAGTCACATTGTTTAGTCTATAAATATATGCAATATATTTTTGCAAAAGAAACTTGCAATTGAAGATAATAACACATCAGAATTTGGCATTGTAGTGGAGGTGATTCCATACCTAGTACAAATTATTTCCTCTAAAGCTTCCAGATGGGCTTTCTCTGGGAGCTACATTAAGGCATTCAATTGAGCATTAATGCATTAATGCCCATCTATATCTAGGTTTGCATCACACATGCTTAAAGAAAAAGTTCCTAATACAACTGAGCAGAGTAATTAATATGGAAATTGAATCAAATGTAAGCAACATATGGCATTAATTTTCAAAGACAGTGACAATTTAAAAGAATTAGAAAAATAAAATGTACAAGCAATGATAGTGCGCCATGGGAAGTCACAATAAGTATGAACCCATAGAGGATTTTCATTGTTTCCTAAAAGAAGATCATTTTCAGAGTGAGATTTAGCTACATAGAGGTGAAGCCATGACATACAAAAGGTAAGAGAACCTCAAAGTTTCTGACATATAATGCTATCATGTCAAAAGGACAACAAAGTGTAGTTTTTAGAACAATGGAACAACCATCTCTCTTAAAAGGAACAACCATCATGTTATAGAGTTATTGAATATGGCCATTATCATGAGATCATAGGACAAAACACATATATCTACTATTAATGAACAATTTCTTCTATAGAGGTAATTTTGAATTCTATGCTCATGTGAAAAGGAAATGTCACTCAGTTTGAAGTCCTAATAGAATAAATACAATAAGAAGACATTGACATATCATGCCTTAAATCAGCAACAATCACAATAAGAAGATGGAACAACCACAAGGTACAAGCATGTGCAAGTGATTGTAATCATTGGAGATATGTTAAAGGTTAAGTACAATAGTAGAGCACAACCATGACACAATTAATGAAAGTGCCATAAAACACCATGATATTTATAATCAATCATAGAGAAAAGAGACAGTGTAGAAAATTTTTACATATTCCGCTTAGTTTGTTCAAGATTATAGTTTGTTCAACCTCTTCCTGTAAAAACCGCATGTATACTTTAGTTAAAATAGTTTAGTTTTACAACATGAACAATAACTGATTTCTGATTTGCCAATAAATTTTTTATTAATAAGTTAACAACAATGCATTGCCTTTAGTTCTACTTCAAAAGTTAATATGTGAAAGTTTGTAAAAAATTTAATAGTACGTAAAGTACATCATATTCTTGCATGAATTGAATTGAGAATACAAATCCACTTTAAAATGCTTATACTTGTATTGATATTATTGATTTTTAAATTAAATTTACATAATATCAAAATAAATACACTCTAGAAACTAGAAATTAAAAACTCCATTGTTCCAAATTATAGAGATCGTAACAGTGAATGTAAACTAATTTAATGAGTATTGGGAATGGACCAAGTTAATGATCGATTCCAGATCATAATAGTGAATGTAAACTATGTTCAAGCAATGAAAATGTAAATTCATTTGAAATCTGTCAGTCACTGCCCGTGAGGGTACAGTCTGACTATATTGTTGAAAAATGTTTATTTTTATGGTTGATATGGATTCAAATGATTGCTAGGATATGGTGTTACATTTCATTGGATTTTTGAATAGTTTTGTGCATGTTTGGAAGGCGTAATATTTTCACTTTTATTGCCCAATCTGACTTCAACGTTATTTAATGAGATGTAATATGAATTTTTTTAATGAATTTCAACATGTTTTCATATCTCAAGTTGGCTGATGTTTTTTTGAAATTTTTGGTTCAGACTCAGACAATGCCAGGACTGAATCTTGGGACAAGAATCCTTTCAAAGGTGGTGAACATGGTGCAGGGGCACCTAGAACATCCAAAGACTACCAGGAGTCCATAATGACAACCATGCACCTAATGACATCTAAAGACATCAATTGGAATGTATTGGCACCTATAATGGCCTATAAGGTCATTCCATGCAATGCAAATGGAAAATATGTAATAAGTCTTAAAAGGCCTAATAGGCCTTAGGACCAAAATAAGAGCCTAGGATGGTATTTGGTGTTACAAGTTTATAATAGTTTAGATTTGGTTTTAATAATGCTTATTAAGTTCATTTGGGTCACATTTCAAAGTCTTGAGGCTTCATTATCTTTAAAAGTTTCAAAAACTCCAAAATTGTAATGTTGCAAATTCAAAAATTTGAAATGCAACGATTATTAGAAAATGGAGGGAATTGGATTTTGTTATGTTTTAGTGCAAACTAATCCATCCAACTAATTGGGATTGGTTGGGGTAGTTTCTAGGAGTCCATCAAATATGCCAAAGTTTCATTGTATGACAAAAGAGGCCTAGTGTACGGACTGTACTAAGTTTTTGATAAATAAACTTCTTTCAAATGCAATTTCCTTGAGTTCTTAGAGTGATTTTGGATTCAATTTTTCATTGTATTACATTTCAATGCATTTGGAATACTTAGATATTGATCCTAGACCACATCTATGCATTTGTGAGGTCTATATTTGTGTATTCCAAACTAAGCCAAACAATTAATAATTAATTGTTACCGGTTACATGGAGGTTGTAAACCGGTTGGAGAGGCTTATTAGAGCATGGATGTGTATGTTTGAGACATAGGGGAGTAAGGGAAGATAAAAGAATCAATAAATGCCAAAGAAACAATGTAACATACTCGGGTTTTTAATGAAATGTAAATTATTCTCCAATAGACCCTATCACTGCCTATGAGGGTATAGTCAGAATCCTTATTGATCTATTTCTTCTTTCATGAATGGTATGAATAGAGATGGATTGGTGTAGTATGGTTATATATTTATACTGAGTTTTTGATAAATAAACTTCTTTCAAATGCAATTTCCTTGAGTTCTTAGAGTGATTTTGGATTCATTTTGTCATTGTCTTACATTTCAATGCATTTGGAATAGTTAGATATTGATCCTAGACCACATCTATGCATTTGTGAGGTCTGTATTTGTATTTTTACTCAATTAATTCTGACTGGCATAGTAGTTTCAGTCATTCCTTTGACAGTTTTGTGAGTTTCCAATTGAATATGGTCATTCCATGACCTCTGACCACTGTAACACATGGAATGTGGTGCAGGGGCACCACCTTCACCTTCAAATTTCACATCATTTAAGTCATGTCAAGAAAGGATATATTCATTAAAGTGTTAGAACCATGGTATATTTGTTAAATTACATTATAATGATTCGACAAAGAGAATATGGGATATTTGTAAGTAAAATTTTGAATGGGAATATGAATGGTCATGGAAGACAAACTATTTTGTAACGGTCCAATATGGTCTTAAATAGACTACACTATGTAATAGAGAGGAGGATAGTTAGAGAGAGTTGACAGACAATAGAACAGGCAAGAGAGTAATAATTGTGGAAAAGTATCGGGCTCTCTGGCCTTTAGCCAGAGAGCCATGAATTTTTTGTTTGCCTTGAGTATGAATGAAATGTATTTTAATTAAGCTTTATGTACTCCCTATTGGCAATTTTTTATCTCTATTACGAAGAACATAACAATGTTAATGAATCGGCTTCTCTTTATTGTTATTGTGCAAAGAAATATAAATGATCTATTTTGTTTCATGACAATCCCGTAAGGAATGGTTTTTGGGTTATTAGTCTCTTTATGACAATCCTGTAGGGGAGGATAGTAATTGGTTTTGTTGATAGAGAAATGTTTTGAAACCGTTTGGTAAGCCAAGAAAGCATTGATGTCTACAGCGATTTTAAAAAAATGGTTTTCAAGAACTCATTATTAATTGAGTTTATATATATTCCTGCTATCGGTTTTTTATATCTTTGGTGAATAACATAACAGTGAATGATATTGGTTTTGGTTGAAAGAGTTTCATAGTGGAATGTATCGGGTTCCTTAAAGGATTGAATAGTGTAACGGATGGGTGTTTGAGGAATCGAAAACTAATGGTTATGTTTTTGTTTATGAGTTCTGGTTTTCAAACAGTCTCAATTTAGGATATATCCAGATTATTCCTAGGATGTTTCTACAAGCATTTTCTTACTTTGCTGGTTAAACACATAACATATATCTAACTAGGGCATCAATCTTGAAGCAGCGTAGATACTTCCCCCAAATCTGAGCACTTGGGTTATTAAAATTCATTTCCTTGGCTTGCTTCTCACCTAATGGCATTGGAGACCAATGGAGAAATTGCAAGTCAAGGTACACTCTCCATGACAAAGCTGACTGAGGATTTTTTGGGCCGGTCTGACAGAGAGTTTAGTATCTCGCAGGCACAGTCCAAAAGTTTCAATAAATTTTTTGCAGAACTAACAAATGAGCTTCAAAACCATGGATGCATCAAAGGTTAAACTTGCAGAGATGTTCAATCTGTCCACTCACTTCACAAATTGACAAGGCATGATATATAAACAACCTAGAAAATACCCAATACATGATGCCCTAGTACATTGCTCACAGGTCCTAAGTAGGTAACCAATAAAACAATGCCAGACAAATGTAGAGTAAGAAAACCCTTACAGGTGGTCCTCCTTTTACACCAAATCATAGTGGCAACCCTCGCAAGTAGGCGGTCCTCATTTTACACCAAATCACAGTGGCAACCCTCACAAGAAGGTGGTCCTCCTAAAACTCTCACCAAATAATAGTTCAAACAATCACATGCTCCAACTCCTTCGCGTGCTCCAAGTGAAAACCAAACAATGAAATGAGATACGAAATCTTTTTTCTTTTTAAAGTTATGCCCGTGTTGGTCAAAATTTTGCCTACATGGTATTGGTCAAAATTTTGACTAACACGAGCATGGATTAAAAAAAAGGAAGTTTTCCTTCTATAATCTGACCAACCTAAACCTTTTTAATTGATGGTCAAAAATTTTGGTAGAAAAATGAGGTCAAATGTAGTAGTGAGTTTATGGTCTTGGTGACATTTGGATTTATTATGTTAGTGGATCCATGTATGGTTTTCAAGATTGAATTATGCTACCTATGATATGGGACTTTGATTAAAAATGTTGGACTGAGAGGGGTCCTTGGAAGATCTTCATCATGATAGTTTTATGAACAATGACTATGTCCTTTTGTCACATTGGACAAATATGGATCCTAGACCTGATTTTGAGATTTCATGCTCCAAACTTTGATTTGTGTCTTTTCTAAATATGGTAAACCTTTGATATTTACTTGATGATTATAGATTATTTATGTCTTGGTTTCCATTTGGATCTTAGGGGTAGGTTATCTAGGAGCATAGTAGGGAAGTGGCTCGCAATCAGGACCAAGGCCCTAAAGTTGTAGTCTAGTGTAAGTCATTTTGAGTTGAGTAATCAAGTGATAACCTAATAAAATTAATTGGGTAAAACATTAATAAGATAATGATTAATGCCTGACCAATGCCTTAAGTGCTAGTATAGGCTAAGTATGAGAATGGGAAGGTGTTTATTGAATTGGCATGATTAGATTTCCATGGCTTCATGAAAGTATTATTTGGTTCCACATGAGTTCTTACTTGAGGGTCGGCGTCCAAAGACCATTTAGAGTAACCCAAGGGACTTGGGGGTCAGGGTCCAATTCCCATCTAGGGTAACCCAAGGGGGAAGAGATATGTGATGACACTTCTGTGTATGTGCTCTAGGTTTCCTCCATAGAGGTTGTGGTTACCTCTAGTGTCTTCTCCTATTACAGTATATTTTATTTTGGTATATTCTTCTATGTTTATGGTTTCATCCATTCTTTTGTGGTATCTCATGGTATTCCATCCAATGTTTATTTGGTGTTCCTATTCATGTCTAATTGATATCCTTTATGCTATTCCTTGTGGCATCCTTGTTGGTCCCTTGTGAATCTTTCTAATATATTTTGGTTGTCTATGTGATATTCTTATTTTTGGTACACCTATTTGGTGTGGGGCCTTATGTTATCTCCTAGATCAAAGCAAGTGGACCTCATGGTTCTACATGGTTGGGTGGTAAATATTTTTCTATCAAGGTTCGATGTTCGTATTCATGTGCTGGGATAGTTCATTGTTATGGTTACCATATATATTTCTTAGAGATACTTCTTTATTTTATACCATGAGTTGTAATTACAGTATTGTATTATGTGATGTATTGAGACATTCCTATGAGAAAATATGTAAATGTATATATGTAATTTTTAATCATGATTCATAACTATGATTCATGTAACAATGTAAAGAGGATTTGTAAACTTATGGATGACTTTGATGTAATACTTAGGATATTTTAGTATATGCCATTGTATTAGGTGAATTTAATATAGATTTCATTTGATTCATGATAATTTTACTCTTCATAATTACAATGAAAGTAATTTTGGATTTAAAATAAACATAATTGCAACCACATGTGTATGTTCTTAGCTAACTTATTAAATAAATTAATGTCATTTGAGTAGTGACATCATGGAAACCCTAGAGGGTGTAGATTAAAACTAGGGTTGCACTACTAAATGATAAAAACATATTAATGATGTCAACATCAAACATTAGATTTAATTTCTTATGTATTTATTGTTCTATTATTGTAATCTTTAATTGTTCTTGCAATGTATCTTTCATTTTTAAAAAATTATTGCATCATGTTTAGGTCTAGATAGACTGTATTCTCATGGGTTCCCATATGAAGCATTACACACACAAACCCTAGCTACTTATCCCTTCATTTGCATAGGGCATACAGATCCTTACTTTTTTTTCCTTCACCTCTTTTGAAAATGAAAATGATATGAAGTTGAAATAAGAGGCTAGGAAGGCAGAAGAGGAGGCAACAAAATTTGTAGAGGAAAATAAAAAGGATAGAATTGTTGTAATAGGAAAAGAAATTATGGTTGAAATATTAGAGAATGGTAATGCATCAATGGAAACCAATATAATAAACCCCCCTAAACTATCAAGTAATATATTTTTTTACAAACAAATGGTGGATAATTCGAATGAAGGATCGGGTAAAACTGTAGATTTTTTTATTCCCAATGATATGGTTGACTATATAGCTAAATATAGATCAGTTATTTTATTTTTCTTAAGAGGCATTCCTTTTGAAACTAAGTTCTACAAATATTCTAAACCAAGATGGGAAAACTATGGATGTAAAATTTAAGCTCGGAGAGGGTCAGGAAAAGGATATGTCTCTTACACATTTAGGTTAATAGACCATGCTCAAGTGGTGTTTAAATATGGTACTTGGTTTATCCATGGGAAAAAAATTTATTTCCAAGCATGGACATTAAACTTCCATCCTAAAACTCATTCAAGGTATAAATATCCTATGTGGATAGAGTTTATCTTCTTAAATATTTCCTTTGGACCTTTTATGAAATAAATTATCTTACAACTTGGCATGGTGTTATGGTGTAAAAATATTGCAGATAAATTTACCAATTTGAGGATTCACCTAAGAGTGGGTGTTGAAATGGACCTTATCAACCAGTTACTAAAAAATATTAAACTAGTAGGTCCATGGTTTGAATTTTTCCAACCTTTAGTGTATTCAAACAAACCTAATTCACATTTTTTTTTTTCAACAAGAAGGCCATCTAATTAGAGACCTCCTTGTAAGGAAAAAAAATATTTTCTCAGGCCCATGTGACTAATGTCACCAATTCACACTTATAAATCCATCCTCAATATCTTGTTATGCCTACTGCAACCCTTCAGTCAACTCAAAATAGTCCTAACACTATTGATAAATCCCCCTCCTACAAAGTTCCATTATGACTAATGGTTGGAGGATAGTACAAAAAAGGAAGGAACATCCAAGGCCCTTAGATCCTCACAATGGTCATACTACCCCATTTCAACTCTTCCACACTAGGATATTTTTCCCCTACCCCCTTATGTGAGACATATATCCCCACCCAAGTCATAAAGCTCAAAGCTTCTCCATCGACTATGAGACAAAGATCAAGATCTCCTACCCCTAAATCAAAAGACGCTAGTCTTTCTAATCAATCTATCTCAACTGCTAATCAATTTGATGTTCTACAATTGAAAGAGAACCTTTCAAATTTATTAAATCATAAATCATACAATCTTATCTTTGAATATGAGAGGGATATCTCTCCCTCATTGTAAATATGAGGTTAAAGAATCTATTGTCAAATGGAAATTCTAATCATCTAAAAATGGTCATCTAGACTATTAGCCCCTTTCTAGCATTATTGCTAAAATCATCAATTGCTTATTCTTGATCAAATCCTAATTTTATCATTTATTTGATTTTTTTCTATGGGCTAACCATTTTATCCTAAATTCTTTATTTAATTAAAAGGATTTTCCTCCTCTTTTATTAAATAAAAATCCCCCACTTTTCCTCTTATCCTAAGTTGCACAAATAAAGCATTATTCCTATTTTATAAAAAGGGAAAAAGCACTTTTTGTCTCATATGGACACAAAAGTCAACTCTTATTTTCTCATTGGAGGATACTTGTGCACATGGATTGCTCCTCTTTCAAGCTTCACCATTGATTAAATCTTTTGCCTCTTAATCTCCATGGTCCATTCTTTCTCATTTCTTATAAAAGGAGAGCTCTCTTCTCATTCTACCATCCATCTTTTGAATACTAACCTTATGCTGCAAGATTTCTTGGAGACTTTGGAGCTTTTGAAGACAATCTTGCATCCATCTTTCATTTCTTTCATCATAGCTTCATGTTTATGCTTTCTTAGATTAGCTTCATTTCCATGCTCTAGATTAGCTCACATAGATTAATTAGTAAGGATGTGTAATAATTCTATCTTTCATTTCCATAGCTTAGCTTGCATTTCCATTCTTAGCATAACTTGCATTTCATTCTCATCTTGATTCTTGAGGATATTAGCATTCTTGCCCTTGTCTCCATTGAATCTCCCATTGCATGGTTTACTAGCAAGGTCATAGGCTTAATAGCTCTAGTTGAGAGCATTCTTAATACCCTTGCACTCCATGCCTAGGGAGCTCTAGGTCAATTTTCAAGGATTCCCATTCATGGATTCCCTTGGAAGCAAAGGCTTAGAGAAGTGCACATCTTAGTGTGTATAGAAACAAAATAATTTCTTTTTGCAAGAAGTTAAATTGAATAGTGCCCAATTTGGTTCTTTTTTATTTAGTGTATGAGAGATGCTCTTTCTTCTATGTTTTGTATAGATAAGGAAGGGGTGGGCCAATGATTGGTTTAACTCCTCAAGAAAATAAGTATGTCATTGAGAAAGGGGAGGACCCATCACATAGTTGTGTGGATCTTGTCATTTGTCAATGATTAGTCCATTGGTTTATAGTCCATTATACTTCCAACATTGCTATAAGTAGATACAAATTATGGAATGGATGAACTCTAATTTACCTCATGTTGATCGTGTTATTGGACATGATTTTAATATGGTTAAACATTAGTTTGATCATAATTGGCTTAATGGTGTTAAGTTGAGAAATGAAGAATTTGATAATTGCTCTTTTGTTGAAATTCTTTAGGGGATATTAATCATATTTATAAAAAAATCTATCTAGAACAAGAATTAGTTCACTTGGCCCAAGTGTAGATTGGGAGTTGATAGGAAACTTAATAAACTTGATAGGTTATATATCTCTTCCAACCTAAAATTTGATTTAGTTTGCAATAGGTGTTATGTCAAAGTGGATTATTCTACTTTACTATCAAATCACTTTCCTATCTTATGTCGCCTTAAGGAGGAAGGTAAATAAGTGGATCATAAGATGTCTTTCAAGCTTCATACTTCACATCTTAAAAAATCATCTTGTGTTTCTACATTAGTCGATGTTTGGAATTATATTTCTAAGCCCAAACAAGGTGATCCTTATAAGGTTTGGTGTCGGGAAGCTATTTGTCAATGTATTATTTATTTACATTTATTGATAAAATAATGTCTTGTAAATGAAGACGTAAATAGAAATATCTTGAAGGAAACCTAGAATTAAATAAAAATTTGCTTAATTTAAAATCCAACAACCTTACTATCCAAACTATTATTGCTTCTATTGAAGATCAACTCTATAAAATTGATATTTACAGAGGAAAAGGGCCAAATTGAGGTCGAGCTACATTGGATTAAGGAAAGAAGGGTACTAAATATTTCTTCAATTACTTAAATTATAAACATAAGAGAGAATATGTTGGTGTAAAAAAATATGAAACTTGGCAAATCCTAACTAGTCTAGAGGATATTAAACATTTGTTTCACATTTTTTATGAAAAATTATTCAAGGAGGGTCCCTTTTTGGCTTCATGCTCAAGATATGTTGGAAGAAATTATGGAGGATATCATTCCAAGAAAAGTTCAAATTTTAAATATAGTAAATATCTAGATCAAGATATTTCTATAGAGGATTTAAAAATGTGTATTCTTGATCAAGTATCTAGATCAACGTATTCTCTTGACTGGTCTAAGATTATTTTCTAGTACTAATTGCTATGTTGGTGGCTTGATCTTGCTGACAAAACAAGGCTTAATCATTATATTATATTTTTCAACTTAAATGAATATATGAATTTGTTTGAAGACTTTGATTATACTGTTGCAGTGGGATGTTGTGTGTATTAGATTGTTGATTGATAGAGCCTATTGAATACTTTATGACTTGATTGATTGTTCATATTGCTAAGTATATATAATCATTTCTTCTTTTGTTGCTTATTAAAATTCCTTCCATTTAAATATGAAAGTTCTCTTTTATATATCTCTTTTGTGTGAGGAGTCACACCCTTCCATTCATCAATACCCTTATCAAAGGGTCACACCCTCTCATTGTGGTCACTACTCAATAATAATTGAACAATAATTAATTATTTTCTATTCTCGTGTATTAACTAATTCCCTTAAAAAAGAATGGAATCACTACCTTTTAATTTTAATTATGTTTCCATTGATGTCTAAATTAAAATTTAGTTAAAATATATGACCAACTTTGCAGGGCTTAACATTTTTTCCTTTTAGAAAATATACAACAATTAGAGGAAAAACACAAACAAATCTTTGTTAGAAATTGTCTTCTCTAACATGGGGTTCCCTTGTGGAAGTGTACGACAGTAACGATACCAATTGATACTACTTGTTCATATTTATTTTATGTTATATTTTAATTTTTTTCTTTTTTATTTTTAATTTGAATTATATTTTATTTTTTACTATTTTAAATTTCCTATTATTATTTGTTAATATTATTAAATCCTATTTCAAAAGTGGGACATTAGTATCTAATCCACCCAAGATTGCTTCTCCTCAATCAATGTCAATTTTAATTTTGTCAAGCTGAGTAACCTATCAATATGAGGATCCCTAAACATATCCTTAGATCATCCTTGTGATTTAATAGCTTCCACTATGCAACTTTGATAGTATCTCTGAACAAATATGTTTGTCCCTAATTCATTTCAAATTATCAATGATTAGATATTTGTAAAAGTTGTAATTTTAAGACAAGATTTATCTCATATTCTAAGAAAATGAATGAGGACATCTTATAATAGCATCAAAACTGATTTGGATTCACCTACATTTGAAGAATAGAATAATTGACATATATGACCTTAAATTTAATAAATTCATCTCTCTTTTGGTTTACTCTAGTTATATCAACTATAAATATGGATCCAAACATGGAACATACACTTAAAATATAGAGTATACACATGAATGTATAAAGACACAAAGCATACATAAAGTATACACATGAATATATGCAGGCACAAAGAATGCACATGAATGCACACATTATTAGACTCTTCCTATTTTCTAGAATACATTTATTGATTCATCTTTACCCTTGTGGTATTGTATATAATTTAGATATATGCAATGTCCTATGAAGATGTTCCCCAAAGGAACCTTAGAGAGATTTTAATTTATCATATTATTCTTTCTCTATGGAGATTGGTTGGATAATCTATTCCTATATTTTGGCATTGTGATTGCTAGAGATACTCATCCAAAAATCCCATTGGTCTACTCCCCCTTCATTCTTTGATTGGATATTTTCAAAATCTCATTTATCATCCTTTTTTTTATTTTTTGGGGCTCATTATATTTCGTTGTCAAGTATTGCTTCTATTTTGTGGGTTTGGCTTCTTTTCTCACATTTATGCTCATGTTTCCATAGTTATTTACATTTGTAGCAAACACTCTTTATTTTTAGGTGATCTTGTCATTTTGGGGCATTTCCATCTCAGCATACATGTCTAGGTTCCCAATTATCATTACAATAGAAGCATGTACTTCCTTGGTGTTCCCTCCTATGCCTTTCATCGTTACGAGGATACTTGGAGTTTTTTTTTTAGGTAAATATTTTAGGCTTATCCTTTGGTAGGTTATCTTCAAACATCATTTCCTTTTGAATTGCTTCATCTAGGTTTGTTGGGTACAATGTGTTTTCTATGTTTTTTATTGATTCTTTCAATCCCTCCATGAATAGGCAAGTGAATCTCTCTTGAAGAGATTTCTAGTACCATGGTAGCCAAATTTTGGAATTTGGCGGTGATCTCCTCCACTATCTCTTGCTTCTTAAGTTGAGTTAATTATTTGGAGTGCCATTGTGGATGATTTTAATCAAACCTTTTGATGATTTTTAGTGTGATTTCATCAGAAGTACTTATGTGTTGATGAACTTGGCTGATAAGGCCATGGTGCCACCACTCATGGGCTATTCCCCTCAAATTGATTACTAAAAATTTAATGGTATTTTCCTCTATCATGGGGCCTAATGAAAGATAAGTGTATATCTTTTGCACCTACAAATGTGTTGCAATTTTTCCTAATCCATTAAAGCTAGGAAAGGTTATCCTACCCACATGTTCCTTTAGATCCTTATATGGTTGTCATTTTCTTTTCTTGTTAGGGGAAAATTTCATTTTGGCATCACAATAATCCTTTAAACAAATATATCTCCTAATTTTGGGGTCAATTTTAGAGTATGCCTCTAAAATTTCACAATATTACTCATGGGTGGAATGTTTACTTCTTCTTCCATGTGTTCATCCCTAGGTAGGAAGGTAGGTTTTGTTGGTCTAAGGTTGGACACCCTTGGGGATTATTATTTATATTTTGAATAGCTTGAAGGAGGAATCGATTGGTTATTCCATTTCTCACACTCTGTTTGAAGAGGGCTTGAACAGTTTATTCTATAAATTGCCTCAATTCATAGATCATTTGTTTACTCATTGTTTTATTTTGTGTAGACTGGTTGATAGACGCAAGCTTTCTTATTTCTCTTTTCGAAGCCTTGTGAGCCCTTTTACTAATTTGCATCAAATACTCTTCACAAGATGGCAGGAAAGATACTTTGATACCAATTGTGATGTCTCCTTCCTAATTATCCCTATAATTTTCCCTAAAATTAAAATTACATAACAAATTAGCGTTAGGTTTACATCTTACCAAATAAATATTTTCTTAGTAACATGGTCATGAATTTGTATCTTGTAATCACAACATGAAAAATATATGTAAAATACATACAAAGGCACATATATGGTTAATCATTGGGGTTAATCAAGCCTCGTTATAAGCACATCTAGTATAAACACATTTGGGGAAGAGACATGATGGTTTCACTCAAAGCCATTTCTACACCAAGCCTAAGAGTGGATGTCTACCACAACTCTCTGTTTTACATCTTGTACCTACTTTCCCCAGCCATGTCTCATCTCCCTATAGATAGTTGTCATCTTGTAGAGTCGGGAGGAGGTCGTAAGGGGTAACTTGATTATGTAAGTGCCCTCTTTGTCCTAGCCCATTGTTGGTGCCCAAATCAACTGATTGGAAATCCTATGAGGTTTCCTACTCAATTATGGGATTTTCCAACTGACTTTTCCAACGAATGGGAGTGACTAATTATGATCCTCCTCCCCTATACTATAGGCTCTGCAGAACCAAGGTGGGTAGGCCTATACCTTCACCAAAATTCCTAGATTAAGGATTTTTATAGAAAATAGCAGTTGCATGTTAAACTTATAAATTACTTCTTCAAGATGTCAATTACTTTTTGAAATAAAATCTAACTTATTTGAAAACTTAATTTTATATATATATATATATATATATATATATATATATATATATATATATATATATATATATATATATATATATATATATATATATATATATATATATATATATATATATATATATATATATATATATATATATATATATATATATATATATATATATATATATATATATATATATATATATATATATATATATATATATATATTTGATTACTTTTGTATATAAGATTGATTTTAGTGAAATAGTGTGCAAGTTCCCTTACCAAAACTGTTAATGAAAATGCTTGACTTGATCAATTTTAATCTCCAAAGACCAATGCCTTATATATCTTAAGAGATTAAAATTTTATGTGAAAGGTTTGATGTATAACTCTATGAGATAGTTCTAAACCATCAACTAAATGGTTTCTATATGCTTTGGTAATCTAAAAATGTTACAGTCAGTCTTATTGATTTTAACTTCTCTCAGAAAGGCCAACAAGACAAAATAAATGTGATAACCACTCTTTAATTTGATATTCAAATTGTAATTTACCCAAATTATCTCCACTTAAGACTACACATTTAGTATTTATTTCAAAGAATAAATATCACAAAGAATTGATCAATTCACAAGTTCAATTGCAAACCTTTGAAAATAAAAAGAAATTGGTATTGTTTTGATAGAAAATATGATCATATCCAACTAAATACAGCATATGAAAGTGAGTTCTTCAATTGTGCATCTTTGAAAACGTTGTTACAAAAGGAACCATCTAATATGACTTGTTATTTTATATTCTTCTCCTCTAGATAACCAAAATGATCCTTTATATATAAGAGAGGATTTAGTTCTATATGAAAGGGCATACCCCTTCACCAAGAGTTACAATAAATATCTAGCTAACTACTAGACAAACTAAAATAACAAACTAATTACATAAAAGACTCAATAAAATTTTGAAATAGGGACTAATCCCCTAGAAACATGCCACATTGCTTGATATGTTCCAAGTATTTCTCAGAGGCATATGTATCTGCATCATGAATAATATCCTTGATAGTGATCTCCAATATGACAAACCACTCCATTTGTTCACTGGCTCCTTCCAACTCTATTCCATCAGCATGGGCAACATCAAGTGTAGTAGTGAGAATACCATGAAATTATTTTATCCATTTCTCTTTGTCCTTTAGGTGTCCCTTCTTATCAGAAAATATTGGAAATCCTTGTTTTATAGAAACCTTGAATTCATCATATATTCTACCTCCAGTTCCTCTTACAACTTAGCATGTTTTGAAATAACTTTATTTAGTTCTTCAATTTCCTTGGTATCTGCCCCACTTAAGTTCTTTTCATGTAACTTCACAACCAACTTGTTCTTAATCCTATTGTGGGTCACAACATTGTCCATATTCTTATGTATGCTCCCCAAAAATTCTCTAAACTATCCTTCAACTTATCAAACCTTTTATTCAATATGAATGAAGTGGTATCATTTCTAACACTCCACATTTGTTTGACAAATTTTTTATTTTCCTTTTGAATTTCATCACATTTCTTCTTTCATTTTGAATTTTCTGGTGATGGCAACATGGGTATAGGTTCTCTAGTTTTCCTAAAACTCTACTCATGCATGACCTTGTATTGATCCCTTTCCCTTACCATTCTAATCATTTGTGCTTTGTTGAATTTGGATACATCAACACATATATAAACAAAGACTATATAATCAATTTCTCCTACCTTTAATTTCATCATATGTCAAAAATATTTATCAACATCAATAATTTTAGGCCTTTTGTTTGGTGGGTATAGTGCCCACAACAAAAGAGCCTCTTCATCTTGACCAAATACTGAACCAATAAAAACATCATTTACACCTTCAATATCTAACTTGAAATCTTTATTTTCTGAATGTAGTAAACTGTCAAAATGAATGATGTACTGAGATCCCATCTAGGAAACAAGATGACACCAGCTTCTATAATCAATTGTCTACCCTTTTTGGAGTCATGGTGACAATCTTAGCATCAATATCATCCTTGAGTTTCTTCAATAATTCAAAATCATTTTCTAGGGCTATGTTAGGAATAGATTCCTTAAGCTTCCTCCCTTTGAGATTATATAGAAAAGACTTCAGTTATTTTGACCTCACAAAAACATCATCTAAAACAAAAGAAGATTATTCATCCAATCTGGCGTCTTTATGAATTTCCAACCTTGTCACAATCTTGTCAACTTTACCAAGTCCTTCTTCTGTATCCTTTTCTTGTAACCTTGAAATGGATTCTCTATCCTCTAGCTCATTTCCCCCCACTTATTCCTCAGATTCCATTTGCATTAATTGTTGTACCCTTTCATACAATTCCCTTTTTTATTTATCAATTACTTCTTGGGCTTCATCTTCCTCAAGATTTCTGAAAATATCCTCTATTTCCAGAACTTCATGCAAGTAATCTCCCAAATTTTGTTTCTTCTTACAAGAATGAATGTACCCCTTTGGATCATAATTCTTCCTTGGGAAGTGTTGCATCAAATTGAATTCATCCAATAATTTATTTTTAATTACTTCATAAGCTTTAGTAGAAACAATAGTAAAGTCTCCAAAACAAAGATTTCCTGGTAGGAAATTTTGTTTGTGCAAATCCCCAAAGTTCTTAGCATTTGAAATACTCAACTACCTCACAATATCCAAGTAAAATATTTTGCCTAGAAAAACTTTTGGTAGCATGAACGAGGCTCCTTCAAATCCATAAATTCTAAAATATGTGAAATCTAAGTATACATACCAATCTCCCCAGTTATGATCTATAATCTTTCTCTTATCAAAATCTTTGGGCCTCGGGAATCTTTTGACTTCATCAAAAACCAACTTATCACATGGAAACCAATACATTTGGTAAATTGGCTTCACAATCCATTCTTGAAACTTAATATAGTTGAGCCTAGGGTATCTAGAGTCCCACATGGAAGTCTACAATTGCACAGGTTGATCTTCTCCTTCTCTTCTCTTTGGGTTTAGTTTTAATTCACCTGGCCACATACCCATCTTATGTCCATAAAACAATACCAAGTGAATTAACAAAGAGTAATACTTGAACTTAGGGTACTCATTATCCTTGACCGGTAGCTAGGAAGCCTTCATGGAATTTCTCCACCAAATAAAATGCATAATCAAAAGGTCGAGGCTCATACATTTTTATGTTTGAAGCCAACACCATAGGTCCAATACTCATAAGATCAGGCACCTCCACTCCTCCCAATTATCTACAAGACATGTATGTATACTACAAATAATATCTAAATAGACTCAAGTTAAAAGGTCGTCCATCTTGAGTTGTCAATTTTCCCTTTTCCTTCTTTTGGATGGCTAACTTCTAGCCAGTGTACAGAGTATCAATCCTATGGTATTCTTCTTCTACATTAATATAATACAATGGCATACTAAAACTCTAATCTAGGCTGAAAACTTCATTTAGGGTATCCATAGAAAAGCTAATAAAAAAAATTTCATTGGGGTCTTGAATACATCTTTTTGTTGAATTATAATTCCTCACCAAAAGCTCCAATACTTTCAAGTTCACAAAGACATTCAACACAGTTAGCTTACCCAAATTTTTCAGCTAGGGGTTGCACAACAACATATCTTTGTTCCTTTGTAAATAGTGAAACAGGAAAAACTCATAACCCCTAACCCTAGTCCGAATTTAACCAACATCTTTGAATTTATTTTTCAAGTGGTCTCTCTCTAGTAAATGATGTTTAAATCATCTGGATTTAGAGCCTGAAAAATACATTCTTGATTAAGCTTCCTAACTGGAGCACTTTCCTCTATTTTAGACTTATTTGCCTTAGATTTTGTACTATTCACCAGCCTTTTCTTTCCTAAATAATTGGACGCCTCCAATTATGTAACTGTAATTCCTTGTGTATCTCTTATAAATTAGTTTTCTATTTGCAAACTCAATTTACATTTACAAATTTTTGTGTAAGACAATCTTCAATTGTATAATAAATACATCAAAGTAACAACCTATAATGATAATTGTTCATAAATTTGCCTTGTTTGAATCCTTGGATCTACCCAATGTGTTCATTTAATAGAAATCCTTTGTCTCTATTTTGAATTTCAAACTGACAAGACAATGGTTCTTCATCGATGTAGGTTCCACCAACACATGAATACTCTTTGCGCCATTGGCATAACCCTCTTCTTCCTTCTCTAAAGTCTTCATTTCATGTTTCAATTAGCATAGGTAATATCGATAGGTTCATCAGGGGTCGACAAGTCTATCAAGACACTATACCATAGTGATTGTTAGGTCAATAACTTTCATCAGAGTAACTCTTGTCGATATACCATTGATTACATCAATATATTCTTATCCAATGATTTACAATTTCTTTACTCATCAGGATAAAAATTTACATATAAACCAGTGATTTATCTTTTCCTTTTGTTAGTATAGGTCATCTTGATAATCTTATCTGGTGTTGGGATAGATCGAAATGTGCTTTAATGATGGTTATTTCTATGTTTATGAGTCTTTTGGTGTAACTCTTCCCGATGCTTTCATATTGTATTATCAGCATAAGTCCTACTAATTTTCAATCTTATAATGGCCTCAATCACCTTTTATCTCTATAAGTTGTGCTGGAAGGTTCATTGAGCATCAAGGAAACTCAAAAACACTCATCCTATAACTATGTCGATGACTTTCATCGGTGAAACTTGTGCTGATAGACACCTTATTTTTAGTATTCATCAAAGTAGGTCTTACAGAATACCTCTTGCTTCTAGTGTTGATCTTGTCGATGGGATTCATCAAAGTGTGTTATACTGACTTGTTCACTCTTTATTTTATTTGATGTTATCATCTTAACTCTTAATGATATGTTTCTTCCTTAGTGTATACAAATGTTTATAATATGCTAAGTTGGTTCATATAAATTGAAGAAAACCTCTTTTTCAAGTAGGAGATCTAGTATTCCTTACTATCCTTTCTTTTGGTACTTTGGTTTGATGTATTTCAAGATTTGAAGCATACATTTTGGCAAAATTTATCAAGGTGAAATTCCATCCATGCAAACTAGTTGATAAGACACATACTCCTTGTTGCTAATTTCCCAGCAGGCTGTACTGACTGTATGTTTGTCATTGATGACAACATATGGAAAGTAGCATGTGTGAAAGTCTTATGTAGTAAGCTTTCAGTATATGTAGCATGGGCATGATATTAGCATGATATCATGGGTGCAAAGGTTAACTGTTAGTACAAACAGTTATATAGCAGCTTGTGTCAGCAGTGTTCCTGATAGAGTAACAGATAGTGTTCTGTGTATGGTTGTTTGTACAGTTATCATGGAGCCTTGCACACTTGGATATATGTTGAAGACATGTCAGTGATGTTTCAATCATGGATGCATAGTCTAATAATCAGTATAAGTGAATTTATGTAGTCGCTATTCACCAGTAGCAGTTTCATGTGTTTATTCAGAAGAGCCGATAGAGATTTTATTGGTTCTAGAGTTGCCCCTATCATGTGGGTATGCACCCTTAGATTTAAGCTTAGAGGAGAGTTATTGATGTTCGGTTAAGATCACATGAAGTAATTCAACTTGAGGAGAAAGATCCAGTTATTTTGGTAGAGTCGATAGTGTGAAACGTGCATCTACAATTATCCTATTGGACAAGTCCTAGAATGTGTTGCGTGCATAGTAGAGCCGATAGAATGTTTATCAAATTTTTTATGGTTTCTCTAATATGATTTCAAGGAGGTTCTAATAGGCTGACTTGATTATACCATTTAGAGGAATGATATTGATAGGTAGTCATTTGTGATTGCTTGGGGATGGTTCATAGTTGATTAAGAAGAGCAGAGCAGAGTGTGCAAAGTGTTGAGCCATCAAAAGAAGGTCTATGTGACCAAGTAAAGTGTTTGTTATATACATTGGAGCTGATCCAGATAGTAGGTCAAAGCGCAGTTCACCAAGATCCAAATATAGTGTATATCTATTAAACCAAAGATTGTAGCCTTCACCCCTTTGAGCAGTGTGCTCTCAGACAGTGCGTCCTCTCCCCTAATAGGGACTATTGTAAAAGACTCCTAACAGGGTCTAACCCTTAACCAGGTCTACTGTACTAAATATATTGTAAAGAAATTCCTAACAGGGTTAAGCATCTTCTAACAAGGATCATAATACACTATTGCAAAATATTAGTGGGTGTCAATTCCCATTAGGGTTTTTACCTATTTGGGTTTCCCCATAACCAAAATATTGTGTTGTGTTCAAGTGTTCTTTCATTGTGTTTATTCTTTATGTTTAAGTATACTTAATTGGATAAAGAATTGAAACTTGTAGATAACTGATTCACCCCCCCCCCCCCCCCTCTCAGTTATCTCTTGGGAATATTCCTAACAATTGGTATTAGAGTCAAGTGCCTCAGAGAGAAATTTTAATAGCTTGAAGTTGATCAGGTGGCATACTTCAGGAAAGAAAGTCCTAAGTTTGTTGGAGAGAATTATCTTGATTGGAAGAACAAGATGGTGACCCATTTGCAGTGCATTGCTTTTGAAGTTTTTGATGTAACTATCAAAGTAGTCAAGATCCCTTCCTTGGAAGACCTTGCAAAGGATGATGCTACTGATAAGAAAAAGGAATTATTTCATCAGAATTAAATAGCCAAAGAAGCTCTTATCATTTCTCTATCTGATGGTGAGTTTTCATAAATAAAAAAGGTAGATACAGCCCACAAAATATGGAAGCACCTAGAAGACATATTTGAAGGAGAAAAACAAGAAAAGGATGCATGCAGAAAGACATGGAAGAAAAGATACAATGCATTAGAGATGCCACCAGAAGAAAATATCAGAGCTTACAATCAAAGGATAAATGAGGCAGTTGCTAGAATCAGAAACAATGGTGGAGAGATTTCAGAGGAGGACATTATGGACAAGTTAATGACTACTCTCACTCCTGAATATGAAAGCAAGATCAACATCCTTGATGAGACCATGCAACTTACATCAAATTTCAAGAGAGAAACCTTGATCAAAAAAATCTCAGCCTTTGAGATTTCAAGATTGAAGACAGAACCTAAAAGTGAGACAGCCTTCAAAGCAATAATTCATGGTAAGAAATCTGCAAACACTTCTGGTAATTTTGATGATGATGATGAAGAGAAAAATCTAGATGATTTCATTTCTATGATTGTCAAAAGAGAAAAGAAAGAAAAAGGTAAATATGAAGGTCAATTTCCATTTAAGTGCTTTTCATGTAATAAGATCAGTCACTTTGCATCTAAGTATCCTACTAGATCTAGAAAATTCAGAAAGGATTACAAGCCTAAGTACTCTAAGTAATGTTACTATGCTAGAGATGGAGTTTTAGATTATGAATAAGGTGAAGAAGAAATTGGATTCATTGTTATTATAGAAAAAATCAATAATAAGACAAATCATAAAGATGAGAAAGAGGAACAAGAGCTAGCATTGATTTCACAACCTGACATAAGGACAGACTGGATTATTTATAGTGGTTGTTCACATCACATGACAGGTGATAAAAATAGATTTTTTCACCTAGACAAATACAATGGTGGTATGGTTAGATTTGGAGACAACACTCCTAAACCCATAGTTGGTAGAGGAGCCATCACCTTGGATGAAAAGAATAGTACTGATGATGTTCTTTATGTTGAAGGTTTGAAACATAACCTTCTTAGTGTTGGACAGTTACTTGGAAAAGGCTATCAGTTGGAGTTTAAAGATGACAAATGCATCATTAACAACAAGGATGGTGTTATGATTGCATCAGGCTCAAAGACCAAAGGTAATTTTTTCCAACTTGATTAAGAAGCAAGTTGTTTTATTGCTAAAGTTGATGACAGTTGGTTGTGGCACAAAAGACTATGTCATATCAATTTTGATAACATAATAAAGATAAGAAATGTAAAGGCGGTAAGAAATCTACCTAGCATAGAAAATCCAGTTGATACTATATGTAGGGAATGTGTGATGGGAAAGCATGTGAGAAATTCATTCAGGAGCAAGCACAATTTAGTAGAGAACAAGTTGGATCTGATTCATAAAGACCTATGTGGTCCAACTCAAACAAGATCATACTATGGTGAAAGGTATTTTATTTTGTTTGTTGATGATTATACTAGGATGATGTGGGTTGTGTTCTTAAAAGATAAGTCACAAGCATTTGACAAGTTCAAAATATTCAAAGCTAAGCTTGAGAATGAATCTAGACTAAAGATAAAATGTTTAAGATCAGATAGAGGAGGAGAATTCACCTCTGATAGATTCTATGAGTACTGTGAAGAACATGGCATAAAGAGATAGTTAAGTGCACCTAGAACCCCTCAGCAGAATGGAATTGCAGAGAGAAGAAATAGGATCATCCTTGATACAGTACACACCATCATGATTGAAGGAAAAGTTGCACACACCTATTGGAGAGATGCGGTCAATACAATAGTCTACACCATCAATAGAATTCAATTGAGGCCTAGCATTGACAAAACACCATATGAGCTATGGTTTGGTAATGTTCCACCAGTAAAATACTTTAGAATCTTTGGAAGCAAGTGCTACATCAAGAGGGATGAAGTAGTAGGCAAATTTGATGCAAGAAGTGATGAAGGTATTTTCCTTGGTTACTCTACTAAAAGTAAAGCTTATAGATGTTTCAATTTAAGATTGAAAAATATCATTGAAAGTTCCCATGTTAATATTGATGAAAATTTTATGGTTCAAGAAAGATATCATGATTACTCACCCATTATTGAAGAAGAACCCAGACCCTCCACTAGTGAAACACTTATTGAAGAAATGTTTGATAGTATTGATGTGTTATTCAATGACCTTGAGACAAGTGAAGAAGGTACTCCTAAGGTTGATGAGTCAGCATTACCTAAAGTTCCAAAGTTTACATCTAGAAATCATTCCAAGACATCATTGGAGATTAGAGCAGCAAAGTCTTAACAAGATCACAAGCAAAGAACTCAGCTAGCAGTGAAGTGGTATGCTTACTATATCAGATTGAACCTTTAAGTGTTGAAGATGCATGTAATGATTCAGATTGGAATGATGCTATGAAAGAAGAACTTGATCAGATTGTTAAGAATGATACTTGGGAACTAGTCCCAAGACCTAGTGATAAGAATGTGATTGGAACAAAGTGGATATTCAGAAACAAGATGAATGAAGATGGTATAGTAGTAAGAAATAAAGCAAGGTTAGTATCTAAGGGATATGTGCAAAGAGAAGGCATTGATTATTCAAACACATTTTCACTTGTGAGAAGATTAGAAGCTATTAAGTTGTTTCTAGCCTATGCTATAGTCAAAAACTTCAAAGTCTATCAGATGGATGTCAAGTCAGCAATCTTGAATGGAGATTTGAAAGAAGTATACATTGAGTAGCCAGAAGGATTCACCTTACCAGACAGACTTGATATGGTATGCAGATTGAAGAAGGCCCTCTATGGACTCAAGCAAGCCCCTAGAGCATGGTATGAGAGAGTACATGGATATCTAACAAAGATTGGATTCAAGAAAGGAGAAGCAGATTGGAATCAATTCATTAGAGAGAGATCTAAAGGTCTACTACTTGTAGCTATATTTGTTGATGACATTATCTTTGGAGGTAATGATAAACTAAGTGCAGAATTTGCCAAAGAAATGCAGAATGAGTTTGAGATGAGTATGATTGGTCCTATCAAATACTTTTTGGGACTAAATGTGTCACAGATAGAAAAAGGAACTTTTATTAATCAGTCCAAATATGTGAAAGAGATATTGAAGAAATTTAAGATGGATGATTGCAAGCTAGTAGGGACTCCTATGATAACTGGATGCAAGCTTACAAAAGAAGATGACTCACCAGTAGTTGATATAACATTGTACAAGTCTATGATTGGCAAACTGATTTATCTTACTCATACTAGACCTAATATTTCGAATGTAGTTGGCATAGTTGGAAGATTTGCAACAGAGCCTAAACAAAGTCACCTCATGGTAGTAAAGAGAATATTTAGATACTTGCAAGGCACTATAGATTATGGTCTATGGTATCCTAATTCAGAAAATGTTGAGCTTCATGTATACACTGATGCTGATAGGACAGGATGCGTAGATGATAGAAAGAGTACATCAGGTGGAGCAGTGTTTCTTGGTAATAGACTTGTCACTTGGACAAGGAAGAAACACAATTGTATTTCTCAGTCAATAGCAGAAGTAGAGTATGTTGCAGCAGCCCTGAATTGTTCTATAATTTATTGGATCAAACAGATAATAAAGGATTTTGGAATTTAGATTGATTATCTTATTGTTATTCACTATGATAACACTAGCACTATCAATATGTCTAATAACCTTGTGATGCATGCAAAGACAAAACACATTGAGATCAAGTATCACTTCCTAAGAGAGAAATTGGCAAAGAAAGAAGTCAAGCTGGACTATGTAAGTACTTGCTAGGAATGGGAACACTGAGAGGGGGGGGGGTCAATCAGTGTTCACTACAATTTAACTTTTTAGTTTAATCTTTATGCAGAACATAAATGCTTAAGAACTAAAGTAAACATGAAACATGAAATCAACACGTGACACCAATATGGTTACGGGGAAACCCAAATAGGTAAAAACCCCGGTGGGACTTGATACCCACTAATATTCTGCACTAGTGTTTTGTGATCCTTGTTAGAGGATCCTTTACCCTGTTAGGAGTAGCTTTACAATGCTTTAAGTACAGTAGACCTTGTTAAGGGTTAGACCCTATTAGGAGTCTTTTACAATTATCCTTGTTAGGAGAGTGGACTCACTATCCTAGAGCTCACTACTCAAATGGTGAAGACTACAACCTTCTGAATTTAGATACACACTATATCTATGGTGAACTATGACTATGACACTTCTTGTCAGATCATTTCCTTTGGTGCGTTGATGCTTTGACCTCTAGAAAAGCTTTAATACATCTTATGATGTCTTTGCATATCTCTTCTCTACTTATCATAACTCTATTTTCACTTTCATGCCAAATACAATGGGTGCACCTTATATTTATGCACTCATACAAAATACATAAATAGGTCATCCCTATATCTAATTACAAACAATGCTTCCAAATGAATTGGATTAAGCATGCTTACAATTATACATATAAACATGTCAAAAACCTAAATACAATAGGTGCATAGCCTTTACAATATTACATTACAATCACAAACCAAAAAGCTAACTATCGACTCCAAGCTCTGTTCTCTGCTGGCACATACTAGCTGTGCAACTTCAACTAACTGTAACTTTCATATCTTTGCATATCTATTTATGTGCTCCTAGACTAAGCATAAGTATAGTCTAACAAGCTTAACTTTCAAGGTGCATACCATAATTCATCCGTACACATGTGTGCTGATGCTCTGAGCTGCAGGAACTCTATGCATTATCCAGTCTTCAACACTTAACTGAATTCTAATCTTTACACTAAGTGCGCTAACTCCAAACTACTATATGGCTTTGTTTCCATAATAAAAACACTATGTCTAGTCATATACTTCAGTATAGACAAATTTCCAACAATCTCCCCCTTTTTCATTGATGGCAACAAAGGAATATGGCCAAGTTGCTAACTATTCCTTTACACAAAAACTTTTGTCTTCTATACATTTTTTTTTATACATAATCTTATATCTCCCTATACACATATATACTCCATATTCTATACACAACTCCCCCTTTAACATTAATGACAAAGGTGCATCCAAAAACTGTATATACTTATACTCACTGAGGGAAAACATCCGGATATGCAATCTTGAAGTTTTGGATCTCCTTCTTCCAAAAGGTTATCAGAGAGTTAACTATCTGGAGATGGGTGCATAATGCATATTGAAGCTTCTCCATCTTCTCCAAGTCATTGATGGGACCATGATCATAAGTTACCATCGTGGCATCAATCTCCTTTAAATTTTGATTGAGGATGTCTAAAGATGGTGCAAGACCATTCCTCAACTGAGTTTGTCTAGACCTTATCCTTGTAATCTCTTTTTCTTCCTTCTCAATCTTGTCTATCTGTCCTTGGTAGACATTGTTGCACATGTTCATATTAGTGGATGTGTCTGACACTGAATTCTTTACCTACTCAATCATAGCTTCTGCTTCTTTTATCTTCTTGAAGTGAGCATTGGTGATCTTGTCTTGATCCATGCATGCTGCAATGATCCTTCTTCCTTCATCAGAAAACTCTTTCAAAGATGATTGACCAAACTTAAGAGAATTCAAGTCTAGTGCAAAGTTTCTCATTAACTCATTTAGTCTCTTCTTTAAGTACTTTTCTTCTGCTACTATGGACGCAGATTCTTCTAAGCTAGAAAAATTTCTTTTGAACTATGAGAGGACTGAACTCACATCATCAACCGAATGTACCTTTATCACTTTCTTGTCCTCAAGTAGAAAATTGTTCAAAATATTCACTAATTCTATCAGGAGAGGATTCCTCATAACTTATTTTCCTTTTGCCTTATCTATAGCCAAAATGTTGAACTTAATTAGGTCTTCTTGTTTCCAAGAGTCCAAACCGCTTGTGTCAGGTGTCAAACTTGACAACAATGTTGAGGAGGGAGTGATGGGAGTGATGTCCATCACTTCTGGTTTTACCTTTGCAAGATCAACAAAAGTATCTTCTTCTTTCTTATCAGGTACATCTTCTATGAGTACTTCTTCTTGCTAAGTGGGAGGTGAATTGCTGCATAAGATTTCAACTTCTTCAGTACTAACAAAAGCTTCCTCAAACTTGTCCAAATCCTTATCAGTAGTCGCCATGACTATCTCCACATTATCTATGATAATAGTGCTACCTTCATGAGATTTTGAGATGGGCATAGACTTTTCTACCTTTGTTTGAGTTTCTACTATGGGCGCTGAGTCCTGAGGACCTGTCACTGGTACATTGAAGGTCTCTACTTCCTTGTCTTACTTACTAGGTGCATGAGTGATGGGCATAGTAGGTGGTTTTATCTATTGTTCCAATAACACCTTTTCAAATGCCTTCTCTATTTCCTTTACTATCAGCTCATAGTCTTTATTCATAATATGAAGAGTTCTCATCTTTGTCCTTAAGTGTGGCTTCACCAAATTTAGTAACAATGACCTTTCTTCAATAGAACATACTGGAAGAGTGTCTTCTAATACTTTTTCTCTAATCCTTAGATCTTCTTCATTTGCTTGTCTCTTTAGGTTTTATAAAATATCTCATACTTCATCTAGAATTGAGGTTTTCAACTCAAGGTCTGTCTTCTTGAACTTGATCATATGTTTGACAATCATACTATCAATTTCTGATTTGTCAATCTCACTGTATGTGTCATAATACTTCTCTACAATGCTTTTGGGAATCCTATACCTCATCTACATCTTAGCTCTAAAAGTCTTCAATTCCAATGTGATATAATCCCTTAGAGTACTCTCTATGGATGCTTTGTTGGATATCTGAGGCATGGTAGGAATGGACTTGTCCAAGTACAAATCTGATATCTTCCCAACAATACGAAGGTACATATAGATGATTAGGGACCCAAACCTAAATATCTTTGTTTTTTCATGTTTGATGGCCTTGATGTTATCTATCAACTGTGTGCACAAGATCTCACACAAGTTGAATTCCCCCTCCCTTCACAAGTCTTATAGTTGCTAGAATAGTGCCTGCAGACACACTATTCACCCTGCTGGTGTGATGAAATCTGTACTCCAGTATCATTGACATCAATTTGATGTATGCTTTCTCAATAGGCTCAATGGTCATAATGCGCCTATCACTCCTTGACTTGCATACTTGTTCTACCATTTTCCTGACATCCTTTCCCACAAGAAGGATGGTGCTTGTTCTAGAAAGGCCTGACATCTCATGAATTAATTCATTTGTGATTCTAACTGGAACATCTCCCATCCAAAATAGATCATCATGGATTCTTCTTAATAAGATCTTTATCCATTCTATCTCATAGAGTTCATATGTTGTAGCATACTCAACAATGGGTTGATCATTCCATTTGGCATATTCATCCATGAATGTTTTGTCCTATTTCAACATGGTATCCATGTGCACCCTTAACCTATCTAGTCCAATAGGTTCTTTCTTACAGTAGATGTAAGCCCTTATGTCTTTCACATGCATGATGCCCATAGGCGTGCAGGAGAAAGCTCTCTCTAAATCATCTAGGGTGGATTTAAATGGGTGCCTCTTGAAAACATATATTTTCTTCTCAACGACATCATAAACAATGGGAGTGGCCATGACTTACTTTTTAATTGCTTTCCAACTGAACTTTAGAGACAATCTGACGACTTTTGAATCGGCGCAAAGAGCTAGGGTTTCTACAACTGATCAAATGCACTAATAACTGCAGCAAATCTCTGATAGATCAATCACCAAGACTTCACAATAACTTCCAAGGATTCTTTTGCTTCTATCACTCTGAATTTGAATGCAATGAGCAATCAAGTGACTTCTATGTACTTTAAAAGTGAAAAATTTGCCATTGATGCATGTTGCGTAAACCAAGCTGTCACTTCAAAATTTCAAACTTGAGCTCCGTAAACAATCAGCATGTGCACTCTTGTAGGAGGCTTCCTATACACTCCAAAAGCTTAAGACTAAAGTCGCATACTCTAAAGATGAGTATACCAGCCACGTAGGGGTCTAGAGCTAAATTAGCTCCCCCTATGACCCTAAGGGCCATTCATGCAGATGTAGAGGGTGCGTCCACTGGGGATGCATCCAATACATTCTCATCAACCTTCTCCTTCTTTTTCTCTGACCAAATCATGCTTGCATCATCTGAGGCTTTCACAAATTTAACTTCTCCTACGGGATCGAAAGTTATTTCTTCAACCTTTTTAGGGCTTCCATGACCTTGCATTCTTGATCTACAGAACCTTGAGATATGTCTAGCCTTATTACAAGAGTGACAAATGGCTAGAGGTCTTATATTCCTTGGTGCATTGACATGAGTCACCATTCTACATTGCTTTGCTGTGTGACCATTATAGTTACATATATGGCATGTAAAATTTTGAGCACTTCTTACATTTTTTTGGTTCTAATTTCTATGATCTTTCTGAATTCTATTCTTCTTACTAGTCTTGCAATTCATAGCTCTATGACCAAACTTGTTGCATGAATAACAGTAACCATTAAAAGGTTTTACCTCTGTACAGTTCCTCACAATGTGTCCATGCTAGTTACAAGAAAAAAAAGTGTGTTCTACTTGCTTGCACTCATTATTAGGTGGTTCACCATTATCTATGGTTTGATCTTCAATCTTTTCATCATCAGTAGAGTCCTTTTGTGAATCCTTTCTTTCTCACATATTGTCAATCTGATTTTGTGCTTCATTGTATCCAATACAGCTAGTGTCTCCTTTGGCTCTTCTTGCATACAACTGAGATTCTACAAAATTAGCACTAGTGTGTAATATTTCAATATGATTATTTGCTTCTTTCAATTCAGATTCCAAGCTTTCTTTGTTATTTCTTAGCTCCAAGATTTCCATGTTTTCTTTCCTTAGTTCTTCATTCAGCTGAAGATTCTCTTTGATCTGTTCATCAAGGACTACCTGATTATTAGTCAACTTATCATCAACCTCTTCAAGTTTTTCTTTTAAGGATGTGTTTTCTTCATTGAGCTTCTTTACCATTATCCCTAGATCACTGGTAGAGCATTCTTTAAAATCTTTCCTTAGCTTCTTGATGACTAATTGAGCATCACTAAGTTTATCCTTTAGTTCTTCAGATTCTCTTTCTGACTTGTCTAGATCTTCAAGAGTAGCTTCAAGATTTATTTTTAGATGTTTCATTTCTACTTTATCCATGATCTCCTCAAGTGGTTAAACTTATGTGCTGAGGACCAGAGCTCTGATACCAATTGTTAGGAATGGGAACACTAAGAGGGGGGGTGAATCAGTGTTCACTACAATTTAACTTTTTACTTTAATCTTTATGCAGAACATAAATGCTTAAGAACTGAATTAAACATTCACATAAACATGAAACATGAAATCAACACATGACACCAATATGGTTACGGGGAAACCCAAATAGGTAAAAATCCCAGTGGGACTTGATACCCACTAATATTATGCACTAGTGTTTTGTGATCCTTGTTAGAAGATCCTTTACCCTATTAGGAGTAGCTTTACAATGCTTTAAGTACAGTAGACCTTGTTAAGGGTCAGAGCCTGTTAGGAGTCTTTTACAATGATCCCTATTAGGGGAGTGGACTCACTATCCTAGAGCTCACTGCTCAAATGGTGAAGACTACAACCTTCTGAATTCAGATACACACTATATCTTCTGGTGAACTATCATTGTGACACTGCTTGTCAGATCAGTTCCTTTGGTGCGCTGATGCTTTGACCTATAGAAAAGCTTTAATACATCTTATGTTATCTTTGCATATCTTTTCTTTACTTATCACAACTCTATTTTCACTTCCATGTTGAATACAATGGGCACACCTTATATTTATGTGCTCATACAAAATACATAAATAGGTCATCCCTATAAATAATTACAAACAATGCTTCCAAATGAATTGGCTTAAGCATGCTTACAATTATACATATAAACATGTTGGAAACCTAAATACAATAGGTGCATAGCCTTTACAATATTACATTACAATCACAAACCAAAAAGCTAACTGTCGGCTCCAAGCTCTGTTCTCTGCTGGCACATACTAGTTGCGCAACTTCAACTAATTGTAACTTTCATATCTTTGCATATTTAGTTATGAGCTCATAGACTAAGCATAAGTATAGTCTAACAAGCTTAACTTTCAGGGTGCATACCATAATTCATCTGTACACATGTGTGATGATGCTCTGAGGTGCAGGAACTCTGTACATTGTCCAGTCCTCAACACTTAACTAAATCCTAATCTTTACACTAAGTGCACTGACTCCAAACTACTATATGACTTTGTTTCCCTAATGACAACACTATGTCTAGTCATATACTTTAGTATAGATAAATTTCTGATAGTACTAAAGATTAGTTAGCAAACATATTCACAAATCCCTTGCCTAAGGATACTTTTGAGTATCTCAGGGAGAAGTTGGGAGTAATTCCCTTCCCTGATTCTACTTAGAAGAAAGAAGGAAATGCATCAGTCCTCAGGGAATGATGGAAGGTTGACTACTCTACCTCAGGAGTAGTACTGGTGCTTAAAATTAATGGTGCCCTTTTCTATTGATGTGAAAGGGGGAGTAATATATAGAGTCATGAAAAATAAAAGGAGTAGTATACTAAGGGGGAGCAGTATTCAGTCTTGGAGGTAGTTTGGTTGAGGAAATGAAGAATATTGAAGATTAGTACAGAAATAGGAGGATTCATCTTTGGGGGAGTTTTTTATGAGGAAATGGAGAATGTTATAAAATTATTTATCATTGGGTTGGTGGTGGTTTTTCATTCCACATGTTGCAATCAATGCCAAAGGGGGAGATTGTTGGAGATTTGCCAACAGGCCAGTATTGATTGTATGTTTGTCATTGATGACAACATATGGAAAGTAGCATGTGTGGAGGTCTTATGTAGTAATCTTTCAGTATATGTAGCATGGGCATGATATCAGCATGATATCATGGGTGCAGAGGTTAACTGTTAGTCCAGACAGTTATATAGCGGCTTGTGTCAACAATGTTCCTGATAGAGTAACAGACAGTGTTCTATGTATGGTTGTCCATAAATTTATCATGGAGCCCTGTGCGCTTGGATATATGTTAAAGACATGTTAGTGATGTTTTAGTCATGGACGCATAGTTTAACAATCAGTATAAGTGAAGTTATGCAGTCGCTATTTGCCAGTAGCAGTTTCCTGTGTTTATTTAGAAGAGCCGACAAAAATTTTATTGGTTCTGGAGTTGCACCTATCATGTGGGTATACGCCCTTGGATTTAAGCTTAGAGGAGAGTTATTGATGTTTTTTTAAGAGCACATGAAGTAATTCATCTTGAGGAGAAAGATCCAGTTATTTTGGTAGAGCCAACAATGTGTAACGTGCGTCTACAATTATCCTATTGGACAGGTCCCAGAATGTGTTGCGTGCATAGTAGAGCTGACATAATGTTTATCAAAGTTTTTTATGGTTTCTCTAATATGATTTCAAGGAGGTTCTAATAGGCTGACTTATTTATACCATTTAGAGGAAAGATATTTATAGGCAGTCATTTTTTATTGCTTGGGGATGGTTCATAGTTGATTAAGAAGAGCAAAGCAAAGTGTGCGAAGTGTTGAGCCATCAAAAGAAGGTCTATGTGACCAAGTAAATTATTTGTGCTATACATTGGAACTGATCCAGATAGTAGGTCAAAGCACAGTTTGCCAAGATCCAAATATAGTGTATATCTGTTAAACAGAAGGTTGTAGCCTTCACCCCTTTGAGCAATGTGCTCTCAAACAGTGCATCCTATCCCCTAACAGGGAATATTATAAAAGACTCCTAACATGGTCCAACCCTTGACCAGGTCTACTATGCTAAATATATTGTAAAGAAACTCCTAACAGGGTTAAGGATCTTCTAACAAGGATCATAATACACTATTGCAGAATATTAGTGGGTGTCAATTCCCACCGGGGTTTTTACCTATTTGGGTTTCCCCATAACCAAAATATTGTGTTGTGTTCAAGTTTTCTTTCATTGTGTTTATGCTTTATGTTTAATTATACTTAATTGGATAAGGAATTGAAACTTGTAGATAACTGATTCACCCCCCCCCCCCCCCCTCTCAGTTATCTCTTGGGACTATTCCTAACACTCCTTTCTTCTAGGGAACCTTAATAACCATTAGGAAAAATGACTCCATAGACAATTGTGATCACTTTTACATTTTTAGTCACTCTTAGAAATGGATGATAAGCTTCCTCTCCTTCAATGTACAACTCAGGAAGACATTTATCCACCCTACCTTACACCACTGGAACCCTTAAGATACCCAGTTGATGGTTGATCTTCTAGAGACAAATCACATATGGATGAGAACTGGTAATGTGATAGCCTTCATCCTACACACAAAGAGCCATCAGTAACTATCATATTTTTACACAATAAAGATACTTACATGTATTAAGATTGAGGATGAAAATGTAAAATTCTTAATGAATCAAGGCTTAAAAGAGATCTCTAAGGACATAATTAAATTAAAAATTTATGTGCTAACAACCACAATGGTCCTTATAGGATGACTTACTTACAAACCTGCTAACCACCCTTCTCTTACACCTTAGACCCTCTCTCTCACTAGGTATATTTCATAAAATATGTGCATCTCTTTTCTATTGCCATCTTGTGGAAATGGGTGTAGGTTGTAAGGAGTTAATTGACTCTCTAAGTGTCCTCATTTTCCTAGGTAGTAATGGTCCTTCTAGGATGACAAAATTGCAAGCTGACTCACTACCCTTCTCTTACAACTTAGGCCCTCTTACTCACAAGGTGAATTTTAAACATTATGCTTATCTTTTCTATCATAGAAGCATATACTTAAGGAATAATCTTACACACAATATGTATATAGGTATTTATATATAGTATTGAAAAATAGGGTTATTTATACCCAAATATTGTGTTGAAACTCCTCAATTGTTCTTTATTGGTGGAGTGTATTCTCTAGACAAATTTGAGATTATCTACTAGTACTAATTGCTATGTTGGTGGTTTGATCTTGCTAACATATCAATGCTTAATTCATAGATTATAATTATTCTAGTGAAATGAATTTTGAACATGTTCAAATATTGATTATGTTGTTGCAAAGGATCATTGTGTGTATCAGATTGTTGATTGATAGAGACTACTAAATATTTCATTTCCAAATTTCTTGGTGGTTTTGCTAAGTATATATAAATATTTCTTTTGCTACCACTTATTAAAATTTCTTCTATTTGAATATGAAAGTTCTTCTCTTCCATATCTCCCATTTTTGTGAGTCACACCCTTCCATTTTTTATTACCTATATCAAAGGGTCACACCCCCTCATTTTGACCGCTACTCGATAAACTTTGAACTATAATAAATTATTTTCTATTCCCTTGTTTTCACTAATTCCCTTTAGTAAGAGTGGAATCATTTCCTTTTAATTATAATTCTACTACTGATGATGTCATAATTAAACTTTAGTTAAAATATATGACTAATATTGCAAGGCTTAACATATTTTCCTTTTATAAAATCTGTGATAGCTAGAAGAAAAACAAACAAACAAATTTGTGGCAAAAATTGTCTGGTCTAACATGGGTTCCCTTGTGGAAGTGTATAACACTAACATACCAATTGATACCACTAATTCATATTTTAATGATGTTATATTTAAATTTTATTCTTTTATATTTTAAATTTATTATTATTATTTATTAATATTATTACCTATTTTAAAAGGGGGACATTACAATCTTAACATAGAAATATCTTACAATGTAAACTACTTGTTAGGGATAGATTGGACTTTCTAAATATTTCTCTAACTAAATGTCTTTTTTGCAAATGCCTCAACAGAATTAAACATATTTTTTGGCATTATTTTTGGGCTAATGGAAAATGGACTACTATTTTTGTACATTTTCTTGTTGTCTTTGATCATGTGTTGAGTTGGAAAGAAATTGTCTTAGGTCTTGGATTTTATAAGAATGTTATTGTTGATTCAAAGGGAAAATATTTTGATGAAGTTCTGAAAAAGTAGAGGTTAAGCTATATTTTCTAACCATATTACTAATCAGGAAGTATAAATGTTGTAGTTTTATAATGTTATCATGCTATAATTTTCTTTTTTTGTGCTTTCAAATAGAAAAGGAGGCCTCCTACAACAAGCATTTGGAAAAAATCATATACTGGATTTTGTGATTGAAAGAAAGTGATTTTAGATGCTCCAAGTACATAAAAATAAACTCTAAGTTTTAATTTAGGCCACGTTCAACTTATGTATATTGTTGTCTCTTGCTGGAACATAATTTCTATTATTGGTTAAACATGTTCACCTAAAGCCATGTAATGGACATGTGTATCTCTTTTTTTTCTTTTCTTTTTTGTGCACTTATTTTTGAACTCCCATTTTTTTAATCAATGGATGCTTTTGAATGGAGCTATGAACTAGTGGGGTCACTTTGGGGGACCCCACTATTAGGATTAGAAGATGTATATCTAGCAGTTACATGTAGATTTAGCTAATAAATCAAAGGAATAAAAGACACCTAGAAATAGAACAAGGAGACAAAGATTTAACGTGGTTAACCCAATCCTGGGCTATGTCCATGAGAAATAATCATCTACTTATTTTTTATTATCTAATGAAGAGAAAATTATAGTTTGATATATTTCACATTACACTGCCACTTATATACAGGCCCTTTAGGTAGTTTACAATGTAGTTAACAAGTTAACCCTAAAAATACTTGATGAATCAGTCTAGGGAAATGCTTGATGAGTTAACTCAAAAAATGTCTGACAAGTTAAGCCCCCCCCAAAAAAAAAAAAAAAAAAATGTGTAAAATACTTGCCTGATCAGTCACCATAAACTAATAATCTCCCACTTGGGGACTGATCAAGTTCCACACTACACAATCTCCCACTTGGAGACTGGTCTTGTAGCAACATCGCTACCCCTAAAGCTCTCATTGGATTAACGGACATGGACTTGATTGTTTCTCATTTCCACTATGATAAATCTTTAAGACCAACAAAAATTGAGCGAAGTCATCTTCTCTCTAGTTACTTCCTTTGTAAACATATCCATTGGATTTTCATCTATATGTATCTTTTATAAATTTAAATTTTCATTGTCCAATACTGATCGAATGACGTGATACCTCAATTATATGTATTTGGTCTTTGAATGTAAAGAAAATAATATTTTCAAGATGGATGACACTATGGCTATCTGTAAATAGATGATTTGCAACTTGTGATTTTCCCAACTCTTCCATGAAAAATTGTAGTCATATCATCTCCTTAGCTGCCTCTGTAGCAACAACAAACTTTGCCTATGTAGTAGATAAAGTAACCACCTTTTGTAATCAAGAAATCAAACTCATTGTTGCCCCATCAATATTAAATACATAACCTATGGTACTATGCCTGGTATCTAAATCCCTTTCTGATGCAGGAGCATCCTGGGTGTAAGAACAATCTTGCATCACCCAAAAAAAAAATATTTATGTTTCTATATTCAATAAGGGCTATTTTGTGCAAAGTTGTTATTTATGGAAAGTTACTATTTTTGGTAATTTGTGTATGTGCTCAGAATGATCTGATTTCTTTCTTGGAGGTTCATTTTGGTCATATAAGTCTGCTAGTAAAGTTTCATTGCCAGATCAAGTGTATATTGGAAGATATTGAAGATTTTCGGTATTGGCAACAGGGTACAGAAACTTTGAACTCAGTTTTGAAGGCTTTAGAGGCCCCAGATGAGGTCAAAAAAATTTGGATGACGGGTGCTTGCCCTGGTCAAGCCTGTAGAGCGCTTCGTGGCATTTTCAAAATGGGGTTATAATAGCCGATCGGGTCAACTGGTGATGACTTATGGTCTTCGGAAGTTGGGCCACCTGAAATGGCGGAAAATAATTTTTTTCAAAATTTTTGTTCAGGTTTCAAAGGTTATCTTGAGCCGACTATGATGTAATAAAATGTAAAATGAAATAATTCTAAGTTTGGTCGGCCTTATTGTCTAAAATTTTGGAATCTTCCCAGGCGGTGGAAAATTGCCTATATAAGGAAGGCTGTATTATTGTCTTAGGCAGTTCAGAATAGTTCTGGGTAGTAGATCTGGGTATTGATTTGAGGCTTTGTCCTACAGAATATTGTAAGGGAATGCCCATGCGGCTTTGCATATTGTAATTCTGAAAGTTTGTAATTCCACATTTGTGGAGATAATAAGAAGCCAATTTTCTATTCTTGCATATTATTGTTGTTGTTTCTCTATTTCTGTGATGTGTTTGTGGTATTAAGGGGAGCACCCTTCATCAAGTGGTATTAGAGCAGGAGTTCTTGAGTGTGTAAACAGATCACCGACTGTGAGGCAGTTTGCACCAGGATCGTGGCTAGGGTTTCAGCGCGCATCGTGAAAATGCCTCCATGAAGAGAATGTGGCGGAAGAGCTGGTGTTGTAACACCTGAGGTTAGAGAGCTGCAGAGACAAGTGCGAGCATTGCAAGAAGAGATTCATAGAGGAATGAATCTTAATGTCAGAGACGAAAGCGAGGATGAAGCCGAAGAAGAATATCAAGAACGAAAAGCTGAAATTGTGAACCAGGAGGAAGAAAGACTTTTTCAGGCCATTTCTAAGATTGGGAAAAGACCTAAGATTGAGGTTCCTACATTTTTTGGAAATCTTAACCCAGAAGAATTGATCGACTAGATCAATGAATGTGAGGAATATTTTGAGTATGAAGATGTTGAGGATCCTGATAGGGTCAAATTTGCGAAGGCCAAACTGAAAGGTCATGCGAAGATCTGGTGGCAAGAAATTCAGTTGGAGTGAAACAGAAGGGGAAAGGAGAAAATCATGAGATGGGATCGGATGGTGGATAAATTGAAGCGACAGTTCATTCCTATTGATTATGAGCTTGACCTACTGAAGAAAATGCAGAGTTTGAAGCAAGCAGGAAGATTTGTTCAGGAGTATATAGAGGAGTTCTATCGACTCCTCATCAGAACAGGCCATGCAGAAGCTGATAAGGAGAAAGTTGCCTGATACCTTAATGGGTTAAGGCCAAGCATTCAGGAGGAGTTGAATCTAGTTCGAATGAATAGTATTGAGGAGGCACACCAGTTTGCCCTAAAAGTAGAGGAAAAGCTGAACAAGAAGTTTGAGAGCAAAAAAAATGGAAGAGGTCGTGGTGGAAGATCTAGTGGACGGTCATATGGTGGCCAAAATGAAGATCTGAAAATGAAGGATGAGGCCAGTAGCAGCCAGAATTAGAGAGGAAACAATTCCAATCATTTCCAAGATCAGAATAATAGAGATCAGAGGGGAAGAGGAAGAGGACAAGGTTCAGGAAGAGGAGGCTTCTGTGGAACATGTTTTCACTATGGAGAAGAAGGTCATAGGGCATTTGAATGTCCTCAGTGCCAAGGTAGAATAGACAGGAGAAATGAAGGCCAGGCCAGAGTTGCACATGTAGATGAAGATGCCAGATCATCAAATTCTAAAGATGCTAAAAGAGGAGAAATGTTGATTAACAGAAGAGTCTTGTTGAGTGGTGAGAATGAACCTGAGCAAAGGAGGAGTCTGTTTCACACCAGGTGCAAGTGTGAAGGTAAATGTTGTGATGTGATTATTGATAGTGGAAGCACTGACAATTTGGTGTCAGAAGAGATGGTGACAAAGTTGAAGCTCAAGAGACAGAAACACCCACATCCATATCAGATTGCCTGGGTACAGGATGACCACAAGGTCATGGTCAATGAACAATGCCTGGTGAAGTTCAAGATTGGCGGATACCAAGATGAGGTATTATGTGATATCATATCTATGGATGCATTTCATATGTTGTTGGGTAGACCATGGCAATTTGACAGATGTGTTGTACATGATGGTCGTGTGAATACCTATTCCCTGACAAAAGATGGAGTGCAACATAAGCTAAAACCATTGAAGGAGACTAAAGAAAAGGTATGTGGTAATGCAAGGATAACTTTTGTTGATGGAAGAAATTTCCTAGATGGTATGAGGCATGAGCATGTATGTTTTGCTTTAATTTCAAAAGCTGGTAAAGAGGAAGTAGAAGATGTTCCTGTAGAAGTTGCAGATTTGTTAAATGAGTTTCAAGATATTGTATCCGATAACGTGCCTGATGGATTACCACCAGTCAGGAAGATCAGTCATCAGATGGACTTGATCCCAAGAGTGAGTTTGCCAAATAAGGTAGCACACAGAATGACACCTGCAGAAAGTGAGGAGTTGAACAAACAAGTACATGAACTGTTACAAAAAGGATTGATCCATGAGAGTCTGAGTCTCTGTGCTGTACCAGTGGTATTAGCACCAAAGAAGAATGGAGAATGGAGGATGTGTACAGATTCTAGGGCAATAAACAAGATCACAATCAAGTACAGGTTTCCATTGCCACGAATGGATGATATTATGGACTGTTTGAGTGGAGCTGTGTATTTCTCAAAGATAGATCTGAAGAGTGGATATCACTAGATTTGGATCAGAGAAGGAGATGAATGGAAGACTACCTTCAAGATAAAGGAAGGACTATATGAGTGGTTATTCATGCCTTTTGGGCTAACCAATGCACCAAGCACTTTCATGTGGCTCATGAATGAGGTTCTGAAAGAATTTTTGGGTAAGTTTGTCATTGTTTACCTAGATGATATTTTGATCTTTAATAAGATATTGGATGAGCATATGATGCATATTCGTATGGTATTTGAGAAGTTGAGAGAAGAAAAATTGCTGATTAATTTGAAGAAGTGCAGTTTTGTGAAGAAAGAGTTGGTGTATTTGGGGTTTGAAGTTTCAGGAGAAGGTCTAAAAATGGACCCAGAGAAGGTATAGGCTATCCTTGAATGGCCTACACCAAGGAGTGCTACTGAGGTAAGATCTTTTCATGGTCTAGCTAGCTTTTACAGAAAGTTTATCAGAAATTTTAGCAGTATTTGTGGACCCTTGACTGAAACAATGAGAGGGGATAGAAAAGAGTTTAAGTGGACTAATGGGGTAGAAAAGAGTTTTCAATTGTTGAAACAAAAAGTTACAGAACAACTTGTTTTAGCACTTCCAGATTTTAATAAGGTGTTTCAAGTAGATTGTGATGCTAGTGGTACTGCAATAGGAGCTGTTATGAGCCAAGAAGGTAAACCTGTTGCTTATTTCAGTGAGAAGTTAAATGATGCCAAGAGGAAGTATTCTGTTTATGATCAGGAATTTTATGCTATAGTTCAGGCATTAAAGAAGTGGAGACATTATCTACTTCCTAAGGAGTTTGTTTTGTACACTGATCATCAAGCTTTGCAATATTTGAATAGTCAAGGAAAGTTGAATCAGAGGCATTTGAAATAGGTTGAGTTTTTACAGAGTTATACATTTATTTTGAAACACAGAAGTGGAAAGTCTAACAGGGTTGCAGATGCTCTTAGCAGAAGGCAACTATTGCTGACAAAGATGCAAATTGAGGTGGTTGGGTTCAAGGAACTCAAGAATTTGTATCTAGAGGATCCTGATTTTGGTGAAGCTTGGAAAGCTTGTACAGAACCTGTTACTCTAGACAGGATGAAATGGCTAGATTTTATCATCCAAGATGATATGCTATTCAGAGGGAGTCAGTTGTGCATTCCACGAAGTTCTATGAGGGAGAATCTCATCAAGGAGAAGCATAGTGGAGGATTGGCTGGACATTTTGGTCATGATAAAACCCTTGCTTTGGTTGGTGAGAATTATTATTGGCCACAATTGCAGCAAGATGTGAAGAAGTTTGTATAGATTTGCAGAGTATGTCAGATGGCGAAAGGAGTGAAGCAGAATACAGGGTTGTATCAGCCATTACCTATACCAGAGAAGCCTTGGGAGGATATCAGTATGGACTTTGTTCTTGGTTTACCGAGGACACAGCGGGGACATGATTCAATTTTTGTAGTAGTTGACAGATTTTCAAAGATGGCACATTTCATTCCCTACAAGAAGACTAATGATGCTGTTCATGTAGCAGAATTGTTTTTCAGAGAAGTAGTGAGACTTCATGGTTTGTCAAAGACCATAGTTTCAGATCGGGACACTAAGTTTGTTGGATATTTTTGGTGGACATTGTGGAAGAAGTTGAAGACAGATTTGAAGTTCAGTTTATCACATCATCCACAGACTGATGGACAGACAGAGGTGGTGAATAGAAGTTTGGGAAATCTGCTGAGATGTTTGGTTGGAGATAAGCCAACAGGATGGGATTTGATTTTACCACAAGTGGAATTTGCATACAATAATTCTGTCAACAGGAGCACTGATAAATCATCATTCAAGATTGTATATGGAAGTAGTCCGAGAAATGCATCTGAATTGAGGAAGATAGATAAAGGAGAAATAAGTAGTGCTGAAGCTGAGGATTTTGTAGAACACTTGAAGAACATCCATGGGGAGGTGAGGAAGCATATTACCAAGATGAACGCATAGTATAAGGCTAAGGCAGATGATAAAATGAGGTATAAGGAATTTTAGGTTGGTGATGAAGTCATGGTTCATTTGCGGAAGGAGCGGTTTCCAGTTGGTACATATAACAAGCTGAAAATGAAGAAGTTTGGACCATGTAAGATACTGAAGAAACATGATTCAGGAAATGCATATGAGGTAGAATTGCCTACTAAGCTAAATATTTCACCAGTGTTTAACATTTCAGATTTGACAGAGTATCATGAAGGAGGTGTTCAAGATGAGGTTGTAGCAGCACAGTGGAGTATTCCAGCAACTAGTTCAGACGCTAAGGAGATCGAAGATATACTGGACAGTCATGTTGGCAGAAGCACAAGGAACAGGACATATGAAGAATATCTGGTCAAGTGGAAAGGATGACCTGTTGAAGATTCATCATGGATGACAAAGGAGGAGGTTAGTTGTCTTGGTTTTCCTCTGCACACCTGAGTCGTGACAGGGTCACTTCTCAAATTACCCTGGTGTCTGATGCAGGAGCATCCTGGGTGTAAGAGCAATCTTGCATCACCCAAAAAAAAAATATTTCTATTTCTATATTCAATAAGGGCTATTTTGTGCAGAGCTGCTATTTATGGAAAGTTACTATTTTTGGTAATTTTTGTATGTGCTCAGAATGATCTGATTTCTTTCTTGGAGGTTCATTTTGGTCATATAAGTCTGCCAATAAAGTTTCATTGCCAGATCAAGTGTATATTGGAAGATATTGAAGATTTTCGGTATTGGCAGCAGGGTACAGAAACTTTGAACTCAATTTTGAAGGCTTTAGAGGCCCTGGATGAGGTCAAAAAAATTTGGGTGACGGGCGCTTGCGCCGGTCAAGCCTGTAGAGTGCTTCGTGGCATTTCTGAAATGGGGTTATAATAGCCGATCAGGTCAACTGGTGATGACTTATGGTCTTCGGAAGTTGGGCTACCTGAAATGGCAGAAAATAATTTTCTTCAAAATTTTTGTTTGGGTTTCAAAGGTTATCTTGAGCCGACTATGATGTAATAAAATGTAAAATAAAATAATTCTAAGTTTGGTCGGCCTTATTGGCTAAAATTTTGGAACCTTCCCAGGCGGTGGAAAATTGCCTATATAAGGAAGGTTGTATTATTGTCTTAGGCAGTTCAGAATAGTTCTGGGTAGTAGATCTGGGTATTGATTCGAGGCTTTGTCCTATAGAATATTGTAAGGCAATGCCCATGCGGCTTTGCATATTGTAATTCTGAAAGTTTGTAATTCCACATTTGTGGAGATAATAAGAAGCCAATTTTCTATTCTTGCATATTATTGTTGTTGTTTCTCTATTTCTGTGATGTGTTTGTGGTATTAAGGGGAGCACCCTTCATCACTTTCCAAATATGAGTCAACATAGCCTTTTAAATTAGTATTAGAACGCCCAAAACATAAACACTTATTGTATGTACCTCTCAAATATTTCAGAATCCATTTTACTAAATTCTAATACTGAAGTCCAAGATGACTCATATACCAACTAACAACTCCTATGGCATGTGCAATATTTGGTCTAGTGCATACCATGGCATACATAAAACTACCTACAATTTAAGCATATAGTACCTTGGACAATTTGACTTCCTCCTCTTGTATCTTTGGACACGTCTCCTTACTCAATTTCAAATGACTGGGAAAAGATGTGTTGACTACTTTTGCATTCTTCATATGGAATCTTTGTAACACATTTTCAACATAATCAATTTGAGATAGGGTTTTTTTTTTGTTCTTCCTATCTCTACAAATGTTCATACCAAGGATTTTTTTCCCTACCCCAAATCCTTCATAGAAAAAGAATGTGTTGATTGTTGTTTAAACCCCTTAATGTGAGCCATGTTACACCCTACTACAAGCATATCATCAACATATAAACATAAAACAATATAGTTGTCACCATCCAACCTCTTAAAATAAACATAATGGTCTGAATTATATCGACTGTAGCAATGCTCAGTCATAAATCTATCAAATTTAATATACCATTGCCAAGGTGCTTTCTTCAAGCTGCACACTAAGTTATCCTTACCTTTTACCTCAAAACCTTGTGGTTGTTGCATATATATTTCTTCTTCCCAATCACCATGCAGAAAATTTGTTTTAACGTCAATTTGTTCCAAATGCAAATCTCTAGTGGCCACAATACTTGAAACAATGCATATAGAAGTCATTTTTATAACTGGAGAAAAGATCTCATCAAAACAAATGCCCTTTTTTAGTAAAAATCATCTTACAACTAACCTAGATTTAAATATTTTCTTACCTCCATCCTCCTCTTTCAACCTATAAACCCAATTATTTGGTAAAGCATTTTTACCTACAGGAAACTTACATAATTCCCAAGTCTAATTTTGCAATAGGGAGTCTATTTCTTCTTCCATTGTAAGATCTCACTCAACCTTTGTATCCACCTACACAAATTCATCATATCCTTCTATCTCACCAACATCTATTAATAAAATAGAATACAAAGATGGAGAGAACCTTTTCGGAGGTCTACTTATCCTTGTTGACCATCTAAAATTTGCTAGGGTTTGTGGTATTTTTTGTTGTTGTTGTTTCACTAGATCATGAGGGACAATTAGATCATAATATTTTGGAGTATCATCTAGCACTGCATAATTATTTTCTTTCTTCTCATTCTACTGCAACTTATCTTTGTACAACACTTTCTCGTTGAATATGACATCCTTGTTCCTTACAATTTAATTATTTTAAACATCCCAAATTCTATAGACAAATTCAGTAATGTCATATCCAACAAATATACATTTCTTTAACTTGGGTTCCATCTTGGTTCTTTTTTTATAATCTATATCTACAAATGCTTCACAACCAAAGGTTCAGAGAAAATAATAACTCACCTTCTTACATGTGCATGCTTCCTCTGGAATACCACAATAAAAAATAGTGTTTATAGCCTCTATCCACATGTTTAAGGGAAACCCAACATGCAACCTCACATGCCTTGCACACTCCAGTATTGTCCTATTCATGCGTTCAACCACTTCATTTTCTTGTGGAGTCCCTGGAACCATTTTATACCTATGAATACCTTTAGAGGAACAATAATCTTCAAACTCTTTACTGCAATACTCACCACCATTATCAGATCTGAGACATTTTAGTCTTTTACCAGACTCATTCTCAACCAAGATTTTCCATTTTTTAAAAGTTTCAAATACATTAGATTTTTGCCTAAGGAAATAAATTCATACTTTCCTAGTTGCATCATCAATGAATGTAACATAATACAGATATCTATAAAGGGAAGATACCTAAGTAGGTCCCATACATCTATATACACAAGCTCTAATTTTTCATCTTTCATTTCCTTCCCACTCTTCAGAAAAATAACTCTCTTTTGTTTTTTATACATGCAAATTTCACATAAATCAATATTGACACATTTTAGACCTAGTAAAAATTTCTTTGAATGAATTAATTTCATACATTTTTCACTCATGTGACCAATTTTGTTGTTCCATAGTGTTGTTTTAGAATCCACATTGATTGTTTCATGTTCTACCTACTCAATTGTAGCAATTATTCCTAAACATTGACTTTTTTCTATAAAAATTAAATTAGAAGGAACAATATGACCTATACAAAGATATAAGGTGCCTACTTTCACAACTTTTTCTACTACTAAGGAACATTTTGAAACCTTCCAAGTTTTCTCATTAAAGTAATTATTCAACCTTCATCACCTAGTTTCCCTACTAAAATAAAATTCCTACTTAGCCTTGGAACATTCCTTACCTCTTGTAGTAGCCAATGATTTCCATTCTATAAATTAATCTTAATTCTTCTCTTTCCAAAAATCTGAGAGGGTTCATTACCTCCCAAATAACCCATCCCAAAATCTCCTTGGACATAATCAAGGAAATAACTTATGTGGGGTGTAGCATGAAATGAGGACCTTGAATCTAAAACTCATGAATCATCAGCATTATCTAGGATTATTGGTCTCCTTTATTTTTCTGAGGCCAATAATCTTTCTTTCGATGACCTAGTTTCCCACAGTACCAATAATTGTTTGGTCATCTAGATTGATACCTCTTGCCATTTGATTTTCCTTGTGATTTTGATGCAGGGGCATCTAAGGTTAAGGCAGGGGCATTCTTGTCCTCGGTGAAACTGCATGGGGTGTTGGTATTTTGGTTGGTGTTACTTGGTTGCAACCTTGACCGATGGTCTCAGTCATTAAAGGAAGCTCGGTCACTGAAGGAACTTGGCAGTCTCTAGCACTCGGTAAAATTGTTACTTGGTCATGCCTGCGGTGCTCGGTCGACACTGGTGCTTGGTCATGCCTGGCGTGCTCAGTTAATTTACTGTTGCTCGGTAGTTTTGGTTTACCGACTAGAGTTTTGTGTAATTTTTTGAGCCGACTTGGTGAATTTATTGTTGGTAGCCATTGTTATGGGCCGACATGCTGAATTAAATGTTTGTATACATTTGTAAGCCGACTTGCATGGGATTTAACTATTTATTTTGGAGAGTTAAGGGTTTCATCTTGCCGACTTGTGGCTAATGATTATTATTTAAGGAGTGCTTGGGTAGATGTTTAGAGAGAGGAGGACTTAGTAGATCTAGGATATCAGATGTGAAGCTTGAGAGCTGAAGTTGGTGAAGTTGTGGAAAAGTTCTTAGATGATCTTGCCAATCAGATGGTAATCTGATAGTTGTTTGTAGCAGAGCTAGGGGTTTGCATACTTGGAGACAAGGAGATTTCTTGGAGGCTTGCAAGCTCAAGTTTAGATCTATCTTAGGGTTTCCATCAGCTTTTTATTATCTTCAAAGCTAAACTAGCTGAGGTTCTATTGGATCTAGTTGTGGATCTTGCAGAATTGTTTTCTGATTGTAATTGGCCCTAACTCGGAAGGCCTTACAGTCGAGCATGTTAATGAAAATAAGTGTTAAACAATTACTTTGTGTTGCATTATTGAGTATTCCACTATGTAATTATGTTTGTTGCAAGGTTTGGATTGTCCTTCATTGGATCCACCATCCTTGACTGCATCAGATTTCCTACAAATTCAAGAATTGTTTCCTCTCTCCTTTGATCTATCTCTACTTTCTACATTCAAAAAACTACTTGATGTGGATCCACTTGATATTTTCCTACGAAATTCCTCACTCAGAAAAATACCAACAACATCATCAAATTTTATGGTATTTGAACTAGAAATAGAGTTACTAACAACCATTACCAAGCCATTCCAACTTTTAGGCAAAGAAAACATAATCAAAAGAGCCCTAATTTCTTCATCAATTGACATTAATAGAAGATAATTGATTGGTAACTATATTAAACTCATTTAAATTATCAGTAAGTAACCCACCTTACACCATTTATATATTAAATAAACTCTTCATAAGAAATACCTTATTTGAAGTGGAAGGCTTTACGTATAAATTCGCTAGGGTTTCCATCAACCCTTTAGTTATCTTTGCTTGTGTAGTATTAAATGGCACCAATTGTGTCAAGCATAAATGAATACTACCAAGTGCCTTTTATCCAAAATATCTCAATCCTCATGAGACATTCCTCTCAATTTCTTGGATTTTCCTTTCAATGGTCATCATATATCCTTTTCATAGAGATAGTCCTCCATTTACATTTTTCATAACTGAAGATTCTACCCATTAAAATTCTCAACCTTCAACTTACCATCATCTTTTATTCCTCCCACTCAACTATGAGACCTTCATGTAGAGTATAATTGAAAGAAGCCCTCTCTGATACCACTTGTTAGGATTAGAAGATAGATATCTAACAGTTACATGTAGATTTAACTAATAAATCAAATGATAAAACACACAGAGAAACATAACAAGGAGACACAAACATTTAATGTGGTTCACCCAATCCTAGGCTATGTCCACTTATTTTTTATTATCCAGTGAAAATTAGATTATATTATGATATATTTCACATTACACTGCCACTTATATATAGGTCCTTTAGGTGGTTTACAATGTCAGTTAACAAGTTCAACCTAAAAATAATTGATGAGTCAACCTAGGGAAATGCTTGATGAGTGAACTCAAAAAATGTTTGGTGAGTTAACACTCCCCCCCAAAACAAAACAACAAAATTTTAAAAAAATGTGCATTACTTGCCTAATCATTCACCACAAACCAATAATCTCTCACTTGAGGACTAATCAAGCTCCACATGAAACACCCACCCTCATGGTGATGTTTTCTATTGTCTAGGCACTAACACCTTCTAAATGTAACCCTATTGTTGGCTACACCTCTATTATCTCCTTCTCCTTATCTCTCCACAAACTCCTTATCCCTCTATATTGCCATTTGGATGACCAAACATCTACTTATCACTCCTCAACTCCTTAACCCTCCACAACTTTGTATCTCTTCATTACTTTGATCTCCATGACATCTTCCTTATATATTTCATTCCCCTTATCTCTCTAGTTGGATCTCTCTACCATTGGTGTCCCCTTATCTCTCCAAACTATACACTACTTCTTATATCTCCCAATAACAACCTACACCCATCATTTTTGTCTCTTTGTGACATAGGGGTAGGAAAGATACAAGAAGAATCAAGCAGATTTGACTCCACTTGAATCTACAAACAAGCCCTGCTCTAAGTTACACATGGAAGAAATATATAATTCACATGAAATAGTGAAAACACAACATAAAATAAGGCAAGGCAATTGGCAAGCACACTGGTACAATTATTATAAATCCTTGAACATGCCTGGTTGTGAGGCCTTCCAAGTTTTGGCCTTATACAAAGAGAATTATGAATTCAGAGTCTTATCTTGCATATTACCTTTTTTTCTACTTCTAATACTACAATCTTCTTTCTACTAAACCAACCTAAGCTTCTTATATAGCCAGCTAAGCCACAAGTCAGCCAGTCAGGCATTTAATTACATTATAGGTCCACTTAAGAAGAGAAAACCAAAACTATTAAAAGAATGAACACAACATGATGTAAAGTAGTTCATTTAAGTCCACACATGATCCAAGAAAAAATCCCCAACTTTGCAAGGTCCTATTTCCTCATACGAAACCACACAAGACAAAGAACTTCCACATTTCATGCGAAATTGGTTGGAAAGTCGATACCCGAGGAAAATGGTGATAACTCTTAACTCTGGGTGAATTAAGATTTGTGCTCTTAGGATAAGGTTTAAAAATAGGTCCACATCATCACATTAACTTTGCATAATAAGAAACCAATAGCAGCAATAGTTACAATGCAAACAACCTACAGGAACAGAAAAATAAGAAATGTTTTTAGTTGATGCAAGATCGCTCAAAGACCCAAGATGCTCCTGCATCAAACACCTGGGATAAATAAAGAACTAATGTCCACATTAGGAACTACTCATATTCTAACCTACATCATAAAGATCCAACTCAACTTGTGTAATCCATGAATTGTCTTCAACCGGCTTATCTTTCCACTGAACTAGGTATTCCATGAAGTCTTTTCCTCTGGTACTCTTTCTTACTCTACTATTCAAGATCTTCTCAATATTTTCTTTATTCTTCTTAGGATAATCCAAATCATCTTCTATCTCATCTATTGATTCAAAATACTCAAAGATATTGGCAATGTTGAATATAGGTGATATATCCATGTCCTCTGGTAATTCCACTTCATAAGCATTTCCACTGTCAAACTTCTTCAAAATCTTACAAGGTCCAAACTTCTTCATTTCTAGTTTGTTGTTAGTACCAACTGGAAATCTATTCTTCTTCAAATGAATCATAACCTCATCTCCAACTTTAAATAGTTATGTCTCCTTCTCTGATCTTCTCTCTGTTTATATTTCATATTATTGTCCTCTAAATTCCTTTTGACTTCATCATGTAAAGTTCTCATGAAGACTGCAAAATTCTCAGCTTTAGCACTTCTTCTTGTCTTAGTAGGAAAATCTCTCAACTTTTTGGTTCCCTTAGGATGAAATCTAGTAACAATCTCAAATGGTTTCCTCTTAGTGCTTCTATTCACAAAATTATTATACGTAAACTCTACTTGTGCCAAAACTAAATCCCAATTAGTAGGCTTATCTCCAATTAAACATCTCAACAAGTTCCCAAACTTCTGTTCACAACTTTAGTCTATCCATCTGTCTGAGGTTGAAATGTAGAACTAAACTTCAACTCTATATTCATCTTATTCCAAAGTGTTTTCCAAAAGTAACCAGTAAACTTAGTATCTCTGTCTAAAACAATAGATTTAGGCAAACAATGCAATCTTACCACTTCTTTGAAAAATAATTCAGCTACATGTAATGCATTAGATGTCTTCTTACAAGGTATGAAATGAGCCATCTTTGAAAATCTGTCAACCACTACCAAAATAGAATCATTACCTCTCTAATTTCTAGGCAATCCAAGAACAAAGTCCATACTCACATCTTCCCAATGTATATCAGGTATAGGGAAAGGTGTATACAGTCCTAAATTTTGACTAGTTCTTTTTGTTGTTTGGCAAATTCTGCAACCTCTAACCACTCTCTATATATCCCTATAAATCTATGGCCAAAAGTATCTTTCTAAAATCAATTTCACAGTCTTATAAATCCTAAAATATCCAGCAAGTGCACCACTATGTTTCTCCTTTATTATGTTCTCTCTCATAGATCCTCTAGGTATGCACAACTGAACTCCTTTAAACAACATGTCTTCTTGATTGAAATAATCAATCCACTTATCACTCATTATTTGTTCCTTGCAAGCTTTCCAAGGCTCTACAAAATCAAGTTCAGCTTCATACAAAAACTTCAAATCATCAAAACCAAGTACCTTAACTCTCATTTTTGTCAACAAATTTCTTCTTCAGCTCAAGGCATCAGAAACTTTATTAAACTACCCACTATTATGCTTCAATGAAAAGGAAAAATTTTGCAAGAACTCAACCCACTTCATATGTCTTTGATTCAATTTATTCTGACTCCCCAAATACTACAAACCTTTATGGTCAGTATACAACACAAAATCTTTAGGCATCAAATAATGTCTCCATTTCTTTAAATCTTGAACAATAGTATAGAATTCCTGGTCATAAACCAAATATTTTATCTTAGCATCATTCAACTTTTCACTAAAGAAAGCTACAGGTCTTCCTTCTTGACTCAAAATAGCTCCGACTGCACTTCCACTAGCATCACATTCAACTTGAAAAACTTTACTGAAATCAGGCAAAGCAAGTGTAGGTAATTTTGTAATTCTTTGTTTCAATGTTTCAAAACTCTTTTGTGCTCCATGTGTCCATTTGAAATCCCTTTTATCTCCTCTCATAGTTTCAGTCATAGCATTACAAATAGAACTAAAATTTCTAATAAACTTCCTATAAAAACTTGCCAATCCATGAAATGATCTTACCTCTAAAACATTCTCTGGTGTAGGCCAATCAAGTATAACTCTTACTTTCTTAGGGTCCATCTTCAATCCATTAGCTGAAAGTACAAAACCAAGGTACACAATCTCTTCTTTCATAAATGAATATTTCTTCAAATTAATCAGTAACTTTTCTTCCTTCAATCTCTGCAATACTTGTATGATATGTTCAAGATGTTCTTCCTTACTCTTACTGAATATCAAAGTTTCATCAAGATATACAATCACAAACTTACCCAAGAATCTTTTCAAAACTACATTCATCAGTCTTGTGAAAGTAATAGGTGCATTAGTCAAACCAAAAGCATAACCAACCATTATGGAATGACCCTAACCGGCCATTTACTAATTTCAACCAATAAATCTTAAGCAGATTTTAAATAAATAATAACATACAAATAACCAGCAGATATTCTTGAATAACCAGTATATTTATTCATATAACCAGCAAATACAATCTCATTAAATAACTCAAAAAATGGTAAGTATTTTACAACACCAATACAAAACCATAGATTATATCATTCCAATCTAAACTATAGGCAAATAATAGTAAGACTAGATGAAAGGAACCTGGTCAAGCAATGGAAAACTCTAAAGTAAATCTGAACTAGGATGAATCAGGTTTCCATCCTTAGATTTTTGATTCGATAACTAAAGCTTCTCAAATTCTCAAAGAGAAGTAATATTCATAAACTAAAGCATCCTAAAATGAGACTCTCAACCTCCTCTTATGGCTACAATTATGACTCTTCATATTCCCAATTCGTCTCTTTATAATTTCACTGTAAGTCACTTTCTAAATAATTTGACCATTGAGTTATAAAGTGAATTAATTAATAAAGCGAGGAATCTTATTTCATTAAAATAGAGGTCCAAATGAGCTTAGATGCTGACATGTGATAGCTTGTTGGAAAGCTCTTGATGAGACGCTCCAATTCCATTGCTGAAAAGATAAGAATTTTGAACCCTGTTGACTTACTATAAATAGTAAGTACCCTGGAAACCCAGGAAAACTACTATGATTGGCCTGGAATTGAAACCACCTAGGCCAATTATCTCCTGGAGCAATGTTATGCCACGGTTAGCCCTCCGGACTAAGGTAATAAGGCTAACCAACACAGCTCAATATCATGTGCCCAAAAAGGGGACATTACAATCATCCCTTCTTGGAGATTGCTTTCCCTCAAGCAATCAATATTTGCATGCTGAGATCAAATACTGGGATCCCAAACCAATCTCTAGGAGGAGGCTCCACCAACTAGTCATGTGAAACTGACCTAGATATTATGCTCTGCTCTATGATGCCACTCGTACAATAACCAACCAGCAACCCATATAATGTCAGTATCCCAACTCACTGCAAGATTTGTTGAACTAATCTACCCTATGCTGCTAACATCTATAAGAAAGGTCTCGACCCAACTGAGAACCTCACTCCAACCGAATCTCCCACGCCTCTATAGTCATATGTCGGAGGAACCCAAAACTCATATCGACTGGCTCCAAAAATGAAAACCAACCTCGAGAATGCCCCTCTGAATTGTAGTCTAAACCAAAAACTACTCTACAGAGGCAAACTAACAAAATCGCTAAATAAGGCTTCCACCTACAATGCACTAAACAGCTCTACTAGAAACCCCAAATCCGCATAAGGACTCCTTGTCTATCCTTCAATACCTAGAGTCATACAATGTATACCATTGTGTGAAAAATTCACACCAACTAGCATACCCAGCATGCCACTCTCAATAACCCCGTACTGAATGAGTCCTACCTAACCAATATTATCACCAAGTGGTAGTGTAAGGAAAGACATATCACTCATCATGCCACAAGATATAACTACCTCTCCTAGACCATGGGTACACAAACCATGCTGTTCATCAACTGAGCTCATCCTACCACTCCAACTTGGTGGCCACAGCGCACCTCTAATAACTGCACCTGGGTCCCAGACCTTGCAATCAACCTCATCCTCATCCTTTGAATAGGAAGTGTCTCCCTCATCTATCTCAAAGAGGGGATTCTCAAATGTCCACTTGGTACCCATCTCAAACAAGGAGTTATCCATCATCTAAAAGTGATCTAACTCATCACAAAACTCCTGATGACCCAAAGATATTCTTGGACAAATGTCCAAGTCATAGGTCTGTTGTATGCTATCAAGCTCCTAAATCAACTCCTGATAGAACTTAGACCTATCCCTGTCATCATGCTCCCTATACTGGCTAGAGACCATAATTTGATTCATCATCTCCTATAGAGCGATACGAGTATGATCCAAAGTGCCTTGAGTAGCACTGAGCTCCCTATTGATCTTATCGATCTCAACCTCCTTATTCCTCAACTACTTAGAATAATTCTTGGCAACCTGTAATAGGTGGTCACGGTCTATAAGTAGTCTCAAATACTCTAACTTCCAATCCCCAAAATCTTCCCTACTCCCTATAAACTTGTAGTATAGGATCCATTCCCTCTGTCATCTTTCCCTTGATCTCTCTGAGTTGCCTTGTATAGATCATCAATGATCTAGTGAGTGTTATCATGGTCAACTAGTACTGCAATAATAGTGTCATCACTAACCTTTAGCTGACTCTTCAAGGCACACTTTTCATTAGTGTTGTCCTGAGATGTACTAAAAAATGGGTCATCCATATCAGTGTGATGCAAAAGTGAAGTGTTTCTAAAGAAGTCACATGATTCCTCATTACCAAAATCACTGGAAGTCTCCAAATGGTCACCACAACCTATAATCCTGGAGTTATCAAACTCTACCACCAAATCACCAAAGTAGAGTGTTGAACACTCACCACCATGTCCTGAAAGTGGGGAAGTCTCAACTGTAACATCTCTATCACTAGGCTGCAATTTATCTTTCCCTTGATCAATTGTGCAAACATGCCCCTATGACCAACTCCCTTGGCATAAGAAACAAATCTTCCCTGCAATCACTGAGTCCTGGTCTATCACTGGGGATCCTACAACCTATAAGCCTAATGATGCTTGTACATTTTTAGATAATGAACTCATGAATCTTTCAGCCTAAAGCTTAATTAATTCAGCTGAGAGTTCATATGTCATGAATGCTTTCCTTATTCCTCCTCTCCATAATGCCAACAATTCAGATCACAATTGTTTGCTTATGTCACAATCCTCATCTAAGATTGAGGATAAGATAGTCATAATGCATGTCTTCACCTCATCTGAATGGTGCTTCCTATAATTATTTAGGAGGCACTGAAATAATTATTGAATCATTTCATCATAACCTGGATTCAACATGTGACTAAAAAATTTAGTGTTGGCCACTAACCCCAAGATTTTTACCTATGTACCAAAGGTAGAATCTCTATCATATTTCAGTCCATCTAAGCTATCTACAATGAGTTGTAACACCTATCTCCAAATGTGCTCGATGTAAGGAATGATAGGTGTTGTAATCCAAATGATCTCACTGAGACATGAGGTGACTGCAAGCCTAACATCTTGAAGTGGATGACTCATAAATCTGTGTTGCACTAAGGCAACCATCATGGGATGCATGGCCCAATTAAAAATCCTGCAATCAACTTGGTCTATCCTGGATAGATATGAATTTATTTCATTTAGTTTGGCAAGCATGCTGCTTGTAATTTTATGCTCCTCTAATTACCATCCCAGGAAACACAATTCATTTCCTATCTCTATTTCTTTTTGGATATCTTTGAGTTGCACTCCATAAAATGTGCCATTGAATTCATGTGAGAACACTAGGCTTTCTAATGACTCCATGAATTAATTTCTCTAAATTCGTGTCAAAGACTGAAACACTTCTAAAACTAAGTAAGGCTACCCCTGCAATAATAATTCGGATTATTCCATTGAAGGTATCAAATAATTCCCTGTTCCTAAATTCTAACTACTATGTATGGAATGTTGTTATAAATTCTGAATGTAAGAGTGAATTCTGAATGTGGACAACTCACTATAGTTTAAACCTGGAAATACACTTCTTGATTTTATAAGAAATCAGATGTCTGAGTGTCTGTGTTATCTCTTCTAAAATTCTAGAAACATTGTATTCTCTGATGTATGGACTATGTGTATTTGTAAAAATAGAGCAATAGGTTTCCTAACAATTCCAATCACTCACACTTTAGAATTCTAGAACTACATGTTTGTGTGTTCTTGCAAAGATGTCAGAGACAGCAACTTAGTGAAATAATTTCAACCAATTCTAAATATAATAGCTACCCAACATCAATCATAATCATCTATTCCATGATTGCAAATTCTAAGCCATGATGGCTTGTAGCTTCAAACATTCATGACAACCACCTAACAATATTAACCATATTCAGAAACATATATTTTATCCAGAATTTATGTATTGGTGCAGTTATGTCAACTGCCAATACAACTGTAGGAGGTAATCATCATACCAACTGAGTTCTCTAGATGTAAATAAATTGATTCAAATAATAGACAATGAATACCATACTCTCATAGTTTGAATCTATCCAATACACTCTTAGCAGATAAAACAAACCTATTTCAGTTGAATCTATCCCAGGTAGCAATCAGTTAAAGGCGTGGACCCCACAAAGATTTTGGAGCTGTCTACACTTTTGATTTAGTGAATAATATAACTTCAATCATATGAATAGCCGCACAAAGACAAACACTTAGCTCGATAATATATGTATTTATTTATTCATTTGCTGAAAGAAAGGAATAGTAGACACCCCCACAACATTCATGACTAATATGGAAACCTTTAAAATATTTTTTCGCTATTATCTTGAGCCGCATCATTTTGTTAGTGAAATATTAATATGTAGTCTATTCCATATCCCCTACGATAATAAAACACCCAATTTGAAAATAAAGGTTGATGTCTCACAAATTCCTTACACCTGGCCCAAAAACTCAATGAGTGTAAATATTTTCTTTGAAATGTTAAATCATCACTCAGGGCAATAGTTTTTAGTGAAAATTTCATGGCAACACTAATCTTTGAAGCATAGCCTTATGAAACATTACATATATCTCCACAAATAACTCCTTCGTCCCCCATAGTCTTCACGACAATCATCTAAGATTCACATTTCACCATCAAAACATAGGTACTAAATTGATTGAGGGATGGTACATGGAGTTCCAACTGTCACGTAGGATCTATTGAAGGAGTTGAGAGAATGTGAACAGACTCCAGAGCGTTAAATTGCTAACATCAGTTACTATCGAGACCTCTCCATTAATAATTTAGCATATACTCTGAATCTCCAAACTGTAACTCCTATCATCTATTTCTTCCTCTTATAGCTAGTGATACCATTGCTGGCACGCATCTAGGGAGCATGCGACTGGTACTCGGCCTTGTTGTGTTCAACCCATGCACATGAGTGTTAGGAGAAGAGTTGGTGTCTTGTTCATGCGACCAGAACAGAGCTTAAATTGATTGTTCTGCTTCCATGTTATTTTCATATATCTCCAAAAGCATGCCTCACTGGTCACGTCTTCACTGTGCCGATCGGAGAAGTGTCGCGACTATGTATTGCGGAGATGCCTTAATCTCTACCTTTGAAAACTTTAGCTAACGTTAGTTATTCTTCTAATGTTGTAGCAGTCGCTCCACTCCCTACCGCATTTGTTAGGAGTCTTTCAATGCTTCCATGATACCACCAACATGCCAAATGCAATCCTTAGACTTGAGCTATGCATCAAAGAAAACACAGTATCCACTGATATGAATGCAACTAGCTATCTCAATGTCTCCTCACCATGCATTAGGATATACCTGTTTGCATGGCCCATGTTTGGAAACATCTCCATAGTGCATGGCTAACATCTTCCAATGTTAATGCCTAGCATACGATATTTGCATAGACCAGTCCTCACTCAGAATACCAGACTAATTGATACCCGACTGATTGCGTTTAGTTGTTGGAAGCCTCCTTAATGATGTTTGTAAGAATAAGGTGGTAACCAGAACTTGCGATAGCAATTTTTGGATTGGGCTAAGACAAGAAGCCTTCAAATTACCATTTCTAAGACTCTCTTGAATGTATTAAACCACCATTTTAACAATAACTATGCATTCTAAAAATACTCATCTCACATAAAAACCACTTCTTCATTATCAATTGGATAAACTTATTTTCCTTTGTAACTTCTGAGCTGATACAAACCAAAGTTTTCTAGAAATTGAGTTCTTTAAATATTTATGTAGAAGAATGCTTCTTAAAAATCTCTGTGAATTTGTTTCCGAAGGAAAACCTTATAGGCTGGCAGGATTTTTGGCTTCGATACCGCTGAAATGACCCTAATCAGCCATTTACTAATTTTGACCAATAAATCTTAAGTAGATTTAAAATAAATAATCACATGAAAATAACCAATAGATATTCTCAAATAGCTAGTAGATTTATTCATATAACCAGCAAATACAATCTCATTAAATAACTCAGAAAATGGTATGTATTTTATAACAACAATAAAAAAACCATAGATTATATCATTCCAATCTGAACTATAGGAAAATAATAGTAAGACTAGATGAAAGGAACCTGGTAAAGCAATGGCGAACTCTAAAGTGAATCTGCACTGGGATGAATCAGGTTTCCATCCAATCCACCAAGAAATGCTGAAGGTTTTCATCCTCAGATATCTGATTCGATAGCTGAAGCTTCTTGAATTCTCAAAGAGAAGTAATATTCATAACTTGAATCATCCTGAAAGGAGACTCTCAACCTCTTCTTATGGCTGTAGTTGTGACTCTTCAGTTTCCCCACTGTGACTCTTCATATTCCCAATTCGTCTCTTTATAATTTCACTTTAAGTCACTTTTTAAATAATTTAACCGTTAAGTTATAAAGTGAATTAATTAGTAAAGTGAGGAATCTTCCGTCATTAAAATGGAAACCCAAACAAGCTCAGATGCTGACATGTGATAGCTAATTGGAAAGCTCTCAATGAGATGCTCCAATTCCACTACTGAAAAGCCAAGAATTCTAAACCATGTTGACTTACTATAAATAGTAAGTACCTTGGAAACCCATGAAAACTACTTTGATTGGCCTGGAACTGAAAGTACCTGGGCCAATTGTCTCTTGGAGCACTGCTACGCCACGGTTAGCCCTCTAGACCAAGGTAAAAAGGCTAACTGACACGGCTCAATATAATGTGCCCAAAAAGGGGACATTACACATTCATACAAACCTTCATTAGTCTTGAAAGCACTTTTCCATTCATCCCCTTCTCTAATCCTAATCTGATGATAACCACTCTTCAAATCAATCTTTGTGAAATACTTCACTCCACTCAAAATATCCATTATGTCATCCATCCTAGGCAAAGGAAATATGTACTTTATTGTTATCTTGTTTATAGCTCTGGAATTAGTGCACATTCTCCATTCTCCATTCTTTTTTGGTGCTAACACAGCAGGTACTACACAACAACTCAAACTTTCCCTAATCAAACCTTTCTTAAGCAATTCTTGCACTTGTCTATTCAACTCAGTCTTTTCATTAGGTGTCAACCTATGTGGTGCTTATTAGGTAAACTAGCTCCAGGTATCAAATCTGTACAATGACTTATACTTCTCATAGGAGGTAAACCATCAGGTACATTATCAGAAATGATTTCATGAAATTCAACCAACAAAGGTTTAACCTCAGGTGCATGTTCTAACTCATCTTGTTTCTCAGTTTTCCTTGGAATTAAAGAAAAGAAAATATTATATTCTTTCATTTCTCTTGTGAATTTTTTACCATCAACCAAGCATACTTTGACTGTAGTACAATGACCTTCATCAAAATTTTCTACTAAAGGCAACAATACTTGTTTCTTCCCATCCATCCAAATAGTATATTGATTCAATCTACCATCATGCAAAGCTTTCCTATCATATTTCCAAGGTCTATCCAAAAGAATATGACAACAATCCATAGGCATAATATCACATAAGACTTCATCATGATAATTCCCAATTTTGAATTTAACAATGTATTGTTCACTTACAAGTATGTTATGCTCCTTCTGGATCCAAGCAATATGGTAAGGCTTAGGATGTCTCAATCTCTACAACTACAACTTGTTAACCATCTCTTTGGATGCCAAATTATCAAAACTTCCACTATCAATGATTGCCTTGCAACATTTATCAGTGATCTTACATCCTCATCAACTTCTTCATTCCACAAGATCCTTCTTAGCGTCAAGTTCTCACCATGTTCAGGTTCATTGGATAATTCCTCAACTTCTTCACAAGCCAAATTGTTTCTTCCATTACCTCCAGTCTTCTTTCCATAGTTAGTACATTCAAAAGCTCTATGTCCTTCACCACATTTGTAACAAGTACCTGTAAACCAAGATTTGTCATCTATTTTCCCACTACTGTTATTCCTAGAGTAAATAGTATAGCTACCTCTAAAGTAATTACCTCTTCTACTAGCAGGTTCATCTTTCCATCCTTTATCTTGCATTTCATTGTCAGGTCTACTACTTTCTCCATAAGTTCTACCTCTACTTCTCTGAAATCTGCCACCTCTTCCTCTCTCTCTTTGATCATGTCTTTTTGTCAATCGCTCTTCTACCTTCAAAGAAAATTGGTATGCTTCTTCCACACTATCTATTTTAACATAACTGATCTCATCTTGAATCGGTGTCCTCAGGCCATTCAGGTATCTAGCCACCTTCTCAACTTCATCATCCACATGTCCAGATCTAATATCCAATTTATAAAATTTCTCATTATATTCTTTCACACTCATGTCCCTTTGTCTCAAATTTTGTATTTTTCTCATCAAACTAACTTGGTAGTTAGCTGGAAGAAACTTCTTCTTCATCTTTCCAAGCATTTTCATCCATGTCTTGAGCTTTTCTTTTCCTCTCTTTTGTCTCTCAATTTGCAACTAATCCCACCAAAGCGATGCATGACCTTTCAACTTTGTGACTTTTATCTTAACCTTCTTATTATCAGGAGTACCTTCATACTCAAAGTATTTATCCATCTTAGAGATCCAATCCAAAAGTGCATCAGTCAAAAGTCTTCCATCATAGCAAACAACTTCAACCGCAAGTCTAGAGTTAGCCTTAGACAAAACTCTCAAAATTATTTCCTCTTCCTACTCAACTTTAGGTTCAAGATTAGGTGTTGCCTCTTCTTCATCACTAACATCTTCAAGATGTGTGCCTCTTCTTTGGGTTGTCTCTACAACTTCAAGCCTAGTTGCAATCTACCTTAACATATCCATGATAGCATTATCATTTCCTCTACCATGAACCATCTTGACAATTAGTTTCTAGCAAGATCGTAACCTTCTGTAATGCCCAAAATTTACAGACAAAAAAAAACAACAAATTTTCTTTTTTCAAATGCTAAACAAACACATTACGACAACTAGGTCAGTCAATAGCCCATCAATGTGAAGCTTCGAGAAATGATAGCTCGCATGGGCTAGTCACCCAACATCGCATAAGGGAACGCAAGACATGCGCTGGCATGCCTTCGTCCCCTACACGGTGGAAGACATTAGGCGACAAGGAGAAGGATATAATAAAGGGAAAATATCTCCCTAAATATCCTGAGTTAGTCTTTAGGTTAATATGGTTTAACCCTAAGAATCTTAAAGGAATAAAATTAATCAAATAAAGGAAATGTTTGAGTTATAAAACATTTAATTTAATCTTAGTTATTACATATATAAACTATGTTCCTTCACTCGATTTAAATATTTATAAGGTTATTAATTCATTAATTCTTCCAAAATTAACCTTAATATTAACCTGTAAAGAATCCCATTCAATGATATGAGACTCATCATAAATATACTTCCTCAAAACAAATACATGAAAGACATTGTGGATGTGTGATAGGCTAGGTGGCAAAGCTAAATGGTATGCTACTGGGCATATCCTCTCCAAAATATTAAAAGGTTCGACAAAGAAAGGGGCCAGCTTAGAACCCTTTCCAAAATGGATTGGGCTCTTATGTGGCCACACTCTCAAAAAGACTTTTTCCCCAACCAAATACTCTTTGTCAATCCTCCCAGCATCTGCATACTTCTTATGTCAATCCTGGGCCTCTCTAAGATGTTGCTTAATCAGATCTACCTACTGCTCCATCTATCTGACCAACTTTGGACCAATAGAAACTTTGTCCTCAATCCTATCCCAACTCAATGGTGTCCTACAGGGTCTGCCATACAAGGTCTGGTATGGAGGCATACCTAATGATGAATGATGCCCATTATCATAGGAAAACTTGACTAAATTTAGGTACTCCTCCCACCTAACCTGATGATCCATCACATACATGTGTAGCATGTCCTCTAATACCTAATTAACTCTCTTAGTCTGACCATCTATCTTTGGGTAATATGATGTGCTGAAATTGAGCCTGGTGCCCAAAGCACTTTGAATCTCTCTCCAAAAAGATGAAGTAAAGAGAGAATCCCTGTCTGATATGATCATGCGTAGAATTCCATGAAGTCTGACAATATCTCTCAAAAATACCTATGCTACTGTAGGTGTTGTGAAGGTAGTATGAATGGGTGAGAAGTGGGCTACCTTGGTCAACCTGTCCATTATCACCATAATAGCATAGTGGTGACGAGAAGTCATAGGAAGACCAACTATATAATCCATGGATATAACATCCCACTTTCACTCAGGTATCTCATGTGGCTAAACAAGTCCACCTGGATGACAGTGCTCTGCCTTAACTCACTAACACTCCAAACATCTAGCCATAATCTTTGCAATGTGTGTCCTCATACCTATCCAATGATAAAGTTGTCTCAAATCTACATGTAACTTCTTGACTCCGAGGTGTGCTGCATAAGGTTCTCTATGAGCCTCAAGGATAATGAAATCATGCAACCTATCAGAAGAAGGTACATAAATACGTCCTCTATGGAAAAGAAGGCCATTGGACTCTAGGGTATAAATACATCCTCCTATAAATGTTGTAGTATGCACCCTCTCAAATCTATGCTAGTAGTCATAGATGAGAGCTCATGGTGTCTCCTACTTAGGGCATCTGCTACCACATTCTCCTTACCCTTGATGTAGTGAACATCAAAATCATACTCACATAGGAACTCCATCCATCTTTTTCTGGCATTAAGATTTGACTGAGTAAATATTTACTGTAGACTCTGATGATTTGAGTGAAGCTCAAATCTGTGGCCTAATAAGAAATTTCACCATCTCATCAAAACATGCACCACTAATGCTAGCTCAAGGTCATGGGTAGGATAGTTAAGCTCATGAGTCTTGAGCTTCCTGGACTCGTAGGCAATAGCCTACCCATCTTGCATTAGTACTGCCCCAATCCCATATAAAGATGCATCTGTGCATACCACAAAATCTGCTGAAGGATCAGGTACCGCAAGTATAAGTGCACTAGTAAGCACTCTCTTGAGCTCTTGAAAATCTCTCTCACACCTCTCTGTCCACTCAAACTTATTCCCCTTTCTCTAAAGGGAAGTGATGGGATGGGCCACTCTAGAGAATCCCTCAACAAATCATCTATAATAGCCTGCAAGGCCCATGAAGCTCCTGACCTCTGTCACACTAGTAGGTGTTGTCCAATCCATAATCACCCTAATATTAGATGGGTCAATTGAGATCCCATCTCCTGATATTACATGGCCTAAATAGTGAACATCTATCCTAAAGAATGCACACTTTGGCAAGCTATTGTACAACTGATTATCTCTCAAGCACTGCAAGACCTATCTCAAAATCTCCTCATGCTCATGCTCATCTTGGGATTATATCAATATGTCATCCAAAAATATCACCATGAATCTATCTAGAAATGAAAAAATACTCCATTCATGAGGCTCATGAATATAGCTAGAGCATTCGTGAGTCCAAAAGATACCACAGTGAACTCATAATGTCCATATCATGTGTGGAATGTAGTCTTGTGGATGTCACTATCCATGATCCTCAGCTAATGATACCCCAAATTTAAGTCTATCTTTGAAAACACTCGAGCTCCCTAAAGCTGATCAAATAAGTCATCAATCTTAGGAAGGGGATATTGATTCTTGATGGTCACCTTGTTCAGTTGTAGGTAATCCATGCACAACCTAAGAGATCTATCCTTCTTCTTAATGAAGATGATGGGTGCACCCCATGGGGATATGCTAGGATGAATGTGCCCTTTCTCCAAGAGCTCCTCTAACTGAATCTTGAGCTCGTTGAGCTCATGTGTAGTCATCCTATAGGGTGCTCTAAAAATGGGCTCTGCTCCTGGCACAAGGTCTATATGAAATTCCACTGCTCTAGGTGGTGGCATACCAAGTAACTATGAAGGAAAAACATCTGCAAACTCCTATAGAATAGGGTGGTCATCAAGAGAAGTCTCCTTCTCTACCTTCTCCTCTCTGTCACTAATAGTGATAGCAAATAACTGACATACCTTCTGCATGCACCACTTAAGCTACATAGCAAAAATCATACGAAGGGATACAAGTCTTTGAACTCCTATAATAACTGAGGTCACCCCATCATCATCTAAACACTCCACTATCTTATGTCTAAAATCCATCTTGGCTCTATGGGAATAGATCCAATCCATGCTGAGAATGACATCATAGGATCCAAGTGGTGTGACACGAAGGTCAACTGAGGTGGTAAAGTCCCTAATCTGTAACTGGCAACCTCTCACCATGGAACTAACAGATACTCTAGCACCTGAGGCTAACTCAAACTCCCAACTAACATCCTACCTAGTTGCCACTAGCCCGCATTGCTCCACTATAAAAGGTGAAATAAAAGAGTTGGTAGCTCCAGAATCAAAAAGGATAGAAATGCTACTATCTTCGATCATGCCTACAACCTCAATAACTATGGCCTAGTGCTCAACCTAGTGGTTATCAACCACTATAAATACTATGTTCACTCTACCCATGTCTCCTATAGTAGGCTCAGAAGTTGCTTCCCTTTGACTGTCGACTGGATGGCTTGTAGGACAATCCCTAGCTATGTGCCCCATGGCACCGCATGTGTAGCATGAACCTCTAGCCTGTAGTTGTATCCCCTGAGGCCTAGACTATTGTTGTCCTCATGTAGCACTAGACCCACTAAATCCACCTATGGATGCCTGAGACTATCCCCTCTGATCTCGTCAAGATCCCTATGAGTGCCACTGCTTGGGCTTAGAGCCCTGCTGTCCCTGAGAAGATTTGTGTTTTTGGTTCTGCTGAGACTTCTGTGGCTACTGCTATAGTTGAGATGCCCTAGAAGATCCTAATGAGTTCTTTTGATTTCCCTTCCAGTGAGATTTCTAGAAACCAAAAGACTAAGATGTGGTATTCTGGTGTTGTGACTGGTCCTGGGCGTCGTGAGACCTATTATGGATCTCCTCAATGACCAAGGCCCTCTCAACTGTATCACGTAGATCTGTCGATGGTATCATCTGCACTCTATTAGCTATGACATAGTTCAACCCCTTAATAAAGTAGTTGACCTAGAGTTTCTCATCATTCACATAGTCTACATAAGGGAGAAGCTTGAGAAACCTTCTCTCATACTACGCTACCAATAGTCCTCTCTGCTGCAAGTCATGAAACTCATTGATGTGACACTATATATAGTGATCTAACATGTATCAGGCATGAAATCTCTCTAAGAAGATCTCCCATGTGAGGGTATCTAAGGAAAGATGACTCTTAACCTCCTCTTGCCTCCACCAAGTAGAGGCGGTCCCTCTCAGCATGTGAACTACAAAATGAGCCTTAAGGTTTCTCTCGTAGGGATGCAACCCAAAGCATCGCTCAAGGCTTAGAATCCAAGCCTCAGCCTCTACCCCACCTGAGGCTCCTATAAAGGGTGGTGGCTGAAGTCGTACGAGGTCTCTAATCAGGTCCCCTGTGTCACGAGGCACTCTCAGCATTGTTGTTGGTGGAGGCTCTGGCATGTGGACCGACTCATCCTCATGAATTGTCTTCTCTACTATCCATCTAGGAGGGGGACTCCTACTTTTCTCCTAGGCCTCGTCCTACTAGCCTCCCGGAGGAGATCTATCCATGATAATACCGGCTAGATTCTATAAAGCATTAAGAATATCCTGGTTGGGATTAGGTGGCAGTGGAAGAGGGGGCCCCTGCTTGTCACCTATTCCCTCGACTACTTTCTCATCTCCCTCTATTGCCACATAGCCACCTCTAGGTCTCCGCCCTCATTGGTGAGCACTACGCATGACTGGAGGCATCCTACACTTAGGACAAAAAAAATAGTGAGTTGGCAAACATAATGGATATTAAGGCTCCTAGAGTAGAAATTGTGCTCTAATACCAGAATGTAATGCCCAAAATTTATGGACAAAACACAACAACCAATTTATTTATTTTGAAATGCTAAACGAACACATTATGACAACTAGGTCACTCAATAGCCCATTGATGCGAAGCTTCGAGAAATGATAGCTTGCATGGGCTAATCACCCAATGTCACATAAGGGAACACAAGACATGCACTGGGGTGCCTTCATCCCCTACATGACGGAAGACATTAGGTGACATGGAGAAGGATATAATAAAGGGAAAATATCTCCCTAAATATCTTGAATTAGTCTTTAGGTTAATATGGTTTAACCCTAAGAATCTTAAAGGAATAAAATTAATCAAATAAAGGAAATGTGAGTTATAAAACATTTAAAATTAATCTTAGTTATTACATTTATAAACTATGTTCCTTCACTTAATTTAAATATTTATAAGGTTATTTATTTCATTAATTCTTCCAAAATTAACCTTAATATTACATTTTAAAAGCCTAGCCACATAATTAAATTTAACATGCTAATCTTCCATTTACTACCAAAATTATCCATATGCAATTTAATGAAGGACTAAATGGAAACATTATAAATGACATTATATTCTTCTATTCAAATTCACTAACGTATGTTTAACAAACTTAAAAGGTACATTAAATACATGATTGTAAAAACTAAATTAAAAGAATTCCTCAACCTTCATTATTAGACTAATATAGCAATTATATTAAACAACATAAATTTTGTAAACTAAAATTTCTAATATAACAATTATATTAAAACAACATAAACTTTATGAATTAAAATTGCCAATATAACAATTATATTGAAATAACATAAACTTTTTAAATTAAAATTTCTAGAATGGTTCATTAATACATTTCTTAATAAGATCTAGCATTATTACAAGATAAACAAATTATTTTAAAATTGACTAAAATAAATTCAAACTATCAGATTTTCTATGAACATTCATTTAATAATCTTTTAAAACGGATTCTAAAGTTTCACTATAATTAACGAGGTGATCCCATTGTCTGATACTTAAGGACATTTAAAATATAGCTTAAATATGAATGCACAAATAACATTTAGAAACAATAGTTTTTTTTTTAATAAATGCATAATCAAATAAAGAAATCATTATTGGCACCCAAACCCAATTTGAAATTAGGGTTGGGGCCTAAAAAACATGAAAATAAACCCTAATATCATTCTTTTGTGTTTGCGGGAAAAGAGGCAAAAATCTAGAGGAGAGATTTCTTTTTGGTCTTCAACAACAAGTTGTTTGATTTTTCTGCAAGATCTCTCTTCTTCATGAGCATCAACAAGCATGTTGCTCAAGCTCCATTGAAGATCTCTGAGATCTTTTCCCATAACAATATTTCTTTTATTTTTAAGTCCTAGGGTTTATGCATTTTTTTTCTATAGATCTATTTCATCAGCATAGATCTGTTTCTTTTAGCTAAATGCACCAATCATATATATATTTATTTATTTAAAATATGTGTACGGGTGAGGGTATTGAGTTGGGCCTCTGCTGCGAGCAGGAGGGCCACATCCTTGGCACGTAGGGTGGGAGGTCACGTATGGCTCCACCTGTGGCGCTGCAAATGCAGCACCACTGATGGTGTTGCAATGCAGCACCCCCATGGGTGTTGCATTGCAGCACCACCACGGTGTTGTCGTGCAACTCCACAGGGGCCCGCAAGAGGTTAAACCCCCGCGCAAGGAAAAGAGAGAGAGAAGGGGGGGTAGGGTTTGACCCTCCCCCCATTTTAATTAATTTTTTAAAAAATTATTTTTTTAATACAGTTTTCTTTAATAATATAAATAGTATTAAATATAGTATATTATGTATCATATATCATATATATTATTATATATATAATGTTTATCATTTATATATATAATAATATGTATAATATATATACATAATATTTATATTTATGTTATATATGTCTGTGTGTGTGTGTGTTTGTTTATTACCATATATATATATATATATATATATATATATATATATATATATATATATATATATATATATTTAATATTCTGCTTAGTTCTGTGACATATCTTATATTGAGATTTCTAGCACTATAATTTAGATAAAAAGATTATCAATTTTCTCATTTTTTATTTACACAGATTTAAGCAATATAGTTCTCTACATAAATGTTCATTCTGTACATGCAAAAGGTACCCTTAAATATAGACATTATTAAATTTATCAACATTTACAGAATTTGAACCTGAACTTGAAATACTTTTAATAGCAGGGCATATTTAATTCATGAATTGCAGTACCCATTTCCTTTTACTCAGTTAGTCTGTTACACAAATAAGTAGCTGGAATCATGTAAATTTGACATTTTGTTTTTAACAGGATTCATAACCAGTGAAATAAATTAAACTGAATGAAACAAAGAATTTCAACTATATTGCAACATTACCTATATATCTAAACTGAAATAATATATTTGAATAAAAGTGACATCAACAGGTAAGAAGGTACTTTCATAATATAAATAAACTTCTTTTCAATTTCTTAACATATGCTTTGCAGGAATTAAAATTTATATAATTACCAGAAATTATTTCAGAACAAAAAATGAAACTACTAACTATATATATTGCTATTTCAACATTACAAATTGCAATATGAATATTTCTCTCAACATTTATGTAAACATCCCCATGTTAAGATATAATTTTAGTAAAGTATGTAGTATGGAAATTACAACCCTTTTATGGTTTTTAAGACATAAATTTTTGCCATACATCCAAGGAAGATTTTCATTTTTATTTTTTTTTAGGAATATTACATATTTCAACATTCCTTTTCTTACAATTATTACTCAAAACTTCCTTATACATATATTCAAAATTTACAATTTAAAATGCAATTAAATTCATCTCTTACAATTTGAAGTCTATACAATAAATAATTCTGAATTATAAGACTTCATAACATAGTACTAATGTTTTCTACTCCCATGGGAGCAAGACACCATTCATTTTTCTTTATAAACTTGCAACACAAAACTTTTTCCACATGACCATGGAGGCTCACCTCCTAGCCTAGGCCATTTCATGGCCACCCCTGAGCTAGGAGAAATAAGAATGGATGGGAAAACAAACATGCAACTCACAAAAATATACAATCAACACATTGAGACAAGTACATACAAATTTTTACTCCCTTTTCCCAAGTTTGCACAAAGGATTCAAATTTGGATCCATAAATGGGTGAAGGTGGAAACTTCTCATATGGAGACACCTTACTCATACAAAAACAAATATTTCTTACATGCCTTCACAAGGCTCCTTCCAACATATAACTCAACATCAAGAGCTTCAACACATCCCTTATGTCCCCCAAACAAAAACATAAGTAGGCCCTCAAAGATGCCCATACATCCAAGCTCTCAAACATATAGAATTCACAACTAAGTCCTTCACCCCAAGACATCCTCAAATCCTCCCAAGGATGAGGAGTATCTTGCACACCCATAAACATATTGCAAAACAAGATGGTAAAATAAGAGTAGAGTCATATAAGCACACAAAAAATAACAACACAATACAAGATTCACACAAAAGAAGAAACACATTACAAGTTTCACAAAAGTTTTCATCTTCTCAATGCAATTACACAAACATATACATGATAGAACCACCAACCTTTCTCCTAAGCAATGGAAAATGGAGGTTTCTAGAAGAGATTTTTCCTTGCTTCCTATCTTTCTTCCCTTCTCAAAACCACTAGCAAATCTCCCAAGTCCTTTCCTTTCTAACTCTCAAACTAGCATAGCCAAGAAGTGTCTCATTCCTAAGCCTCTTTTCCTAAAAGACTCTAAACATTCCTCTCTGATTCCCTCATCCCAAGTAAGTTAGGTTTCTAGATCCTATCTAACTTGACACTTGTCCTTGCTATGGAAATGGAAAGTAATTTAAAACATGAAAAGGTGAGATATCCTAGAAAACATTTCCAAATTCGTCATTACCAAAGAGGGACCATTTAGAGATGCAATATGGAGGCCTATGGAAGTGGAAATGGTAAAAATATGCCCTCTAACCCATGTACATGACTTGGGGCACTAAAAACTAACCTTAACTACACCATAGGACTCCATATAACCCTTCAAAAACCCTAGTTAAGCTTGCATCCGAAAATAGAATCATGATGACATAAACCTTGGTTCCCTAAACTACTAACCAAGCCTAGGGATACACAAGATAACCTAAGGAAAGGGTGGGGTCCACATTCCACTTAAGCATGCCATCTCATCACAGTAGTGTCAAGTGACACCTCACAAAATTACACATCACATTACACACTTGGCATGCCTAGTGGACAAATTATATTTACATTTACACAAAATGAATTTACATCTAATAATGCATTTACAAAAATTAGCAACCACATACATACATGCATCACATTTACAAATAAAATTACGTAACAAGGAATTCATTCTCTTCTTAGAGCTGACCTTGGTTTTAAACTAATTTCACATAGATCCATCCTTGTTTCCCCACATTTACAACCATGGTCATATTCCTGCACACTCTATTCCAATGTCAGTACCTCATAAACTCATTGCATAAATAATCATATCAAAAGAGAAATAATAACATCTAAACTCAATATGTATAAAGGAACTTCATTTCATGAATCATAAACATAATCCACATTATACCCTAAGATAATCATTGAACCATTACACTATCAACATTTACTATTTTATAAGACAACGTAGCAAATGCATAATTAAGAATTCACATATCATAAGGTAAGCATGAAACCAATACAAGCATATAAAGAGTATGACTAATATCATCATCATATAAATATATAACAATCATCTCATAAGGTCTAATGATAGCAAGTCATAATCCAAAATAGGTCTAATGTCTCTAAACAATGTATCATCAAGATGAGCCAAGTGTCAAAACAATTGTCAAGCTAAGATGGGTCGGGGTAGGACCTCACACCTTCAGCAAGTTATAGGTCAAATCTCATATACACCACCCTACAACCAATCCAATAAGGCTCTCCACGATCCAATCCACAAGAAAGAACTTCACTCTGATACCACCTGACACAGGGGCAAGGAAGATACCAACAGAATCAAGTATATTTGACTCCACTTGAATCTACAAACAAGCCCTTCTTAGAGTTACACGTGGAAGCAATAAATAATTCACATGAAATAGTGAAAACACAACATAAAATAAGGCAAGGCAACTGGCAACCACACTGGTACAATTATTATAAATCCTTCAACATGCCCAATTGTGAGGCCTTTCGGGTTTCGGCCTTATAGAAAGAGAATTATGAATTTAGAGTCTCGGCTTGTATATTACCTTATTTTCTACTTCTACTACCATGATCTAATTTCTAGTAAACCAACCTAAGCTTCTTATATAGCCAGCTAAGCCACAAGTCGGGCAGTCTGGCATTTAATTACATTATAGGTCCACTTAGGAAGAGAAAACCAAAACTACTAAAAGAATGAACACAACATGATATGAAGTAACATTTAGTTCCACACATGATCGAAGAACAAATACCCAACTTTTTAAGGTCCTATTTCCTCATACGAAACTGCGCAAGGCAAAGAACTTCCATGTTTCATGTGAAACTGGCTGGAAAGTCGATACCTGAGGAAAATGGCAATAACTCTTAACTCTAGATGAATTAAGATTTGCATTCTTAGGAGAAGGTTCACAAATAGGTCCAAATCATCGCATTAACTTTTCATAACAAGAAACCAACTGTAGAACAGCTACAACACAAACAACCTACAGGAACATAAAAACATGAAATATTTTTGGTTGATGCAAGATTGCTCAAAGACACAAGATGCTCCTACATCACTTTGTGATCAATCGAAACATCCACCTAATACCGATTGGACTATGAAGGACCTACCCACTACTGTATATATGTATCCACTACCATGTTCTCATTGAACAATGGTCAACTTAGTACTAATAAAGACTTGTGAACAATATCTCCCATAGCAGCATGTGTATGTGCAATCATCCTCTAAGCATTGCCCTTAGCATTCAATCCTCCATATTCCTTCAAGTAGTGGGTATTTGGTGTCATTTGAATTTTTGGTTTTCCTATCAATAGGGCTTGTGACTTACTATCATGTTGTGGGGTCATTCCCTTGAATTCTCATTGTTTTAATGTAATATAATTTGTTCGATAAAAAAATAGAATATAAATATTCTAAGAGATATTTTCAATAGTTTTTTGTAACATTGAGTAAAAAATATTTCATTTTCAATTAAAAAACTTGATATAAATAGATACTTTTACTTTAAAAATAATATAAATTAATTAAATTAAATTAAAAGTAAAACAACTCTATGTATTTTTGTAGTCTAGTACATTAGTATATAATAATTTATGAATTGTATACATGTAATTGCATATATTTTTAGAGGAATACATATAATTGTAAATCTATATTTTACAACTACGTTTCAAACATTTACCCTAATTTTAACTCTATTTGTAACCCTAATTCTACTTCTAATTCTAACTTTAATTCTAATTCCAACATTGATCTATGAAGAGAATGTGCAAAAATTAAATGTGTATAGATGGGTACAAATGTGAGAATAATAAATGTTTGATAATAAAAAATATATAAAGTATAAATAGGGGTAAGATAAAATTAAATACATAGAAAAAAGTAAAAATGAGTATAAAATAGACATAAATAAATATTTTAAACTATAAGCTAGAACCCCCTTGAGATCCCAGACCAACCACCTTGCTAAGGCCATGGGAGCTTATCAAGCTCTAATCCTTGCTAAAGATATCAAGTGTTGTAGGGTCTGGATTGAGGGGGGCTCTAAAAATGTCATCATGTGCCTCAAGGTCCAAGGCATGGCTTCTTGGACTATTAATAAATTAATTGTTACTTTTATAAACATTATAAAAACCTTTGATAAATGTCATATTTCTCATGCTTATCAGGAAGTTAATGGCATGACGGATTGGCTTGCTAATGATGGTGTCAAAGCTGATTCAAAGATGACATGGATGGGTGAAGGGGATTTCAATATTGAGGTGAAATTCATTCTTAATTATGATCACACCCATGGAAAAGTGGGCAAAATCTCCAAAAGTCCTAATGCTCGAAAAAATTAAGAGTTGCAATATGGGCAATTATGGTAGTTGTCCCTTCGACAGGGTGGCTAGTAATTATGAATTGGCTTCGCACATTTTATGGGTGTTGAGCACCTTCATTTTCATTATGAATATTAGTCTTTGGGGTTTCATAATGCTTCATTCAAATTAAAGAGGTGGAAATTGGGAGATTTTGAAACAAACTGAGAAAGCTAGCATGGGAGGGGATAGGAAGAGAATGGAGCCTCTACAGTGTGCCCAATCTAATGCTAAACCTATAGTTTAGAATATTCTTAGTAGGGGTAATATTACTGACTATATGCAACATCTCCATGATTAGAACCCTTCTATTACTAGAATGTTCAAGGATTGGAAGAAGGAAAAAATCACTATCATTGGTAGGACTATCAAATTTGATGAGGGAGTTATTATGGAGGTTATGGGCCTACCCTTGAAAGGAAATAAATTCTACAGAGACAAAAAGCTAACTGAATTAGTTATTAAGCTCTTCCCCAAAGAATATGTCAAAAAAAATAATCTTGTTAAAATTAATAAGACCTACTATGCGCCTAAGGCTATAAAACTGGTACGGAGACAAGTGATTTTTTCCATTATGCAGTATATTACCCTTGATGGTAAGTTTACGAGGGCATATGGGTACCATTTTATTTTTCTTAACCATTTTTGGCATGATGCCAAATTTTCTTTTCCTTACTACCTGTTATGCTCAATGATAGCATTGAAGATTTTAGGGATAACCCCTAGAATAACCTTGTTCTCCATGAAGGGCTTATGCTCTTTATTTATGAACATTTTAAGGCTACTACTATTGAACATCATGTGCTGGTTAATGTTCATTCAGAGGATGAGAAGCTTGAAATGGAGGAAGGTGATGATGATGGCTAGGACATTGATGTTGAAGAAATTTTGGGTTCCTCTACTCTTGTCAAGAGCCCTAAGAAGGATGGGAAGGGTGAAGGTTCCTTGGTTTCTAAGACCTCTCCCAAGAAGAAAGGAAAAAAAATATTAAAGAGGAGGAGGAAAGCATGATTGAGGAAAAATATGTGGAGGAGGAGGGATGGGATACTAATGTGGAGATCCCTTCCCCTAAGAAACTGAAAAGTAGAGGTGGATCCCTTGTCAATTAGGCTGGTAAAGATAAGGCTCTTACACCTTCTTCAACCACCAAGAAACCTATGAATTTCACCCCTGGAGATAGCAAACTGAAAAATGTTGAGTTTCATAAGGAGGTATGTGTTTACCTTACTGGTTATGAGGACTTGGAAGCAGAAAATATGGATGCCAGAGAAGCTTTTTAATCTGAGTGAGCTGGACCAATATTATAGGGAGCCCTCTTTGGGTGTTTTGCAGATAGCTAAGGAAGGTGTTATGGACTTTTACAAACTCATTAGGTGGGTCTTTCATGAGGTTAAGGATATTAATATCAAGAAAAGGACCCTCTCTAGCAAGCTAGATAACTTATAGATCTTTGATGTGGCTTAAGATAGTAGCATTACTTTGGGTAGTGTTAATGCAATTTGGATGGTTACTAAAAAAGCATTGGCCCTTGAGGACATTACTTGTGTGGTGAAGGATGTTGAAACCCTCAAGAACAAGAATGGAAAGAACTTTGGGGAAATGGTGTCTATGGTTTTGAAATTGGAGACCACCCTAATGAAAATTGGAGAACAAAGCTAAAAAATGATCAAGGCTTTTTCTCAACACTTAACGATTTTAGTTGCAAAGTTGGAACAGACTGATCAAGACAGAGTTACTGTGGAGGTTGAGGGAGACAAGGATGTTGGTTTTGAGGAAATTGTAGGACCTAGTAAGAGGACTCATGTAAGCATGAAGAAGAAAGCTCATAATCCAAATAAGGACATTGAAGATCTAAAGAGTGTTGTTACTGAGATGAGAAAGCTAGAGTTGGAAGCAGTTGAGCTTCTTAAAAACTCCACTTAGTTTTTTTTTGTCTTTTGTCTTTTGTCTTGTTGTCTTTTTGTTGGTATTTGGTCATTTGTTGTCTTTGTCTCTTTTGTGCTAGCTTAACTCTCTATTGATTGTTATGTCATAGTTTTGTCTATGTGGACTTTAATGGTCATATCTATGTAAATTTGTTGTAATGGGTTTCGGGTCCCAAAAACCTTTTTTTACTTAATAAAAAACTATTAGCTAGAATAAACACAAGGTGTCATTTATCGTGCAATTATATTTAATCGTTATATCACAATAATTCCAAAACTAAATAGGAAATGCATAAACATACCAATTTCACCATTACAAGTTTATTTTTAAAAAACAATTGATTTAAAATATTAATTTTCATAATTTAAATAATATTTTAGATTAATTATTTATCATCATTATTAAAATCATGAAATGTGATTGAAAACGTGGATTAAAAAAATTGTATATCATTTATACATATTATATGATGAGATCATAAAATATAATTATAAATATGATTCAGAACTTATAAATATTTTCTCCTAAAGCTATATAAGGAAGCAAAATATTTTATATAAAATTATTTAATAAAGGTATTTGATAAGTATATATTATATAATTAATATAGATTAATATATTAGTATTGATTATTATGATAAATATATTTAAAAAACCTCAAATAATAAAGTTGTAGTTCTCCAATTGATTCAAAATCTTCAAATGAAGAACTTATAGTGTTTGATGAATTGATTTTGAGAGCATCTTAACATATGAATCCTCATAGAGAGTGGATTGCATAGTATGAAAAATATAATGATTGTGGTTTGGTGAAGTGTATCTTGATGATAAAAAAAAAATAGCAAAACATAATAGAGCATGATAAAGTTAAATGTATAGCAAAAGATAGTAGAACAAAGAGTATTTTAACGATTTATTGCCTATTTAGGATTAGCTAAATATAATTTATTAAGAAAGATTCATGATGTGGGTATTAATGTTATTTAGCAATAGAAGTAGAAAAAAATGACGAGAAGATATTTGGTGCTTTCAAGGGGATTCAATATAGACCATATCTAAGATGTGAGGCTAGTATCATGAAGGAAAATATAAACTCTTTCATGGTCCATAAAATAGACAAGAAGTTATGTATTGATAAAACATGTCAGGGCATGCAATAGTTAGTCATATTGGTGAGAGGGATCTTAATACTTTGAAATCAGGCTTGATTATCTTTTCGCTTCTTCTTTCTTAAATTATGTTAATGGAAAGCATGCTAGAGTTGAAAAAATATTGTATTATTTTATAATTGATGATATTGTAGATTTGGTGCATAATGATGTATTTTGGTTCTATAAATTATGTTTTCTATGAAAATATTTTTATAATATTTATTTAATTTATGATCGATATATAATAACTTGAGTTTTTGTATCATAACTAATAATAATTTTATTAATATCAAAATAGGAGTACAATGCATTAATTACACCAATAATAGTACACCACCCTACACCTACCCGACCACCAGCTTGCAAAAAAACCTCACCCAACCCTCAACCACCACCTTGTACAACACCAACCTAGCCAAACCAGTAACCACCACTCATTGCATATGAGAAATATCTGGCCAAAAATTGGGGCCATGACCAAAACTATGCCCTCCAAAGACCTTGTACTATGGAAATAACTAAAAAATTCTAGCCCCTTTACCAATCATGAGCCATAAGGTGTAATCCATTACAAGAGGGGCATGTCAAGAATACAAAAAAAATGTTAAAAAAGAGAGAGAGAAACAAAATTGTGAGAAGCACCCAAACCAAAACAAAGACATCTATACATCCCCACCCTCCCAACTATTACCTTAGAAGCACTCGAGTATGCTCACTTATTGTTCCTTGGTTGTTACCTCTTCCTTGCATTGGTCAGTGGATTCACCACCACAAATACTTGGCTATTCCTATATTCCTGAAACTGAAGAGAGAACTTCAAATATTCCTAGCCAAACATCACTAGAATCTTGTATTCATCCTTGTCCACACTAGAGGGCCACCACGTGAAGGGGATTAATTCATAGGCCTCTCCCACCCTCGGTTTAGAAATTTCCTCATGAACATGGAAGCCAAGCCATGAAATAACCCACTCTAAAATAGAATCCAACTCATAAAGCATGTTTGCATCCACCAAAGTTTGCAAAACCCATTTAATGTCTACCTCAATATATGCTAATTCAAGGCCCCATGCTAAAATCACAACAAGATGTCCATATTTGATCAATACCAGTGCCTCACACAAATGAGATCGTCACCTAGAACCTCCATAACTACATTCACCACATCCTTATCATGGTATTTAACAAGCATTTCAAGTGTTGAGATGTAATCAACCCAAAGAAAGCAACCAATAGCTGAGAAAAAAAAAGTGAAATTTTCTTCCATAGAATCATCACCAATGCACACCTCAATTCATAGTATGAAGGAAAAAGGACACCTTTCCACCTTAAAAATCTAGACACATACTCTTTTTGTTAGGATTTGAAGTTGATTCTATTCATGATGTTGTCATTAATGGTTTTCATCAATGTCAACATATCCTATGCATATTCATGTTTTGATTGCATCGTTGATGTGTACCGATATCCTTGGTGTATTGGTAGAGGTTTTCATTGAAGGATATGTTTTAGATGTATAACTTTTTTTTATTTTTGATGGTGGTCCTAATTTGTGTGTAATATATGGTGGATCAATTGTTTGGGGTCGGTCCTATTCGGAGCATGTTCATTTATGTTTCGATCCTAGTAGTCACCGTGTTATGTGTTCATTCTATCCATTGGTTTTGAAAGCTTTAGAGGTGGTGTAGCATGTTTCTATACTCGAGGCATGTTGGATTGATCAAGGTGGTCCACATTTCATTCTTTACCACTGCAGTATTTTTTTTGGTGTGACCTATTTCAAATTGTTTTTGGTTGACATAGTTGATGGCATCAAGTAGTATAAGAAGAGTGAAGGTTTTAGTTTTTACAAGAGGCTTAAGTATTTCTTATATGCAAAGTGGTTGTGAATCTATTTAGAAGATATTTGTGTGTTATTGATCATGTGCATGGATATAATCAATAGTAGACTAATATATCATTTATACACTGCAAAGTGTTGATGGTAGTGATCTCAATGGTGGATTCAATCTATTTTCATATATTCTCGTAGTGAGCCTATTTGTATTTGTAGTTATCCATATTCATTTCTAAGGGTAGCAAGCCCAATTGGTAATGATCCAATTGACATTGAGCTAACATGCACTGAGCACTAGTAGTGAGACTTTGTAAAAATTACCTTAACTAGTGTCACCTTAACTGATATTTCATTTCATGAGAATTAGCTTCTCTGTGGTTTTTCCTAGTTTGATTTTTCACATAAATTTTGGTTTTCTTTGTGTTGGTGTTTCTGTATTTTTATGTTTACATTTGTTATGAATGTTTGATATGGCTAACCGATAGATTAGAAGTTGATATTGTAGTTGTTTATAGGTTTACCAATAAAGTAAAAGCTCTATAAAGTGTGTGTGAATAAATGATTCACCCCCCTCTCAATTATTTGGCCTATTAAAAAATTAGCATCAGAGCTTGGTTCCTTGGTATAGAGCTTAATCACTTGAGGTAGATTCGATGGTGCAAAAAATAAGGATTCCTATGTTTGATGGATCAGATCCTAATTGTTGTTGTGTATGTTAATTGTAGGATTTGAGCAATACAAATCCACAAAACTCGAAGATCACCTACATACAAAAACCTGTTACAATAAAGTAGAGACAAGAAGAGGGCAAGGGTTTGACTCAAAAATATGAAGAAGAAAATATCCTCAAATAATGAATGAATTTAATGTACAATGGATCATCCTTATAAAGGAGATCAAAACCCTTGAAAGGAAAACCCTAGTGCATGTAATAATTAGTTTAATTATTACATGACTAATGCGTGCAAGTTTATATTTAAAACAACTAGTGCATGAGTTTAAAACAACTCGTGTATGTATGTTTGAATATAAACAACTAAAGAAAAAGAGTTGACATCTTAAGAAGGAGTAAATATTAATTAACATAATTAATACTTTACTCTAACACCCCCCTTGAGATGAGCAACAATGCAGCTACAAACAATGCAAGAAGAAAGAAAAGGAAACTACAATGCTGAAAGCATAAAAATGGGTCCCAACAACATGGTCTGATTAGGTACCCATGTACAAAGGAGAGTCTGTATAAAGTGGAGAAATAGAGAAAACCACATGGGAAAAACTCTACTTCAAAAAGAGACAAAAACTAATCAAAAGGAATGAAGAAGCCTCCAAAACTAGGAATGTTCCAAAAAATAGGAACAAGAATGAACATGTAGAACATCACTGAAGCAAGAAGATGCAAACTATGTCAAGAAGAAACTAATGATTTGAAGATCCTTCATAGAAATATGACCAGGTAGAGAAGATTGTAATCTGCATGAGTGCTCGCAAATAACACTACTCGAATCAGGAGGCAAACAAAGGCAAACAACTGAACTCGAAGATACAAATGGTGTAAAATACCAAAAGTCTGAAGAGTTGATCAATTAAAGATGGAAGAGTGCATCCAAAAAATAGGAAAGAAAAGAGTGTACATATGGTAAATGATCCATCTCACTGGAATGCATAGGTACCCAACCACTGCAACTGCCTAGTACATAGAATCAAATACTGAATACATAGCTCACACTATCAAACCAAGGAAGTAGTAGAACCAACAGTAGAAACCCCCCATACTACTGACAAGGGAGTAATAATAGGTACACTCAAAAGAGTGCCAATAAGAACTACATCGTGAAGAACTAGGAACATCGAAGGTGCATACAAACACAAATAAAGATACCCTAAGGCTGATGTCATGGAAGGAACACTCACTTGACAAAGGTAGATGGAAAACAAAGGCAAACATCAAATCTCCCCATGGCACTTTATAATGGAGTGCGAGTATAAAGAGCACGAATATGTGCAAGATCTCATACATGCAATAGAATGACACTTTACCTCAGTGTTTGTGCATAAAATTATGCTACAAAAGTGAAGTATACACTTATCAAAGAAGAGTGAAGGCTGCTGAAACAAAAGAACAACCTAAGAAGAGTCATCCCTTAAAGGGAAGAGATCCCGGGACCTGTAACATCCAAGATATCCAGCAGAGTGCAGAAATGAAAAAAATTGAATAAAATATACCTGGAATAGAATCTAGAAAAAAGACTCATAGAAAAAGAAGCTCTCAGAACAACCTTTCCAATGATATCTCGCTTTCCCAAAATAGAGTCCGAATGTGCAATATAGAGCTTCTAGAGTGCAAAACTGAACATCTAGCTTTAACAGTAAAAAAAACACCATCAAAAAAGAAAAATTAGAAATTCAAACCTCTAGATCTGGATGGATCTTGGAACCAACTTTCCGATGATATCTCATTTGCCCAATTTCGACACCTTATGCTCAACTTATGAGCAAAATACCAACTACTGCGCTAGAGGGCCCAAATGGTGTCTAAATATGCTGATGTTAGCACTTTACGGGCTTAAAATTGATGGCCAAATGGCCGTCACAGCATGCAAGCCCCTTGGGGCTAAAATTCTTGGCCCTTGGTCACCATATGACCAAGGGCTAAAATTGCATGCACTAGCTTAAATTTGACGGCCAAATGGCCATCGTCGTCCAAAATTTATTTATTTTTTTGGGAAAATCGTACGTGCACCTCAGGATTCATGTCAAGCCATTCAAATTTTAGCCTCGATTTGCATGCCAAAATTTATTATCTTGATTTGTGTATCGAACAACAAAATTTTTGCCTCGATTTGTATGCAAAAACTAGAGAATTATGCCTTAGGAAACATGTCAATACATACAAATGTTGCCTTAGAAAGCATGTCAAGCTGTCTGGTACCAAAAAAATGCCCCAAAATGCAAAGTTGTCCAAATTGGATGTGTCTTGTATCAAAATAGGGGTTTTTGGGCATTGCAAGCTCAACGGTGAGGTTCGTTTGAGCTCAAAGTGCACCAAAATTTAGGGACCCCATAATTTCAATAAAAAATAACCAAAAAATCCCTAATCTGAATCCTTCAAATGCAAACAAACTGTAGCAGATTAGGCTCTGATACCATGTAGGATTTGAGCAATACAAATCCACAAAACCTAAAGATCACCTGCATACAAAAACTTGTTACAAGGAAGTAGAGACAAGAAGAGGGCAAAGGGTTGACTCAAAAATATGAAGAAGAAAATATCCTCAAATAATGAATGAATTAAATGTACAATGGATCATCCTTATAAAGGAGATCAAAACCCTTGAAAGGCAAACCCTAGTGCATGTAATAATTAGTTTAACTATTACATGACTAATGCATGCAAGTTTATATTTAAAACAACTAGTGCATGAGTTTAAAACAACTCGTGCATGTGTGTTTAAATATAAAAAACTAAAGCAAAAGAGTTGACATCTTAAGAAGGGAGTAAATATTAATTAACATAATTAATAGTTTACTCTAACATTAATGATATTATTTTTGGAGGTAAGGATGATTTTTTCAAGAGGTTTGCAAAGGAGATGTAGAAGGAATTTGAGATGTTTATGATTAGAGATTTGAATTTATTTCTTGGATTGCAAGTAAATTAGAGAAATAAAGGAAATATCATTTCTCAATCCAAGTATGTAAAGAAATTGTTAAAAAACTTTTGGTTGGAGAATTCTAAATCGGTGTGTACTCCAATTGTTACTAGTTGTAATTAGTTGAGTAAGGAGGATGAGTCACTGAAAGAAGATGCAAGTAAGTATAGATCAATGATTGGTGGATTGTTGTACCTAATTATTGCTAGACTGTATCTCATGTATGCAATATGTTTGGCAACCAAATTACAACAAGAACTGAAAGAATCACATGTTATGGTGATGAAGAGAATTTGCAAATAATTAAAAGGAACAAAAGAATTTGGTTTATGGTATCCAAAAGGATTAGATTTCAAGCTAATAACTTATATAGATGTAGCTTGGGAAGGATGTTTGGATAACTGAAGAATTACCAATGGTGGAGTGTACTTTCTTGGCTCCCAGTAAGCTACTTGGTCAAGTAAAAAGAAGGATTTTGTAACTTTATCCACTGCTGAATTAGAATACATTGCAAAATATCATGTTGTACTCAGGTATTATGGATTAAATGGACTTTAAAGGATATGGGTGTTACTTTTGATAAGCCAATTTTGATTATGTATGATAATACTAGTTTTATAAATATTTCAAAGAATCCAGTACAACATTCTAGAACAAATCATATATCTATTAGGTATTATTTCATCAGAGAGAAGGTGTTGGAAGGTGAAGTGAAGCTTGATTATGTGCCTACAAAGGAGAAGATAGTATACATATCCATAAAATCTTTGTATAATGATACATTTGAGTATCTCAGGGGGAAGCTGGGTGTTATGCCCCTTCCTAGCGTTCATTATATGTATGGGTGTGTGCATTGGTCCAGTATTTTGCATGCTTATTATTTTCTATGTTAGTGCTTGGAAGCTTCCTCTTAGGGGGAGCATAGTGAGTTTGTAAGGGGGATTTTTGGCCCTTTTGTCATTATTGTCAAAGGGGGAGAAGAAAAATAGAATAAAGAACTTTGATGCTGATATCTTTTGATAGTCAATTATTTTCTTTGTTATTGATGAATGTTGCCATTAATGAAAAATTGGGAGATTGTTAGAATGTGAAGTTAATGTTGTTCATGTTTTTGTCATTGATGTCAACATTTCCTATGCATATTAATGTTTTTATTGTATTAGTTGATGTGTATTGATATCCTTTTCATATCGGTAGAGGTGTTCGCTGAAGGATATGTTTTAGATGTCTATCATTTTTCCTTTTTGGTGGTGGTCCTATTTTGTGTGAAACATATGGTGGATCGATTATTTGGGGTTAGTCCTATTTGGAGTGTGTTCATTTATGTTTCAGTCCCAGCAGTCACCATGTAACATGTTCATCCTATTTTTTGGTACTGAAATCTTTTGAGGGGGTGTAGCATGTTTCTATACTTGAGGCATGTTGGATTGATTGAGGTGGTTCACATTTCATTCCTTACCACTGCGGAAATTTTTTGGTGTGACTTATTCCGAATTAGTTTTGGTTGACATGGTTGATGACATCAAGCACTATAAGAAGAGAAATGATTTCAATTGTTTGCAAGAGGCTTAAGTATTTCTTATATGCAAAGTGATTGTGAATCTATTTATGAGAGATCTTTCTGTTGTTGATCATGTGTGTGGATACAATTGATGCAGACTGATATATCATTTCCATATTGTAGAGTGTTGATAGTAGTGAACTCAGTGGTGGATTCAATCTCTTTTCATAGATTATGGTAGTGAGCCTCTTTGTATTAGTAGTTATCCATATTCATTTCTAAGGCTAGTTATCCTGACCGACAATGCGCCAACCTAAAGTGAGCACAACCGATAGTGAGCCTTTGTAAAAATCACATTAATCAATGTCACCTTAACCAGTATTTTGTCACATTAATTGGTTAATGTCACCTTAATCAATGTCACCTTAACTAGTATTTTGTGAGCCTTTTTAAAAGTCACATTAATCAATGTCTTCTTCGTGGTTTTTTCCAGTTTGGGTTTCCACGTAAATCTTGGTGTTATTTGTGTTGGTGTTTCTATGCTTTTATGTTTACATCTATTATGAATGTTTTATGTGGTTAAATGATATATTAGAAGTTGATATTGTTGTTGTTTATAATTTTACTAACAAAGTAAAAGTTTTATAAAGTGTGTGTGAATAACTAATTCACCCCCCCCCCCCTCTCAGTTATTTGGCCTATTCAACACCCATGACATTCATCATGTTCCCCACCACAATCAATAATGAGCATGTCAAACAATGGTAAGATGGCGATGCCATAAATTAAAGGGAAATATTTTGGAAATCCTCCACCTGTACTTCCCCTTCATCATAAAATGTCAAAACCCGCTTTAAAGGGAATATGCCACTTCATTCACAAATATATGTGTGGTTGATTTGAAACTCCTCAAAAAGGAATAATTCCTTATTGATTTCAAAGATTTATTTTTGTAGCTGCTAAGCTTATGCACTCCTAGTTATGATTACATTTATGATAATAAGATAATAACCTTCCAAGTGAATTCTCAAAACCCCCAAAATTATGCCAAGTCTAACAACATGAAGTGTCGCAATTAATTCTACTACATTATTCATCCCCTCTAGAATGCTCTTCAGCCCCATAGTAAGAATACTCCTAGACCAATCTCTCGACACAAACCCAATACTAGAGGACGCCAAGTTTCCCTTGGAGGCACCATCAAAATTGATATGTATCCATCTTTCCAACATACATGACCACCTAACCTCTTTAATAGTATTTGATGTTGGATTGGCACAACTCTACCCATTAACAAGCCAATATCTTGAGTGTCATTACTCAAACATAAATCTAAAATTCTCAATGAGTTTAAGGACTTGGAGAATTTTGTCAAAATTTGAACAAGGACGGAAATACAAATCTTGAGAATAGACAATGAAGATTCTATGAGGGTAAAAAATCATCTCACAAATACCTTCTCAAACTAAGAGGTTGAAAATATGAATACGACATCAAGATTTTAAAAAAATGATTAAACAAAAAAAGTTTTAGAATGAAGTAGCAAGAATTGCTTATAATCTAATTAGTTAAGTCTCAAACTTCATTGATAAACCCCATATGAGGTTTGGAGAGGGGAGAATAATTCTCTTGGTCATTTAAGAAGTTGTGTTGTTAACGTACATGCTCCAAGTTTATAGCCACAATTTCTTGGTTTCATTTTTCCTTCATAGCTTAATTTGTGGGCATGTCTTTGTAGTTTGTAAAAATCAAGGGGAAATATTATTACTATTTTTCCCATATTCAATATGCAATTTTTACATGTTTTTTATTTTTTCTTCTATAGTATGACAAGCTCAATGCGTGCACCTACTACATATTACAAACATACAAAGCACACACTTGTTCCAATTGGTTCACAAATCTATTTTTTGTGTATTTATTTATTATTATTTTATATTTGTATGCTAGCTAATATAGACTTACACACACATCAAAATGGAGAAAAATATAGAGGATAAACGTGCATAACATCTATGAGGATGTCTTAATATTTTTTTACTTCTAATATTAAAAATATCTATGAGGATGTCTTAATCTATGTTTATAACTCCCAATTTGACTCTTTGAAACACTATTTAACCTATATTGAAATCATCACTTTGACCAAATCCTATAGTGTCTAATGACATTGGTATTTTTCCTAGGATTTTTGGCATCCTAGAATAGGTTGCCCATGCAATTTTCTCCATTATCCATTATTGCATGCATAATCTATCTCACATCAATTGACTTTGTAGGAATAATTGAATATGACTCTAACTCATCAACTAACCTATAGAACATCTCAAGTTATGTGTCTACAACTTGTATTTAAGAATATAATCTTAGGCATTTTAATCATCATGATCAGAACTCGCAACTGAGAAAGCATACATGCATTTAGTTGCATTAGTTCAATTGAATCAACATTCACATACTTTGTATGGTGTGATATTGATCTTGTTACACTTTCTATGAGGCTTGATTATTATTGAGTAATTCAATAATCTTCTCTCTATATATAACACATCCCTAAAGATGCCTCTTAGTGCCAACCATTTCTTTGATAATGCTACAAGTGTCGGTAGGTATATTTTATTGCCTCTAAAGGTATAATGTGTTGGCAAGTGATGTTTTGGGAGCACTAGGGATCACTTAAGGGTTGTCATTTATGGCAACACTTGTTAGAAATAGGGAATACTAAGAGGGTGGGGTGAATTAGTATTCTACAATCTTTATCTTTTGCCCAAAAGATTATATCTTCTTAATTTCCTCTCTTTCTCATCTTGTACAATTCTGATTTCATCATACAGTTGCCTCACTTTCTTCTCAACATTACAAACCTTCACATTAGGGTTAGATAGAAGGTTTGTTTCATTTAGAATCTCTGCTTCCTTTAATTTTATCTTCTAATCTTCCTCAGCTGTCAAAGTCTCTAATTTTGTACACTATATGTACAAATATTTTCCAGTTTCCAAATGTTTCCTCAAATCTTTGATATAGATATCAAGAGTATTGATATCATTTCTGATGTACTAACTGATGTTCAACAGCATTCTAGCCTCATAGTCTGCTTGTGCTTTCACTTTTGCAATATCAGCTAGGTTAGTGAACTCATCATCAAAAGTGCTCATCACTTTCTTTGCTTTCTCCATAGGGTCTGCTTCTATAATCTGTGTGGTCACAATACTTTGTAGCTTTTCAATTAGGTCCTTCAGACATCCTTCAAGACTCTTAACTTTCTTATTCTTCCCAATGATTTGTTCAAAGATGTGATCAATTCCATTTGATCATCATCATCTACTTCTTTTCCTAAATCCTCAAACAAAGATCTAGTTTGATTCTTCTTTCCAATCTCAAGAGTAATACTAATTTCTTCTTTAGAGGGTACAGGTGCTTGTACTTTTGATATTTTGGGTTCTTCCACAATAATTCAGGTCTACTCTGCTTCTGCAGTTCTATCTGGTTCATCAAGAGTCGAATTGTCAACAATGTTCTCTAGATTCTTGAATACATTATCATCAGTATCCAAGGTGATCCTTGTACCTTCAACATTCATAGATTATTCTTCAATGTTTATATTCAGTGGAGAGGGAATGTCCTCTTGTTCTACTTCGTTAGCTTGCTCTACTGCAACTGATGTCTCTCCAACAATTTCTGCCATAACTTTAATTATGGTGTGTTAAGTCTCTACATTCATTTGTTCATATTGTCTTGCCATGATCTGAATAGTTCTCATTTTTGTCCTTAAATGGGTGCTAAGGGGCTTCAAAAAAATTTTAAGATTTTCATCATCTCTTACATCACATAGTTTCTTCGCAAGATTCTCTCTGATAGATTTGTCTTCTTCTTGTGCTCTCATCTTCCTATTAACAAGTTTCTTCAATAAGTCATCAGGTATCTTTCCCTGAATAGAGTCAAACTTCTTATTAGCCAGAATCAAATTCTTGACCACTGCATTTTCAAGATTCAATTTATTAGAATAGTAATAAAGTTCGTAGTATTTATTCATTTTAGTGAAGTCTCCATCTTTTATAATTTCTTCATTCACTCTCTCAACTCTAGGTTTCCATGCTTTCTTCTTAACAGAAGTGTCATCATCTTTAATTTTTGCAATTTTCCTAGGTACTGGTGGCACCAAATTTTTCTACCTCTTACTAGGTCTAGTAGTAATTTCTTTCTCTCTTGCTCAGTGTGGAGGAGGTAGATCTAGTAGGTTTGCTTGCTACTTGATCCTTCTTAGGTTCCTCTACTTTCACCTTGACTGGTACTGCACTAGATGATAAGGGACGTACAGACAAAATCTCTTTCTATCCAATATCTTTGATTGCTGTTGTTGTCTGCTTTTCCACTAGGAATTCTCTCTCTATCATTCTTGTATCTTTCAATATTTTCTTAATAGTGCTCTCAACTCTTTTCTTATACTGTTTCTCCTCAAGTATAGCCTTTATGGAGTTGAAATTTTCTTCAAAAGTTCCAAATCTGTTACTGTGAGTGTCAACCTTGCACTTAAGTAGCCTATTCACATATTATTCTATCTCAATTTTAGATATTTCATAGCCAAGAGGGTCTATGAACTCAATTCTAGGTTCAACTACTTCAATGTATGTAAAGTCAGTGTCAACCATAAAACATACTTCATTCTTGTATTTCTCCACAAGAGACTATGGAATCCTTGATTTGCTAGACACAATATTCTGAAATGTCTTAATAACAAGTATTGCACTCTCATTAACACTGTCAATAACATGCTTTTTTTATACTACATTAATCCTTTCCATTGTATTTTTTCCATCATTCCAATCATTTCCTATGGTGTAAGGAAATCTCCTAAAAAGATGAAAAAACATGTAAGCGATCAAAGATGAAAATCTAAATTGTGCATACTTTGTCTTCTTAATCTTCTCCAAGTTCTCAAACAATTGAATTCTCAAAATTTCACACATATCAATTGGCACTTTTTCAACACACATCAAATAAGCTATGTACCATTCCAGATGCCATTTCATCCTCTCTTGAATTTGCACAAAACTTAGTTGTTAGGATTTTGCATAAGTATCTAACATCATGTTGTTGGATCTTACTAATTACAATTCCTCTACCATTATAGGATGAATTAGTGTTATCAATGACTATTTTTCTCATGTTCTTCTCATTTAAAGGAATAGCTCTAGATTTAGACAGTCCAGTGACTTCATGAATCAAATCAGCCGTAATGTCTATCACTCTATCTTCTAGCCAAAACTTCCCATTATGAATTTTGCTAAGGATTATCTTAGTGCATTCTTCATTATCAAACTCATACTGCAATGCATTCTGAACAATCTCATTGTGTTTCAAATGATCATTTCCTTCTTTCAATGACATGTCCTAGTTGTAAATCTTCTCATACTCACTTGTAAAATCACTATCACTGATGGTTTCTAACTTGCATCCAAGATAACTTCTTACATTCTCTAAATGCAAAACTTCATTTGGTAAGGATGATAAAGCTAACTTAGGGTCTTCTTCCAGGGGTTCTACTGGTTCCCTCTTCATTCTAGGTCTATTTTTATCTCAGATATTGTGAATTAAAGATACATCCATGATTACTTCAAATTCCTTTTACCGATTCACAGATATGTCAAGTAAAATACCTCAATTTTGCGATTTAGGGCTTGCATAGATTCGGTGCTCAAATCCTTCACCAAATCATTTGCAAAAAGCTTCCAATCACTACTCTTTGATCTCCTTAACACTTGTATTCACTTTGATGATCAAATAACACCAATCATAACCTTTTATTACTTCAATCTCACTTAGGTCTGACATCACATTCAATTCTTTTGTCGCTTCTTTCCAAAAAGTTGTTTCTACTATCCTGCAAAACTTAAAACTTCTTGCGATCTTGGAAAACATAATATTTTTCTTTGTGCTCTTAACCATAGCATTAGAATATCATAAACTACCTTCCATTAACTGTGCAAGACTCAATTCATCATAAATCTACTTCTATACTAATCTAAGTTCCTAATCTACTATAATTTTCATAAATTAAGTGCTTTGAGATAGGTCAGGTAAGGATTCATTCTTACCACTTGATACTTCACCTTTCTGATTACCTTCAATGTTGAATGTGTCTCCTTGATCTGTGCTTTTAATAAACTTCATTTCATCTGTATTGCTACAACAACCTTTCTATCTGTTACTTGCATCTTCATTTCTTCTTTCATGATTTCTAGGGTTAGGGTTAGGATGAAAAACTCCATAGTTCATTCTGCAAAACCTTGTTGTATGTCCAATCTTGTTGCATATCTGACAAACAATTCCATTGCTTCCATATCTTGGTCTAGGTAGATTAATCAGTGATCTGCAATTTCTAGCAATGTGTCCAACCTTGTTACATCTATAACATATTACTCCATTTCTTCTATTCATATCTTCAGTAGGTTTCTTATCTGCATTGTTAGTATTCCTAAACATTCTACTATTATTATTATTCTCAACAAATTTAGGTTTCCTACATTCAATAGCTCTATGTCCAAATCCTCAACAGTTATAACAATAACCATTAAGAGGTTTAAATTGCTTACCTGTGCAATCTCTTTTCATATGACCAATAGTATTACAAGGAAAACATCTACCTTTGAATTCTCTATGCATACCTTTGGATGATTCCTCTTGCTTTGGTGATTCTTCTTCTTTAGGTGTGTCTTCAGATTTGTTGATCTCATCAGACTTATTCTCATCTAAGCTTTCAGATACTTTCAGATTTGGTTCCTTGCTTTCATCATTTTCTTTAAGAGTGTTGAATCCAAGACCAGTTTTATCATAGAATGGTTTTTGAAAAGATGCTTGTTTATCAATCTTCTCACTAGTTGAATATAGCCTTTCAAGTTGTTGCTTGGATTGAGTCAGTTCACCTTTCACAATCTTGTTGTATTTCTCAAATTCAGCATACTGCAAATTGACTTTCTCAAGTTCAGATGTTACATTTCCAAGTTTAGATTTCAGTCCTTCATTTTCAATTTTTAGACTTTCATTCTCAAATTTCAGATTTGCTTCATTCTTGCCATTTCCATCTTTCAAACTAAGCTTCAAATTTTCTATCTTCAATTCATGCTTAAGGATCTCGTTTTCCTTTTTCACATTGTCATTACAATCTTCAATAAAAATTTCAGATTCTTTTTCAGATCTCAGATCTTCCAATTTGTTTTTTAGTTTCTCAATTAGGTTCTTTGCATCATCATATTTTCCTTTCAAAGTCTCTCTTTCATCAGTAAGCATATCAATCTGTTCAAGAGCTTCTTCAAGATTCTTTTGTAGTTGATCCATATCCATAGAGATCTTACTCAAGCTGCTAGGCTTTCCTTGAATGATTCTTTTTCGAGTAACTAAGCTTTGATACCAATTGTTAGAAATAGGGAATACTGAGAGGGGGGGGTGAATCAGTATTCTACAATCTTTATCTTTTTCCCAATTATGGATATAATAAATTTTCTTTATACATACATAACATAAGAAGCTAAACAACATGCATAACAATAAAGAACTCATAACACATTATTTGTTCTCAAGGAAACCCTGGCCAAGGGAAAACCCCAGTGAGGATGGTACCCACAAAGATCCACTAATCAAAAGTATCATGTTAAGGATGTTGACCCTGTTAGGAGTCTATTACAAACATATAGTGTATCAGTCCTGATTAAGGGACTATAGGCCTTGTTAGAAGCCTCAACCCTGTTAGGAGTTGGTAGTACAAAATGTGATTACCAAATGAGCCCACTACCCAAACAAGTAATGTACAATATACACTAATTACAAAATAGGTTAAGGTACATAACCTTATACTGCTTGCATCAATATCTCTTTGTTGATCTTTCACTATCGCTATTACATATGCTTCATATACTTCGCATCACACTTCTACAGTTACTTGTTGCTTGTTACAATTACAACTGCTCTTTACAATTACAATTACATTTACATATATACCAATATCTTTATCCAAGAGTTAACATCTAGGATGTCATCCCTTTATATTGTTAAGACATTATTTTGATAAACAAAATAATCCCTTAACTCTTTACTAGTTCTGCCTTCATATTCTGTCATGTCGGCTTCACACTATCTTCAGTAAAACTATCATAACTTATTCCGTACATGTCATACTAACTTGCGCTCTGAGATGGGTCATCATTAGTCACCATAGAGTCTATGTTCAAGTGCACAAGCACTGAACTCACTCCAGTCAACATCGCAAACAAAAACTATGTTTGGGTACACTGGTAAAAATAATGTCTCATACTTAGACAAATTTGCAATGCACTCTATCATACTTGCTCTCTGACTTATGCGATCTTCATGTGGATCATATGTTTCCATAATGACAACATCTATGCAATCAACTCATCCAAATTGCCAACAACACTTATACTGGAGTGATCGCATGCAGAGAGTTTTGGTATTGGAGACTTAGTCATGAAAATGACTAAGTACAGAATCAGAGTAGTAGTATTCTATAGTACAGTTTTGATCAATGAAGATGATATGGGATATATTATGGCATGTGAAGATAAAGAAAGACATTTTGGGATATGTATAAGCTTCAGTTAAAGTTGCACATATTTTTGTGATGAGATCAATAAGATACAATAATATGAAGGTATGCGAAGACAACTAGAATCAGTGAAATAGAGCATATGAACAGTTGTGATGGCATGCTTAGATAGATGATAGGTGTATATTTCCAACACTTTGGTAATATAAGATCGTCAACTCTATGTTTATTGTTTGCATAATTATTTATTATGTTTTGTATTGTATTTGGGAGTTGACTGGATGACAGAATTAGTATAAGTATAGAGTGTTTTGTGAAATCAAAAAATGTGTATGAGAGGATGATATGATGGATGTGAATAGTATATGAGAGATCAGAGATTGATCTATAAATGGAACTATGAAATCATAGCAGATGCTTGTATAGTTCACCTTTTGAAGAAAACTTTCTGATAGTATTTTGATTGTAAGAGTTGTATGCTCACCACCTTTAACAGAGTTTTTGTATACCCCTAACAGGGTTTTGTATTCCTCTAACAAGGAAATGTACTATGTAATAATAAGCTCCTAATAGGGATACTATATTTTAGTGCATAGTTGTGGGTACCATCCCCACCAGGGTTTTCCCTTGATAGGGGTTTCCTCGAAAATAAATCATGGTGTTATGAGTTATGTGTTGTGTATTTATGTTCTTTTCATTTCATCATTAATATGGTTTATTTGCAATTGGTTGAAGTTTAAATTAAAGTGTTGTAATACTGATTCACCCTCCCCCCCCCCTCTCAGTATTACCTAATCCTAACAATTGGTATCAGAGCTATTGGCCCTTGGAGAGAAATCCTAATAGCTTAAGGGAGATCAGAATGGATTCAGAAAGTTTGCAAGAGCACTTTGAAGTAGCACTTGATGACCTGGACAAAGAAAAGGATGAGAATGGTGAATTAAAATTCAAATTGAGAAGAGAAGAAGGTTTCATCAAGAAACTAAAGGAACAGCTTGAAATTTCAATAAATCATAAACAAGACCTTATGGATAAGATCAAAGAGTATTCAAATAATGATACATCAGACCAAGTAAAGAAGTTGGAGTGGGAAAAAGAACAAATCAATCTTCTGATGATTAAAGAAATTCAACATGAAAAGGATGCAAGATACAAAGTTGAAGAATCACTAAAAGAAGCAAATGTGCAGATAGAACAAATGAATACTAAAATTGATCACTATAAGGATAAGTGTCAGGAATTGGAGAACTACAATCAGATCATAAAAGGAGAACTCACTCAATCCAAATTGCATATTGAGAAGCTGCACATGAGCAGTGATAAGATTGATGAACAAAGAGAGAGACATAAACCTAAAGGAGACATGAATGGAATCAGATTCAATGAGGGTGAATGTTCAAAGACTAATGAAGAAACACATGAAGAAAAGATTGAAGAAAGACCTAATCTTGAGAGACCTAGAGATCAGATCAGACCTTTCAAAGGTAGATTCTTTGGATGTAACAAACTTGGACACATGAAAAGAGATTGCAGAGGTAACAGTTCTTTCAAACCCTTTTCTGGTTATTATCATAATTGTTATGCATATGGATATAAGAAAGTAGAATGTAGGAAACCTGATCAATCTAGATATAAACAAGATTACATCAAAGAAGAGTCAGCAACCAAGATCATATGCCTTGAATGCAATAACTTTGGGCATACTGCAAGGTATTGTAAGCTGCAGGTAAATCAGGATAAAAGGAGACCATGTACATGTTACAAATGCAACAACCTTGGACACATGGTGAAGTTTTGCAAATATAATGAAGAGGACAATAGAAGAGGACCAAGAGGACCACCTCATGTGGTTATAAAGAAGAATATTAGAGACAGTGGTAAAAGTCTTACTAAGTACATGGATGAGTTCAAGAATCATTTCAAGAAATCAGCAAATGAAGAGGATGAGAAAGTATGGAAGATAAAAGATTTTAATAAGGCATTGGTTCAAGGAGAGACACTAGATGCTACTATGTCTTTTCAAGATGATTACATTGCTACATTGACCTAGAAGGCTGCATGGCCTTAGGGGGAGCATTGGATGAAGATAGCGGAATATATCTAGCCCCTGATTGTGTGGAATAAGCTCATGTGAGCTTAGATATGGTGTTTATAGACACTATGGAGTTTATTTTTGTGATCGCAGCACCTAGAGATTCATATTGTGTTCACGAGATTTGTATTGACTGGACAGCATGAGAAGTTGAGCTACTTGTGATTTATGAACTTTCTCAACCAACGATGGATAAAGATCTTGAAACATATCATTTCCTCACCATTTGATAATTAACAACCAAGGAGAGTAGTGTGAAGAAGCATTTCGGCCACCTAGCAACCACTTTGTGTGATCAATTTGAGCAGAGGTTTCAGAATTCAATGTATCAAAGATATTTAGACTTTATACTCCTCAAGAAGATATGGATGCACCTGTGATTTTTTATTTTGTTGATAGACTGAGGTATAAGTTCAAGAACCACCTATTTAAGTCTTGTGAGGATGATCTAGAAGGAGCATTTTTGCAAACCCCTTAGGACATGTTACACATTGAGGATATTAGGGCATCCATCCACTATAAATATGAGACTATTAGGGATGTAGATATATATAGGGAAATAGATGGAATGATAGAATCATATGGAAAGATGGTAGAAGAGTTAAAACACTTGGAAGACCAGTACATTATTAAGTTAACCCACCTAAATGAGTTCCATGAAACTGAATGGTTCAAGATCATTTTAAGTAAAATTTATGACCAATTAATTTAGATAGGTGAGAAACCAGTTAAGATATGTGGGAAAATGATACATGAGATAATTGGATTAGACAATACTAGAGCCCTCCTAATAGCTAAGAAAAACATCAAGAAACAAGCAGAAACCCTAACCCATTCTAAGTGGGATAAGAGAGTGATGGCAGTGAATGACATCTTTTAGCAAGATGTGAGATTGGTAGAAATGCTACTAGGTTATAAATTGTTCTATAGTATCAAACTTGATTCTGTATCAGCAGGAGTGGTTATGATGGCATACAGAATGGTTAAAGAAAATAAGAAATATAACTTATATGAAATCCTAGCACAACATTTCTTAGAGAATGTGAAAGTAATCAAGAAAGATAAGTCAAAGGCATTCAAGTTTGGATCACTTTTGGTTCACATGTACAACTACATTGAGCATAAATTCCCTGGAATGCACCCGAGAGCGTGGAAAGATAATATACCCATTGGTCTACAAATCTCTGAAAGCTATCGAAGATAAGATAAGAATTGGGTAGATGGTGAATTATTCGCAATGACCAAAATTCTTCAAGGAAAATGAAAGACAGGTATAGGACACCCGAGGAGATAGTTGAGAAATACAAAGACACAATTTATTTCATGGTTGAAAATGACTATGTATGCTTTGAAGAAATTGAACCAAGGAAGAAATGGTGCTACCCTATGGGGTATGAGGTCAGTTCTGAAGTTCTCACAATGTAGGTTGATCATGTATTGGCAGCTGAGATAGACACATCCGAAGAAAGATGGGGAACTTACTTAGAAAAGTTTGCAAAAGTAAGATAGGAACAGGAGAAGGGAACAAGGAAGAGAAGAATAGAGAAAATAGTTGATGACATTGCTGTGAAGGCAAGAATTACAAATGAGCAATTGAGAGAAGTAAGGACTAAAATGACAGAAGGATCCTCTAGCATGGAAATTGAGGTACCTCCTCCTTCTGAAGCTAAAAAGACAATAACTCCTACTTTGGACATAATTGATTTATCAGTTACACATGAGAAGACTACACAAGAATTTTTACCTACGAGAACACCTAGGAGATCTACAAGATCTAGTAAACCAAGTAGTCCTAAGAAGCAGAAGGTAGAAGCTGAAACAAAGAAGAAAGAAGAAAAAGTGACTGAGAAGAAAGAAGAAATAGTACAGAAGAGGCCACAAGATCTATAGAAGATAGATATTCAAATGTTGCAAAAGAGAGTGATAAGAGATAGGAATCTAAAAACTATAAACATATATAATGAAAGGTATGATTATGAAAGTCAGGCAATAATTGAGGACACAATAGTTAAGTACTTATTGGTTTTCAAGAAGAATTTGTTAGAGGTAGAAGGAAGTATTCCCAAGGATTTTTATAGAAAGTTAGAAATAAGAAAATAGTTATCACAGTTTGAGGATGAGAATATAAGAAACAAGGCTATTGAAGACATGTTGCTAGTAGTCTCTATACAAGAGAGGGAGAGGATCATCAAAGAGTTGAAACCTTTATTGAGGACTAAGGCTAGACTAGTGAATATTATGGAAAGAAAATATGATGAAGTCATAAAGGACACACAAAAGGCACTGGACCAAATTATTATGCGTGACATGCCTAAGAAGACCTCACTTCCCAAGGTTACCAAGCCTACACCTTTGGGAATAGGAGAAAGTTCTAAGTCATTTGAAGTGTGTGAGAAACCAAGCAAAGCTGACGTGCAACCAGACTTCTTTGACTCTGGTGTGCCTATGACCCTTGATACCTTTCTTGATGTGAATGACCCATTTCAAGACAACTTAGACAATGTGATGACAGTTGAAGAGGAAGGACAAATAGAGGAAGAACATGTAGAAGAAAAATAGTAAAAGAAAGAATAGGAGAAGGAGATACAACAAGAAGATAGACAGGTAGAAGAAACATGAACAGAAAAAGTAGAGGTAAGAGTTGAGAATAAACAAGAACCAGACACCTCCTCTACTCTATTGTTGGAAAGTATGGCCAAACTAGTGAGTGCAGATGTAGAAAGCATGGATGAGGATGAACTCATGAGGTTATCCTTCATGGTTTTTGCTAAGGCAAAAGAAAGGTCAGTACAAAAGGGGGACACCTCTTATTTTTTAAGGAAAGGATGATGTTGATAATTTGAACATGGAACTGGACAAATTTGATAGTCATTTTGAGTTATTGTTGAAGATCGTAGAAGATAAGGCTGAAAGTAGATTCCTAGAAAAGAAGTTGAAGGAAGTTTGTCAGTCTATCTCATGGGACTTGAACATTCTAAAAGAAACTACACTTAAAGATAGAAGCTGTGTAGCATGCAAGGAAGAAAGGTATATAGTTATTATATAAATCTTATTAGACATGTTAAGAATATTGAAGATATCATAGCCAAGGACAAGGCTACACTAGACAGCTTGATGGACAGTTGTGAAACCTCTTCACAAAATGTGGTAGAAATGGACAAATAAACATCCAATTTAGATAAGATAAGTGTTTTGAATATAGAGAAAGGGAGAGTAGTGGAAAGATTTGGATTGCTAAAGATTCTATTCACTCCTAAGCTTTCGATTCTTGAAGCTCATCTCACAAAGATGGAGAAAATAGAAGGAACAATGTCAAATGTTATACCCATTGAGCTAAAGGCAGCAGAAACAACAGCTTATGCACTGAATGGACTGATCCATGTTAGTGAGCTTCTAATTAATTCATGGACTGATGAAGTGAAGACCTTGGAAGACTCCTTCCAAGATATTCTAAATCTAGTAAGCAAGCACTAAGTCTTTTGTGCTTAGAATTTGGAAATTTTGTAAGTACCTTTGCCATTGATGTTAAAGGGAGAGGAAGAGAAGAGAAAAATGAAAAGAGGAAGAGAAGAGAAAAGGTGAGAAGAAGAAAAATAAGTAAAAAAAAAAAGAGAAAAAGAGAAAAGAAAAGAAAAGAAAAGAGGAGAATATGTATATAGAGAAGTAGAAGGAAGAGAGTGTTCTAACACTTAGTCATTTTTCACTAAGTTTTGCCATTAATGCCAAAGGGAGAGATTGTTAGCAAGTAATATTTTGGGACCACTAGGGATCACTTAAGGGTTGTCATTTATGGAAACACTTATACTAGAGTGATCACATGCAAAGAGCTTTGGTATTGGAGACTCAGTCAAGAAAATGACTAAGTACAGAATCAGAGTAGCAGTATTCTGCAGTATAGTTTTGATCAGTGAAGATGGTATTTGATACATTTGTTGGCAAGTAGAATACACTAATGTATATGACTATGATTTATTCTTGTCATTATGGCAACAAAGTCATATGAAGTTTTGGAGTTAGTGCATTGCTTAGAAGATCAGGAAAATGGCTATGAAAGACTGGACAGTCAGAGAAGCACTAGAGGAATAGAGCATCAGCGCACGTGTGTATGATTGAGTTATGGTATGCACCCCTAAAGATAAGCTTCTGAGTATGTAATCATGCTAACTTTAAGAGTGCATGATCATATGAGTTAGTATGAAGAAGTTATAGTTAGATGAAGTGACACAGACAGTGAGCGGCAGAATAGAACAGAGCATGGAGCCGACTGTTGATAATTTGGTTAGTGATTATAAAATTTTTTTGTAAAGGCTATGAACCTATTGTATTTAGGTTATAGACATGTTAATAACATTGTTTTTAAATACTCTTGATCTAATTCATTTGGAAGCATTGTATGTAATAGATTGAAGGTGGACCTAGTGAAATTTTTTGTTAGCACATATAAATAAGACATGCACCTTTGTAATTAAGTAAGGTGTGAGATATAGAGTTAATAGTAGAAGAGAAGAAGTATGTGAAGAGAAGTTAGAATTTTGTAGAGCTTTACAAGAGGCTAAAGCATCAGCGCACAAAAGGAACTGATTAGACAAGCAATGTCAAAGTAGCAGTTCACCATTGGTAGATATAGTGTGTATCTGATATCTAGGAGGTTGTAGCCTTCTCATTGAGCAGTGAGCTTTGGCAGTGAGCCACCACCCCTAATAGGTTTATTGTAAAAAACTCCTAAAAAGGTCTGACCCTTGACCAGGTCACTTTACTTAATGCTTTGTAAAGATCTTCTAATAGGGATCATAATACACTAGTACAATTCTTAGTGGGTGTCAATTCCCATCGGGGTTTTTACCTATTTTTGTTTCCCCATAATTATATATGGTGTTATGTGTTATGGTTGTTTATTTTACTTGCATTGATATTCATTTCAGTACTTAAGCAATTATGTTAAGTTTCAAGATATCAAAAAAAGTAATAATATATAGAACACTGATTCACCCCCCTCTCAGTGTTCTCATTCCTAACAATTGGTATCAAAGCTTTGGTCCTCTGAAGACAAGTTTAACCACTTGAGGAGATCATGGGTTTGGAAGAAGTGAAACATCTGAAGAAGAATCTTGAAGAAGCTCTTGAAGACCTTGACAAATCTAAAAAGGAAATTGAAGAACTGAAACTAAAGGTTAGTGGTTCTCAAGTATTCATCAAGAAACTTAGAAAATATTTGAAGGATTGTTCAACCAGTAATTTAGGGAAAATGGTCAAAAAGATGAATGAGGAAAACACATCTTTGAAGGATCAGATTGAAGAGTTGGATGAAAAGCTATTTAACAATCAAGAAGCCTATGAAGAACAGGTCAAAGAAAACAAGTAGTTGGATGAAGAACTAAGGCAAGAAAACATGAAAATCTTGTAGCTAGAAAACATTAAGAAGAAAGTAGAATTAGAATTGACTAAAGAAAAGAATCGTATTGACAAGTTGCACACAATCAAGGATCTAATAGAATCATGGCTGTATGCACATAAGATTAAAGGAGATATCGGTGGTATTGGATTTAATGAAGCCCAAGTTCAGATTGATGATATGCGAGGAAGAATGACAACATCAGAAGGATCTACAGAAGCTAAGAAGACTAGAAATTAGACTGAAGCTAATGCAAAACCATCAAAAGATGAGCGCAAGCTAGTAAAAAAAACTTGTTATGCCTGTAACAAGCATGGCCACATAGCAAGAGATTGTAAAGAGGTAAGACCTTTCAATGGCTATTGTTATTCATGCAATAAGTTTGGTCATAGAGCTATGAATTATAGATCAAATCCAAGAAATCAAACTCAGAACAATCAAAGAAATCATCCTCAGCAGAATGTTAGAGGTCCTCAGAACATTACATGTCAAATATGTAATTATAATGGTCACATAGCTAGACAGTGAAAAATGGAAACTCACATCAATGCGCCGAGGAATATAAGGCCTCTCGTTATTTGTCACTCTTGTAACAAGGCTAGACATATCTCAAAGTTTTGTAGATCAAAAGCGTAAAGATAAGAAAGCCCTAAAAAGTTAGAAAGATCAATATTGGATGAAGCACGAGAAGTCAAGTTTGTGCAAGCTTGATTTGGAAGGAAGAAAAGAAGGATAATGTTGATGAAATAGTTGAGGATGCATCCGCAATGGATGCACCTCCTATTTATGGTTAAATGACCATCATGGTCATAGGGGGAGCTAGATTAGCTCTAGACCCATGTGCAGTTGGTATAGTCACCCTTAGAGTATGTGCCTTTTGATATAACTGTTTGGAGACTAGTCGATACAACATGCAAGAGCACACTGCCTGATCAATAGCAGAAAGGAAGATTGGAATTCTCTATGGGATTTTGTGCTTATGCGGCAAGCATTAATGGTGGAAAGTTGTTTTTATAGTCACAAAAGATACTTTATTCACACATTTGCATTCAATTTTGAGCATCTGAAGACCACAGGAGTTCAAGCAATTGAGTTGTGAAGAATTGTAGTTGGCTTATCAGCAAAAGGAAGTTAAGTTTGTTGTGAAGCCCTAGTTCAGACGCGACGGTTCATAAACCCTTGGAAACCTCTTTGAAGTGTTAAATCAAGTAAGTTATGGCTACACCAGTTGTTTTCAATGTTGTTGAAAGAAAGAGGTACATATTTAAGAAGCATCCATTCAAGTCTACCCTAGATGATTTGGAAGGAGCATTCTCTAGGACTCCTATGGGAGTTATGCACGTAGAGGACATACGCGCATATATTTATTGAAAGAAGGAACCTGTTGGATTACATTGAATTAGGTCACACATAGAAATCATGATGAATCTAGAAAAAAACCTTCCCAGATGAGTTCATGCACTTGGAAGACAACCCTATTGTTGAGTTTTCCATAACATATGAGTTTTATGAATCCAAATGGGTTAAGATTCTTTTGAGCAGAATTCATGATGACTTATTTTGGATTGGTGAAGTCCCTGTCAGAATAATGATTGATCTCATTCATGAGATGATTGGATTACCTAAGACCAACGCCATCCTTCCCACTGGCAAGGATGTCAGAAAACTAGTAGAACAAGCTTGCAAGTCTCGCAGTGATAAGCGCGGCATGACCATTAAGCTAATTGAGGAGAAAGACATCAAGCTGATGTCTATGATACTTGGATATAAATTCCAACATGCAAATAGGGTAAATAGTGTGTTTGCTTCCACTATTCTAAAAGCCATAAGGATTGTAAAGGAAAATGGAGACTTAAACTTGTGTGAGATCTTGCGCGCATAGTTGATGGACAATATTAGGGCAATCAAACATGACAAGAGCAAGATATTCAAGTTTAGATCACTGATAATCTATATGTACTTCCATATAGTTGGAAAAGTGTCAGATCTCTATTTAGACAAGAACCTACCTACAATGCCACAAATATCATTCAAGGCATCTTCTGAAAGTACCTTAAGAGATTTCATGGAATTAGAAATCAAAAAATTTAGAATAAAGATGCAGAGGAGGTATAGGATACCTGAAAGTATTGTGGAGAAGTATAAGAATAGTATTTGATTCATGGTAGAGATAGACATCACATGCATGGAATTAGTAGAGCCTAGAACTAAGTGGATTCATCCACTTGGTTATGAAGTGGAGGAACATATCCTAGAAGCATATGCACAAGTCCTCCTATTAGCTACCAAAGGATCCCAATGAACCAAGATGGGGTACCTATGAGGAAAAGACAAGACAAGTAGATGTAGTCCTAAACAGTGCTACAACCAAGAGGAAAGCTTCTAGAATCACCTCTGAAATACTAAAGATTCATGGTGTCACTCAAGCTGGCCTGGATAAAGCTAGAGAAGCCAAGATAGCAATGCAAATTGAGAGCACACCCACTAGAGAAGTCAAAATGGAGAATTCTGATGACCCTAAGGAGAAGAAAGTAAAAATTGAGAAAATGGATGATCCTAAGGAAAAGAAGAGTAAGACATATGATATCACTCCTATGCCTATTGCCCAAAATTTCCTGATTCCATACAAATTTGGCCACAAGCTAGGATCCATCCAGTATTTTGCAAATCCTGTTAGAATCCCTAGAAATTTTAATGGTCTTACATCTCCTCTTCTGGTCTCTGCAACTATCCAGAGTCTCTGGTCTACAAGTTTCAATTTGAAAAAAGTGACCGTTAAACCCCAAAAGCCTTAAACACTAAACCCTTTGGCCTGTTCTATTTCACCGTTACCTTTTCGGTCACTTAAGGGTCCATTTCTTCACATGCGCTTTATTTTCTAACTGGTCACAAGATCTCTTATTCTTGGTGGTTAGGTCCTTAACACCTAGTGACCTGGCGAGCAGTTACCGTTATGTTTTGCGGTCTCAGTTCTGAAGCAATTAAGGTTTGAGCATGATCTATGGCTATCATTATACCACTAAGGAAATGTGCTTAGGGGTTAGTATCATGGTATAATGATAGCCATTGATCTTCATTACAATGTAGCGCTTCTGTCACAGTGGGTCTGCTATTAGTTTTAGTTTGGGGTGTTTGCTTCTAATTGGTCGAAGGCTTGTCATGTGGAGACATGTCAGCGGGGCCCAGTGAGTTGTCTTAACCTTTGATCCAATGATTGTCTCATGATCATAAGGAATATTCTTTCCCCTTGCGATCATACGACAACTATTAATCTTGCTTTATTGCCAGGGCTCTGTCAGGTGGGTCCTCATTGTGATGTGCTCATTTCTAATTGATTGGCTGGATGGTGACAAGGATTTTTCAGTGGGACCAAGGTCTTTGGCTTATGAGGTGAGTTAAAGTTTAGACATGATCTAAGATTGTTGTTATACCACTTGGAAAAGATGCATGTTGTTTAAGGTTGCGGTATAGCGACAACCGTCCAATGAAAGGTTAAGGATGTCGTGGGTCCAATGTGTTACGTATTGCTAAGGTGTTCATTTTTTATTGGTTCTTGATTGATGATGTGGTCATTGAATTTTCCAAAGGGGCTTGTCACTATTGTAAAGGTAATCTGAGCCGTTTGATTTGCCGGTAAAGAATGATATCGACGGCCATGTTTTAAACTAAAATTTGCTAGCTGTTGTTTCAAATTTAAATATATTTCATGGGGTTTCTTGCTGGTTTCTTGCTGTTGGTCAAATGTGAAGTCATGAGTAGCTTAGAATTTATGTCTTCGAGACAGTTGTAGTTGGAATGGATGAGGAAAAAGATTTAGGTGGCCATAGCATGGTAACATGTCAGTGTTTCTACGTCGAAGATGCATTAAAGGGTTGGCGCCACCTGTGGTTATTTATAATTTTAAATTTAAATATATGTGAGAATCAAATTTTAGACATTCATAATGAGCCTGACTTGCAGATACAAGGTTCATAGCGATGGCATGAGGTTTCCCGCTTGCAGAGAATTAGTCTAATCGGTTAGGATATTTTCAGGGGCATTTATGATCAGAATTGATAGAATTAGGGTTGGCTATTATTTTATGAAAATCTGTGTAACCCTAATTAGGTTTTTTCTCTGGCCTGTGTGCATAAAGGAGATGTATATAACATTTTTGGAGCTTTTTGAAGCTCAGAGTTTTACAATTGTAAAAGGAGAGATTTTCTTTCTAAGGAGTTATCTGAGGCATTCTTTCTGCCCTCTAGCTTCTGCATTTTGTAACCTTTCATTGATGTTTAGATATTGCAAAGATACTTTGTGACATACTTTTGTCCTTGTCCCTTCTTGTCTGAATTTTCTCTTAATGAGTTAAAGTATATGTATGTTTTCAGTAATATCTTAGGGTTCTTGATCCCTCTTTTTTTCTGCAATTCATGTGTATCCCTGTGGGTGATTTGATTTGAATGACCTTGTGGGTATACTTCAACCCCCTGACAATGTGTCTCATTCCTATACCTAGTTGCAGAGGTGAATGTTTGTTTGCAGGTTATAGATTGTTGTCTAAATTCTTAGGAAGGCTATTGCTTGTGAAATTCTCTCTTTCTCTGAATAGCCTCTTTCTATTGCAGACCCTTCTATGAAATATTGATGCAAGCCTATTCAGTAAGTTGTGATCTCTTAGACCTAAGTTTATGCACTAATTTCATCCTCCATACTATAATTCATACCATCATTTCGATGTATCACCTAGTAGGATAGTTTTCTTTTAGTTATTTCCCTTTCATGCATTCCTCCTATCCCTTTCCCCCTCAGAATTTACTTTCCTATCAAAGAGAAAATTAAGGTGATTATCCAAGAGGAACCAGCCTAGAACTTGGAGGTCTCATCTTAGTTAGCATAGGTCCCACACCTAGAGATGATTCCCATGTTATACTAGGTTATCAAGACCAAGAGAGCTTGAAACAAGGGTACAAACTTAGTGTATAACAGTGCCCATAGATACTATTGATTTGGAGTCCACTGAAGCATCTCCTAAGATAAGCAAGGTACCTAAGAGGAAGAAGCAAATTGTCACAAGCCATCCATCAGCTAGATCCATAAGAAGCCAAGGCAAAAATGTTCAACCACCTCCTGAGGTAGGATTCCTACCAAATCTACAAGTACTGAGAACAAGAGTAGTAGATGAGGGAATAATTGATCAAATAACTAAGTTTTATGACAAATATCATGATATAGACAAATCTAAGATCCATGATATGGTAATCAAGCATATGATCAAGTTTTAAAAGACTATTCTAGAACTTAAGACAGTCGTTCTAGATAAAGTTTTGGAAATTTTGGATACATTGAAAAGATAAGTTGTTGAAGAAGATTTTAGAATAAGAGAGAAGACACTAGATGATAACCTACCAGTATGTTCAATTGAAGAAAAATCTTTGTTAATGAATTTGGTAAAGCCTCACCTTAGAACCAAGATGAGAAGTTTACAAATTATGAATAAAGACTATGAACTAGTTGCTAAGGAAACTAAAAAATCATTTGAGAAGGTATTTATGGAACAACATATGCATCCATCATTGGCACCTGCAACCCAAGTTCCCATTGATCAAGTAAAAGTAGTTGAAACTCCAAATGCACCTATGACAGGTCCACAGGATTTTGCACCTATGCCTAAAGCCAAGGAAGACACAATTATGATAGATAATGTTGAGATATCTATGGTGGCCACAGACAAGGACTTGGATAAGTTTGAAGAATTATTTGTGAGCACTAAGGAAGTAGAAACTATATACAGTGATAACTCACCTAAGCATCAAGAAGAATTGCAGATAAAAGACATAACTGGACAAGAAGAAGGAAAAGAAAAGAAGAAGAAAAAGAAAAGGAAAATGAACCTATTGATGAGCCCTTAGTTGAAATGATACTAAAGTCTATGATTGAAGTATTGGATAGTTCACTACTTTCCCCCAAGCCCTCAATGTCATTGTTGTCAAGTCTAACTCCTGACACAACAAGTCTAGACTCATGGGGATAAGAAGACCTAATAAAGATCAGTGTACTTGCAATCAAAAAGGAAAAGGAAAAATAGATTATGAGGAATCCATTATTTGTTGAGTCATTCAACATTTTGAACAGTCTACTACCAGAAGAGAAGAAGGTAACAAAATTTCATTTAGTGGATGATGTTAGTACCATCCTAACAAGCTTCAAGGCAAACTTCTCTAGCCTAAAAGAATCGGTAGCCAAGGTTGCGGAAGAAAAGTATCTCAAGAAGAGGCTAAGTGAATTGATAGACAACTTTACACTTGATCTTAGCTCACTAAAGGTTGGTCAAGCTATGTTAAAGGATATTGAAACTAAAGGAAGAAAGATCATAGCTGATTGTATGAACAAGAACAAACTAGTTGTAGACCTCTCAAAGAAGATTCAGGAAGCTAAATCCATGATGGAAGCAATAAGGAAGTTAGTGCTAGATCCCTCCTTCTATATAAATATGTGCAATAATGTCTACCAAGGATAATTAGATAAGATAGAGAAGGCAGAGCAAGAAATGGTTAAGATAAGGGACAAGCAAGCTTAGTTGAGACATGCACTTGCACCCTCATTAGATGTGCTAAATAAGAATATCAAGGAGATCGATGCCACTATTGTGACATATGATCAAGGTCCAAATTCAGATTTGGAGAAGATGGAGAAATTGACTTATGATTTGTGCACCCATCTTCAGACTGTAGATGTACTGAAGGCATTTTGGCAGCAAGAGATTGCAAACCTTTAGACTATATATCATGATGTATTATCAATGTAAGTACTTGAAGCTCATTTTTTGTGCACCTTTGTCATTAATTTCAAAGGGGGGGTATAGTATATAGTAGAAGGGAGCATATGGAGCTATGTATATGATGTAAAGGGGAGCAGAGTATATAGTAGAAGGGAGATATAAGATAAGGATATGTGTTAGAAAGATTTTGAAGATTTTGTGTATAGATTCAGTTTAGTAACTTCGCCATATTCCTTTGTTGCCATTAATGAAAAAGGGGGAAATTGTTGGCAAGTTGACTACATTGATGTATATGAATATAATTTAGTGTTGTCATTATGGCAAAAAATTCATATCAAGTTTTGGAGTCAGTGCATTGCTTAGAAGATCAAGAAAATGGCTAAGTATGAAACACTGAACAGTTAGAGAAGCACCAGAGGAATAGAGCATCAATGCATGTGCGTATGACCAAGTTATGGTATGCACCCTTGAAGATAATCTTCTGAGTATGTAATCATGCTAATTTTAAGAGTGCATGATCATATGAGTTATTATGAAGAAGTTACAACCAGATGAAGTGACACAGACAGTGAGCAGCAGAACAGAACAGAGCATGGAGTCGACAATTGATAATTTGGTTAGCGATTATAATATTATTTTGTAAAGGCTATGTGCCTATTATATTTAGGTTATAGACATGTTAATATCATTTTTTTTAAACACGCTTGAGCCAATTCATTTGGAAGCATTGTATGTAATAGATTGAAGGCCGACCTAGTGAATAGTTTTGTTAGTGCATATAAATAAGACATGCACCTTTGTAATTAAGTAAGGTGTGAGATATAGAGTTAATAGCAGTAGAGAAGAAGTATGCAAAGAGAAGTTAGAATGTTGTAGAGCTTTACAAGAGGCTAAAGCATCAACACACAAAAGGAACTGATCAGACAAGCAGTGTCAAAGCAACAATTCACCATTGGCAGATATAGTGTGTATCTGATATCTTGGAGGTTGCAGCCTTCTCATTGAGCAGTGAGCTCTACAAATGAGACACCACCCATAATAGGGTTATTGTAAAAGACTCCTAACATGATATGACCCTTGACCAAGTCACTGTACTTAATGTTTTGTAAAGATCAACTCCTAACAGGGTTGTAAGATCTTCTAACAGGGATCATAATACACAAGTGCAGTTATTAGTGGGTATCAATTCCCACTGGGGTTTTTGCCTATTTGGGTTTCCCCGTAATCATATTTGGTGTTATGTGTTATGGTTTTTTATCTTACTTTCATTGATATTCATTTCAGTACTTAAGAAATTAAGTTAAGTTTCAAGATATCAGAAAAACTAATAATATATAGAACACTGATCCAGCCCCCCCCCCCCCTCTCAGTGTTCTCATTCCTAACAATATTATGGCTTGTGAAGATAAAGAAAGACACTTTGGGATATGTATAAGCTTTAGTTAAAGCCGCACATGTTTTGGTGATGAGATTAGTAAGATAAAGTAATATGAAGGTATGTGAAGACAAAGAATCAGTGAAACAGGGCATATGAACAGTCGTGATGATTGAGGGAAGGTTAGTTGGTATGGTGACGTGCTAAGACAAATGATAAGTGTATATTGCTGACACTTTGGTAATATAAGATCATCGACTCTATGTTTATCATTTACATAATTATTTATTATGTTTTGTATTGTATTTGGGAGTCGACTGGATGACATAATTAGTATAAGTATAGAGTGTTTTGTGAAAGTGAAAGATGTGTATGAGAGGATGATATGATGGATGCGAATAGTAGATGAGAGATCAAAGATTGAACTATAACTGGAACTATCAAAGCATAGCATATGCTTGTACAGTTCACCTTTTGAAGAACACTTTGTGACAGTATTTTGATTGTAAGAGATGTATGCTCACCACCTTTAACAATTTTTTGTATACCCCTAATAGGGTTTTGTATTCCTTTAACAAGGAAATGTACTATGTAATAATAAGCTCCTAACAGGGCTAGATATCCTAACAAGGATACTTTATTTTAGTGCATAGTTGTGGGTACCATCCCCATCAGGGTTTTCCCTTGGTCAGGGTTTCCTCAAAAACAAATCATGGTGTTATGAGTTATGTGTTGTGTATTTATGTTCTTTTCATTTCAACATTAATATGGTTTATTTACAATTGGTTGAAGTTTAAATTAAAGTGATGTAATATTGATTCACCCCCCCCCTCTCAGTATTACCTAATCCTAAAATAGTGTAGCAGCAAACAAAATCACATGAGAGAAAATTATTCATTTATCAAAATTCCCTATAATAGATCCAATACCTAATCCCAAGTCCAGGTTTTTTTTATCACTATGTGCCAACTAGTCAAAATGATTGAAGTCAACAACACATCAAATGCAAAATAATATATCTAATCATTCTTAGCATTTTGATTATCTCTATCTTATCTACTTAGATCTTTATTTGCATTCATTAATCCCCACTCAATAAAAATCTAAACTTGATCTAATTAAATTTTATTCTTAAATTTCTTTATATAGTTTTATTTTTGCTAAAGTTTATTTTAAAACATTTGTATAGTTAAAAAAAAATTAAATGAAAACTTGAACTACCACCTTCTTGTTGGATATTGCTAATGCATTTAATATGTTTAATCACTACATTATATTGTTGAGTGTTGGAATCAATTTTGTTGTCATTTTTGTTTTGTCACTGATGTGAACATATGTTTCTATGAAGAAAGTAGACTGGTTATTACTGTGTATGGATACTGTACGGATTATTCATAATGTACTAACACAGTTGTATGTATAGGAAGGTGTTGTGATGTTATATCTAAGATCACATGTTGTAATATTGTATATTAGTTGAGTTACAAAAGATTTGGTGAAGACTGGTTACTAGACTGTGACAGTGGAAGTTGATAGAGTAAGTCTTTAAGTTTTATATATATCTTACAAGCGATGTGGATTTAGTGTATGCAAGCTTAAGGGGTGACAGATAGAATACTGAGGATTATTCATTGATCTTAGAAAGTCATGGAGAGCATGCTGATGTCAGTTGTGGCATGTGTTTTGGAGGAGACCTATTTGGAGCCAACTTCATAAATGAAGCGTGTATTATGAATGACGAGCATAAATTATGAATGTCAGACCTTAATTGCTGAAATAAATTGGTGTATACTTGTTATAGATACCATGTGTATCTTAGCAAGAGTTATGTAATTATTTTTATATTAGGAAAGCCTAATTGGATGACCTGATCATTTATTTGGTAATAGGGTATATATGTAAGATCTTTTCTTTTGAAAAGATGAGAAGTATGTATGGGATGTAAAAGAGAATTATGGAAGTTGCAAGCTTGTATATGCTGGATGTAGAGTAGAGGATAGTTTATACTTCATTGAAACTAATCAAGCAAAGATAGTTGCTATCAAATAGTTCAAGGATTGTGTATTTCCTTTCATACACTTGTGTTGTGAACAGTGAGTTCCGAAGGTGGACATAACCTTCTTTGGGTAGTGAGTCTGGGAAGTGAGCCTACTCTTTTCTTTGACTCCTAACATGGTATGTCCTCTAATAAGGACTATGTACTGTAATGTTCTAATCAACTCCTAACAGGGCTAGATCTTTTAATAGGGATACAATACTCTTAGTACATCATTAGTGGGTGTTAATTCCCATCGGGGTTTTACCTTTAACAAGGTTTCCTCGACAACAAAATATTGTGTTGTTATGTTGGAATTTACTATGTTATCATTTGATTTAGTGTTGCTACTATTTAATGTTCAAAGTTTAATAATTTGTCCTACAATTGATTCACCCCCCCTCTTAGTTGTATTGGTGGACTGTTATTCCTAACAATTGGTATCGGAGCTACTTGTCCTTAGAGAGAAATATTAATGAGTTGAGGTGATCTTGGAGATGAAATTCTATAGGATGGATAGTCCAAAATTTGATCCTGAAAACTTTGACAGTTGGAAGAACAAGATGAGAACCCATTTTCTATGTTTGGGTATCGACTACTAGATGATCACAAAGAATGAAAAAACCATGAAGGCTGAGGATGAATTAGATAAAGCTAGTGACAAGGAAAAGAAGACATTTTCATATAACATGGTCACAAGGGAAGCACTAATTAGTGCACTCTCTGAAGGAGAATTTACTAAGGTGAAAGATATGGATTTAGCACATAAAATTTGGACAAAATTAGAAGCATTGTATGAAGGAGACAAGTTTACTAAGCAAGAAAAATTACAGAACTGGAAAACAAGAATGGAGAAGTTGTAGATGAAAGATGATGAAAACATTAGAGCCTATGTACAAAGAGTTACAAAGGTTGTGATTGAAATCAAAAATTTAGGAGGCACTTATGAAGAGGAAGAAGTCATTGTGAAGATCCTTATATCATTAACACCTATGTACAAGACCAAAGTTTAGGCTATAGAAGAGATTATACCTTTGACTATAAACTTTAGCAGAGAAATATTGATTACAAAGATGACTACCTTTGAAGATGCAAAATTGGGAGATTTTTTACCTAAAATTGAAATAGCATTTAAGGAATCTACACACAAAAAGACTTTATCTAGAATTGTGAGCACCAGTAGTAATAATATAAAGGAAGAAATTGGTGAGTATGCTGATGAATGGGAATAGATACAAGAAGAAGAAAGAAAGCTAGATGAACTTATTGCCCTGATCGCTAGAAGAGAAAAGAGAGGTAAGGGCAAATTTGAAGGAAAGTTACCTGTATCGTCTTAAAATGGAAGCACTTCCATGTTAAGAGCATTTATCCCTCTGAGTAAGTGGTTTGGGGTCATGTTGAACACCTTAAATTGATCTTTTCTTGGATCTGGCTTTCTCCCCACTTTCCACTTCTTTTCTGCACTTGATTCCTTCATTCTAGGTGAAATTAGGGGTAGGATCCTGAGGATTCTCCTTAATTTCCCTCTTCTATGGCTCTATTTTCTAGGTAGGAATTACAAATAGGTCCTCTTGGAATTCATCATGTTCATCATAGGATTTTTCACCTCTCCCTCACACTCTACCGTATTCTGGCATCATTTCTAGGTCTTCAGGCACCCTTGGGATCTCCTGTTTCTCACTCTGACTGAGACCCTAAAATCTGTGCCCTTAAGGTCAAAGTCAACATATAGGGGTCAAATTCAACCTTGAACCTAACTAGGTCAAGATCAAGCTCATCTTTGACCCTAGGTTCAAATTTGAAAGTCCCGAGATCTCCGGTTGTCGGGTTTCAAAAATAATTGTTTTCCCGCTTCTGAGTCTGTTGTTTTGGTCTCCGAAATGGTAAACCCTTAAATTATATTTAATTTAGGTCCATTCCTAAAGGTTTTAGGCCTAATTGGAATTTAATTCCCCAAGGTGCCCCCTCTAGAGGATTGTGCCCTAGATCACTATAAAAGGAAGCCTTCCTCACTCATTTTCTCCATCAAGTTTTGTGAGAAGATCTCTACATTAAATTTTCATGCCCAAGCACTCTCAAGAAAGGAGATCAAGAAATAATTTCATCAAGAAATAATCCATTCAAGCAAGCATCCATTCAAGCATTCAAGTCCTCTTCTCCATCCAAGTTCTCCATTGAAGATCAAGGATTCAAGCATTCAAGCCATTGAAGGGATTTGGTTCAAGCATTCAAGATTCATCATTCAAACCCTAGATCTAGCCATCATGATGGTGTGATCTTCCTTCAAGATCCTTTTGTTCATCTTCAAGATCCATTCATTCTTCCCTCAAGGTAGATTCCAAGCATATAATCATGGAGGTTTGATTTACATTTGTTCTGATTACTGGAAAAAATAAGTTTTGAAGGGACCCGAAACCCTTTACAGCTTAAGGAACAAAAGATAGGAAAAAGATAGCATGATAAACATAAGAAGAGACATACAAAAATGAAATTCCCATATTAAGGGCTACAAAGCTAGCGAAAAAAGGGTAGAAACCCAACCAAAAAGATAGCAAAAGAGACAAAAAAAACTAGCAGGAGCACCAGGCTAAGCATCCACATATAGAACCCTAGCTTTTTCATCCAACATTTTCTCCATCTTGGCCTGGATGTTATCCATCCTGCCAATAACACTTTTTAGCTCATCCAGATTCTTCAAACATTTTGATTTACATTTGTTGATGTTATGTTCCAGCTTTCATATTAACATACTTGATTACATTTCAAATACAATTTGCATATCTATTTAATATCATAGCTTCATTGTTAGATCTACTTCTACTACTTGCTAGCATTCTCCATTTCAATTTCAATATTAAGGTTAATTCCAAACCGGGGTTTGACCAAGGCAAACCCCTCAAACAAACAACAAAAACCCTCATTTTCTTGCAAGTATAGGTGCAAAATTTTAGATCTGAGAGTAGATTTGGATACCCTTTTCGGTGAACTTCCAAGATCAGTGAACAAGGTCAAAATCAACCTTCAAATAAAGAATGTAGTCTTTGACCTTTTATGAGGGTCAAAGACTACCTTTCGTCGGAAAGACAAAAGATTTCTAGGTTTTCTTCATATGGGCATTTCCAGTCCGAAGTAGGTTGCAGAATTGCCCGAAAGTACACACAAACACCAGAAAATAGGTATTTCCAAATTAATTTCATCATGAGGTATGTATCTTATTTTATCTAATTTCAAGTATTTTCTCGTACAATTCAAATGTATGTGTAAAATATTGGCTTTGGGGTCTATTTTATGTGCAAACAAATGTCCTAGGACCCCATCCATATTTTATCCTTTACATTTTGGTGAACCCGTGATAGACAACTCTTTCTTTTTGGTGTTAGATTTACATTTTCTGTTAGATCTTACAAAAGTAGGTTTATGCTCTTGCATTTCTATTTCAAAAATACAAAAAAATTGCAAAATTTCTTCGAAAATACAAAAACATTTACATTGCTTTGTGGAATTAGATGCCCTATTGTGTTTGATTTCCTTTTCATGCTTATAAGTTTCATTTGAATGCATTGGGATATATCTAGATCTATGCATTTCTTTAGTTGTTATCATGTTGCACAAGTTGTTTCAAATATTTTCCAAACATTCTTCTACAACTTTTGGGATTACACAACAACCTCCTCTTACTTTACCATTGCATGATGTTACACCTAGAAAGACTTTATCTAGTGCGTGTGATGTTGCTTTGTCCTCTTTTGAATTTCCTTGTAAGGATATATTAGAGCAAGAAGATGACTTTAATCTATCTCTCCATCATATTTCTCTTTATGGAGATGAGTTGAGGATTGATTTTAATTCTTCTCCTAATATATGTCTTTTCTATGAACCTACTTTACAATATAATTTACCTTCTTTCCCCTCTAGGGATCCTGCGATGTGCCTTATTGGTAGGGATGCTGATCCTCCTATTTGGGATGAACCTTTGGATTTGGATGTTGATTACTCTCTTCCTCATGACACCATTATGGATGATCCCTTGGATAAAGACATTGATGTATCCCCTCCTCATGAAGAATCTTTGATACAAGAGGGTGATTTATTAATGGATGACATATTTATACATGATGATAACTCTTTTTCTAAAACACACTCCCCTTATGCAGACATTTTAGTGAAAGAAGATGATATCATAGATGCTTTACCTCCATTTGATATTCCTTCTAGTGATGAGGTATTAGTGGAGAATGATATGAATTCCCTTAATGCTCTCCCTTTTAGTGATGATCCTATGGAGAATCAAGATCTTACCTCATCTCCTCCTAGTATGTCCTCTTTTCTTCCTTCTTGTGAATCTATTTGTAGTGTTGAGACAACTAAAATGGTCTATCCTAAACCCTTGTTGACTGTCAAAGGTTTCCCTCGCATTACTATCAAAGGTAAACCTATGGATTCTTTCAATGATCAAGATTCTATAGCTCACACATATCGTACAAGGAATAACCCTCAACCTAATCTGGTGGTTTCTACTTCTTTTCCACCTTCTCAACCTATTCTTCGTCCTCCACCCTATCTTCCTAGAAAGGAGTATGATTTGATAACTCAATTGCAAAATACTCCTACCAAGATTTCTTAATGGGAGCTTCTTCAAACTTCACCTACCTACTACGAAGCCTTGCAAAAAGCTCTAGCAACTCTTCCCACTCCACCTCCTAATCAAGAGAACATTAATAACTTCTTGCAATGCATGCATGCTACCCTGGGTCCTCCTGACATTATATTTACTCAAAAGGATTTACCTTCTAAAGAAGTTCAGAATCAGTATGATGCTCTTATGGTTATTGTAACTATCAATAAAAGTATCATTTGTAGGACCTTGATTGATAATGGATCTAGGCTTAATGTTTGTAGCATGGACATGCTCAAAGCAATTAACATCAATCTTTCAATTATTCAACTTGACAATGTTCATATACGTGGCTTTGATAACATTGATAAGAACACTTTAGAAATCATTACCTTACCTATCAAAGTAGGACCGTTCATCTTGAATACACCTATTCATGTTATGCCTGGACCTCTCAATTATAACCTTCATTTGGGTAGACCTTGGTTGCATGAGATGCATGTTGTTCCTTCCACCCTTCATTGTAAATTCAAGTTTATACATAACAACAAGATGTATTCACTTCATGCGGATGATGCACCTAATCCTTGTCTAAATATTCAAACCCACACTACTCCTACTCCTAATAGTAATCCTTCTTCCTCTAATTCTCTTCCTGATGATGATTGGGGATCCTTGGATTTTACTCCTACCTTTATTGGAGAGTATAAGGTTAATGATCTTGATTTTATGAAGCAACAAAGAGAGTTTGAACAATGAGTTTTTACTTCTAGTGTCCTTCATAATAAATTTGTCACTGCTTCTACCCACAATGAATCTGTCAAATCTACTAAGGATGATATTGTGACTACTAAGCTTCCATTGACTCCTTCTGATATGGCTTCTTGTTATGGTCCTAGTTATCATTTCCTTGTTAAACAAGGATTTAATGGTCAAGGATGTGATAAGCATAAATAGGGAATTCAAATGCCCTTACATACTGGGAGGCATGAGCATTCTTATGGATTAGGATTTAATCCTCGACAACAAATCAATGTTAACAACATCTCAAATAACACTTCAAAACATGATGAAACTATGAAGGAATTTGACCAAGAAGTCCTTTTGCCTAAACTCCTTCATGCTAAGATGATTACTAGACTTAAACGCAAAAAGAAACATAGTCCACACTTGAAGACTCTTCATTTTTGTTTATATTATAGATTTCATGATCACTCTACTAATGAATGTCAAGCTTTACATTATAAGATCAGGCAACTCATTGATAGTAATTTTATTTATATATCATGTGGCAATGAGATTTATTTCAATCCTATTTTCTCTAAATAACAGTCATGTTCCTATTATGGAGCTCCACATTATGTAAACAATGCTAGCCTAAAACTTGGGGGCTAGGTGTCTTTCATAGCATTGCAAGTGAAATAATAGGTCCCCTTTCATCTTTGTTCCTACACTTGGGGGGCAAGGATGTCATCTCCTTCTTTTCTGTCTTTCCAGGATTCACCTCTTTCCTTGGTTAAGCAGTATCTATCTATTATGTGATATCCGATCATACATGAAAATTTTGGTTTGCATTGAGGATCTTTTTCCTTGATCACAACCTATTTCATTGTTTGACATTGGGTTTTCATGGTTGATATATCTCTCACCTTGGAAACTGAACAGTGTGCTATCCCTCACAAGGGTTACTTTTTCACTTCTTGCATGATATCTCTTTGCATCCGTCCCTTCCATGGCCTCATAGGAGCTATGACCTTCTTGGCTTGGACTGGGTGTTGTCTGTGGATATTGTCTTGATGTTGAAGAAGGCTTTATCCTTGTTCTTTTCTTTCCTTAACATGTCAAAATAGTATGTTTTTGCCATTTTAAGGAGGGGGGCATATATACGGCCTCCATCATTCTATATTATGTATTTTTTTTCTAACCTTTTGTTTTGCAGCATGCTAAATCTTGGAAGTTAACACACATAAGTTGCTAAATCCTGAAGAGACACGCATTTTTCAATTTTCAATATGCTAAATCTTGGAAGGTAATGCACATAAGTTGCTAAATCCTGAAGAGACACATTTCCAATTTCAAATATGCTAAATCCTGTAAAGGTAAGACACATAAGTTGCTAAATCTTGAATGGACACGCATTTCCAATATGCTAAATCTTCTGAAGGTAATGCACATAAGTTGCTAAAACCTAAGGAGACACGCATTTCATATTCATAGTGATACAAGAAGGTGGATCTATGGATATTCCAGAAGCCATCAGAAGACACATTACAATTGCAAGAATAGTTTATGGGTGAACCTATTGGGCTCTCCCTCTAGGGTGATTCATAGTAAGGTGGGCATCTTATTGGGCAAGGTAATCACTTTCTCTTTTCTCTCTTTTTGCTTTCATGCTAGTAGGACGGGATCATGAAGCTATGTTATTTATAGTGTTGCTCTTGTCTTTCTTATGTAATCATTTATGCTTTTATGATAGCTTTCCAAATATGATATTAGTATGAGAAATATTTCTTAGCGAGGTTTCTTATGCTTATTGATTTGGGTTATTTAGTACTAACCTGTGTTCTTTTGGTTTTCTCTTTTCACACCCTTGTGTGTGTATGTTGAGTTAGAATCCTTAGTCTGGGGGCTTGTGTCCTTAGCTAAGTGTTATTTTATCTCATTTTGAATCCACTTGTATCTCTTCTTTCTTCTCCTTTACCAAGAGTTTGCATCGAGTCCATACTCTTGCTAAAGTGGGGGCTTAATGTATCATCTTAAAATGGAAGCACTTCCATGTTAAGAGTGTTTATCCCTCTAAGTAATTGGTTTGGGGTCATTTCAAACACCTTAAATTGATCTTTTCTTGGATCTAGCTTTCTCCCTGCTTTCCACTTCTTTTCTGCACTTGACTCCTTCATTCTAGGTGAAATTAGGGTTAGGATCCTGAGGATTCTCCTTAATTTCCCTCTTCTATGGCTCTATTTTCTAGGTAGGACTTAAAAATAGGTCCTCCTAGACTTCATCATTCTCATCATAGGATTTTGCACCTCTCCCTGGCAATCTACCCTATTCTGGCATCATTTCTAGGTCTTCGGGCAGCCCCGAGACCTCCTGTTTCTCACTCTGATTGAGACCTTGAAATCTATACCATTAAGGTCAAAGTTGACCTAAAGGGGTAAAATTCAACCTAGACCTTGACTAGGTCAGGATCGAGCTCATCTTTGACCCTAGGTTCAAATTTCAAGGTCCCGGGATCTCTGGTTGTCGGGTTTCAGAAATAATTATTTTCCCACTTCTGGGTCCGCTATTTTGGTCTTCAAAATGGTAAACCCTTAAATTATATTTAATTTAGGTCCATTCCTAAAGGGTTGAGGCCTAATTGAAATTTAATTCCCCAAGGTGGCCCCTCTAGAGGATTGTGACCTAGATCACTATAAAAGGAAGCCTTCCTCTCTCATTTTCTCCATCAAGTTTTGTGAGAAGATCTCTACATCAAGTTTTCATGCCCGAGCACTCTCAAGCAAGGAGATCAAGAAATAATTTCATCAAGAAAGCATCCATTCAATCATTCAAGTCCTCTTCTCCATCCAAGTTCTCCATTGAAGATCAAGGATTCAAACATTCAAGCCATTAAAGGGATTTGGTTCAAGCATTCAAGATTCATCATTCAAACCCTAGATCTAGCCATCATGATGGTGTGATCTTCCTTCAAGATCCTTTTGTTCATCTTCAAGATCCATTCATTATTCCCTCAAGGTGGATTCCAAGCATACAATCATGGAGGTTTGATTTACATTTGTTGATGTTATGTTCAAGCTTTCATATTAACATACTTGATTACATTTTAAATACAATTTGCATATCTATTGAATATCATAGCTTTGTTGTTAGATCTACTTCTACTACTTGCTAGCATTCTCCATTTCAATTTCAATATTAAGGTTAATTCCAAATCGGGGTTTGACCAAGTCAAACCCCTCAAATAAACAACAAAAACCCTCATTTTCTTGCAGGTACAGGTGCAGAATTTCAGATCTGAGAGTAGATTTGGGTACCTTTTTTGATGAACTTCCAAGATCTGTGAACAAGGTCAAAATAGACCTTCAAATAAAGAATGTAGCCTTTGACCTTTTATGAAGGTCAAAGACTACCTTCCGTCGGAAAGGCAAAAGATTTCTAGGTTTTCTTCGTCTCAGCATTTCCAATCGAAAATAGGTTGCATAATTGCCTGAAAGTACACACAGACACCAAAAAATAGGTATTTCCAAATTAATTTCATCATGAGGTATGTATCTTATTTTATCTAATTTCAAGTATTTTCCCTTACAATTCAAATGTATGTGTAAAATATTGGCTTTGAGGTCTATTTTATGTGCAAACAAATGTCTTAGGACCCCATCCATATTTTATCCTTTACATTACCTTTGAAATGTTTTTCATGTAATAAAATAGGTCACTTTTCATCTAGATGTCCTACAAGAGTTCCTAAACACAAACCTAAGTTTTTCAAACCTAAGTATTCAAAAGAAAAGGAATGTTATTATGCTAGTGAAGGTATTTCTGATAATGATGATTGTGATTGTGAGGAGATTAGATTTATTGCTATTAAAGATGAAAAACCATTACATGATGAAAAACCCTTATTATCACATGTTGATAAGAAATCTGAATGGGTTATAAATAGAGGTTTCTCACATCATATGAATGGAGATAAAAATAAGTTTTTTAAACTAATGAAGTATGATGGTGGTGTTGTAAGATTCAAAGACAATGTTCCTAAGCTTATCATAGGAGTAGGATCTATTTCTTTGGATGGAAAGACTAATACTGACAATGTACTACTTGTTGATGGAATTAAGCATAACTTGTTGAGTGTTGGACAGTTGATGGACAAAGGGTATCAATTGAAATTCATTGATGGAAAATATATTATCAAAAGTAAGATAGGAAACTTGATTACAATTGGTACTAAATCTAGAGGTAATGTATTTGAGTTAAATACATCTGAAGCTTCTTTTTTTGTTGCAAAGATAGATGATAGTTGGATATGGCACAAAATATTTTGTCATGTTAATTATGATAATATTGTGAGGGCAAGCTTGAGTAATGCAGTGAGAGACCTACCTAAAATTGTAAAACCATCTAACACTATGTGTAGAGAGTGTGTTATGGGAAAGCAGACTAGAATTGGTTATAAAAGTAAATCATGTACATCAAAAGGGAAGTTGGATCTGATACATATAGACCTATGTGGACCTACAAGGACAATATCATACCATGGTGAAAGGTACTTTATACTTTTTGTTGATGACTTTTCTAGAATGATGTGGATCACTTACTTGAAAGAGAAATCAGAAGCATTTGACAAATTCAAGATATTCAAAGCAAAAGTAGAAAATGAATCAGGCTTAAAGATAAAATGTTTGAGATCAGACAAAGGTGGAGAGTTTACTTCAGATCTATTCAATTCAAATTATGAAGAGCATGGAATACACAGACATACATCTTCTCCTAGGAATCCACAACAAAATGGGATAACAGAGTGAAGAAACAGAACAATATTAGATGTTGCTAGGACAATGTTACTAGAAGGAAATGTACCTCATGTACATTGGAGAGAAGCTATTGGGACAAAGTATACACGTTGAACAAAATTCAAATCAAAGAAGGTACAAATAAGACTCCTTATGAATTATGGTTTAATCATATTCCTACTATAAAATATTTTAGAATATTTGGAAGCAAATGCTATATCATAAGAGATGATGAAATAGGAAAATTTGATGCTAGAAGTGATGAAGGAATTTTTCTTGGTTATTCTACTAAAAGAACGGCTTACACATGTTTTAATTTGAGATTGAGAATGATGGTTGAAAGTAATAATGTGAAGATAGATGAAAAGTTTTAGATACAAGAGAGAATGTATGATTATAATTAGAATACAGAGATCAATGAGGCCACTACTACAGAATAAGAAGAACATGTTGAGACTTAATGTAAAATTGAGATTTGTGATGATGACACAAATGAAGCTATTGAGATTCCTAAAACTCTGAGGTATGTTAAGAAAAATCATCCTAAAAATAAAATTATTGGTAACACAAGTTAAGGAATAATGACTAGATCAAAGACAAGGGAAGAAATTTTTTTGATTTCTCAAGTTGAACCAAAGACTACTGATGAAGCTTGTAGACATGAATCTTGGATCAAATCTATTCAGGAAGAATTAGATTAGATAAAGAAAAATAACACTTGGGAATTGGTTCCTAGACCTAAAGACAAAAATGTAATAGGAACTAAGTGGGTGTTTAGAAACAAAATGAATGAAGAAGGAATTTTTGTAAGGAACAAAGCAAGATTGGTATGCAAAGGCTATTCACAACAAGGCATAGATTTTGAAGAGACATTTTCTCCTATTTCTAGGATAGAAGTTGTGAGACTATTTCTAGCCTATGCTAGACAGAAAGACTTCAAGGTATATCAGATGGATGTAAAATTTGCATTTCTGAATGGGGATCTTGAAGAGGAGGTATATATAGAACAACCTGATGGATTTCCTCTAATAGAAGATGAAGACATGGTATGCAGGTTGAAGAAGGAAATGTATGGACTGAAGCAAGCACCAAGGGATTGGTATGCAAGGTTAGACACCTACTTCACCTTGGATTTTGAAAAGGTAATGCTGACAACAATCTATACTTAAAAACTAGTCAAGATAGAATTTTGATAATAGAAGTTTTTGTTGATGACATTATTTTTGGAGGCAATGATGGGATGTATAAAGAGTTCTCTAAAGAAATGGAGAATGAATTTGAGATGTCCATGATAGGTGAGATGAAATTCTTTCTTGGACTGCAAATAAATCAGATCAAGAATGTCATTTTCATTTCTCAAACTAAGTGTCTTAAAGAAATATTGCAAAAGTTTGGAATGGAAGATTGTAAACCTGTTGGTACACCCATGGTGACTAGCCATAAATTGATAAATAATAATGAGACCAAGATTTTTTTTCAGACCAAGTATAGATCAATGGTTAGTGGATTACAATATTTGACTCACTCCAGACCAGATGTTTCTAATGTTGTTGGAATTGTGGCTAGATATTAGGCAGATCCTAAAGACACACACATGACTTTTGTAAAAAGGATATTTAGATATTTGAAAGGAATAATGGAATATGGCTTATGGTATGATAAAAATTATGACTTTGAATTACATGCTTATATTGATGTCAATTGGGCAGGGAACATTGATGACAGAAAAAGTACTAGTGGAGGTGCATTTTTCCTTGGGAAAAGGTTGGTTTCATGGTTAAGTGAAAAGAAAGATTGTATAGCTCAATCTACTATTGAATCAGAGTATGTTGTTGCTGCTATTAATTGCACTCAAATTGTCTCGATGAAACAAATGCTGAAAGATATTGGAATAACTTTTGTTGAACCTGTGGTTATCCATTGTGATAACACCAATATAGTGAATATGTCAAAGAATCCTTTGATGCATTCTAAAACTAAGCATATTTTTATTAAATATCACTTTTTGAGATACAAGGTAGTAGAGAAATAAATAAGGTTGGAATACATTAACAAAAAGGAACAGATAGCAGACATCTTTACAAAGTCATTGCCAAAAGATGCCTTTGAGTATCACAGAGGTATGATTAGGGTGCAAGCCTCTCCTAGTGAGAATTAAAATGATACAGGGATGCATCAGTCGAGGGGCATTTAGAGCTCCATCATTTTTTGGACTTGATGTATGGATCTACTCCTCAGGGGGAGTGATTGTTGGAAGCTTACAAAATACGTTTGGGTGATTCAGTACCTGGTTGATGAAGAAGACAGTTGATAACTTATGGAACCCTTTTCCATTATTTTCAAAGGGGGAAAGATACTATGAGAAAATCCCTAGTGTATTGGGAGAAATTCTATGAAGAAGAGTTCATTTTTTTGAGAGAGAGTATTTTTGATCTGATAGATTTCGGCTGATGGATTTTCCCATATATTTCCATCAATGCCAAAGGGGGAGATTGTTAGATATTGCTAATGCATTTAATATGTTTAATCACTACATTATCTAGTTGAGTGTTGGAATCAATACTGTTGCCATTCATGTTTTGTCACTAATGTCAACATATGTTTCTATGAAGAAAGAAGATTGGTTATTACTATGGACAGATACTATACGGCTGATTCAGAATGTGCGAACACAGATGTGTGTATAGGAAGGTATTATGATCTTACATCTAAGATCTCATGCTATAATGTTTCATATTAGTTGAGTTATAGAAGATTTGGTAAAGACTGGTTACTGGACTGTGAGAGTGGAAGTTGACAAAGCAAGTCTCTGAATTTTGTATATATCTTACAAGCGATGTGGATTCAGTGTATGCAAGCTTAAGGGGTGATAGATATAATACAGAGGAATGTTTGTTGATCTTAGCAATTCATGGAGAGCATGATGATGTCAGTTGTGGCATGTGTTCTGGAGGAGACCTATTTGGAGCTGACTTCAGAAATGAAGTGTGTATTATGAATGGGGAGCATGAATTACAGATGTCAGACCTTAATTGTTGAAATATAATTGGTGTATACTTGTTATAGATACCATGTGTATCTTAGCAAGGAGTTATGTAATTATTTGTATATTAGGAAAGTCTAATTGGCTAACCTAATCATTTATTTTGTAATAGGGTATATATGTAAGATATTTTCTTTTGAAAATATGAGAAGTATGTATGGGATGTAAAAGAGAATTATGGAAGCTGTGAGCTTGTATCTACTAGATGTAGAGAAGAGGATAGTTTATACTTCATTGAAACTAATCAAGCAAAGACAATTTCTATTAGACAGCTCAAGGATTGTGTATTTCCTTTCATACACTTGTGTTGTGAACAGTGAGTTTCAAAGGTGGACATAACCTTCTTTGGGTAGTGAGCCTAGGAAGTGAGCCTACTCTTTTCTTTGACTCCTAACAGGGTTTTTCCTCTAACAAGGATTGTGTACTGTAATGTTCTAATCAGCTCCTAACAGGGCTAGATCTTTTAACAGGGATACAATACTCTCAGTACATCATTAGTGGGTGCTAATTCCCACTGGGGTTTTACCTTTAGCAGGGTTTCCTCGACAATAAAAGATTATGTTTTTGTGTTGGCATTTACTGTGTTATCATTTGATTTAGTGTTGTTTCTATTCAATGTTCAAAGTTTAATAATCTGCCCTACAACTGATTCACCCCCCTCCCCCCCCCCCCCCCCACCTCTCAGTTGTATTGGTGGACTATTATTCTTGACACTTCTAACTTACAATTCATAATGATACACTACTATACCAAATGTTTAAAGAGCTATACATAATGCACTTATCTCTCTAACTTTGAATTTTATAAAAATCTTATAAAAACCATAAATTTGATGTTTATTCAATTCTAAATATATATGAATCTAAATGTAAATAGAAATTAAAATATCATTAAATATCAATAATTAAAAAATAAATTTTAATTGAAAACCTATTAAATACATACAAATAAATTTGAAATTTTCATGTTAATGGATAGTGCTAGGTTAATCCATGTAGTAAGGGGGTTTCGAAAGAGAATTGGGAATCTATGGAGCAGGGTTGGATCAAAATAAAATTTGGTGGTGCTTCAAATGGTAATCCATGACCTTCAAGAGTAGGCATTGTGGAAAAATATTTCAAAATAATATCTTGATGATTGGAGCTAAACATCTTGGGGATGGGATGAACAACAAGGAAAAATTTCAAGTGGCCCTTAGTGCATTGAAGGCATCCAGAAGGATGAATGTGGATAGACTACATGTGAAAGGATCCTATTAAGGCCCTAGCAACCATAATCATAACTCTTCCCTGGTTAAAAAAATCAATGAGAACAAAAGAATGACTCATTAGGATCCATAATTTAATAAAACATAATTTCAAAAAATTTCGTTCAAAATTAATGTAGTCCATGAAGATCTAATTGATCGATTAAACGTTTATAAAAAGTCTATCTTTATTGAACAAATAAATCAGAAGTCATTTACATTTACCCACAATTTTCCACAAACCTCTTTGGGATGAGTACTCTCTTCCGTGCAGGTCCAAATGTTCAGTAAGTTTTTTAATTTGACTAGTTAAATAACATACTTGAGATTCAACAGATCCTCTTTGTTCTCTAGGAATCAAAGAGGGGTGAACATACAAGTTTTTTATCATTAAAAAAATATTTCAAAGTTCACTATTATTGATTTAATTTAGAGTAGGAAAAAATAATGAGATCCATTTCTTTTTGTTCATGGTCTATATATTCCTATGTTTCGATCAAATTTGTCTTCGGCATAAATAAAATACAACTTTCATAGAATAGAGCTACCATACCAGCAAGATTTAATGTCAGAGTTTATCTAGTATTATTAAAAATAATGATACACTCTCCTTTTCCATTGAGAAAGAAAAAAGGGATGTTGTAATGATTAACAAATTCCTGATCTTTAAGGTCACAAACAAGGGTTGTAGTGGATTATAGAATCGTATCCCTTGATCTTTCCAAGTACCTCCAAGAGACCCTAGAGATTCACATTTCTCCTTTATAGGATCTTGGAGGGTGTACTATAGTTACACCACTTCCTCTAATTTATTCATTATTTTTGGGATCTTCTTCATCCCTTCCTCTGCTAAGGTAGGAAGAAAAACCCTTGGGTATTTTTCCCATTTGTAGGTCTCTTAGGAGGTTTAGTAGGTCTCTTGGTATGTTCAAGTTTGGTCCTATTATTATCATCTCATCCTTCTCACTGAAAAAAAACTCTTTTAAAGAAGAATAACTTGTAAAGTAAGAAAGAGCTTTTCTTGCATCTAAATTTTCTTTTTTCCTCCAAACCTTGTTACGATGTTTTTTTTAATTTAGAGGTGCAATTTTTTGGTACAACCTGAATGGTGTAAAATATGGATAGGGGATGAATGTGAATAGATAGGGTGTGAAATATATGTGATGGAAAATGTTATGGACATACAAAATAAATAAAATAGGAATACTTATCTTGAAAAGAGGCTGATGTAGAAATCACTATTTTCTGATGTATGTGTTCAGTTTCAGGAGATTCTACAAGCTACTCTAGACTGGAAATGTCGAGACAGAGAAAACCTAGAAAACTTTCTATCTTTCAGAGGGAGGTCGACCTTGACCTAGATAGCGGGGCACAATCTTACCCTGGGGCACAATCTTACCCCTCACTAAAGGTTGCCCTTGACCTGAAACAACTCCAATGGAAATTTTGTTCATGGATCCTAAAAGTTCATCAAAAAGGTTATCTAGATCTGAACTGCAATTCATTGTCCTATACCTGTACCTACAAGAAAAATGGTTTTGTTGTTTGGATGAGGGGTTTTCCTTAGTCAAACCCTAGTTTGGAATCAACATTAATAATGGAAATGAAATAGAGAATGCTAACAAGTAGTAGAAGTAGATCTAACAATGAAGCTATGATATTCAATAAATATGCAATTGTATTTCAAATGTAAACAAGGATGTTGATATGAAAGCTTGAACACAACATTAACACATGTAAATCAAAACCTTCATGATTGTATGCTTGGAATCCACCTTGAGAGAAGAATGAATGGATCTTGAAGATGAATAAAGGATCTTGAAGGAAAATCACACCACCATGATGGATAGATCTAGGGTTTGAATGATGAATCTTGAATGCTTCAACCAAATCCCTTCAAAGGCTTGAATGCTTGAATCCTTGATCTTAAATGGATAACTTGAATGCTTGAATGTTTCCTTGCTTGAGAATGCTTTCTTGAGGGATATGGAGAAGAGATCATGAAATTGCTTGGTTGAAGATGATGCTCATGAATAATTGATTGAGAAAATGAGAGAGGAAGGCTTCCTTTTATAGTGATCTAGGGCAAAAACTCCTAGAGAAGGCTGACATTGGAGAATTAAATCCAAATTAACCTTAACCCCTAGAAATGGACCTAGATTAAATGCAATTTAAGAGTTTACCATTCTGAAACTCGAAATAGCTGACTCGGAAGTGGGAAAATGAAACTTTCTGAAGCCCGATATCCCAGAACCTCAAAAACTTGAAATTTGGACCCAAGGTCAGGGTCAAGATCGATTCTTCCCTAGGTCAGGGTCGAGGTCGACCATGACCTAGGAGGTTGACTTTGACCTTGAGGTCCCAGATCTTAAGTTCTCAGGACTAGGTGTCAGGAAAAGCTGGAAATAAGTGGGGAGAGAAGCAGAACAGGGAGAAAAAGCCAGATTTATGCAAAGACCAATTCAAGGCACTTGACATGACCCCAAACCACTTACTTGGAGGGCTAAACACTCTTAACATGAAGTGCTTCCATTTTAAGATGATACACAACCATAATATTTTTGTAGTTTGATCTTATTTAGAAAAAAATATCAAATTTTTTAATATTCTATATTTTTTTATTTTGTAAACTTCTTATATTATATATCTTTAAATTCAATTCATTTTTATAGTTTAGATCCATTTTATTTAGAAAAATAAGATAGAATATTCTATCATATTTTTCTTGCATTTTGCAACCTTATTATAGAATATTTACTAGTAGTAGGAGATCCACGATACAAATTGATAACAATTATCAATGCTTACATACATATATCGAATTTTGAGTAAATGAAAACTATGTTATTTTAACAGATTCAATTATTTCTCATCTTAAGAATTCCAATTGGTTTAATTTTCTATTCAATTCTAGTCTTAATACTATTATTGATCTACAATAGAAAATTTCATAAAATAAGAATGTGTATGTACATGACTAATAGCTCAGTACCTAGACTGAAAAAGAGTTCCTTCTTACTCATCTTACAAATATTTGATTAGTATCAATATTGACCGGTGCAAATCTTATGTAGAAAAAAGATGAAAAAAAGTCACAATAAATATGAAATTGATAGGAGTGCATCCCATATTCTATCGCTCTTCTTTACTTATGAGCTATCATTTTTATTTTATTCTCTTCAGGGTCTAGTGGATTGGAAACCAAGAATGTGAAATATAAAAATATTGAGAATAATGATTTAATCTTTCTATGGAATTTATATATAAATATGCTTGGGTCATGCCTTTCCTTCCAGTTTTAGCTTTTGTACTAATCGGATTAGGATCCCTTTTTTACCAGGATCAACTAAGAGTGTTCATTGTACATGGGCTCTTATTAGTATTTTTCTGTTAAGTGTAGCTATGTTTCTTTCTTTCAATTTGTTCTTGCAACAAATTACGGGCAGTCCCATCTATTGGTATTTTTGGTCTTGGGTTATCAATAATAAGTTTGCATTAGAATTGGGTTATTTGATTGATCCACTTACTTCCATTATGTCAGTTTTAGTTACGACAGTTGGAACCATGGTTATGATCTACAACGATAATTATATGTTGCATGATAAAACATATGTGAGGTTTTTTGCTTACCTTAATTTTTTTAATGCTTCTATGTTGGGGTTAGTTATTAGCCCTAATTTATTACAAATATATTTTTTGGGGAATTAGTAGGAATGTGCTCCTATTTATTGATAGGTTTCTGGTTTATGCGACCTAGCGCAACTAATGCTTGTCAAATTTTTTTTATAACTAATCATGCAGGGGATTTTGGACTCTTATTAGGAATCTTAGGTTTTTATTGGGTAACAGGTACTTTTGAATTTTAATATTTATTTGAAAAATTCAACGAATTGACTGTCGTTGATGGGGTTGGTTCATTTTTTGTTACTTTGTGTGCTTTTCTCTTATTTTTAGGTCCAGTAGCCAAATCTGCATAATTTCCACTTCATGTATGGTTACCTGATGCTATGGAAGGGCCTACTCTTATTTCAGCTCTTATACATGCCGCTACTATGGTAGCAGCAAGTATTTTTCTTGTAGCTCAATTATTTCCTCTTTTTAAAGCTCTACCTTTAATAATGTATCTTATCTCTTGGATAGGTGGAATAAAAGCTCTATTGGGAGCTACTATGGCTCTCGCTCAAAAATATCTTTAAAAAGGCTTGGCTTATTCTACTATGTCTCAATTAGGTTACATGATGTTAGCTCTAGGGATAGATTCCTATTGAATCTCTATGTTCCATTTAATTACACATGCTTATTCCAAGGCATTATTGTTCCTAGGATCTGGATCAATCATCCATTCCATGGAGCCCATTGTTGTATATTGCCCCATCAAAAGCCAAAATATGGCTCTTATGGGTAGTTTGAGGAAATATATGCCAATTATGAGAATCACTTTTCTTTTAGGGACACTTTCTTGTTTTTGGTCTAAAGGCCAAATTCTTAGTGATAGTAAGTTATATTCTCCATTTTTGGAGGAATAACTTGGTTCACAACAGGATTAACTGCCTTTTACATGTTTCATATGTATTTACTTACTTTTGAAGGGGACTTCTGCATAAATTTAGGTAATTCATATATAACGACCATATTACATTATATTTGACTTCTATGTGGGGAGAGGAGGAATTTGGGATATCAAATAGAATGAGAGCAGATTCTACATCAAATCAAATTATAGGAAGCAATAATTCCTTTTCCAGAGATGAATTTCAAATTTCTAATAAGATGGAAGGATTGTACAAAAAGAACAGAGGTTTGGTTGTCACTTATCCTTTCTTCCATAAGGGATCTTTTGCATATTCGAAAGAATCACGTAAGACAATGCTATTTCTTTTAGTTGTATTGGGAATATTTACTCTATTTGTTGGATTGATAGGAGTTCCTTTTTTTCGAAGCGAAATGAGTTATGAAATATTATCTCAATGGTTTACTTCATCGATGACTCCTTTTGATAAGAAACATTAGGAGAATTGGTCTGAATTTTTCATAGACGCAATCCCCTCAGTTGGTATAGCATTTGTCAACATATTGATTGCTTGTATTCTACATATGCCTATTTACTTCTTATCAAATAATGTATATCATAAAGAAAATCCTAATATAAAGATTATTATGGACCAATCGATTATTATTATATATAATTGGTCTTTTTATCAGGCTTATGTAGACATATATTATGACATAATCTTGATTAAAGGTATACGAGGATTAGCTGAAACAAGTCTTTTGGAATCCCAAATTGAGTAGGTTTTTAGGTCTTTTTGTAGGAGAGGAAATTAGATGCTTAGGAGGGGGATCTATATCTTCCTATATATTTTTTCTTTATTTTGTATACTAATATCTATATTAATATATTACTATTTATTTTCATAAAGAAATAATAATAAAAATTCACCATAGAAAACTAGAATGTATATTAAATTGTGTTCTTTATCAACATTTATGTTTATAACATCATCCTATTTCAATATCGTTCCTTGAATTTCTTTTTTAAGATAATATTGTTAATTATTATTAATTCATTTATTTTATTTCATCAACTTGTTTACATAGAACAAATAGATATAGAGATAAAAAAATGAAAGATTATGGAAAATTTGATTGAAATGCTTTCTTAAAAAGGAAAGACAAATATGTGAATCATTCATTCGATGAAGGTACGATCGATCAATAATGTGAGGTGCATTTTCATACTTTACCACTTTTTAATAATTCATTGAAAATAGCAAATCTAATAAGATTTTACATACCATATCAATTAGCCCATGATTCAAAGGTTATACAGTTTGCATAAGGTATAAAGATGAAAGAGCCAAGGACCTTCCCCTGATCAAAATCAATTCAAGAGAATTGATGAATATATTTTTAGAAAACTACTAGTAACAAATTACATTAGCTCACTCATAATTTGAAATAAATGAGTGAGCTAGCCCTGGGTTTTAGATCTTTCCCAATCTACATAGGGATGTTGGTAACACTACTGAGATGAAATTATTAATGAAATTAAAATGAATATTTGACAAAAGAATGTGTCGGAGCAAAGAGAGGTTTACTCCAATTTAGCTCTAGAAATTAGATAGTTTTTTCACTCTTTTTATGGTCTGATCCACAATATCTTATTCATAATTTGGAACCAAACCAAGTGCTAAAAATAACTCTCCTCAAATAGGATTTAAACCTATGACCAATCGGTTAATAGTTGACCACTCTACCACTGAGCTACTGAGGAATAACAAAGGTATGAAGTCTCTCTCTATTTATTATATGTCATTTATTTGAAACAACCTATAAAAAGTGGTAGATATAATAGCACTTGAGACTGCAATTCATGAATAGATAACCCTAATTTGAATAAGCAAGCATCTTAATGAGTAAGTGGTTCTTACTAATACATCGTGAAAGCCTGGTGCTAATGAGAAAAATTTATAGAAGGTCATACACAAATAACTATCCTATATAATGCAATCTTCAATATATGAAAAATAGTAGTATAGGCCACATACCCTTATAGTAAATTTCCAAAGATTCACTACAAATTTAGCTATTGGTATTCATAGTTCTCTTAGTAGTTCGAGAGAATTCATATTAATTTGGCTATTTTAGACTCTAGAACTACTAGAGATTCTCATAGTCTCTCTATAGTAAACTGTTGTGGACAAGGAGGGATTTGAACCCCCAACACCATGGTTTGTAGCCACGTTCTCTAATCCTTTGATCTATAGGCCCCATCTCCACCAGATAACAATATTGCATTTAGTAGTGTGGAATGGGAAAAAAAGAATGTCGGGGTTTATGAAATTCAAAATAATAAGTAAGCTTTTTATTATTCTAGCATCGAGCTATTTTTTCACAGGGCTTCCCCTATAGTATCTTCACCGTAGTAAAGTTTAACCACCAAGTTTGGGATGGATTAGTGTGGTTCCCCTACGCTTGAGACATGAGAATTTCAAACCATAAATGAAGAAGGCCATAAGATATTGGTTAGTACTTATCAAGATCTCTACTGGGTAGGGGCACCTTTTTGGATCCCTATCAAGAAGAGAGCTCAGAATAATATGAATGGAGCTATACAAAATAAACACTTATTGGATTCTTTCAATGAATGAAAAATAATCAATTTTAATATTAATTAGGAGTTAGAAAGACTTGATTCCCTTTATTCATATTTTTTATTCTTTATCATATCTACAATAAAATGTTATATCAAACCATACTCTATGTACTCGATTAGATCAATTGGGTCATGTAGTAACAAGGTTCAAATCTTTAGGTCTTTTAGTATGCCTCGACTACATGAATCATTGCACTTCCACTTGACACCTAACGGCTCATCTCGTCATGACCTAAGAGAGCACTCATCTTGAGGTGGGCTTCTTACTTATAGGCATTCAACAATTATCTGCTCCACACTTGGCTACCTAGCGTCTACTGAGGGCATGATAATTGATACACCAAAGGTGCATCCTTCTTGGTCCTTTTGTACTAAGGAAAATTCCTCTCAATTCTCTAATTCATACACCATATATGGACCAAACTATCTCATGACATTCTTAACCCAACTCACATACCTCTTTAATGGGTGAATAACCCAACCCTTGAAACATACTACCGCCCCAGGTGGTGAAGAGTCGATATTGGGGTACCAAACCTTCTTGTCAATGTGAACTCTTAGAGAAGATCAACTTATTATCCCTAGAGCAACTTTTATCCATTGAGCGATGACCCTTCCACTCGGCACCATTGGATCACTAAGGTCAACTTTCATCCCTACTCGAAAGGTCAGTCTTGCAGTCAAGCTCCCTTTTGCCCTTGCACTCGAGGATCAATTTCCACTCGGCCTGAGGAAACTTTTGCATGCCTCTGTTACCTTTTGGAAGGCCTATGTCCTATAAAAACTGTCTACCTAAGACTATCCCTTGGATAGTAGGTTTAGTCGCAAGGTTAGAATTCTTTCTTTTCTAGATTGGTATCTCACTAATGGCTCGTGCCCCCTAAAAGAGAGGCTTTTGTGCCTTCCACCTAAGTTGTGCAACAAGAGACCAAAGTTAATCCCATGGAATAGTAAAGCTTCATAGGTTCTTTCTATCCAAGAGTAGGTAGTCTACATCTTCAAAGACATGTCTATTTCACCGAGTCTCTCTCTAAGATAGTGCCTAGATTGTTATGCCTTTTGTGCAGGTTAGAACTTACCCAACAAGGAATTTTGATACCTTAGGACCATTATAGTGATGATCATCATTCACTAGGGCTTTAGTCACTAACTTCCCTATCATTGATTCACCAACTTCCTTAACCTTCTGGCATTGGGCACACATCATCCCCCAATTATCATCTTACAACTTTGTGAAGACCTATGTTTTTGGTAAATAAACACCTGGGCCTGGTCACTGTGACCTCCTTTGTACAAGGAGGCACTCCTCCTGAAGTTATAGAGCTATTTTATCAATTTCCTTAGATTTATCTCACGCCCCTAGGTATTCTCTACCCACCTACCTATGTCAATTTTAGGTATAGATACCCCTTTATTGAAGGTCTTTCGAGCTTTTCCTAGGATTATGACATGGGGTGTCCAACGTGGTGTCTACCATTGAGATTTTTTGATGCCACGCTAGAATTAAAACGCTGGCTCAAGGTATTTTCTCTACCCCATTATGACCTCACTTTTTTGGGGTCACCTTCTGACCTTGAACCACAAAACCATAATTAAGATGGATAACTTAGCCTACTCTGTCCCTTGGGACCAACAAAGGGTGGTATAGGAATATTAACCTATTGTCCATCAACTATGCCTTTTATCCTGATCTTAGGCCCTGACTCACCCTTCGTGGATGAACCTTGCGGAGGAATCCTTAGGTTTTGGGGACATTAGATTCTCACTAATGTTTGTGTTACTCAAGTTGACATTATCGCTTCCACTTCATCCAACTCTTCTCATGCAAATACTTCTCTCTGAGGTAAAACACTCCCCTACCAATGTATTTTTTATTACATCCCACAGCTTCGACAAATCACTTAGTCTTAGTCATCTTCGGTGTAAGAGCACTCGAGCAGTAAGCTATTACACACTATTTTAGGGATCATTGCTTCTAGGAAAACCTCCTAGTTGTCTTTGCACTCCTACTTCCTTCATCACTCAACGATCATTTAGGGGCCTTAACTGGTGATCTGGGTTATTTCCCTCTCGGTAATGAAGCTTATCCCACATTGTCTTACTACTTGACCCTTGTTTATCTCTAGTATTCAGAGTTTATCTCCATTTGGTACCACTCATGGAGCCCATACTAAAATAATGCTTTACCCCTAAAAGATCAACTCAACCATTGTGCCTTAATGTATTTTAGGGAGAACCAGCTAGCTCTAGGTTTGAGTGGCATTTCACCCCTAACCAAAACTCATCCATTGATTTTTCATAATCAATCAATTCAGACCTCTACTTAGCTTCACCTAAGCCTCATCTTGGTCATGGATAGATCACCCAAGTTTGGGTCCATAAGTAGTGACAATTCAATTTCCCTATGAAGACTTGCTCTCGCTACAATTATGATGGGTTCCCTTAACCAAGTCACTACTTAGAAGTCACCAAGTCATTCATCAACATGCACACAGTCAACTCCTACTTGATTCTTTTATTTCTGTCATACAAAATAATTGTCTGCATTTCATGTTTGTTGTTTTTTCCAAACAAGTAGATTTTTTATTTTGTTGTTTATGTCAAACAAGATAATATTCTGCATTTTTATCTTATTGCTTGTTTATGTTGAATAAGATTGTTTTTTTCTTATTGTTTCTATCAAATAGAAGATCAAAGAAGCTCAACTCCTCCCACATCTTGAAAGCATTACAATTTCATATTGTATTTCAATCCCTGCTAGGGGTTGTTTTCACCTTTCCCTCATAGTAATATTTCATTATCGGTCACTTAGAAGTATTTAGCCTTGCAAGGTGGTCCTTGATGATTCACAAGGGATTTTGTGTGCCCCATGCTACTTAGGTTAGAGTGTAAGCTATCAAAATGCTTTCAACTACTGGACTTTCACCATCTAGGGTGTTGTATTCCACTATTTCAAATAGACTTCTCTTAGTAGCATGACACTTAGATTGCTCTCCCACAACCTTGTTTTAACAGTTTAGGTTGATCCCATTTCTCTTGCCGCTACTACAGGAATCACTTTTGCTTTCTCTTCCTGTGTCTACTAAGATGTTTAAGTTTTCCAGGTTGTCCCTTGTTTGTATATGGATTCAACATATAGTTAAAAAGGTTAACCTATTCAGAAATCTCTGGATCTATGCTCAATTTCCACTCCCCGAAGCATTTCATTGATTATCATGCCCTTCTTCATCTTTGGGTGCCTAGGTATCCACTGTACGCCCTTAGTTTTTTTAAACTTGTTTCTTAAGGTCGTCTTAAGGAGCTACTACACTAAAGACATGAAATCATCTTATCAACATCCATGAACAATAAATCACAAATAAAACTTTCAATTATGATTGATCTACTTTGAAAAATCATCATGAGGTGGAGATAAGCGGACTTGAACCATTGGCATCTATCATAGGGTCAACTACTATCTATTGAACCCTCTTGATTAAGTCTACCATAGAAGGCCAATAATCAACAATGGCCTTCCCCCCAAACACAACTCACAATTTTCATTGTACTGTGCTCTCCAAAGAGCAACTCCTCCCAAAAGCAATAAGTTGTTAACCCTAGGAATTCTTGAAGTTCTAAAGAATTCAAACTTTGGAAGAACCAGGAACAAAAAGCTCTTATTTTTTCCATCGACTCTTTGGTCTTATCTTAAAAAGATTGCCCTTCTCTAACCCTTCCTAACCAATTAGAAGGGATAGCTAAGGTGTTCCACTTCTCAAATCAAGGTATGTGGTCACTTTGTGACCCTTGTATGATAAAAGAAAACTTGAATAGATATGTAAAGAAGATTAATTCCTTAATAGGAACCTTTGTAGATTTCAAAATTGATATGAAACTTGCATTCAAAAGTATGACATTTCCACATAACCCATTATAGATATGAAGCAAATAAACACTTAAAATCCTCATGCATGAGAATAGACAACATACTCAAAAAAATGTGACACAAGGTATATCCTGGGAAACCCTCATGAGGGAAAAAATACAGCCTCCAAAAGCATCCATCACTATGTATTATTTAGAAAAATACCATTGCAATACAACCATAAAAGCCTTCAAATCCCTAGCCACAACCAAGCAATCCATGTGAACAAGCATGAATCCACACATCGCATATCATGCTTCCTACCTTCACAAATTCTACATTTGGCTAACCTATTTCCACCTATCTAATCTCAACAACTACCCTTGTGGTTGCTTTTATAGAAACAATCTCCCACAAAACCACCAAGTGGTATGTGTTAAACCCATGTGCTACCAAACCCTATTGACCCAAATTTAATATTGGGTACTTTATTTACTTTATTTACCCAATATTAAATAATTACATCAACTAATATCACAATGTTACAACACAACTCACAAAGAATATTCCATGGAAATCTCTACATGTTGCACATCCATCTAGGTGCAACATTTACATATTAAATGAAATAATATAATAATAAACATTATTATGCAAGGTGTACAACACCATTTTCTCAAAAATCTCCCACTTGTATACATTACATAAGGATCAATACATAGCCACATAAATGAACAAGGAAACAATCCCTCCTAGCACATACACCATCATGAACCAAAGTACACCATGTGCTCCATCCAGGTACATGTCACATAAGAAACATAAATCATGTACCAATTGATATCCCAAGCACAAACACTCAGTCCAAAGGTAATCACATGTATCTGTAGTTATCAAAACCATAGTTGAAATAGCACCCACAACAAGTGCTAACCCATCCAACTATCCATACCTCTAAGGTATACCAAGTGAATCCCAAATCAACATATCCAACCTATAACTTGCAACCACAAGCCTCAAGAGAAATACCTACCACATACAAACCAATAATCTCCCACTACAAAGGTAATGTCAAATCCACTCACAACATCTCATAGAAGTTCATCCATGTAGTATCAAGGACATCCACAACAATATGCAACATATAAACCAATATCCTGCAAGAACAACTCTCACAACAAGTCTCCAACACTCTCCCAAGTTCTCCACAACCAACAAAGTAAAGAGATAAAGGAATAATCATGTCATCTCTCACATGAAACACATGAACAAAAACCAATGATCACAAACTCCAATCAATATCAAAACTAATGTAAGTGAAACTGAACATCCAGGAAGATAACCAAGACCAGAGATACCATGCAAATCATAACATGTGTCATATCCTTCTACACACACCTCTAGATGCTAATTGTGCCAAGAATGATCTCCTCCATGAAACCCCAAATAAGAAGCCACAAAAACACCTAAACCATACCATATAACCAATCGTGGATGTAAGCCTCTCACAAGAAGATCAAACTCATAACCATTCCTAATCCAAGGAACATGCCCAGTAAAACTATCTCCTAATCTCAACCATGATGATATCATAATAAAAACATATGCATAAGGAGATAACCAGTTCCAAAAATATCTCTCAAATGAACCCTCCAGAACTAACTCACACCATAGCTCAAGATCCATATCCATAAAAGATAAGCATAAACATAATGCACCTGAGAAGAAACAAAGGGCTATACCTCTAAAGTAGTAAAACACCGAGTAGACCAAAAGTGGGGAATGAGAATGCTCATCAAGATATCCAAGTATACAAACAAGACTAATCTAAGAACACACTCCTCTCAAGTCGATATTGGGTGAATGCTCTTCAGTCTTCCTGCTGAAACCATCAACCTTCCCAACACATACATCTCTAATCCCAAGAGAAAATCAGCATCACCTTTGTCTCTAAGTATCCATGAGCACCTATAACCAATCAATCCATGCCAACTCCAAATGCAACATAGAAATATCATGAAGTATCCAACAAATGATCATTGTACTCAATACCAAGAAACTAAACCAAGATCAATGTCACAAATCCAACCTAGGAATCAGGATCATAAACATGACAACCATGATCTAAACCATCTCAACCAAAGAGATACCATGCTCCATATGAACATACCATAACATGCCAAACTCTAAACGCGTATCAAGAGTATACCATTACAAAATAATGACCCATGTGCTAAAACCATGTGCTACCAAACCCTATTGACCCACATTTAATATTGGGTACTTTATTTACTTTATTTCCCCAATATTAAATAATTACATCAAATAATATCATAATATTACAATACAACTCACAAATAATATTCTATGGGAATCTCTACATGTTGCACGTCCATCTAGGTGCAACATTTACATAATAAAATAAAATAATACAATAATAAACATTATTATGCAAGGTGTACAACACCATTTTCTCAACAAAAATTACTCATGTGAAACATGGAGGAAATTAGATAGTAGATGTTGTGTCCAAGTTTGCTTTGTCTTTAAAAGATTTGTTGAGAGATAAATTGATAGAGAATTTCCAAGATGTAGATGTCAAGGAGTTGGATATAGACCCTTTGATAGGTGTAATTCAATCTACTAGATGAGGAGACTTGGTATTTCTCATGAATGTTTTAACCCAATAGCAAGAGGAGTACTTAAAATTTTCAAAAAGGATGTCCGAGATTGAGAATACAGTGGTCTAATTTTCTTTAAATATTTGTGAATAGTGGTAAAATGGATTCACCTCTATTCAAATGTAAAGGGGGGAAATATGAGATTCACTCCTAAATCCAAATTCCCAGAGGAGAAATCTAATTTGATCAACCAAAAAGGTTTATACACAATTGAATCAATCTAAGAAGAATATGGAAGAGAGAGAGAGAGAGAGAGAATAACCCTATGTTTCCCTATGGTTGAATTGAAGTCTTTAGTAATTGAAATATAAATACTAACCTCAAATTAGGGAAGATCTAGAAAATGTCAAATTCTAATGTCTGTGTTTACTTTCAGGCAATTCTGCAACCCATTCCAAACTGGAAATGCCGAGACAGAGAAAACCCAAAAATCTTTTTCCAAGATGAGCTCAGGTCGGGTTTGACCCTCATAAAAGGTCAAATACTACATTCTTTATTTGAAGTTTGATTCTGATTATGTTCACAGATCTCAGAAGTTTTTCGAAAAGGGTATCCAAATTCGCTCTCAAATCCAAAATCCTGCACCTGTACCTGCAAGAAAAGGAGGTTTTTTATTGTTTATTTGAGGGGTTTGCCTTGGTCAAACCCCAGTTTGGAATCAACCTTAATATTGAAATTGAAATAGGAATGCTAGCAAGTAGTAGAAAAAGATCTAACAATGAAGCTATGCAATTCAATAGATATGTAATTGTATTTTGAATGTAAACAAGTATATTGATATGAAAGCTTGAACAAAACAATAAATGTAAATCAAACCTCCATGATTGTATGCTTGGAATCCACCTTGAAGGAAGAATGAAATGGATCTTGAAGATGAACAAAGGATCTTGAAGGAAGATCACACCATCATGATGGTTAGATCTAGGGTTTGAATGATAGATCTTGAATGTTTAAACCAAATCCCTTCAATGGCTTGAATGCTTGAATCCTTGATCTTAAATGGAGAACTTGGATGAAGAAGAGAACTTGAATGCTTGAATGAATGCTTGCTTGATCACCTTGGGAGCTTGAGAGTGCTTGAGCATGAAAACTTGATGTAGAGATGTGAAAATGATGGATATGAAAATGAGAGAGGAAGGCCTCCTTTTATAGTGAACTAGGGCACAATCCTCTAGAGGGACCACCTTGGAGAATTAAATCCCAATTAGGTCCTAAACTTTAGAAAATATACCTAGATTAAATGAAATTAGAGGATTTACCATCCCTAAACCCGAAATGGCCAACCTGGAGGCGGGAAAATAAATATCCCGAAAGCCCGATGCCCGAAAATCAAAGAAATTGGAAATTTGAATGAGGGGGGGAAAATCGAGGTTGGACTTGACCTAGTTAGGTTCAACCTCGATCTTGACTAGGTCAGGATCAACCTTGAATTTGACCTTGGGCCCAGATTCAGTCAGAACCAGGTCAGGAGGTCCCAAGGATGCCTAGAAACCTAGAAATGATATTAGAACAGGATAGAATGTCAGGGATAGACATAAAATCCTATGATTACTATGATGAAGGCTAGGAGGACCTATTTCTAAATCCTAGCTAGAAAATAGAGCCATGGAAGAGGGAAATTAAGGAGAATCCTCGGGATCCTAACCTTAATTTCACCTAGAATGAAGAAATCAAGTGCATGGAAGAAGTGGAAAGTGGGGAGAAAGCCAAATCAAAGCAAAGATCAACTCAAGGCATTTGAGATGATCCCAAACCACTTACTCGGAGGGCTAAATGCTCTTAACATGGAAGTGCTTCCATTTTAAGATGATACAATTTGGTAACCATTAGTAGGAAAATTTGAAGGCCTTTGAATTTAATGATGGTGGTAATGCTACACATGTATGGGAGGACCTGAGGTAGCCTTATTTATGATTGTATAAAATTACATAATGCCCCCCCCCCCCTCCCCCACTTGAGGCACACATGTATACCACTTGGAGTACTTTGGTACTCATTCCAGTGAAGCATCTAGATGAAGATAAGTAAAGCATATGAGAAGGTGGAAGGTAATCATTTATTTACATAGAAGCCAGTTTAGACATTAACATCATTTGGTTTTCTTGTAGAGTGAATTATTGGCTTCAAAGAGAAGAAATGGAAGAAAATTTCACCTTGCAAACTACAAGGGAACATCAATGCTTCCTAGGGGAGGTCGCTAGGAAAAGGTTGAAGAGAATTTTTCTCATTGACAACCCTCAATTTTAGCAAATTATTTATTTGCTACTTAGTGAAGAATACTTGAATTCTAACTAGCAATATAGCTCTAATATTAACATACATCCATGATGCTTGCATGGGCATTAGAACTTGACCAAGGAAGAGGTTGTGTGGGTGATGAAGGCACGTGTGAAGACAAAGTGATTAGGAGGGCTTATCCCCATTGTTGCGGTGGCAGAACTAGGAAGAGGATTTAAAGCTATTGATGGAGATTGGGGAGTGGTGGGTGAAAGAGGGCAATATTATCAACCATTTTTAGTTTGGAGTGTCAATTCCAACATGGATTAGTGACATGACAAGGCCAACAATGGGTGGGGACTATTAAAAGGCCACCTTCAAGCACTAGAAGTGGAGAAGAAAAAAAGGAAAGGGAAGTTCAAGAAGGGCTTATGACCAAGAACAATGGCAAAGCAATGACCTATGTTCTAGAAGATTACTCTAGTAAGGGTCCAATGGGTAAAATAAAGAACTTGTAAGACATGGGTCTAATCAATGGACATCTCCCTTTTGTGTTTGGAGTAAATTTGATTAGTAGTTTGTATATGATAATATAGATGATAATACCCTATTTTATTAGTATAAGGGTGATGAATATTAATGATGTTTCTTGGTGTTTACTATTTATGGTATTAGGGATTCAGGTGCTTATACCAATTTTTGTATGTAGTTTCTAAATATGGGTAGATAGTGATAAGGGTAGGGGTTATGATTTTAAAACTGCACAAGGATGATCCCTACTTCTATATTTCAAACTCTATTTTCATTAATGATAAAAAACCATATATTATCATTTAGAAAAATAAAAAATCTTAAAATGAAATAATTGTTTTAGATAAAAACCAACTATATTACCAAGTCTTGTAATGTGTGAAGGCACATAAGGTCAAGTGTGAATTATGTTGTAGATAGGAGTTGACAATGGACAAGTAGTGGAGTGTAGGGCTTGGGATTTTTGTAGAGGTGAGAGGTTGATGCAAATGTGAAGGACATCTAGAAGGGTGAGGCATAGTTTAGGCAAACCAAATGTGCAAAGGGTGTGTAGTTAATTGGACCACCTAAGGTATCGAAAGAGATTTTGCATGTGATTGTTCCTCATGTCTCTCTTTTGACCTCCAACCCTAAGATAGTGGCTCCTCTCTTCATCGAGAGCTATAGAAATATGCAAAAACCTTTTCATATTTTCTCAAATATTCAAATCTTAGGTTATCTTGGAATTCATGTGCCAAAGAAGTTTAAGATGAGATTGAGAACATATCCCTTTTTGTTTAGTGTTTGAGAAATATGACTTTGATTGATTAGGTTGTTGAGTGGATAAAGATAACTTGGAGCAACCTTTCCGCTCTTGACATTTCACTTTTGTTGAAAATTGTAAATTTCTAAAGTAGAATGACCCTTTCTTTTTCTAAACAATTGGGCTTCTTCTTTTCAAATTGGCCTTCCTTCTTTGACCCTGTTGCTACTAAGGTCACCTCAAATTTCACATTTGGATCAAATTATATAAACTATCACCAATTATGCTAGTGCCAAAGTGTTAGGAATAAGGTGTCTCAACCTTGGATAATTCCTATTCTTATTATTTGTTTTGTAAAATGTATTTCTTGCAAATAATGTAATTAAGTGTGAGTGCAAATGTCTAGTTGGCATGTTGATGTGTCACTCCACTTGATGTGTCGGCATCTTGAATTGTGTGTAAGGAGATCATGGCTGAAATGGTTATGACCGATTCCTATGACACGTAAGAGCTATGTCTGGAAGATTCAATGACAGGTGAAGACATGTGGCAACTGATAAAACCCTAATATGACTATCTTTGGAAGTTGCCCTAAAAAGGAAGCGCATGATATAAGCATTTTTTAGGGTTGCAAAGAAAGGAGAAGTTAGTGTATTGTTGAAACATTTTTATTTTACCGCGATTTGTCTTCAAGAGTTGAAAAATCTTCTGAAAGAACTTGCATTGCAAGTGTATTGTAAACTGTAATAGTTTTGATTAATACACTGTGCAAGTTTTTGAGTGTTGGGGTTTTTACTGAAAGGTTTCCCTAGGGTAAATCATTGTGTCATTCTCTATTTTTTGTATGCATGGTATATGGCTACAATATCATTGTTAAAGTAGTTAATGAATCTGAAATTGTCAGGTTTTAAAAGAATTTGCACAATACTTTCCTTTAGAGATTAGTGTAGGAAGTTGTTTCCGCACCTGAGTTTCCTTACACAAAGTTCATTGAAGACATGATTGAGAAAATTATCTCTTTTGTGAAGTTGGATTTATTGTCCCCATAGTAGATACACCAGGGTTTGTGTTATCATCAACATCTTCAAGTTGGTGTATCATTTAGTTTTGATCCATTTTGCTAGTAGCACTTAGACATAATACCTTAATTATGAAAGTCATCCCTTTAGGTGCTTTTGTTGCAATAGAAATGAGCACAAGGTTATTAGTTGTTCTTCTCCTAGGGTAGGCACTTCACAAATATTCAACCTAAAAAAGTGGGTCAAGAAAATTTAGATGCATATTTTATTTGGCCTAACACATGGGAAGTTTTTTTTTTGCTCAAGTTGATTTGATTCTTGTTCTCAAGGCCCCGAGTGTGGATTTCACTATTTTGGAGTAACCTTCCTCATTGCTTAATGATATTTCTAGCGAGCCACTTCCCTCTCAGCTCATCACAAAACCGCTCAATCTTGTCAAGCTGATTGAAGGGGATGGTAATAAGTTTAATTTTGAGGGATTTTTTCCCTTCATGGATGATCTAGATGAGGACTTTTTCAATTTTTTGGATCTTGAAGCTATGGTTGTTCATGTTAGAAGATGCATTGTATCCCAAAGTGCTAGTGCCATTTCCAAACCAAAATTCCCTTGAAAAAGGAAGAAATGACACAAATTAGAAGTAAAAAAGCTCCACATCGAAGGCAGAGATGTAGTTGATGAAGGAACACAATTGACCATTGACGCTCTTCTCTTGAAGAGCATGAGGAATGAGATAACCAAAAAGGCTAATGAATTGCTCCTACATTGTAGTTGATTTAATAGTTGTATTTATAGTAGCTTGTTCACTAGTTAATATTTGTGTCTAAGCTCTCATTTGGTCTTTTGAGCTATCTTTAATATTTTGTAGTTATTTTGTCAAACTTTTTGCTCCCTATTTGTGAGTTTGAAAGGATCTTTAATATTTTTATTTTTATTTTATTAAGAGTGAGCCCTAATCCCTAATTTACCAATAAAAAAATCTTTCTTCAATAATATAAATAAAATAAAATAATTTATTAAAAAAGCCAATATAGATAAACAACCACCTTTTACAAATCCTACTTACTTTTACCAACTATTACTTCTAACCTAATTCTCTACCCACTTGGAAATTCATTATCTCCTTTGATAAATATATAATAGTAATAAAGTTGTTGGGATTAAATATTGATATTATATGTAAAAAATTAAATTATTTTTTTATAAAAAAATAAAAATGTATTTATTATTTTTTAATTTTTCATAAATTTAAATATTTTATAATTTAAAAATTCTCAAGTGAATAGTAATATTTCACCAAGATTTGAATTTTGTGATAAAAATGACATCCATGATAAAACTATTACACTATTTCCTTAAAATATAGACTTATAGTTTTAATACAAATTTAATTAAACTATACTAATCTAAATTTGTGGAGGGGAAATATCTTTGTTTCTTCATATGCTCGCTTTTAAATTTGAAAAGTGCAAGTAATTACTAGTTTGTAATTTTAAAAGCCAAATTTATGTTTTCAATACCAATTTACGGTTGGAAATAGCCTACATTTAAGACAATCTTAAAAAGCATAGTGAAGGAGTGGAAGGTCTATGATACTTATCTTTACCACGATATAGATAAGCAGCCACCTACTATATCTTTATCTTCCAAAAAGAATTCCTACCGACTTTTGCCTAATTTCCAATCAACTTGGAAAATTCATTACCCCTATTTGGCATTTGCTTTTTTCATTCACTATATAGATAGATAGAGATATTGTAGGTAGCAGGTTTGGAATTTATATGGGCAGTTTTTCCATTTTTGAGTTCTATATGATAAATATAAGATGTTTTATAATATATATGTTTCTATTTTATTATTATATAATAAAATTAATTTAGAATATTTTTAAAATTAAATATTATGTTTTATTTTTATTTTTATATATTAATATTAATTTAGAAATATCTGAATTTTAGAAACTTGTATAATTATAGAAACTTGCTTATATTTATATTAATTTAATTTTTTTATAATAAAATATATAAACTTAGAAATTTGTTTAATTAATTTGATATGTTTGTATATATTGCTAATTTATAATTAATTTTTGATTTTATATTTTTTTTATCACAAATAAAACATGTCATAGTTAATTTGAGATTTTTGAATATATGAAATATAAAGTCAAGAATAATTCTTAACTTTGATATTATTTATTTTTATTATTTTATGTTTTGTATCACAATTTCAAATGAATTAAATATTTAAATTTAAAATAATTTATTAGATTATTCATAAATTAAAAAAATTGACAATCAATATTTTTGTTAAAACGTAAAATTCATATGACAAGCAGAGAGACCTCAAATTCCAGGCCCCGTACCGTAATAAACTTGTTTAAATTAAATATTAATATTGTATTTAAAATGTAAAATAAAATTTTATTTATTAAGAGAATTAAAGTTTTTATTTATTGTTTTGTTATGAAGAATTTATTTTTTATACATATAAAAAAAATTAATTTTTTTTAATTAAAATTATGCAAAAGTTATATAATTTCTAAGTGAATATTTGGTATTATTATTTTAGTAGGTGTTTGAACTTTAATGATAGAACGATAACTCTACAATTTAATCATCACATTATGCTATTATTGTTGGAGATATTTATAAAGCATCTTTTGGGATTGGAGATTTTTGAATTTAGTCATGTTTATAGGGAAGGTAATATGGTTGATGTTGTGGCAGGGTTAGGCCTTCAGATAGAAGGCTTGAGATGCTAGAGGAAAAAAGGCTCCCTCCCACATCCTGTCCAAATTCTCATGCAGGGAGAGAGCCTAACAACCAATACTATAATTCATGGATAATATATACTCTTGGTTGTTGTAGATACTACAAAACTGCATAACCATTTTGGGGAAATGGGGATGCAAAGGCAATACATTTCAATGTCTTAGGTAGGAGAATTTCAACTTTTATGTGGTAGACAATGACAACCTCAATAGATTTTTCAAAGGGAGTGAAGTCGAGCGGTTAAAATGCATGGAGGTTTTGAAAGAGAGTAGTTGTCGCTACTCTAGAGTCAGGTATGTCTTATTGTACAATAGAAAATGATGAACAATGCTAGGAATGTAGACCACTCACCAAATTATGTTGTACATTAGGGTAAATGCTCTCCCAAAGGCTCACCCTCAAACAAATCAGATTAGCACAACCCAAAAAGGATGAAGGGATGCTAATACAAGATCTAAGTGAGAGTGGGGAATTGGGGATCACTTTCCCTTAATGTGATAAAGAAAGAAATGTGTGATATGATAATGTAAGAAATGAATTGATGCTATGATGACAACTAACCTGGTAATGATATCAGATATGTTGTTTATGATGCAAGGGAGGATGGGGAGAGGGGCCAAAGGCACACCCTAACTAGATCCACCTTGCAGAACACACGCAGAAGCAACAACACACAACTGTGAGAGAGAGAATGCAGATATCTTTTTATATATTATCTTCAAATTGATTCATATATGCCGGGTTGTAAGGCCTTCCCAGTTTAGGCCAAATATTACAATCAAGTACAAAAATCCTCCAACATGCAAAGATTTGTCCACCAATCTCTAACTTACTATCTTCTATCAAAAACTGACTCTAAACTCTAACCAAATAACTACATTTATACAAGAGGCTACCGAGCCAAGTCAGCCTTCAGATCCATAATCAATGAAAGGAACGACCAGATCTAGGTCCACACGCTTCCCAATGATGGATACCAACATTAAATCCATGACTCAAATTAATTGCACAAGTTAGCCTCAAAAGAAATCCAAAACAAACAACTCGGCAAGCAAGGAAATTGAGCGCCAGACAAGCATCACTGAGTGCCAGGGAATTAACCGAGCACCAGAGACATAACCGACTAAATCGCTTAACAAAGGAAATCGAGCAACACCAAACCAACTTGGTCAAAGCAAGAACCGAGCAACACAAACAAACTTCAAATATGTTTTTGGTGACACAGGATTGCCAAGGACCCGAGATGCTCCTGCATCAGTTTAAAAGTGAGTGCAAGGAGAAAATAGTAAGAATCAACTTACCTTGAAGAAGGAGGAGGCCAATGAAACTTCAGATATGGTTTTAACTATCATAGAGATGTCAGAATCAGGTAAGACTCTAGATCTAGGTCTCTGGTGTCTATAATTGCTTTCTGTGAAAATATATGACCTAGAGGATGAGGCCAACCTAAATGAACTAGTCCAGGACAAGGGTGGAAATTCTGACCTTTTCCTTTTAACTCCAAATCTAATAAAAAATGTTGAGGTTTTGCAATTGGTTCTAATATTCCCAAATCTAGATTTGAAACTCTACAACATGTTCCTACACACAAAGAAAAAGGGGAAAAGGTTGTGAAAAGGGGCCTTGGTCAAGCCCCTACATAGGAATCAACCTTGAAATAGAATTGAAATTACATAAGGAAAGTAATGTAAACAAGATAAATGTAAGTATTCACATTACAAGAGAAACCCTCATGGATGGATGTTAGGATTTGATAAACCCACAAGGATGCTTGTATACATAGATCTTGGAACAAATGTAGAATCAAGGATGTCTTTAAAAATGCATAGATCGATGATCACTAATCCTAGATCTAGAATATTGATATGCTTGATAGCCTTAATGGAGAATGAGAAGAAATAAGAGTGGATGTGTGGATCTTCTTGCTTGATTGAGAATTCCTCTACTTGTCCACCATGGGAGAGAAACTTGCATCAATGAGATAAGATTGCCTTTTCTTGAAAGGATCTTAAAGAAATGGAGACTTGGAGATTTTAAATTGGATGCTTGCCTTCAAATATTGAACCCAAATCCTTAATTGCACAACTTGAATGCTTGATAATATCATGCACTTACTCTTGAAATTAACTTGTATGTATTATGTATTCTTGGATGTCAAAATGAAAGACTTTGATGTCCTTTAATGCTCATTTCAGGATTCAATATTATTAGGTCGACCTCAATGAAAGATCTGGAAGAAACACTCCTACATTGGGCTTGGAGCCCACTTAGGTGCAAAGCTCTAGGACAAGGCCAACCTGGATGACCTTGTCTAAAGAGTGTTTTCAAAGCTTGCCCAAGTTTAGAGGCGTGATAAGTTACAAAGGAAGAAAATAAATGTTGTGGGAATCAAGCATAAAAGACATTCGGACCTCGAAATCACCAAAATGGGGTTTAATAGGTCCTAGAGCCTCTAATTACGGGTGCTAAATTTTTAAGATGGTATACTTATAATTATGAAGTATTTTACCAGGAAGGTAGGTTTAAATTTTATTATTTTTACTATATACCTCTATTGAACCATTTTAGGAATCATAACTATATTTCCTTCTTCTTGTTAAACTCCTTAGTGAGCTCAACTAAGGAGGTTGTTGATGTCACAAAAAACCAAGATAAAAAACTCATTCTGTTGCACTAGGGCCTAATTTTAGGCTATACAAGTTCTACTTGGCCTTGTGTCCCCCTAAATCTATTGTTGTTTAGGAGGTCCCTAATTCAAGCTCACTACCACTTGCTAATATCATTGACACTCTTGACCCTAGCAGAAAAAAATGTATCTGTTACTTGGATGCTTCAAAATTGGTTTCACGACCGGGAACATTGGAAACCCCTACACCCTCCATGATTACTATTGAACTCTATGATTTGAAAAGCAAGGCTTACATCCCCTCAATGACCAATAAGAGAAAGGGTAAAAATCCCTCCCCTTTAGCCAAAAAACCCAAATTTATTAGCCAAGAGGTGATTAGCAAGGAAGAGGAAGAGGATGGGGAGGAGTATAGTAAAAATGAGAGCAATCTATGAAGGTCCAAGATGTTGGTGAGTCACTTGGAAGATAGAAGTAAAAAATGCCCAGTTGGTTGATTATGATTCAAAGGAAGAAGACGAGGAATAGGGGAGTGGTAAATCCATTGAGAAGGGAAAGGGGAGGGCGTTGAAGGGGAAGGGGGTGAAACTAAAATAACTAAAAGTTTAGAGAAATCCAAAAATAGTAACTCTACACATATCTCTGACAACATAAAATGGAGTGAGTGGGTTTAACACAAGATACAATGCCTAAGGAAGAAAGAGCCAATAAGACCAATATGAAAGGGAGTTGCATTGAATGTCAAACTACAACCAAAGAGTTGGGGACACTGAAGATTGAGTCGGGGATGATGAAGACCAAAGTTCTCAATTTGGAAAGGAAGATGATTAACCTCTCTAAGTTTGGCCTTTGCATAATGCACATCTCTAAGTTACTTATTTGTGCCTTATGCAAACAAAAGTATTGGGAAAAGATGTCAAGGATGAAGGGATCTACAAGGAACCATTTAAGTTCCTAATCGAGGATTGGAGCCACAAGTTCCATCAATCTGGTTGTGATATCAAACTTACTTGTCATGCTTAGTTTAATTTGGTTTTAGCTATTGATATTGTTAGTTGCTGATGGGGGCTTTATGTTAAAAATCTTTATATTTTTGTTGGTTTATTGGACTATGATTCCAAGGTGAATACTTTAGTATTTTATAGCATGTTGTTAGATGCAACTTACAATTTGCTGATTAAATTTTGTAAATTTTTAATGGTGACATGCTATTAGTTTGCTATTTATTCTTGTTTTGTTGGATTTTATGCCTTCAACTATAGTTGTGAAAAGGACCACCTCATTTTGTTGTTGTTTAATATAAAAAACATAGTATCACGCTATTACAAATGATGCCAATTAAAAACTTGGTATAACTTTAATAAGAAACATATTATATACTAATTTGTACTCTCTTATCAATGAAAAATTTATATTAAATGATAAAATCTATTTTATTTGATAATATTTTTTAGTATTGACTATAAGATCTTTAGCTTGTATAGTAAACTTAAATGATTTTGAGCCTACACAAAGTATTTATTCAATGATTCTCAAAATTTCATTATAAAAAATTGTTATACATTCTAAATTTTTCATGAAAGAATACAAATCTATACTATTTTATAGTAGTTTTATTGTGTAAGATAATGTCTAAAGAATCTTTAATTTGTATAATAATGCTAAATGATTTAGAACCCAACAAAAATCAAGTCAAATACTCATTAAAATAAATCTTTTTATATTTAAAATGTGTTTATATTATCTTTTTAATGTGTGTTTTGTTTTTTAGTATGACTATAAGATCTTTAGCTTGTATAGGAAACTTAAATGGTTTTGAGCCTAGGGAAAGTATTTATTCAATGATTCTCATAATTTCATTATAAAATTTTGTTATACATTCTAAATTTTTCATGAAAGAATACAAATCTATGTTATTTTATAATAGTTTTATTGTGTGTGCTAATGCCTAAATAATCTTTAATTTGTATAATAATGCTAAATGATTTAGAACCCACAAAATTCAAGTCTTATACTCATTAAAATAAAAAAATTTATATTTAAAATATGTTTATATTATCCTTTTAATGGAATAAACAAGACGTATCAAAGTGAATTTGTTCTAACATCCTCTATCTTGAACTTAAAATATATAAAAAGTATCTATTGTTCTTATTACTACTTAAATAAAGTTGAAACTTTCCAATTAAAAAATTAGAGAAATACAAAAACTAAGTACGACCCAAACAAAGATCTAAAATCTTAATGAGAATCATGAACGACAGAAACAAATAACAAATGGGAGCCTTGGACACGTGGATGGTCAAAAACGTCCCCAGCAATTCAGGCACGAGGTTTCCATGGACGTGGCGTACTGTCAGAGCAATTTGTCCAAAGTGTTATCTTTCCGACACGTGGCACGCCACAGTGGCTGTACATGTACGTCCTGAGTTGTCGGTCTACTTTCGTTCTGAGATTGGAAATTTACATTTGAAGTTGATTTTCGTTTGCCGACAAACGAGGCGGCCGCCATCGAGCGGCGCAGGCGAGCTCCAAACATGTGGGAATTGATCTGGAGCGTTGTGCCGTTTTGTTTCCAGTTTTCCTCGGGGACGAGACCGCCGCGTGTGGATTTTTTTTCCCCGGCGTGCTATTTTGCCGGCGAGTATTAAGAACATGGAGAACATGAAAGAAGATTTGTGGTGCGTAGGCTACATTGTTTTTTGTTTTATTTTGAGCGGAATTCCATTTTTTCTCGGCGGTTTGGGTGCCAGCCAATCGTACTGAGCCACTTTCGGTCGGTTCGACGGGAAACCGCCTTGGAATACCGCTTGAAAAGGTTGCGAGATAAGCGGGTTTGGTGAGCGAGAGTTGATTTATAGGCCTACCTCGGCTGGAATCAATGCATTGTATATGTTTCAATAAATGCTGTGATTTTGGCAGGATAAGTCAGAGATTTTTTTGTTGAAATATTCTTCCGGCGTTTGAGATTGCCGAACCCCGTTTTACAGGAAATATTTTTTATTGAGAGGAGATATTGTTGTTTGTTCCGGTGCTTGGTGCTTGGATTTCTAAAGTGTAAGTGATTTCTGGTTTGTTTATTGCTTGTTGCGAAAGTTTGTCAGGTTTTCTTGTCCATGAGCTTTTTTAACAGTTGAAGTTGTTGAATTTGAAAGCATCTGGATTTGAAAGCTAAATTTATGTATTTAATGGTAAATTATGGTTGGAAATGGCTTGGATTTCAATTTGTCGCCGGGGAAATCTAGAGATAGAGAATTAAGGAGGGGTCTCAACCAATGTCTTTAGTGGGTGAGTCTAGATAAATGTGCTTTTTCCAGTTTCTTAAGTTGGGATTTTTCAGGGAATGAACTATGTTTTAGATTAGCTTAAGTTGTCAATGTTGAATTTTGTTTTTGTATCGCTTTCTATTATGGTGATGCATCTGTTTTTGCCTTCAAATTCTGGAAATCTGAGAAAAAAACTTCTTTACCGGCATTCTCTGTCGTGTTGAGATTTTCGGCCAAGCTTTCCGGTTTGTGACGATGAACTTGTTTGCATTCTCTTCAGAAATTTTTGGAATCATTTTGTAAATAAAGTCCATCCATGACGAAGTTTGTACCAGGAAAAGTGAAATCTCGGTGAAAATAACTTTTTTCGCTGTTTATTGATGTTTTTAGCCTCTAGCCAGGTAAATCTGGGTGAAACGGGATTATTTTGCTTTTTCTTCTTCCGAAGCTTTTGTGCTTGTCATGGCGTGTTGTTTACAAAGAGCTTGTTTCATAAGATTGTATGGCGTTGTAATAGCTAGGTGTGTCTGGTATGGAATTTCAGCCTTCAATTCTAAAATTATACTCAAAGACAGTATATGTCGGATAAAATTCACATCCAGCACTCTTCTCCGATGGTGGAGTGATTTTTGGCCGTGCCTTTACGACTGCCACGGTGATCTGAAATTTCTCTTGTTTCATAAATTCCTTCGTCCTTCTGTCAATGAATTGTGCGTTTAATTATCATCAAGAGTGACAAAATTTGGCAAGGATATTTTGTTTTAGTTTTCTTCTGGTAAATTTGTAGGGAAAGTACAATATTTCGAATCTTCGATGACCAAGTTACAACGGATATTTCGGAGTCGAAATTTGAGCCATAGACCATGCAATCTTATCCGAAATGCTATTCAGTGTTTTTATTTTTGTGGGTCAATTATCTATAAGCCAAAGCTATAAACTTTGAAATTTGGCTGTAAACTGTTCAATTTCTAATATTCTATTTGTTATGACCTGGTGTAATCTGAGTTAAGATCTTGTTTATGAGCGTAATCCATATCCTAGATTTTGGGCTCTTTACTGTATTTTTTCTTTGGAAGTAACAAAACTAGAGCTTTTACTACATTTTCCTTACAGGTCGAGACTTCTTTCTTAAATTTTTTAGATGAAATCATTTGAGGGCATTCTTCTTTTACGTTTTTAGATGAACTCTCTTGTGAGCGTAGTCTCTAGTCTACAGGTAAAATAGAGCATCCAATTATGAAGGTGTCAACACACAAGTTCGGATTATTTTTAATCTCTGATATTTGGTGAGTTTTCTTCATAAAATTCTAGGTTATTATGTTACTGAATTATTCTCATCTTAAATTCTTTTTTTTTTTGACTTTTACAGTCTGTCAATAGGAGATGGATCAGGGATAGAGGAGTTGTCTTCTAATCTGATAGATAACAGTTCTACATCTTAGTTCAGATCTTGACTGTGTATTGTATCAGTGTAGTCCCATCCATCTTTTTTCCTCAGGACGGCGAAGAATTTGATTTGAACTTAATCTGATCAGTTAGTTGATTGATAGCTGTGGGGCTTCAGTGATTACCAATTCAATTTGTCCGCAATCTCCGGTCCTGAACCTCTATTTTCTTCAAATGAGAACAAATTTGAATGACTTCTTAAACTATTGTGGATTACATCATGAAACATTTCTATTTTTCTGTTATAATTAATTATTATTTTTATTTTTTTAATCAGTGAATGCTTTTGACTGGAGCTATGAACCAGTGGGGTCACATTTGGGAGACCCCATCTCCATGGTGAGTGCATTGCAAGTGCCCAGGCATTAGTGCCTCCTAGACCTCATCGCTATCCCCTCCTTATTGCTCCACAATCACCTTATACCTCCCATCTCTCTCAGCCATATCACTCCACCCAAACTCCTTATCTCTCCGATCTATTCTCCTTATCTCTACACCCTTAACACATGACCACAGTGACCAGTCTAATCATCAGCGTTGGACCTCCAGCACAGCCATAAGCCTCTGTCATTGTTACGTTGGCAGACCAACTTAGCAGGCAGCGACATCTCAAAATGCACCTGGATCACATACTTTCTGTCCTCCTTTGCGTAATGCGGGAAACCTGTATAAGCCAGCATGGGAATCGAACACATGACCCCATATCAACAAGGGTTGCAACTTCACCGTGGCACTGCGGGGTGAACCCCTTTCCTGTTATAATTATTAGATCTTATAATAATGAGACCTTAGAAAGCTATAAGTCTCTACAGACAAGCACACAAATTGCCTTCATTATCTAGATACATTAACACCTGAAAGGAAAATTCTGATGGAACCTAGATATAGAGGCGTAATGTTTTTTTCAGGTTTCTAGGCTGATTGCTTCATAGACCTCACAAAACGCTTCATTGTAGGAGGTTTCATCTTGCTTTTCAACTGGGCAGAGCAGCTCCTAGGTCTCTATTTTTTTGAATAATCCTTCCATGGACGTTGGCTTTTGGGTTCATGACAAATAGGTTTTGCTTTGTCTTATATTTGAAGACTAGGCTCCTTCATTTACAAGCAAATGTTTAAAGTGATAGCTGTTTAGATGTCTACAGCAAGAACTTTTACCATTTTATGGTCAAATTGTCCTGTGAAGACTGCCTAAATTGGGCGTCAGATTATTAGCCTTTATTTTTAGACCAGTAACGTGCATCATCACTATTGAGTTTCTGAGTGAGAGCTTCAGGGAACTCATAATTGAGATAAAACTGTTACTTTCTCAGCCTTAATTTCTACCTGCATATCTGATCCTTCATTGCTGGAACCTGTGTCACCATCTAGAGTTTCATTTCCTTTCATCGTTGCTGCAATTTCATCATAAGGCAACATGCTATAAATGTCTGCAAGTTGTTGCTGAAAGTACTCAAAATTTTCTTCCATACACTCTTTCCAAGCATTTTCAAGTGAAGTTTCTTTGTAAATTTATGCCATTGTAGTGACTAAGTGAATACCAAAGTAATTGAAGAAACTGTTTTGGAGCAAATACTGCTTTTCTACATTCATTTTTATCCCCCCCCCCCCCCCTCTCTCTGTGCAAGTTTTCAAATTTTCATCTATTTAAATTTTAATTGATTCATATTTGCGTATGCAGGGCTTTGAATAGGTCTCTCTGTGTGCAAGTTTTCAAATTTTCATCTATTTAATTGATTCAATTTGCCTTATGCAGGAATTTGAATAGGTTGTGCTACTGCTTACACTGTTGAATAGGACGTACTATTAATGCAAATTTTTTTTCCTCGGTTTGGAAGAAAATGCAATGATCTGATGTGGAACGGACTTTTATAGTCTCTGAGAACTATAGCAACACTAGTAGGATTCGAATTTTAACATCCCATAAGGTGGTATTGCCTGATCAAAGTAGCAAAAATGACGATGGGTATCTTGCCGGGGACGTCAGCACCATCTAGACCTGTTGCAGGAAAGGAGGTGACTTTATTTGGTAATGCATACATTCTGGGTTTAACCTTCGCAGCTGGTATTGGAGGATTATTGTTTGGTTATGATACGGGTATGTTCTTCTCATCAAGTTTCAAGTATTTTAACTTTAAGGCATGATGTGTTTTGTAAAGAAGTTTGATGTTATTACCGTACTGGTATGCAAAAATTCTGGGTTTTTACTATTGAGTATGGAGGTTTCTTATAATTAATGTAAAAGGCTATGCTAACATTGTACAGCCACTTCTATTCCAGACTTAAATTAATCACGGTAATTTAGTGCAGCTTAACCTGATTTCTTAAAGCTTTATACAGTCATATTGTCTAATTATATTTTCAGATTGTTTTCCAATGTCCATCCACCTTATGGATCTGTTCTGTATTGATTTTATGAGTCTTGTGAATCTGTAATTGTTGTATTACAAAATAAAAAGTGTCTGTATCAGTTTTTTTAATCTATACCTGCTGTATTAGACAATAGATATTGTTCTGTATTGATTATATAAATCTATAATCGTTTTATTAGACAACAGATATTTGCAACTTCTTCTCTTTTAGGATGATGCTAGAGAAATCTGAAGTCTCATGTAGCTACACTTACTCATTCCCCTTGAGATTTGTATCTCAGAGTCTTAGGAAGGGATCTGTGTAGGGCTCTTCAGGATCTATGATTACGTAGTGATGGGCCCCACATCATTAAGAAAAAGCTGCTACATGATAATTTGGAATCTTGTTGTGGAAAACAGGAGCCTCTGCATTTTAGCTTTCAGATTTGCAGTAGCTGCTTGTTCGGTGGGTTGTAAATTTCCCTTACCAGCCTAGTGGATTTTTATATTTATGATTTTGCAATGAAAAATTGCAGTTTGTAAACAAATTATGGGATCAGTGGCTAATTTTTTTACCATATTAGCTGCTCCATTTAAATTCATAGAACCCTCCTGATTGTAAGCTCTTCAATTTTCTTAACAGCACCTGCTTAATTTTTTTAGAAACTCCCACCTATATAGGACATATAGGACCATAGCCATAGCATTCTTAAAATTCATCTTGATTCTATCATTTCAAATAAAAGAATGAGGTACCCCATTGGCTAAGTTCATGTTTCCTTATAAGTCTGCCTTCGATACATAATTCTTATTTGTAGTATAGGGTTGGATTAAAATTTATAGAAAACTCCTAAGGTACCTTAAGGAATAGGAAACGATAGCAAACAGTCTTGATCTGTGATGTAGAACATTGCATTGCAAACCATGTAGAGAACACAAAATAACCTGAAGGAGGAGTTTGCTAAACAGATGTTTTGTTGGATTCCTTTCTGCATACAAATAAAATGCACACACCATGTTTGTGTTGTAAACATTACTGTTTTAACTTTTATGTTATGTATTCATGAAAGTGGGAAGGATGTTTGTGGTGTCAACCATATTGTCATATATATCAATTAGTCATCAATAACACACATGGGGGAAAAAAATTTGTTGTAATTTCTCCTTTTTTTTTTATGTTAATTCTTTTACTTTTAGAATTTTTAATGTACCAATCAAATAAATGGTATGATTTGAGACTTGATAGCATTTGTAGAGGAAAAAATTGAAAAAAAGAGCTTTTCAATTTTTTTCATTGTCCTTTATTATTCCGTATTGGGGAACATAAATAGGTCCAGATCAATTTTAGTAGTGGACATATACTAGTCCTGAACATGTGATTACATGTGCATAGGTCACACTCTTTACAAATGCACTGCTTTACCCTTCAAGTACAACTGGTGGGATAGTTGTGGGTTGCCCGAGTTTCTTTCTTTACAAATGCACCACATTGTTGTTGCCCCACAATCTTTAGGAATGGTGATAGTTTTATGTAGCCAAATCATAATAAGTTTGATTTTTTTTCTGTCATATTTGATGTTTGATTCCCAGCACTACAAACCCAAAACAGATTCAGGTAGATGCATTTTTCTAGTTTAGTGCAAAATGCAGAATTTCATAGGAATATCTTTCCTCTGTGATTTTGGAGTGTTAGCAACATAGTATAATGCATTATTAGATTCATCCATGTGGCAAGTTACCAAGAAGTAAATGGCCTTCTCCCTTATGTTATTAGACTGGAAGTTCTATGGAGCGATCAGATTTGTTATGTTCTTTAGCAGTTTTATTATGCAATGGCAGAGTGTTCAGTTTCTCAGACAATGGGAGGAGTATAGCTCGTGTAGTATGAATAAAAAGCCACCAATGCAGGTAGGAAAAAATGACAAAAAATGGATGGCATTGTCTATGAAAGGTATGGGTAGTAGATATTGGCAACAATGGAATTGCTGACCGGGGAAGAAAAAGGTACTGTTTAGTATGGATAGATTGCATCCACCAATATAATGCAGTTATTGACAAATGTCTATGGTGTAGGTAGTGGATATTGTCAACAAAGATGTTTCTTAATGTCCGAAACTGAATTGTGGGATAGTTGTGGGGTTGCCTGAGTTTCTTTCTTTACAAATGCACCACCTTGTTGTTGCCCCACAAATCTTAGGAATGATGATAGTCTTATGTAGCCAAATCATATTAAGTTTTCTGTCATATTTGATGTTTGATTCCCAGCACTGCAAACCCAACACAGATGCAGGTTGATGCATTTTTCTAGTCTAGTGCAATATGCAGAATTTCATAGGAGTATCTTTTCTCTGTGATTTTGGAGTGTTAGCAACATAGTATAATGTATTATTAGATTCATCCATGTGGCAAGTTACCAAGAAGTAAATGGCCTGCTCCCATATATTATTAGACTGGAAGTTCTATGGAGCGATCAGATTTATTATGTTCTTTAGCAGTTTTATTAAGCATTGGCAGAGTGTTCAGTTTCTCAGACAATGGGAGGAGCATAGCTCGTGTAGTATGAATAAAAAGCCACCAATGCAGGTAGGAAAAAATGACAAAAAATGGATGGCATTGTCTATGAAAGGTATGGGTAGTAGATATTGCCAACAATTGAATTGCTGACCGGGGAAGAAATAGGTACTGTTTAGTATGGATAGATTGCATCCACCAATATAATGCAGTTATTGACAAATGTCTATGGTGTAGGCAGTGGATATTGTCAACAAAGATGTTTCTTAATGTCCGAAACTGAATTGTGGGATAGTTGTGGGGTTGCCTGAGTTTCTTTCTTTACAAGTGCACCACATTGTTGTTGCCCCACAATCTTAGGAATGATGTAGCCAAATCATAGTAAGTTTGATTGTTTTTTTCTGTCATATTTGATGTTTGATTCCCAGCACTGCAAACCCAACACAGATGCAGGTTGATGCATTTTTCTAGTTTAGTGCAATATGCAGAATTTCATAGGAGTATCTTTTCTCTGTGATTTTGGAGTGTTAGCAACATAGTATAATGCATTATTAGATTCATCCATGTGGCAAGTTACCAAGAAGTAATTGGCCTGCTCCCATATATTATTAGACTGGAAGTTCTATGGAGCGATCAGATTTATTATGTTCTTTAGCAGTTTTATTAAGCAATGGCAGATTGCTCAGTTTCTCAGACAATGGGAGTATAGCTCGTCTAGTATGAATAAAAAGCCACCCATGCAGGTAGGAAAAAATGACAAAAAATGGATGGCATTGTTTATGAAAGGTATGTGTAGTAGATATTGCCAACAATGGAATTGCTGACCGGGGAAGAAATAGGTACTGTTATTGGCAAATGTCTATGGTGTAGGTAGTGGATATTGTCAACAAAGATGTTTCTTAATGTCCAAAACTGAATTGTGGTTTGATGATGGCGTAAATGTCCATATAGAGGTTAAAGTCTCCATTAGCTCAAGAGGAGTGGACAATTATAAGATGTGCCTTTTAAGTGGGGTCATACTGTTCTTGATCGATTGTTTTTGTGGTTTCAATCATTTTTCTGGATTGCGTCTATGTTCATTGCCACAAGCCTCTTCCTTCTTACTTGCAATTTTCTGTTATGGCTGTTCATGTGGGCACAATGATGTCTTATGCATCCAAGCAGGTTAGTTATTGATTGAATTTGTTACACAAGGACTATTACTATTATGCCAGTGGTCCACATGAGAACTATTTGTTGTTGAGTGGTTCTAATTCTAAATCCTGTCATATCTTGAAATTGTGGGGTACTATCCTCTGGAAAATTAGTAATATCTGTGGAAGCTTTCTTTATTTGATGTTTGCTTAAGGAATTGAAGCAAATCTGACACAGTCATGAAGAGAAGATACTCAGTTAGTTGAAGCCTATGGCTGATGGATCAATCATGGGTATCAACCTGAAAAGCAGATAGCAAACAAAAGATTGTCAAATCAAAGAACATAACTATCTACTAAAGAGTAGTTTGTAGCCAATTTTTTTCGTTTGCTTTCAGTATCATTGGCTCATTTTTGTTTAAAAAATAGCACTTTTTATTTCTTTATCTTGTGTCATTAAGAATTCTGTCTTGAAGCTAGTTCCTGTTGGTTTCTGGATGCATATGCAGTAAATATAAATTTCGTAGCGGTAGAATTCGTGTTTTTTCTAACATTTTTCCTTTTTATGCTATATACTCAATTTGGTTCGTATGCTAGGCCTCTATGAAAAGTTGAATGTGCCTTCAGGTAATCAATGATATTGTTCTCAAATATATTTTTTCAACTATATTATATTAAATATAGAATTCATACTAATAAATAGAGGTAAATAAAAATGGTGCCTATGGTATTATACTTTTGTAAGAAGCAACTCGGGAGCATGTGATTTCTTTCCACTGCCTCTTTTCAAGTGTCTAAATATATTTGCAACAATTAAATACCCTGATATGTTGGTAATGAGTTTTCCCTAGCATTATGGAGTCTAGTGTGGTGCAAGCAAGGCCTTTGCATGCATTTCACTTGGAGCTGCAGGTTGTTCCATTCTCCAGTGATGGTATGGCAAAAGCAAGCCAACTTTCTCAGGTTTTACTGACATTTTACTTGTTATACTTGGGTTTTATGATAGCGAGCTAAATGATTTCTATTTATTTGCACATGCAAGCTCTTTTGAATGAAAACAAGATTTCTCTTATGACATTTTTGATGTCCAGGCTAATAATGCAGAAGGGGAGGCCTAGGCTTAGGTCTTGACGAAGAGGCATTCCCATGACCATGTTGCTGGTAACATCTCTGAGTGGGTTTAGTTGAATTTGTTGAAGATAGGTATCAGATATTGCAAAATATTTTGGTCTGACGTCAATGGCATGAATATAAAGATTGCATTTGAGTTATATACATGTGTGTGTGTGTGTGTGTTATGTATACACATGCAATAAATATAGTATTAACACTCTACTGCCACTAACAGGGAAATATTTTAGGTTATGTCTGGCATGTGGTAAACTGCTTCATCTCAGAATCTCCAGATTTTTTTTGCCGAACACCATTTCTTTAAGAGGATAAAACCTATTGGATTGAATCTGCCAATGTCAGCTCAACACATTAACTGTGATATCAACCTTCAAGCCCCTTACAACCTGTGTTCATCATTAGTTCTGTTATCCAGCCTTTGCCTTTCGAAGACCATAATGGATGGAGTGAAAATTATAGTGGTAGTACTTACGACAGACATATTGGATCTGGATGGTGGCATTGATTATATAATGATCATGAATTAAATAATCTTTATTACAAAAAATATGTAAGTTTTACATTTTAAAGTGTAGTTCTCCTGGGGTCTAAAGAACAAGTCTTCACTCTAAATAATGAGTGATGTATATCAAATTTTGATATATAATGAATGCTAGATGTTTGAAGTATTTTTGTAAAGCATTTTGTGTTTTATTAGTCAGATTCATAGTGTTATTTGAAAAATTAGTTATAAAAAGATGTCTAAGGAATAAGTATAAGAATCACAAACGAAATTTTGGTATACTATGTTAAGTATAAACTAATAAACATTTAAAACATGATAATGATTGCATGAAATTTGAACATTAAAAATAGCAGGCAGATGTTGGAACTCCGGGAGCATTTTAAAGAATAAGTAAAAGAATTGCAAATGAAACTATAGCATACAATTTGAAGGTTGAACTAATAAATGTTAAAAAACATGGCAATGATTGCATTAGCAATAACAATGGTGGGTGGAGGTTTGGGTTCATTTGGCAATGCCCCTTGTAAAGGGCAGCGACCCTTGCAGGTGGTCGAAGGGCAGCACCCCTTGCAGGGTGCAGGATATTTTGTTGGGGGAGGGGGTTGCATTTGGTTCACTGGTAAGATTATGCATATAGTTTATTTGTTTGATAGATTCAAATATTTTCAAACATATGTGAACTTTTGAACTCTGACCAAATCTTCACCTTCATAAATTTGCCAAAGCTCATGAACCCTTATTGCTGTTGTATTTGGTTAAAATACTATTCAGAGAATGTTATAATTAATGTGATCACTCAATTTAGGTGTATCATATTTTGAAATATTATTAATATTGGATGTTTAAATGTTTCATTTATACCATTTTCATTTAATTTGCTGATTATATGTAAATTTTGTACGTCATAAAAATTCAACATTTCCAAGGCACTTTGATTGTCTGATTCTACCATTGGTCAAGCTTACACCTTTATGAACCTACCGAAGTTTAGACATTTTTATCATGATGTTCGGTTAAACAGTCATTCAGAAAAGAATGCTAGGATGTTTAAATGTTTCATTTATACCATTTTCATTTGATTTGCTGATTATATGTAAATTTTGTATGTCATAAAAATTCAACATTTCCAACGCACTTTGATTTTCTGATTCTACCATTGGTCAAGCTTACACCTTTATGAACCTACCAAAGTTTATAGACATTTTTATCATGATGTTCGGTTAAACAGTCATTCAGAAAAGAATGCTCGAGTTAATGGAAATATACCTTATTGGAAGTCTGGACTTTGCACTCTTATCTAGGCTTCAGTATGCAGTGATTATTGGCCACTTATCTAACTTGTTTACGACATTACCTCTTATAACACAATTTTCTGAAGGTATCTTCCAGAGAGGATTTCTCTGTGAGCAAATTTTTGTTCGTAAGGATTCTTTATTCAGTTAATGATCTCTGAAAATGTTTGGTTATACTCTTCTTCATTCTTGAAAAGTTGGGTGAGCACACGATCCTCATAAATAGTGGTATTTAGGCAACCATATATATATTTTTTTGCTTACAATTAAGTCATTTTTTAGTTATCTGTGGGATATTCTTGTTCTCAACTTATATTTTCAAAACCTTTCAGAGTATTTGTAATATTGCTGCTTAGTGGCATTAAATTTTTCTAGTAGATTTGAGAGAGACAATTTCTATTCTTATTTTACATGTTTTGTGTTTAGGCACCTGTTATCTTATTTTGTTTATTTGTCTATCCAAGTTTTTATTAGATCGCATTGCAATTTGAATCTATTCCAAGTGTAAATGTGTTGAGGCGTTACTGCAAGATGGTGAAACTCATCCTGAATGTATAAATGCAGGTGTCATATCAGGGGCCCTTCTGTATATTCGTGAAGATTTTAAAGCTGTGGAGGAGAGCAGCTTTCTACAGGTATGACTAGATAATTCTTAAAAAATATAAATGACCAGAATTTTTCTCTTTTTCAGAATGTGTGGAATTTAATCTACATATTATGTATACAAAAGCTTGTCGTCAAGAAACTTGTTCAGCTATGGTAACAGACTTTCTGTTTGACAGGAGACTATTGTTAGTATGGCAATCTTTGGTGCCATTCTAGGAGCTGCATTTAGTGGGAGTGTTAGCGAGAAATATGGACGCAAGAAAGCAACCCTAATAGCTGATTTCTTTTTTATTCTTGGATCTATTGCAATGGCTGCTGCACCAGAACCATATACTCTGATTGTTGGACGGCTGCTAGTTGGTTTAGGTGTTGGGATTGCATCAATAACTTCCCCTATTTATATTGCGGAAGTTTCTCCCTATGAAATAAGGGGAGCACTAGTGAGTACAAACACGCTGATGACTACTGGTGGACAGTTTCTATCATACCTTGTGAATCTAGCATTTACGGAGGTAAGAAGGTTGTGGCTGGATGAATTTAGTTGAAATCATATATTGCTGATTCTAATTCTTCACTAATTTTGGTTGATAATTCGTTGATGCTTGAGTTGAAATTTGTCTTGATACAATGAATTGTGTATCAAATGTTATTTATGTTAATGAAGGAGACTCATGGAACCTTTGGAAGAGCATGTAGGAGTAAGAGTTGGGAATAGGTGTTCATCATAGCTTGAAGTATTTTAATCGATAACAGAAGGCATGACTACAGTATAGCAATAGCAATATAGCAGTCTATTATATGCCCAATTTAGGAATATATATTTCAATTGAAAAAAGAGAACAGACACCATATCAAAATATAATGTTAGATTGGATGCTTACAGAGAGACCTTAGAAAGCTAAATAGGTTCGTACTAGAAGCAATAAGACCTAAAAATTCTTTGTGTTTTTAGCATTCTAAAGATTATTTTTTACAAGCATTTGAGAACGTGGAATTTGTAGGTTGAGAGAATATGAAGCATTTAGAAGACCAGCATTTTAATGTTGAAGTCAATGAGTAGTTAATTCTAAATTGGTCTGCAATCAAGTAAATACATTTGTGGCTAAATTCTGATTTTGGTTTGCAGGTGCCAGGGACGTGGCGCTGGATGCTAGGTGCAGCAGGTTTGCCAGCTCTTGCACAGTTGGTGTTAATGGTGTTCTTGCCAGAGTCACCACGTTGGCTCTTTATGCAGGTATTGCTAGTCTGTTTTCTAAAGGTGTTGCTAGTCTATTTAGATAGGTGGCATCTCATTAAGGGGAGATGTCTTTTAGATGTGTCCTGAAATCCTATTTTTTTTAAATGCAGAACAAGCAAGTTGAAGCAGTTGCGATTCTAGAAAAGATATATGAGACTGACAGGCTAGAGAGTGAGATTGAGCAGCTAAATGTTGCTTTGGAAGAAGAAACCCAAGATAGAGAATTGAGGGGAAAAATATCATACCTGGACCTTGTGAAGTCCAAGGAGTTAAGGCTTGCTCTATTTGCAGGTGTTGGTTTTCAGGTATGCAACTTCAGACTGTTTTATATCTCACTTCTTTGAGCTTTTGTAGCATTTGCTTGGATTAAAAAACAGTTGTCCTTTCTGTATTTTCCAAGAATTTTTTATCATCAATGTGTGGGGACTGAGCTAACACGTTTGATTTTTGGGTGAATCAATATAGGCATTTCAACAATTTGCGGGCATAAATACTGTAATGTACTACAGTCCCACTATCGTGCAACTAGCTGGCTTTGCTTCAAATCAGATAGCTTTGTTGCTTTCCTTAATAGTTGCTGCAATGAATGCTATTGGCACAGTTCTTGGAATATTCCTTATAGATCGATGTGGAAGGAGAATGCTTTCCTTAACGAGTTTATTTGGTGTTTTTGTCTCACTTGGTGTTCTCTCTGGAGCATTTTACTTGACTTCTGTAGATGTACCTACTGTTGACGTACATCAGACACTAAAAGCAGGATATGCTTGTCCAGCTGTCCTTGATTTCAGTCAGCCACTTTGGAACTGCAATGGTTGCGTAAATGCTGGATGTGGCTTTTGTACGGCCTCAGGAAACCAGGTAAGAACAGAATATTTTCTATTCCTTACAAATTTATTAGCATATATTGTGAAACAAATTATATTCTCTTACCCCCTAAAAACTTACAAACTGCAGACTTTATATCTTGTACATATTAACAGTTTTTAGATCTATGTGATGTTTCTGATAAAACGTTTTATTCAGGCTTGTCAGAGTGCCAAGTGAAGAGCCTGAACATCAATGGCAATACAACTTTAAAATAGTTACATCCTTATGATTAATTTTTTAGTTTATGATTTACAATATTTATTGATATTCAATGGTCTCTTGCAGATGCTTCCGGGAACCTGTTTCATTTCAAACTCAACATCTGAGCAGTACTGTTCTCTAAATTCCGGTAACTGGTACAGTGAACTTTGTCCAAGTTCCTATGGTTGGCTTGCTGTTCTTGGCTTGGTCCTTTACATAGCTTTCTTCTCTCCTGGTATGGGACCTGTTCCGTGGACGATCAATTCTGAAATTTATCCATCAAAATATAGAAGCATGTGTGGAGGTATTGCTGCAACAGTTTGCTGGGTAAGCAATTTGATTGTTTCAGAGAGTTTCTTATCAATAATTGATGCAGTGGGGACATCCAAGACGTTTTTAATTTTTGCTGCAATTGTCATGGCTGCCTTCATTTTTGTTTATGCTTTTGTTCCCGAGACAAAAGGCCTCAGTTTTGAGGAAGTTGAAAAAATGTGGCAAGTGAAAGCACAGAACGGTAGCACTGGCAATATGAATGGAAGCACTACTGAGTCTCTTCTTGACAAAAATCACAAGCCCGTATCTATTAAATCTGTTGTCTGAGTCTCAGATATTGTGCTTAGTAATTTGAGTGGTCCTAACCTCAGGTGGCTCAGGTGGTACATTGAAAAACCTCTGATTTGATGGTGGGTGGTACAAAATTTTCATGATATTGAAACAGCCTTCTCTGATATAGAGAAGTGGATGGACCTAATTTCAGTTGCATTTTGACGGCCATCTGATATATTAAGGTTGGTCCTAGTTCTAGGTGGCCTTTTTCACATTCATTTGATATGTTGAAATTGCCAGTCTCTATGTGCAGGTCAGTAGCAAAGTTGTGGAACTTGCATTGTTTGGCAGTGACACAGCCCCATTGATATTGTATGTTAGCCAAAGTGTATCGATTATTGTAGTTTGTAGTGGGGAAAGTTCATTGTAGAATTATACCTATTTTGTTATCAGAATTTTATAGTCCCTAGGGTGAACTTAGAAATTATTTCCCACAATCAGGACACCTGAAATGGCGCAACAGTATAAATGCAGTCGTGACCAGTGAATGTGGATTCTGGTCATAATTTTTTAGCTACAATTTTTTTTTGAGCTTTTGCCTAAAATATATTTTGGCAAAGCGGAAAGTGGATTATGACTCTCTTCTCCTTGTGCTAATCAGGTTGATACAGGAAAAACAGTGTTTAGAAGATTAACTTAAATTAATAGCCATGTCCTTTTTTTTGGTAATATGGATTCATTTGTTATTCTTAATTATTATTCGAATCAATTAAAGCATTTAATTACACTTCACATTCTCAAATTGCTATCCAGTATAGAAGTAACAAAGTTCCAACAGATTCATTTGTGATATCCAGTAAAATAAGTAGATATCGTTTCACAAAAAATATTTGTGATCAGTTTTACCACCAATAAGATGGCTCTGATTGTAAATAATGGCCGTTTCTTAATAATTCGTTCTTTGCTTCTAACAAGCAATTTGCTCAATTTATCATTGTGAAGATTTAAAATATTGGTATATCTATTTTTTTTTAAGATAACTACTTTTTTTTATCAAGAATAAGGGCTGGAAATGATTCAGAATTTAAGCTAAGATATTAAAATTTTAAAACAATGCTAAGTATCTAGTTTGTAGATTTGATTAACTAACAAAACAATGAATAGATTTGATAAAGAATATTTTTTAGATTTGGTTAACTAATAAAAGAATGAATAGATCGGATAAAGAATATTGAATTGTTTTTATTGGAGGAAACCCAAGTCTATCAATCAAACACGTTAAAATTTAAAAATAAAGTTGAATATCTAGGTCTAGATTTGATTAACTAATAGAGGAACCAGTAGATATGGTAAAGAATATTGTTTTTGTGTTCACTAAATGAATTGTTACTATTGGAGAAAACCAAGGTCCATTAATCAAATACGTCAGAACATTTAAGGTTTTTAACTGCATGGTTGGAAATCAAATCTGCAAAATTGAAGAGTGTGAATCTATGTAATACAATACCTAATTTTCAAAATTGTCTGCACTGCCTCTGAAGTACTTGGTCCAGGACATTTTCTAGGCAGCTAAATATTCCAAGTGTATCTGGATTACGTGTTTAATATTTTTAATAATAGTAATTAGTATTTGATTTTAAAGTTATTTGTGTTATATTTTTAAATTAAAACAAAGCAAAATACAATGAAATTAGAACAATCGGCAGACGTGCCAATGAAAAAAATAAACTCAGTTATAAGTTCAAGTCTACGCTACGACTGAAATAAGCATATTTTACAAAACCAAAACCAGTAGAAGGCTTATAAGACGTGCATCAGACTTTATTACCTCTGTAATTGGATCTCTCCATTCTTTAGAATTCTGTTTCCAAAACACCAGAAAAAATTGATGTCTGTGGTGAAAGTATGTATAAAAGCGGGCAGCGCGTTAATTCCTTGCAAGATAAGCAAAGAAACACCTCGAAAAGCAGAAGAAAATCGCTTATTTCCCTAGGGTTTCATCGCCCCTGCGCGCTTCCAGAGCTTTCTTTTTTCAAGTTGGTAGTGTTGTTGATCATCAATAATTGGAATGTGAATGAAATGTATTTTTATTTTAAAATAATATTTTTTGTGACGTTACAGATACAGACAAACAAAACAGTAATAACAGTAATATGTTGTAAAAATGTAGCTGTATTTTGAGCTTGCTACTATAGTTCTAAGATCTAGTATGAGAATGTTCAATTACTAGATCTCCTTTCTATAAAAAATAAAGCTGGTTCTTTTATTTCGTGGATTCTAAATAATAAAAATAATTATTAATTTTCAAATCATTTAATAGAAGAAAAAGAGATAATTTATGATTGTAAAGATTATCTTACAATAAAAAGATGGATAAGATGGATATATTTGAGAATAATGAAACAAATTGTTAGAGCGAAATCAATTATTAAGTTATTTGCAAGCTATTTTAGCATTTTAATTTATCCAAATGAAATCAAAAAAATTATTTTAAATCAAACATTTATACAATTAATAAAAATATTTGCACAAGAAATAATATTGATATTTAAGTGAGATTTTGTTTCACATGTTTACTAATATGATATCCCACTTGGAATATAAGTATTTACAGAAAAAGCAAATAGTATTGAGATTACATACAAAATTGATGTTTTCTCTAACAAAAGGAAATATTTTGGGAAAAAGTTACTTTGAAGGGTAAGCATTTGTGAAAAAAGTGACATATTACAAATATTTGAGATTTGATTTCAACAAAAAAATTAGTTGGGAAGGTTGCAAAAAGAAGCAAACTTTGGCAGGTTTGCAAAATAGATGCAAAAACACCTCATTACAAATAAGTTCAAAATTAGAAGTTTAGTTCTTTATGAGATCATGATGAGTGAAGTGAGGGTTGCTTCTGTTGAAGCAATCATTATGGTGCAACTCATAAGACATTTAAAAAGAATTGAGCAAATGGAAGAAAACAAATGACTTAAGGTTGTTTTCAATGACATTATGTAAAAGAAGGAAGACATGGAAGCACCAAAATAGAAAATTGTTTAGTAAATTGGATATTTACTTGAACACGTGCTTGAATAGTAAAGAGATGAGCATTTGTTAAGGATAAGTTCTACAAGAGTACTTGAGAGAATTGCTAAGGATAAAATAAAGCATTATATTGAAGAGTTTAATCTCATTTTTAATCATAATAAAAAACACATACATAATGACCAATATCTTTTGGAGAGTCAAAATTCTTATTGCTCGATTAAGAACCACCTGTCATCAACTTTGTTGTGAAATTTGAAATATCTTACTAGCTAACTCTTGAGACATTTTATTTAGTGTGAGGAGTATTGAGGAGTAGGGGGCTCTTATCACCACATTGCATAAGAAAAGGGTTGAAATGAAGAAATTAGTTTGTGAGGTGTTATATCCCATAGGTCATGTTTAGCCTCATGGATATTAACATAATTCTCTTCTTCTTCTTCTTCTTCTATACAACTATTGTGGTATTAAACTGGGTAGCTAATATAGAATGTACAAGTCATAGTGTTTATGACCAAATTTAAAGAATGGTCCTAAGAACATGATACTCAATAAACATTTGAGTGATTATGAGATCTTGAAAGAGGGGTCCTAAGAATGTGGTATACTCTCCTTTAGTTAATTGAATGCATAAAGCTCAACTAGTGCTTATTTGTATTACTCTTCATAACCTCAGTTCTTCCTCACTAGGAATTCCTTTATTGTACACGAGTACCATTGACATTAATTTTGTGCTGATATCATATTGATAACATGAATATGGAATCCTAATAAATGTGCACTTTGAGTCCCGTTGATATTAATAAGCAACTTTTCTTTTTGCAAATTGAGTCATCTATTTGGACCAGCATTTAATATATTAAAGATGGGTTTGTCTTCACACCTAGAAGTGGCTTTTGCTATGATTCTATTGGTGGCCTAAGAACATAAATTTATTGTCTATTGCAATGAGAAGTTTCATTATCCATCATATTTTTGTTTCCAGAAATTAATATTAAATTAAAAAAATTGCTAGAACTTTGAAATTTTAGTTTGGTTCATTTCAATGGCATCACAACTCAAAGAATATAATAAAATAGAAGATTTTTAGCATCCCCGAGGCCAAATATAACAGAGAGGACAACAAACCCTACCATTTTTTCTTTTTGATGTGTTGATCTATTTTTTTATTTCATAATGAACTTTGTCATTCACTCAAGAATCTCCTTGCTGAATAGATCTTGAAATAAAGTTGTTGCTAAATCAATTGTCCACTTGATCCTGATGTCATTGTGGGCTTCACATTCCAAAACAAAATGTTTTTTTGTTGCCATTGTCCCAGCTATACAAAAGACACAAATTCTCTCTTCCCATACTCCTTTTGACCTTTTCCATCTACCTATTTTGTAATGAAGATGAAGTGAGTTAGTCCTCGACCAGACAATGAAAATCTTTGCTCTCCAAGGGATATTGGTCTCTAAATAGGCATTTTGTTGATTGTCAGGAGTTGTGTTAAATTCTGCAAGGTAATATTTCTTCTCCCTAATGGCTTTTCCAACATAGAGTCAATAACAAATTTATTTATTTCTTTTCCATTATTAGGGTGTAATGTCCCCATTTTAATGAGCATCAGAGTTTGAGGGATTAGCCTATTATTGTGACACTCGTAGGCTAATTATTGTGGATAGAGGATCTTCTAAGGTAGAGATTTGGTTAATGGAGGTTCTTGTCTTCTCCAAAATTCAATATGTTCCAGTTTGGTCTTCATTTGGCTCGGATTGAACTTTGTTTGGGCTCAGTTTCACATACTTACTATTTAGAGAGGGACCCTTACTATTTTTAGTAAGGCAGATGGATGCATAGGGGATGTAGTGGTTGACTCCTTGGTTCAAACGACTTGTCAAAATAATGTGTATTTTTGGAGTTATGACAATTTAATTATTAATAAAGTAATACTTTATTAATAATTAATTAAAAATTGCAAATCATTAAATGTTAGTTGACTTTATTATTAAAAGGAATTATTTAATGATTATAAGGTCAAATTATAAAGTGCATGTGAGGAATAATATAAAGTGCCAATTTAAAGGGAGATATAAGTGATTATTAAGATATACTCTATATTATTTTGTTGTGCACCAAATGGAGGGAAATATAACAAATTATTATATTACAAACTTTGCAATAAAAACACATATCTTCTTTAAGTTATGCAAGGTGTAAGCTTGAAGCTTGAATCTTGAATCTTGAAGCTCAATTTGTATTTGGTGAGTTATAAAAAGCCTTCTCATGAAGAAATTGATTCATTCATGACTTGTGCTTTTTGCTTTTGTTTGGAGAAGAAGTTGAAACAAGGGTTTTAGATTTTAAGCTTGAAGAATTGTGAATTCTTCTAAGCGTTTTTGCACTTTGAACTGGTGAAACTATCCAACGAATTGTGCTTGTGATGGTCTTATTCAAAAACCATAATTGTGCCACAAATTGGGATAGATTTGAGAGAGGTGTTTCAAGATTTTAATTGAAGGAAATAATTATAAGTCAGCGGCTGGTGGTTAATTGCAGATCACAGTCTTAGCCTGAAGTTGTGTTTGATTTATTTGGCTCTCGTAGTTCTTGTGGGATAGTGTTACCTTTCTAGAGAGCTACAATATTATTTACAAAGTTTGTGAATGTTTTTTGAGGGCTCATATTTGCGTTTGAAGGTACCAATGTTATAATATCAACATCAACGTCAAGGATTAATCATTTTCCAACAAACTGCCATTACTTTCCAAGTTTCTCATTGTATCTTAACATCATTTAGTTTGGCACATTGTACTTGGCTTGGCATTCAAAAATAGGGAGTTACAAGGTTGCACACTAACTGTTTGATGAAATGCCTTTTTTGTAGTTATTCAACTCAATTTATGATAAATTAATAATATGCATGCCAACTATTTGCTTAAATGCCTAGTGGTTGTAGGTGTACATTGGGATACATGGCAAGTGTTTGTCTTTATGTCAATGAGTTGTACTAGTTAATTTCAATCATTTACATGTTTGTCAAAGGTCTGAAATAACTAACATATCATTCCTATAACATCCTTCCATTGTTAGAAGCATTCAATAACTACATTTGTATCCTATGAACTCAAAGAAGACAATCAAAAAATTCATAACAATGGTTTTAGACATTGCATGCTAAATGTTTGATAATAATCCTTCATAACAACAATTTGTGATTAGACTTACAAGGGATATTACAGTGGTGAAGTTAGAACTTGTTGGGGTTCTTACAATGGTATCAAAGCAATTTTCTGCCATCTTATTTGGGGTGGAAATCATTGAGCTCACACGTTTGATTCTGAGTGACCAACACTGTTCTAATTGTTTCAGTTATGAAAAAATCCAAGAAATCAATTAAACAAGGAAACCAATTGAATAACGTGATTATTTCTAGGAAACAATCAAATGCCATAATGAAAAACTTGGAGAAGATTAAGAAAAATAAAAAAGAGATAGATGGATTGCTTTCAAACCTAGCAAACATAGATAGATTAGCATAGTATATGGCTTCCATGTTTAAGGGGTCTACATCATAGAATGAAAAGAAAATGGAACAAGATGTCTCTACAAGTGAAGTATCTAGAAATCTTTATGATGAATCTTCAACAACTAGTGACCATCATGCAGCTGATCCCATGGAGATTAAAAATCAGATTTACATTAAGGAAAATGTTGGGCACAAGACACTTCATGATAACTTCCAGATAGAGGAAGATGTTGGTACTTTCATCGCCTAAGAAGTTGTTATCAATCATGATAACAATTCTAATTTCTATGACAACGATGAGTTGTGTTTGCATAAGCATGAGATGACACAAATTTCACACGGGGATAATGTTAGTACTCAAGATTTGGGTACTAGTGATGCAGTTTATGATGAAAATTCATGCTGCAGTGAGTTTGAGTTTTGATATCAAACCTTAGAGAATGAATCAGAAAATTTATTTGTTGGTAATAGGTCCTAGAATTGTTCTTCAGATGGTCTTGCAGTTACATTGGAAGTGGGAGTGTGCAAGGAGACTATTGTAACAACAACATCCACTTTACCAAATGAGTCATTCGTTGAGGTGCTTAGCAGCAATACCTTGGTTGTTGATGTGTGCGGTGATGATAGCACACATGATGATACTTTTCATGAAGTGAGCGATGCAGATATAACCTCATATCATAGTGTTGATTGTGGGTCAAAGAGTTTGCATGGGAGTCATGGATTTCAGAGACATCATTTGGTTGGGCAATTAAAGGTGAATGACAATTAGGTTGCCACAACCATTGAGTATTTTTTTTGTTGCTTGTCAGATGTTGGCTACCTATGGTTGGAGCATTCCTCTGGCAGATGAGCACTATGATGGTAGTATTTCCCTTACAAAGTTTCAAACACTTCAAGAAGCCATCATAATAATGAAACAAAATTATTTACAATTATTGGCTAACATAGACTATATTCTTGAGTAGGGTTGCACTTGCTATGATGCGCTAAGGAGAAAGGAAGAGGAGGTAGATGAGCTCATGCATGATTTGGGGTGACTTTGGATTCATTGGAGAGCACCTAGTTGGCCCTTTAGGAGTCACAGTCATAGTTAGAGGAGTTTACCATGGAGTTGAGCCGAGCACAGTCTTCACCATCTGTAGTTACAATGCGGTTTCCTACAATGGCAGTTAGTGATGACCTTATATCCATGGGTTGTGGCAATGGAGGTTTTAAGGATGTGGCTACATCCATCACAGATTCAGGTGCAGTAGTCACAATTGGGATGAGTGCATTGGGTGAGCAATAGAGAGCCACTGGTTGCGTTAGGTGCTCTTGAGGCCAACACAATGACTGATAATGAAGGTCAAATTCTTGATAGTTCTTGTGTGGCAATGGTGGATCCTCCAAAGAGTTGTGTGTTAGTACATGATGCTACTCCATCATCTTCATAGGATATTCATAGAGTGTCATCTAGTTGGGAGTATGACTCTCATGTTGATTTGTTTCCCTCTCCTGGAAGAAAATCAACCACTTCATCTCATGCAGTTGATGGTGGTTGATGGTGGTAGACAACTTATTGTGCCAAAGAGTCAGAGCGATCAACTGAGGGTTGTTAGAGAGTAGGTAGATTCTCCCTCATATTGTTTTTACTACATGGATTCATTTATTGAGTACCTACTTGAGAGTCTAGAGTGTCAAGAGGGACCATTTGGGGTCACTAAGGCTACTCTCATCTAAGGATCCTGCGACATTCAACATTTGGTGGGAGCAATTATAAATAATCTATTTGTTATGCTTCCTCACAAATATTTCATGGTTGGGTTTGCAGAGAGGGTTACTAGAGACCCTTCCCAATCAGTTGTTTGGGGTCAAAGATTGGAGCCATCTTTTGGTTCTTGAGTTGTTAGTGATGAGCCATTGATAGAGATTGAATCTTTTACCGTAACTACACAGTGAAGAGTGCTTATCATTTTTCTTTTGATCCACTTTTGGAGGACTTGATGATGTGTCGATATGGATTGGCTCCAAGATTATACCATTCTTTATGGGATGGTATACACCATCTTCAGTAGATGGATTCAATAGTTGCAAGTTGGTGGAGGAAAACTTGTAGAATCATCACATCAATGGAATCTTAGTAGAGGATAGAGATAGTGATTATGATACAAACACCTTCAAGAGTTCTTATCTCCATAGTATGGTTGGATTTCATGCCCATTAGGGATTGATAGATTGTAGAGAGAGGTTTGGTATAGTAGATGTTTCCAGATATTCTCACCTCCTTATGATGGATGGATGTGAGTTTTGTTTATACTAGGATCTAGGTGGTGGCAAGGTTAGCATTGTAGGTTGGATGGGTCCCATTGGGTTGCTTCACCATCTACAACATGGTGATGTTGTGATCAGATTAGAGCAACAAAATTATGAGGTTGTTCTTCTTAGCAGACTTCTGTTCTAGTTATGGAATCCAGGTATATTTGGTTGGTCACTCTTCAATGTGCAGTGGGATCCTTTGGTGTATCAAGGTTCCAGTCTGGGTTCACTGAGAGAGAGAGAGAGAGAGAAAAATAAGGCACCATCTCGCGTACAAGGATCAACACTTTGGAGGACAAAAATCAGAGGAGTTATTGACACATATTTGGGTAAGGTATTCAGAATTGCTAAAAAAATTAATTGTTGTGATATTAATCTTAGTTCACTCAAGGAATTCCAAAACTAATTGCTAGATTTCTGGTGCTAACTTTTTCTTTGCAGTTTGTGGCTTGGAAGTAGGGTTAATCTTTTTAAATCTAAGATCAATTCATCATTCATTTGGTGCTTTAAAATGAACAATGCATGCTCAAACATCATAATTCATACTGTGTTTTGGTGCTTAAAATTGATGTGTGGTTAACAATTGAACAAGACAAAATATATTTGAGATTAGTGCATCTAAAATTAAACAAGTCAAATCTCATCTTGTTTGGTGCTTAAAAATGAACCCACGTGCTTGTATGGATGATTTAGATTAGCTAACATTTGTCCTTTTGGTGCTTAATTCGATTAACATGGTGTCTTGATTTCTTGGTGCGCTTGTACATTCTGTTAGATTAAAAACTATTTTCCTTTTTTAGAGAGGCTTGTCTAGAGGGTGTGCTTAACCCTAAAGAAGATGACCTCAAATTCACAAATCCCTATGGTCAGCATAGAAACAAGACTTTGAGAAAACCTTGGCCTTATCTTAGAAAGATCAAGAGAGGTGTGTTGATCATAGTATAGATTGGGTGAATATCCCTAAGAATCCAACATGGTCAACTACACACTTAAGTGTCTCGCACATGTACAAACTGATTCGAGAGACTCTACAAATTTGACTAAAATCCTATTAATTAGAGGCTTCCTAATTCACCTTTGAATCATTGTCTTATTATAGTGTGAGGGAAGGGAAGAATGCCCCCCTAAGATCCCCATAATAGGTGTCCCAGGGATATTGTGTTATGAAAGAGATCTTCATTAACTCGACAATAATACCTAGAAAAGGTAAAACATGGGAACCTTCAAGAGGACTTTTATGTTCTAGTTGTGTGATAATATACCTATGTGAGTTGACAGACATCCAAGCAATGGACCTGTAACATTACAATTGAACCAATTTGACCTTAGATTAGACTACTTGTATATTGCTTTCATTGTGACAAACCTTGTGAAAACTTGCAACTTGAAAAAGTTGTTGAACATACACTAATTGTTTCTTTTTGAGTTAGCCCTGAAACCATGTATTGATTGTGAGTTTTAACACATATCCAAAATCAGTCCTACATCATTTGTCCTACTAAGAGAAAACTAAATGAACATTGGTCCTACAACACTATCCTACAAAGAGAAAATTGAATCAACACTTGTCCTACACACATTTTCATACTCAGAGAAAAGAGAAGTTAAAATGGGTCCTACAACATACTACTGGTCCTTTATCTTGAGATATGACAAATGACATACCCTTTCATATTAGTCCATATCTTTAATTTTAGTATCATCCTTAGAATCTTGCTTTCTTGCATAGTTGTCATATTAGTCCAAAAATCAAAAAATCCCCAAAACATAACTTGCATATCTTAGGTTCAAGTATTGCACTTCCTAAAGCCATTTGCCAATTTAGAGGGTGCATTTTCTTAAGACATTCCTATAGTGGTCTTGTGTATTATCTTGACTTTGTTGAAATTTTGACCCATGACTTTATCTACTTGGCTTGTCTTGGGCACTTATTATTTTGGTTAACGTTTTTCTTAACAAACATTATTGCCAAAATTTATCACCTTTGTCCTACCTTTTTGAATTCAAGATAGTCTTTAATATCATTTGGGTGTTTCCTTAGAGTTTTTACCTTTAAAGTTTCTAAAATATCTCTTAGGGAAGAGTACTTGCACTTTAGACATCATTTTTCATTCCTAGTTTGAATTAGCACCCCAAAATCCAAAAATCCAAAAAAATTAGTTTCCTTTATTGCCATTTCTTTTATCATCTTTTCATTTCCAAAATAAAAAAATCCAAAAAAATTAGAATCCCAATTTGATTTCCCTAGTTGTCTTGCATTTTTCCTATGTCATAAATTTTCATTCTTGCATATGTCGAACACACGATACAAGAAGAGTAAAGACACGATGGAATACAACCAGGACCCCAACTAGGATCCCACTCAGGATGTTGACTTTGCCCCGAGAACTTTGACACTAGATTTCAAGAATCCTAAGACACCGTTGCATCATAGGAAAACACAAGATGGTATTTTGAATGAGATCTCACCTGAGGAAATTAAGGCTATATGTACAAGAGAAGAGGTTGACGAGGGTTTACGTGATAAGAAGTTAATGGAAGTCTTAGAGTCCATGATGGAATTTGATCCAAATAAATACTTTCATATGCTTGCACAAAAAGGTGCTAAATTTCCCACTAGATTTAACATATCCACCATAGTAGAGGATACTTTCATGCCATCATCTTGGGTTACCTCAACAACATCCCTTTCACTCACTTCAATCCTCCCATCTACCAACTCCACACAAAATACTTCCCAAGTCACCACATCTTCTGCCACCCTAGGGGTATAGTACAACAATCCCCTATTTGCCAACTTTCGACCCACATCTAGTGTACTCACTACCACAACAACACCTTTCATATTTTCCTTGACTCATCCAACAAGTTCCTCACAAACAATGGCACCAAGTTCCTTTAGTATGAATCCCAACCTAAGTAAGGACTGCTCCTACTAGGGGCACCTCAACAAAAACCTCCTATTATTCCTCAGCTTGGTGTCCCTTCCAATTTAGGACAACCCCGAATTAGTCAAGGGACACCTTTATACAAGTCTGACTATTCAATATTTATAAACCTCCTATAAAAAATGATGGCAAATGGATCAAGCATGACAACACCTCAGCAAGTCCTAGCACCTTAGCATATCCAAGCACCTCAACAAGTCATAGCACCTCAATGTGTCCAAGCACCTTAGCAATTCCTAGAGCCTCAACATGTCCAAGCACCCCATCAAGTCCTAAAACCTTAGCATGTACAAGCACCCCAAAAAATCCCAACACCTTAGCAAATCCTAACACCTCTGCAAATCCCAGTACCTCAACAAGTCTTAGCACCATAATATATACCAACAACCGAACACATTCCAACACTTTAGTATGTCCCATCATCTCATGTGCCTACAATACCTACAAACATGGGATATATACCTCCCTACAATCGGGATCCACAACAAAATAGTGGAATCTCATTTGCTGATCCTAGCTCAGTGTCTCTACACTGACGCCCACTGATATACTTGCTCAAAAGTTACAAACCCTCCAACAATAATTCATAAAACTGCAAACAAACACTCCTAGAAGGTCTTACACCACAACAGACCTTAGTCCTTATGCTTTTGATAGGATGGTACTTATGCCACCTTTTCCACACAACTTTTTCATGTCTAAATTTGAGAGGTATAAGAAAAACGGTGATCCCCATGATCACATACAAGGGTTTTTAATGACTTGCATGGAAGTTTCTTACGGTGACACATATCTTATGAGACTCTTTAAATGTAGTCCTAGTGGGACAACCATGGATTGGTTCTATAGACTCCCTCCTTGGATAAAGTCATGGAACGAACTAGCAGAAAAATTCATATCCCACTATTCACACAACATTGTCATTGAAGTAACATTGATGGATCTCTGCACCACTAATAAGAAGAATGGGGAAAGATTTGCTTCATTCCTACAATGGTGGAGAAATGTGTCCTCTAAGGCATCTTTCCATCTACCAACAAAGGAAAACATCCACATGTTCATAGAAAACTATGAATTAAACCTATTGTGTGAACTACACTCCCACTATATTTAGTCCTTAGAAGAACTAGTAGAGCGAGGTCTAAAAGCTGAAATATCCCTCACCTTGAAGGGAATCAAGAAAGAGACCAGTAACCCAACACCTTATGACAAATCCAAATACTAGTCCAAAAATAAGAATGTAACAAACAATGGGGTTGTGGATGCAAAGATGGCACAACTAGTCCTACATGTGCAAGCACCAGCACCAATCCAACATACCCAACTGACACAAACTACTCACAATGTTAACAACACTAATCCTAAACAAAGTCCTTAACAAACCAATACACTTAACCAAAAAATTTATGCAAGAAGGAACCCCCTCCATGATGAGAATTTACGCCTCTTGCAGAACTTCTTGAGATGATCCTCAAGAAATTGATATAGTCCCATTTAGTCACTTTACCCAAGTTAAGAAATTATGAAGGTACTAGTAAACCAACATGGTGGGATGACAATGGTTATTGTAACTATCATAGAACTAAAGGAAAAAAACAACTAGCTATATGCAATTGAAACACATTGTCCAAGATTTCATTGACCATGGTGAGATCAAAGTTTTCACCAATTTGGACACCACCAACCAAGACCACAAGGTATTCCAAAACCTATTGACAAATCACGATAAAGGTAAGGCCTCTACCTCAGGAATAAATATTCAGAAAAACCTCATTTATACCAAAGAAGACCCAAATTTGACCATAAACACCATCATCGTCAGAGGTCCAGATACCCATTGTGTTGTTTCCACCCACCATTCCAAAATAACAGTACAAGGAGTCACACCAAAAATTTCTAGACCAAGTAAGTCATCCAATCCACTACCATGATAGTACAATTTTCTAGACCATCTAAAGAAGACCACAACACAAATACCCATCTATGAACTAATCCACATTTCTCCTGACCAATAAGAGGTCTTAGATACAACCATATAGTATTTGTCCATCCCAAAAGACCTAGAAGTTGACGAGTTTCAATCCATGGTAGGGTATTTTTCCACAACACATCATGTTGCCTTCATTGAAAAAGATCTTCTAGCACATAAACCATCCCACAATGATCCTTTTCATCTAGAAGTATTTTTCCATCTCCACAGAATTAGGCGAGTCTTGAAAGATGGAGAATTAGGTCTAAATATCTATACACTAAAATTGGTACAAGCACTAGGCTACTTTGAGAACTGTGTAGATGTCACCAAAATGATCATAATAAGAGCTTATGATGATGAAGAATGTCCTTCCAAGGGCATCATAAGCCTTCCATTAATATTGGGTCCAACAACACAGATAATGCATTCCAAGTACTAGATCTAGAGCTAGGTTACAACATGCTTTTGGAGAGAGCATGGATTCACTCCATGCAGGTTGTACCATCTACTTATTATTAGTCCCAATTTCCTTGTGATGGATTTGAAATCATAATATAGAGGCTCCTGATAGGCCCACCAAAAATCCATAAGTTTACCTTACTCCTTGATTCAATGACTCAAAACAATGAGGAACATTCACCCTTAAAAGACCTAACCAAACATCTAGAACCCCTCTAGACTTATTGTACAATGGAGATAGCAACCTTCTCACAAGGTTCCAAACATGAAGACTTGACTTCCTTGCATCCTTATAGGACTCATGGGCATCTTACAAAACTCTCCCCAAATCCTTCAAATAACAATGGCTAACTTTTTCACAAAACTCCTTTGTGTACCCCAACCCTCAACATAGGGCTTACACCCAAACTATGGATCATTGGTTATGGAGACCATAAAAATAATGTGGAACACTTGAAATTACTATTATACAATAAAATTCACCCATTTACTCAACCCCAAAAGACCATTTTGGTCAAATCCTTCAACCAGTCCTAATTAGGCCTAGTAGCCCCAATTAGCCCTACCTAATGAGTTTTTGAGCGATAAATTTTCACTCCATAATTATATGGACAAAATAATGGTCATTCCAGATACCCATTTGGAAGTTTCAAAATATACTTTAGAAGCAGGGTTAAGTCCCACCAACTGATCAGTAAACTAATTTTGATTGGTAAGGCCTAATTGCGTTATTAGGTCTAGGTTATGAAGCAACCACCCTTCAAAGACTTAAAAAAAATTTAAATCCACTTAAAATTTTTTTGTCTAATCTCCAAACCACCAAGTTAAAAAATTCTCAGTACCTAAACCTCTTAAATTTGGGTTTATGGTCCAATCTCCTCTCAAACCCTCACTATTGGCTTGCCACATAGGGATGCTAGGCCCTAATTTGCATGTTTGGTCAAATAATCCTTTAGAGTTATCTCTGAAATTTTTGAAATATTATTCATGACCCCAAACTCTAACATTTCACTAAAAATTGGATTTTCCCAACGATACATGGCATGAAGAGTTAGGGGCATTTTAGTGTCCAAACCCTAGATAGTTAGGGTCTCAGACCTACAGTCAGCATTTTCCTTATTAATCCTTCAAATATGAATGGATTTTGCTCAAACCAAGTCTATATTAAAGGAAAAACAATTATCTACACATCCATGTGGGTCTAGATCTTCTACCAATGTCTATAGGTTGTACAAAAGGATTTGAATGTGAGAAAGTTGTTACAAATCAATTGAAAACAAAGCAAAAATTCTTCATTGATGTGCCAAAACTTCAAAAAATTGTGTGCTTAGACCAAAGGAGGATTATACCATCCAATTAAAATTTTTCCAACCCGATCTAACCACTTTTTGAATGCAGTAACTATTGGATACCTAATTTGCAACTTGTGACAACAAAAGTTGACAATTTTTGACAATTTGGTCATTTCTTGTCAAGATGACTTCCTAGAGTCCTAAAATATTGCCAATATGATAAATTAGGCTTACACATGTGAAAAACATCCAAGGAACTACATTTCCATCATTTTGACCCCTTTGACTATGGTTTGACCAACCATGTCCTGAATAGATACAATGACTAGTTTGGCTAGGAAGCCTTACAAATGGATTGAGCAACATTTGGAATTGGTCCAAGGGACCTTATTACATCAAATGACAACTCCTACACATGCCTAAGTCAAATTATTGAATAAATTGTGGGTTCTCATGCACCAAGTCACCATGCCTTGTGATAGGGATCCCTTTCTATACTGCACCAATCTTAGAGGAGCTATTTCTAATCAAGTACCCAACAATCAAGAAGAATCAACTATTTATCTTCTCAAAACATAGATCCTACAAGTCTTGAAAAATCAATAGTGGAACCCACATTAGAACTAAAAATCCATGTAAAATATACCTATATAGACTTATTCTATGTAGGTAAGTTACCTATCTCACCCAAGTCATATGGAAAAATGAGACAACCTCTGGAGAGGAAGCAACAACTAACAATTGTCTATCCACCAACGATTCTCGTAAGATGGGGTGACATACATGAAGAAACCATTGAGGAGAACTTATCTTCTAGGTTGTATATAGATAAAGAACTGTCTGGGATCAAAATTCCAGTGAATGAATATGGACAGGGGTACACCATTGTTCAAAAGAAAGGGTATAATGGGCGCTCTATCCTAGGAAAGAAAGAATAAGGAATCATGGAGCCAATTTCTCATACCCAAAATCCAAAGCATCACATTTTAGGTTATAGACCACCTACAAATGGCATTTCAAATATCTTGTTGCCTACTAATATTAATGCTTGTGTTTACAATGAAGTTGAGACATTTGAACAGTTCCTTTAAAAAATAAACTCGAACCATTATGAGCACGGGATAACCCATGAACTACAAATTGTTGGAACTATGGAAAGGTGTATACTAAGAGGGGAGGGGAGAATAAGTATCCTTAAAATTTTTCAAAGTAATCCTTGTAAATATCAACTTCAATAACCAACTATGTAAATTCCATTCAACATACATTCAATAGTATAACTGAAATGTAAATGAATAAAACATTCATGAAACTTCAATACACATTGACACATGTATTTGGTATTGCAGAAACCCTTGTTAGATGGTAAAAACTGCAGTGGGGATGGAACCCACAAAGCTTCACTTCGACATAAATAAAGGTGTCGGTTAAGGCTTACACGAATGATCACTTATGGTGATCTTACCCTGTTAGGAGTAACAAAAAGATCAGCTAGATCTACCTTGTTAAAGGATTTTAGCAACCCAATATATGTGTGTACTCGGTTAAGAGATTTAACTAAGAACGGTTAAGTCCACTCTATTAGGAGATTTTGAATCTCCTACAATTGTTAGAGAGTAACAGTGATATATGACTAGTATGTAATACAACTCAAATTGATGATTTCAAATCCATTAAATACAATAAAGATATCACCTTATTGTGATGAGTATATCCTTCTGAACTGCTTGGTAGCCTTATAACTATTTTGTTAAGCTGAATACTTCCTTTGAAATCCTTCTATCAAAACCCTTTCTAAACTTTAGATGTCCTTGAGTGTGGCTACTTCATGAAGATACTTGTCGAAATGACATCCTTACAATTTTATATCAAATTGACCTTGACCTAATTAGGGTTTTACAATATCTTAGAAAAACTAAGATCAACGATTCACAAAAATAACCTGGATCATCATTCATTAAATGATTACATCTGTAATAAATATTCACCTTGATCTTAGTAAACCATTTTCTTACTCGGAAAAAAGTTATTCACCTTGAAGAATGTGCCGTTCCAAAATTTTATGTGAACTCTGGATTACTTGATAAATATTGTCTCTCGGTCGCATTTATTACTGGTGCTCGGTAATCCTATGTACTCGGTAACTACTACATTCGATGATCTTTCTGCTCGGTGACTACTGTGTATTGATAATTGACTGAATTGGTCTTTCAGTGTTTACCGACTGTACAACTGAATAGTAATGACAACATCTAATCCATTTACGAGTAACATTCTCCTCCTTTGGCATTGTTACCCAAAAATTAATCATACAACACAATAGGCACTACAAGAGAAATTTGCACATTCCAGTTATCTATCTAACACTATCTTGTAGGTTTTGATGATTTGCATTTACTTACTACATTTATTATCAGATATTCATTTATGTACTCTAAGTATTGATCAAATTGTTACAAATTCAGAAATTCATCATTGATCATTACATTGTGCATTCATAAGAATGTAGTACAAATGTCATTTGATTCATATTACATGTTTCAATAAATAGAGTACATTTGCAAATAAGAATAGATAACAGAAATAGGTAATAGGTTCCCATGCATTGCCTCGTGTTTGTGTTGGTTATGCTAGTTTCTGTCAGGTCCCTGCATCTAAGTCATTCCCGTGTCACCATCAGCATTCAGGTCCCTAGGGCAATCTTCATCTGAAAAAAAGAAAAGGAACAATGGTTAGATCCTGATGGAAGCAATACAAGGAAAACAATTACATACATCAGCTATCTATTACTATCTGCATATCAATCTGAATCAACAAATGCAGTAAGAAAATGAAAACTAGCACTCACTACCAAAAAGTGTTAAAGGGATGTGTTTTGGAGCATGAAACCTTTCACTTTTAGTACCTATTGTGGTGTGAGATTTCATTTTGAACAAATCAAGAATCTGAATGAAAGGGACTTAGTGTGTTTCCGAACTGAGAAACCTTTTTCAGAATATGTTTCATATTGATATTGCATGTAATTAACAAGTTGTTTTATAGATAACAGCTGACTGATTCATATTTTCAATCATTTTTGAAGATACAGAACAAGCTGGTTTCCTGTGTCAAGATGCTACAGGAAGTTCCAGGTTACTGATCTTCAGAGGAATCAAATTGTTTCACTGAAAGATGCTGATTTCATAAAAAATAGAGTACATTTTCGGAACTTTCAATAATTTTAATGTTGAATATTTTTAAGTGCTTCAAGGTTGAATCATAATATGAATGTTTACAAAATGTTATGACTGGGTGTCACAAACCCGTGTTCGAACCTCAGTCATAAACATTTTGTCCTTATTGAGTGTCACGAGCCCGTGCTCGAACTTCATTAACAGAATAAAAACATTTTCATCTTGTTGTATTTCATCTCATAAATTGACTAATTCAGTATCAGAAACAAAGTGTACAATAATCTGCTACAGGAGCTTCAATGATGCTGGTGTTATTAATTTCAGAATGCCAATAGGTCACATTCTTTAGTTCTTGTCAGAAATTAGAAAACTACTTCATATGTACAATTTCTGACAAGTGACATATCAAATTTCAAATGCTGGAATGTAGATTATATTCTGAAAATTTGAACTTAAAGTTCAAAAGATGGTGTTCTCTTGTTGAAAGAAGCATATTGTGTTCATATTTATAAATCAAGACTGGTGAAAAAGAATAGAGAGTGCAAAACTGGAAATGATAGTCTCTGTCATAATCATGGTTATATGTCTGAAATCGACAAGTGCTGGTATACATATAGTTTTTGAAATAGTAACAACAAGCTTACACCGTGTGTGATCTACAAATTATGGCTTCAAAGTTTCATGTTCAAATGATAATAAACGGTGAGCCTTTAAAGTGCAATGAAAGGTATATATTTCAGCAATGAACTGGTTTCAAAGACAACATTCAGTTTGCAGAGAAGAGATGAACAGAGAGATGGAGTTTTCAAAACCTTTTCAAAAACAACTAGTTTCTAAAAGTCATCGACAGAGGTTTGAAATCATATATTATATGCAATAGAATGAAAGATTTTGAATAGTAGGTTAAGTGTCATAATAGATAACCATAGGTTTCAACTCAAAATGTGCCATGAGTTTTTTTTTCTTTTTAAAGAAAACAGTCGGCATTTTAACAAGAAATCAAAGCCACGTTTAAGCAAAAGAAGGCATGCATTATGGAGGGGAAGGAGAGCACATCTTGTGCTAAATCTTTCAACGAGTTCACTTCAAATGTATGTTGGATCTATTTATGCAAAAGGAACAGTAAACTTCAATACATTATGCAGAAAGAGGGGGCACGTTTTGAGCCATTTCAACAAAATAGAACAGCTATTGCGTGTGTAAGTTCAAATAGAGAAAAACAAGTTTCCAGCTACAAAAATTATGCCACGTTTTTAGTAGAGAATCCCCATGTTTTCAGCATCGAATGGAGAGTTTGAACAGAGTTGATAATATCATATATCATGCAAAGAAAAGGAAGCCACGTTTTTACAAAAAGGGCATGTTTTTGCAGCAAGAAAAATAGAGAGTTTCAAGAGAAACTCACGTTTTGAAAAAACTATCATATAACCAGCAGAGAAAGCCAAATTTCTGGTGAATGAAGCACATTTTTCCAGCAATGAATAGCCACGTTTTTGCAGGAAAATAGCCACATTTTAAACTGTAAACTGGGCACGTTTTTTGCTTAAATCATGCAATAAATATAAAACAAGCATTACATATCATTTTTCAGCAAATGATCTCAGAGGTAGAGCCTCATATTATGCAGGAAAGAAAGTGCGTTTTAAAAAAAAAAATGTTAACAAGTTCAAATATGATGAACTCATACTTTCAGCAAAAGATTAACCCTTATTTCATGCAAAGATGCACGCCGTTGAAGAAACAAGAGGTTGACCGAGGAATAAAGGATAAGAACTTACAGATTCATCAAAGGCCAAGTTCTTCATTGATTGAAAGTGCAGATTTCCTGAGATTTTGCAAAATATTCCACAGAGAGATGCATTTCTAGCACATACGAGCAGTGAACTAGGGTTTCAAACCCTCTTTCTTTGCAAAATGCTAATCAAAATGCCCTATTCGTATGTGAAAGACAAAATCCCCAAAGCAAAATAAAATAAAATTTGGCGTCCACAATGTTAAGACTGACAGAATGTCAGTGCTTCTGCAAAGCCTTTGCCATCTGTCCCTAATTTCTAGCATATTCAAAAATGTAAAGGCAAGTGGGTCAAGTTTTACTCCTCACTTTTGCCTATGTCAAAATTTGTTAAGTTCAGATGTTAGTAAATTAGGATAGATATAAATAGATATTTATTTAGTTTTGATAGTTCTATTGAAACTTTTAGATAATTATTATTTGGCATTAACAAATATTACAACTTTTTAATATTTGTTTTTCTTTTAATTAATTTGGCTTATAAAATTTGTATAAAGAGATTTATCTCTTTAATTATAAAGCCATTTTATTAAAAGAATGTATAAATTTTGACTAAATATTTGTATAAAAGGGATTTTTGATCCCTTATATAAAGCCAAAATTTAGGGGAAGGTGGACTTTTAGGTTTTGATGACATGTGACCTAAATATTTGGCATGATTTATGGCCAAGGATAGAGCATTTTTGGGGGAGATAGGCATTCCCGGATTAGGGTTTTGGAGGCCTTTTTAGGAAGGAAGATTTTCTTTTCTAAGGGTTGCAGATTTTGAAAAGAGGGCATTTTAGTGAATGTATTGTTCCTAGATGTTTCTCAGGCCACTTTTGTAACCATTTTGGCAAAAATTGTGAAGGAAATATACCAGATTACAGGTCATTTTTGTGTTCAGATTATCAATTCCTTTTCTTCTTCTTTAGTAAGTGTTTTCAATTCTGATTTTGAATTTGGAAGTGAATGTTTCATTGTTACTTCTAGATTGATAAATTTGATCTATCAAACCTTATTTGAGAAACATATGTTGTTAAGTGTTGAGTTATTTGTGGTTGAACCCCTAATAATTGAATTCATTAACCTATATGTTGAACAGTGTACCAAATCATCTGAATTTCATTGTGAGTAAGGTCTAGAATAGATATTTTCTTTTCAGGTTTCTAATTCAATCATTGGTGTATCACCTTATTTTCTAAGTTTATTAATTCCTTTTCCCTTTTCCCATCAAGTTTTTCAGGTTAGTAAAGTGATAGCCAATTTTTTTAGGAGCCGGCCTAGAATCCGGAGATTCCTTTCCAATCATAGTCTACCCACAGCTAGGAAAGGTTTCCATTGTCAGTTAGAATTGTTGTTAGCCTCATTGCCTGATAAAGGTAATAATTCTAAACCTGAACATGCATTAGTATCAAAAAAATTTATGTACGATGACTATAAAATTTTGAACTCTCAAAAATTTCACAAAACCAAAATTGTGTAAGTGTAACTTAGTGACTCCCCCTATGAACATGCTCTCGGTAGATATACATATGTTTCCCCCTTTTTTGAAAATAATGACAAAGAGTATACTTACAATTTGTCATAAATATTAGGATGGGATTTCTTAAGATTGTCCATAAGCTTCTCCCATTCTTCGTTTAGATTTTCTAGAGCCAACTGCTCTAAGCTTACTTGAGCATGCATGTCAAAAATGTTCTCAGTGACAAAAATCTTAGGGGTAGCAACCGATTTCTTTGCCTGTGTCACATGATTTTGCATCACTGCCAGATGCGGTAGTAACTCAACCTGTAGCTCGGTTACCTCTTCTCTTGAATTTGGTCCTCTTCTTTTCTCAACTCAAATCTTAATTGTTGTATGTGTTTTACTTTGGAATAATGCAATTTAAATGCATGATGCTTGGTTGTAAGATGAGTAGCAATATCTTTAAGATCTTCATCTAACTTTCTTATCTTTTCAATAACCTGGGTAGTGAAGTGATCTAAAGTGCATAATTGTTTCAGAATTGTACGAACTTTATCAATGATACTTTCTAAATCAGTTACAACTTCTAAAAGCTTTACCTTGTTTACAACCACTACTTGGCTGATATTTTCAGTCAATTGGTAATGAATATTTTGTTTGGCTCTCTCTTCAATCATCTGCTTGATGTTTGTAGTGGGTCCATTTATTGTTTCGGTGAGCAATGCAAGTTGATAAAAAATGGGGGTGGATTCATCAAATAGTTACATCAGGAGAAACTTGCATTATGATCTCCTTGACATCCTCTAGCACCTTTGTGTTTTTAGTTTCTTGTCTCATCTTTTCCTATGCTGCCTTTCGGGTGCATATCTCTCCATATTTCTTGAGAGCTTCAAGATCAAGTGTCTGTGGGTCACATGCTAGAATTTCAATGATTTCCTCAAGTGTAACCAGACCCTTAGTTCCTCGCTTCCTCTTCTTCTTCTTCTCTTGCACACTAGATTGAGCAGATGGTGCAATAAAAAGTTGAGCCTTGTGCTTAGGATCTACCTTTGGTGACTCAATGGGTTTGATTTCCTCATGGTAATTGATTCTACATTCTGTGGTGCAGGGGCTTGTGTCCTTGTGTCGGTGGTAGAAGTGTCTATCGGTGACTTTGTTTGTTCTTGTTCATTTTCTACCATTTCAGTGGTCTCCTTGCCTGCTTCCTCACCCTTGTCTTCATTTGAATCTATTACCTGCTTGGGTGGAGTGTTATTATTTTGTGCTTCAGTAGCTATCTCAATGGCTTGTACCAGTATAGGTAGATTTCCTGGTACCATTGCTCGGGCTACCTCGGTTGCTTCTACTTCACCAAGGTTCTTGGTAGCTCTAGTGATGATTTCATCTTCTTTAACCTCATCATCGGGGTCACCTTTTGTTATGTCTTCTATTATTATTTGTTCATCCCCTAGGGTAGTCAACATTTTTGGAATTCCTTTCATTACAATGTCAGCAACAACTATAGATTCATCTTCATTGGTTTCTTCCTTAGGCTGCTCAATATCTGATATATGAATAGGTTCATCATCAACATTAATAGGCTCTCCTGCTTGTATGCTCGGTTGATGATCTTTGGTAATAACGTGCTCAGTTGGATTGAGGAGTTTTATCCAAATGTTCATACTCTCATTATCTACATCTTGCAATTTTCCTTGTATTGAGGAGTTTTATCCAAATGTTCATACTCTCATTATCTACATCTTGATGATCTTCAGTAATAATGTGCTCGGTTGGATTGAATGCTCAAGACTTCATAAAGAATTTATTTACATGTTTTTTTAATGTTGCATCTATTTGATCAACAAAATAGTTAGATTTTACCAGAATTAATGATCTCTCTCATTCTCTTCTCAGTTGTGAGCGCATAAGTCCATCTAGCAAAAACTTTGTCGTATAGCTCTTTGGGTATGCTGCTAGAAAATTTAATTGGAATTGTTTTAAATGTTATCATCATACTTATTACTGCTTCTTCAATCTTTTCCTGCTCCTAGGTGCTCAGTTGAGGATACCTTTTAAGTTTCGGTGAACTAAGCTTTCCACTAGACTTTATCCTTTCTTCGTCCTCATCAATAGTCCAAGTTCCTGTATTCACCACAACTTTGAATTTATCTGTCTTGCTCATCTGAATCTTTGTCATCCTTTGCTCTTATCAATTTTCTTCTTTGCTTTGGTTCAGGGAGCTCGATTGTGGCCTTTGCTTTCCTTTTTTTATATGTACGAGTCAGTGTAGGCCTAGTTATTTTTGCAACACCTTTCTTCAAAGGCGGTGAACTAGTAGTTTCTATTCTAGTCCTAGACCTAACTTGTTTACCTTTCCCTTTATCAGCTTTAGGTGGCTCTTCTTGTTCATGTTCTTCGGACTCAATGACCTCTTCATTTATGTCTTCATCGGCTAGTGCCAGATGCTTGGTTTCTTCTCCAACCGGTTCCTTAGTGTCTTCATTTTATATGACACCAAATGTTTTCTTAAGGTTCTTAACCATTTTATCCTTTTTCCTACCCATCTTCTCAACTACAAGTCCCATCTTGATTCTGGACTTGGCTTCCTCAAATGTTCCAAACCTTGTATCTCTCTTGTCTTTGGGCTCGACAAGTAAAGCTTTTAATATAGCTTTCGTAGCTACATCAGTGTTAATCTCATAGTCCATGGGTGGCAGCCAAGCTATTCTTGGCTCTATAAATTTAATAAGGGTGATGTCAGTATCCACCAGAAAATAGATATCTTCTTTAAATTTCTCTACCAACTGTGTTGGTATCCTTGTTCTTTTCTCCATTCTCTCCTTGAAATGACCAAAATATTCTTCCATAACAAACTCAAGTTCTTTTCTAAGTTCTGAATAAACTCACTAATCAGAACAATAATAGGTCAGTTGATATCCCATTCTACATTACCGACTGATGGAAAAAAGTTGTGCAAGTAAAAGAATGTACATACCAATAATGAGCCAAATTTGCAAGTATTGGATCTTGTTGCCCTGATTGTTCTCATGTTCTCCTCTAACTTCCTCAGCATTAGCTCAACTAGGTTGAGTTACAAACCCTTTTTCACAATCTTGTATGCAATGTCGACTGCTCCGCATCCAACTATATTTAGTTTGCTTGATTGGAAAATTTTATATGCAATGACATATGCACCAAATCTCATTTCAGGATCGCTAATGGTGTTTATTCTTAGGCCTCTATAGTCCCATTCTGTGTCGGTTAGCTTCTCAATTTTGATATGTGTCGGGTGCCTTAGGGCTTTGGCTTTTTCGTTCGTTAGATACCCTATCACTGCATGTATCACATCCTTTGTGATCTTCATAGGTTCATCTAGCCATAACTTTCCTTCATGTACTCAGCTCAGTATGATGCGTATCCATTCTGTTTTGAATTCCTTTGAGAAATATAGGGCATTGATTAACCCTTTTACCTATAAGTGTTTGTGATCATATTTCAGCTTACCACTAGTGCAAAGCTCTTGATATGTGGATTGAATCTCAAAGTCTCCGATTTCATTGATTTTACAGTGGATGTATGACCTAACATCCTTTATAAGAAGAACCCTAGGCAGTATTAGAGAAAACATGCCCTTGTCGTCGGGTTGAGCTGCAACTTTTGGATGTAGTTTAAAAGGAGGCTCAGTGTAGGTCACGTTCTTGGTCAAATTAACTTTCTTTCCCTTGTCATCCTTAGTTTGCATGGTTCATGAGGATGGAGCCATCATGATTTCTAACTTAGGGCTTTCAACGAACTAGATACAAAGAACTCAGTTAGTTCCAAACTTACTTGATTCAGACTTCAACTGTTTGCAATGTACTTAGATATCTATGAAATGCTTGGATTCGTTCTACTCAAGTTTCGCTCAAATTGCTATGCTTCACTCTTAATCATTGTGTAAACAAATGAGTTCATTTCCCACTAATTTATAGACAAAATCCTTGATCGGTGCAATAAATGCTTTGCCATCTACCACTCGGTTGACATTCAAATAACTTGATTAACACTATAGATACCACAACTTGATGAGTACTATCAATACTCGGTTGACTAAGAAACTCGGTTGTCTTTTACATTTTCACTGACTGGAATTTCTCACTTGGTCTAGTTTAACCGACTAAACTCGTTTCAAGTTAGCAAAAGTATAATACTCTAGTGCATCTTAATTCATGCTGATTTGACATTCATACAATAGATATAAGGAACTGTTGTAAGATATAACATTTTGAAATTCAGTTCCATACTTACTTGGATAGCTTAGGTGGAGGTGGTGAAATCACCTAATCCAATGGATGAGGTGTCACCGACTGTTGTGCTTAGTCCATCAACGTCATCTAATGCTTTCTCCACATTTGATTCCTTATCCTCATGATTTATTCAATTTTTTTTTCTACTTTCATTGGTACTTAGTTCTGGTGTTCGGTCTCTGCAATCTTTACTTAGGTGACCAACCTTGTGACAGTGCAAACATGTCATTCCAAAATTTGACCAATTTCAAGATTTTCCTTTCCAGTACCTTTTCATACAATTAGCTGCAATATGTCCATACCTACCACATGCTGTGCAATTAACCCAAGTGTTGTAATCCCAAGTGTATGCATTACCTTGCCTTCGCGATTGATGTCTTGTTTTGTCCTCTTAGTTTCCAGACTTGTTTCATCTTTGTCGTGCATTCTTGTGATATGTGTCTATGCATGTTGCAAGTGCGACAATGTTTTTCCATATAAGGTTTCTTAGGTGTCTTATTCAACTTTGATCTGCACTCATGTGCCTGATGTCAATACTTATTACAATTATAGAAATAAGCATTAAATTTAGGAGTGGATTTAGGAATACCTTTTGCTTTTCTTATGCAAACATTTGATGTGTGGCCTAGTTTTCCACAATGATAACATGATAGATTCTTTGGCCTTGATTTTGCATAGGCATTCTTATGATCAGTTTGTCGTGAAGACTCTCCATGCTTGGTGTAGCCTAAACCAGTGGTGTTGTCAAGTCCTTTTCGACTGCATAGAAACTCATCTATCCTTTTTGTACTTTCTTCATCTTTCTTAATCATCTCATTGTGTTGTTGTTGAATCTTTACCTTATTCTTTAACCTTTCATTTTATTCTCTCAATTCACCAATGTCTTCCAATCTTCTAGTAAGTTCACTGTTAACTCGGTTGACTTCCTGACTCATGACAACCATCTGATTGGAGATTTCAAAATGATGCTCAGTGAGTCTCATTATCTCAGATTCTTTTTCTTCCATCTTTTTTAGTCATTTGTCTTCTGTCATCAATAGCCATATTCATTTCTTGTTCTGCCTGCCTTGCATTGTTCATGACATCAATCATTCTAACCATTTGTGATTCATGACCAATCTACAATGCTTTCACTTGTTCAGTAATATGTTGATTATTTTTAGATAGATCTGATATGGTTCCTTTAGATGCATCAAATATGCTCCTAGATCTAGATCTAAATCCTGCGAATGGATCATCTATCTCTTCTTCATGATAATCAGTCTCTTTATACCGAAGTGCCATATCCTTCATCTTGATCAATAACTTTCTTGGTTCTTCTTTAGATTCCTTGAATTTTTCAATGTAGATCTACATCTGTATCTTCTGATTCTCAATAGTTTTGTCAATCTTATACCTTTCCATCCTTAAGATATTTTCTCTCCAATGGTTAAACTTCCTTAACAAGAGAACTCGCTTTGATACCAATTGTTGGAATTATGGAAATGTGCATACTAAGAGGGGAGGGGTGAATCAGTATCCTTAAAAATTTTCAAAGTAATCCTTGTAAATATCAACTTTTATAACCGACTGTGTAAATTCCATTCAACATACATTCAATAGTATAACTGAAATGTAAATGCATGAAAGTAAATGAATAAAACATTCATGAAACTTCAATACACATTGATACATGTATTTTGTATCGCATAAACCCTTGTTAGAAGGTAAAAACTGTGGTGGGGATGGAACCCACAAAGCTTCACTTCTGTAGAAATAAAGTTGTCGGTTAAGGCTTACAAGAATGATCACTTTTGATGATCTTACCCTTCTAGGAGTAACAAAAAGATCAGCTACATATACCCTGTTAAAGGATTTTAGCAACACAATATGTGTGCACTCGGTTAAGATATTTAACTAAGAATGGTTAAGTCCACTATGTTAGGAGATTTTGAATCTGTTACAATTGTTAGACAGTAACAATGATATATGACATGTATGTAATACAACTCAAATTGATGATTTTAGATCCATTAAATATAATAAATATATCACTTTGTTGTGATGAGTATATCCTTTTGAACTACTTGGTAGCCTTATAACTATTCTGTTAAACTGAATACTTCCTTCGAAATCCTTCTATCAAAACCCTGTTTGAACTTTAGATGTCCTTAAGTGTGGCTACTTCATGAAGATACTTGTCAAAATGACATCCTTACAATTTTATATCAAACTAACCTTGAACTAATTAGGGTTTTACAATATCTTAGAAAACCTAAGATCAACGGCTCACAAAAATAACCTAGATCATCATTACATAGGAATCATCATTCATTAAATGATTAAATTCACAATAAATATTCACCTCGATCTTGGTAAACCATTTTCTTACTCAGCAAAAAGTTGTTCACCTTGAAGAATGTGCCATTCCAAACTTTTATGTGAACTCTGGATTACTCAGCAAATACTGTCAGTTAGTCTCGATTATTACTGCTGCTCGATAATCTTGTGTACTCGGTAACTATTACATTCGGTGATCTTTCTGCTCGATGACTACTATGTATTGATAATCGACTGAACTGGTCTTTCAGTGTTTACCGAGTGTACAACTGAATACTAATGACAACATCTAATCCATTTATGAGTAACACAGATACCCTACATATTAAGACAACCATTGCTCAACTATCTTTACAAGACAAGACCACATATCACAAAGCATGGATTTCACAATTCTAGAACAGATCTGAACCCTCATCCGTGTCCTCATTTGAGACCCATGAATTAGTAACTAATTCATATATCAGTACATTTATCGAACTACCTATTTCATCCTTCCAAAAAAAGGATATCATAACCTTGGTTTAGACTGACCTTATCAATTGGGAACAACAAAATCCACCAACCATAGACATTGTTGAGAATGATGAAGCAATTGTTGAATTCTTTGGACTAAAACAAAGCATACCATCAAAGACTACAAGGTAGAGTTCAACATTGAACTAGACACTACAACATACTTTGGGGAGTTATATCAATCCTCTAGCCAGAAAATTGAAAAAGAAAATGTAAGGCTTTTGGGTGAAAACCTAAAGGAACCCTCTAGGTACAAAATAGTAAAAAGAAAAGATGTATCCAAGGGTGAAAACCTATCTAAGGTGCTTGAGGATGGAGAGATTGATATACTCCCCATTAGTGAGGAGAAATCACCATTACTAGCACTGAAAACTCAAACAATCAAATATTGGCACTACAGAAACACAAAGACTGATCCACTTGGAAGAGTCATTAACACCAGAGAAAATAGAACAATTCATCTGGTTATTCAAAGATAGACAAATCAAAGTTTCTTGGTCATACTCTGACATGCTTGGGTTATATCTAGATTTCAAGTTTCACCATCTGCCACTCGAGCTTAGGGAAAATTAATATAAGAAGAAAATTCACAAGATGCATCCCAAGATTGAACTATTGGTCAAAGTAGAATTAAAGAAGTTACTTGATGCAGGCTTTATAAAACCTATAGACTATGCTAAGTGGATTTCTAATCTAGTACCAATATCCAAAGCAAGTGGAGCTATAAGAATCTGCATTGAGTTTTGGGACCTAAATTTGGCATGTCCAAACGATGATTTCCCCTTGCCAAATATTGACATAATCATTGACCTCACTTTTGGATATAAGATGTTATCACTCATGGATGGTTTCTCTAGGTAAATAAGATCAAAATTGCACTAGAGGATCAACAAAAAACTGCATTCACTTTTGCATGGGGCACTTATTGTTGGTGTGTCATACATTTTGGGCTAAATAATGTTGGTGCTACATATCAAATAGAAATGACAACCATATTTTATGAAATGATGCACATCACCCTAGAAGATTATGTTGATGACATATTGGCAAAGTCCCTAGAAAGAAATCTGCATTTATTAGTATTAGAGCCAATATTTAATAGGCTTCAGGAATACAAGGTCCAACTAAATCCAAAAAAATGTGTCTTTAGAGTCACATCAAGAAATTTGTTGGGATTTATTCTCTCCCATAGAGGAATAGAGATCGACCCCAAAAAGGTCCAAACCATAATTGCAATGCCTCCCCCAACAACTTTGAAGAACTTAAGAAGCTTATAGGGAAAAGTACAACCACTAAGAAGGTATATCTCAAATTGGCAGACAAGTGCAATCGATTCCAATACCTATTGCACACAGATATAAAATTTGAATGGACAAAAGATTGCCAAAAGGCCTTCCAGATACCGAAAGACTATTTACTATTAGCACCAATCTTAGTGGCACCCATTCTTGATCATCCATTACTATTGTACATCTCAACAATTGAACACTCATTGGGGGGATTACTAGCACATAATAACTCAAAAGGAAAAGAAAGGGCCATCTAATACATCAGTTGAACACTTGTGGCCTATGAACTAAATTATGCTTCCATTGAAAATGCATGTTTGGTTGTAGTTTTTGCTTCAAAAAAACTCAGAGACTACCTGTTAAGCCACAAGACGATCCTAATTGCTAAAATAGACCCCTTGAAGTATCTGTTGAGAAAAGAAACTTTGACATGACACCTAGACAAATGGGTCATGATACTAAGTGAGTTAGACATAGACTACATGGACAAAAAAACAATAAAAGGTCAAGCAATTGCTGACCAAATGGAAAATGCACCCTTACCTTCTAGTCATCCAATGCTAATATAATTTCTTGATGAAAGAATATTTTCTATAAAAGAGACAAAACTGTGGAAACTATACTTTGATGGTTCTCACATGTAGAAAGGATTAGGTGTCGACATAGTCTTCATCACTCCACAAGGAGACTCCATTCCTATATCTTACAAACTAAAGTTTGATTGCACCAACAACATGGCCGAGTATGAAGCACTACTCATAGGTCTCAAACAAAATGTGTAGTGAAAGATTTAGTAGTTATAGGTATATGGGGATTCTCAACTAATTATCAACCAATTTAATGATAGCTACGACACCAAAGATGAAAAACTGGTTCCATATAAATCCATGATAAAAGATATCAATATACACTTGGAACATATAACATTTGAAAAAATCCCTAGGATTAGGAACAAAGCAACAAATTTCATGGCCACTATAGGATCTTTTTTGGACATGCTACCAAATGTGACACACTTTGAGCTCATGGTCAAACAACTCACGGTCCCTTCTTTTGAAGTCCCAAAGTCTGAGGTTATGTGTAATGTTGGTCCCAATCCCCCTTGGTACGAAGACATTTATGCCTACCTTACTAACAAAATCATTTCCCTAGAACTCTCCCGCAACCAAAAGAATTCCTTGATAAGGAAAGCCTCCCATTATACTATCATTGCCAATACACTCTATAGATGAAGTCTAGATGATACACTCTTAAGATGTCTAAACTTGGAGGAAGCACAAATGACGATATTAGAAGTACAAGAAGGTATTTGCGGTGCCCACTCTAGTGGCATGACCTTAGCCAGGAAGCTTCAAAGAATTAGGTATTATTGGCCCACCATGGAAATATGTGCTTTCTTATTTTTTGAGAAATGCAGAAAATATAAGATTCATGAGAATCTCATCCATGTGCATGCTCAAGAGCTAGAACCACTTATCTCACAATGGTCATTCTCACAATAGGGGTTTGATCCCATTAGAAAGATCCATCCATTATCCTCTGACAGTCCTAAGTACATCATCATGGCCACTAAGTATTTCACAAAGTGGGTTGAAGCAATTCTAATGACCTATACTACTGTCAAACATATTTGCAAGTTCCTTTTGAACTATATTATAAGTCGGTATGGAGTCCTACAAACCATTATCATTAATAACAGTTTCCCCTTCAAAAATAAACAGATGGAAGACCTTTGTGAAAAATTGTACATCCATCATAACTTTTCTTCATGCTACTTCTCCCAAGGTAATGGCCAGGTTGAGGCTACAAATAAAACAATCATAAAAATCTTGAAAAAGACACTCAATGAAGCTGGTCGGGATTGACACCTCCAAATCAAACCTACCTTGTGGGCATACCACACTAGTTTTTGTACCCCTAGAAGAGCCACTCCATACTAACTAGTACATGGTACCAAAACAATCTTGCCAATAGAGGTCAAGCTCCCATCACTGCGAGTATCCCTTCAACACATCATTTCAGATGAAGAATATTGAGTATCATGACTACATGAGATAAAGTTGCTAGATGAAAATATACAAAATATACTAACACACTTGCAAGCATATCAATAACGTCTCAGGAGAAGTTTCAATAAAAAGGTCATACCATGGTCTATTGAAGTTGGGGACCAAGTACTAATGGAAAATTAGAAAAATCAAGTGGAAAGAGAAATACTAGGGAAGTTTGAACCAAATTGGTTGGGTCCTTACATGATGTAGTCAAAGCTGGTGGATCCAATTAAGGATTGATTGACCTTGCAGCCAAACCAAAATGCATTTAAAATCCACAACAACAACAACAGATTTGAGATAAAATAGAAGTCTTTATTCATCAAATCACCAATTACATGCAATGTGCTGAGCTGTAAGGCCTTCTCTGTTACAACTAGATACAAAGAAAATAATAGTCTACAAGATCTCGCAGGATCCAAATCTTTTCCACAACATCAGTATTCAGCTAGCCCAGGTCTGCAACACACAACACATTGGTAGGCACCCAGGAAAGATCTAAACTTGTACTCAAACTTCCAAACAATCTTCTTGCTCCTAAGCTCGCAGGCTACTAACTTTCCTTCCACTATCTTCCCTGATCCCCCAAACAACTACCCAAGCATCCTATAAATATTGATTCCCAACCACAAGTCAGCCGATGAAACAATAAACCCTTACAAAACAATATTAAATGTTAAAACATTAGTCGACTCTCACATAGCCTGACAAAATAAATAAACTCTCAAAGATGGCCCCAACGGTCATTAGATCTACATAGAAGAATGCAACATGCTAGATCTAGGTCCCCACACGTCCAATGGTCAATCCATAACTCAAGGAGTGCGACCCAAATCAATGGAACCAGTCAGCCAAGTCGATCCAACAAAATAATCCATTCGGTAAGCAAGAACACTGAGCAACAGAGAAAATAATCAAGCACCAGTTGACCGACCACGCCAAGCATGATCGAGCAACACAGTTATCATCGAGCGCCAGTGAACCGACGCCTTCAATTACCGAGTGTTCTTTAGAGACTGAGCACCCCGGTAAACACTGAAACTGAGCAACCAGTCTCCCAAACCGAGCAAGTACTCCACCAAACCAAGATCAAATCTAACAATCTACCTTCAAAGACAAACATATTTTTGGTTGATATAGGATTGCCAAGAATTCTCAGATGCTCCTGCATCAGACACCCTAGGTAAGAAAGATTTTCTCATAAGGAAATCAGGAACGCCTCAAGGGAATCATAATAGGTATGCCAAATTTTTTCTTAACCATATCTCCTCTTGTCCTTCATCCCAAGTAGTCTTCACTTCATCCACTTTCTCATGTAGAAAGTCCTTTTGCTTTCCATTTTTCTTATCCTTTCGGTTGGCAACTGATAGCAACCGACTTTGACCACTACTGATCACATCAGTGCCTCGATAAGGTTCATCCCCTCCAGACTCCTCAACCAACTCAGTATCATCTACATCTCTCTGTGTCACAAATGTCATCATCCATTGTACCATCTCTGCTAACAAGACCATTTGTTTCTTAATCTCAACAAACTCTTCAGATATATCATTCTCCTTTTCCTTCAAACTAGACTTCGCAGGAATAGGTTCATCAACCCTCTGCTCCTGAGGTTTGTCATAAGGACAACATCTGATAACTCCACATCCTTTAACCCCTATCTCCTGTAAAGGTATCAGCTTATGCCGAGATCCTTCATGCCTAACCGCATAGGTATTAGCACGACCATCAAACAAAACATTCCTATCAAATTGCCAAGGTCTACCGAGAAATAGATGACAAACATCCATAGGCAATACATCACACAGTATCTCATCTTGGTAAGGTCCAATCCGAAACTTAACTACACATTTTTATTCAACTCTAACCTTAGAAACATCTTGTATCCAACTAATCTGATAAGGATTAGGATGTTTCCTTCTTTCCAAATTCAATTTACTAACCATTTCTTCTGAAACAAAATTCTCAAAACTGCCATCATCAACTATGACATTACATACCTTATTCTTGCACTTACATTTGGTTTTGAACAAATTCCTTCTTTGCACCGGTTCATGAACACATGCAGCTAACCTTCTAGTGATAAGTGTCTCACCTTTTTCTGCAACATTCACAATATCTTCTTTAGCAACTAGTGCAACTCTTTTCTTAGGACAATAAAAACTTCTATGACCAGCTTCACCACAGTTATAACAAGTACCGGTGAACTCATTCTTCCACCTTCCTTTCTGTCCTGCATTCTTAGTAACTTGGCCACTGATAGATCCCACATCAGGCTTAGGATTCTCTATCACATTACTCTTAGCAACTGCTTCACTAGTTTTACCACCTCGGTTCCTATTACTTTGTCTACCTTCAAACTTCTTATTCATCTTCTCTTCAATCTTCAATGCCATCTGATAAGCATCACCAATTGTTGTCATCCGCACAGTAAGTAACTCTTCCTGAATACTAGGTCTCAAACCATAGACATACCTAGCAACCTTCTCTTTATTAGCTTCAAAATGACCAATCCTAATCAAGATTCTGTAAAACTCCTTGGTATACTCCTTACCGATTTGTTAGTTTGCTTCAAAGCTTGCATCTTCTTAAACATGTCCAATTCATAATCCATCGGAATGAATTGCTTCTTCAACTTGTCAACCATTCGGTTCCACTTAGTGATCTTTTCTTTTCCTCTTCTACCTCTTTCCAACTGAACTTCTCTCCACCAGATATTTGAATGACCCTTCAACTTAGTCTTTGCAAATCTAACCCTATCAAGATCTTCTATTTCTTCATACTCAAACTATTCATCAGTCTCATTGATCCAATCAATCAACTCTTCTGGCCTAAGGCTTCCAGCAAATGCAAAAACTTCAATCTTAGGTCTTTTCCCAATCTTAGACATAGCTTTCAGAATTTGATTCTCCTCAGGATCTCTAGCCTCTTCTACAACTTCTTCAAAATGATCTTCCTCAGATTCATCATCACTATCCTCCTTCAACGTAGGCTTCTTCTCTCAATTCCTCTTGTAGGTCTTGCACTTATTTCTATAAAGCCCTAAAATCATCAAGACTAAATTCTCCAGTAGTTTCTTCTTCCTCTAAGATCTCACAATTTCTCCTCGGAGGCATCTTCAAATCAAGATCCAGACACAAACATACAAGATCCACTCTGCTCCAATAGGAACATACTTCACTCAAATAGGAACCAACTTTGCTCAAATAGGAAAAAACTTCGCTTTGATACCACCTGATGCAGTCAAAGCTGGTGGATCCAATTAAGGACTGACCGACCTTGCAGCCAAACCAATATGCAACAGAAATCCACAACAACAACAACAGATTTGAGATAAAACATAAGTTTGGCTTTCATCAAATCACCAATTACATGCAATGTGTCGGGCTGTAAGGCCTTCCCAGTTACGGCCAGATACAAAGAAAATAATAGTCTACAAGATCTCGCAGGATCCAAATCTTTTCCACAACATCAGTATTCAGCTAGCCTAGGTTTGCAACACACAACACACTGGTAGGCACCCAGGAAAGATCTAAACTTGTACTCAAACTTCCAAGCAATCTTCCTGCTCCTAAGCTCGCAGGCTACTAACTTTCCTTCCACTATCTTCCCTGATCCCCCAAATAACTACCCAAGCATCCTATAAATATTGATTCCCAACCACAAGTCGGCTGATGAAACAATAAACCCTTACAAACCAATATTAAATGTTAAAACATTAGTCGGCTCTCACATAGCCTGACAAAATAAATAAACTCTCAAAGATGGCCCCAACGGTCATCATATCCACATAGAAGAATGCAACACGCTAGATCTAGGTCCCCACACATCCAACGGTCAATCCATAACTCGAGGAGCACGACCCAAATCAATGGAACCAGTCGGCCAAGCCAATCCAACAAAACAATCCAGTCAGTAAGCAAAAACATCGAGCAATAGAGGAAATAACCGAGCACCAGTTGACCAACCACGCCAAGCATGACCGAGCAACATAGTTATTGCCGAGCGCCAGTGAACCAACGCCTTCAGTTACCAAGCGTTCGTCAGAGACTAAGCACCCCGGTAAACAGTGAAACTGATAAACTAGTCTCCCAAATTGAGCAAGTACTCCACCAAACCAAGATCAATTCTAACAATCTACCTTCAAAGACAAACATATTTTTGGTTGATACAGGATTGCCAAGAATCCTAGGATGCTCCTGCATCATTACACCATCATGATAGTCTAGGGATCCAGAGCATATCATATATCCACATCAGAGGGCCATACTCTATCAATTCCCATCAATAGCTTGCATCTACACAAGTTCTATTCAGAACTCTCATAGTAGTCCTATTTTAAAAAAGTCAAAAAATACAAAAAACAAAAACAAAAAATGTAACCTTGGAGAAAACTTGGTGAACATACATCTTTGGTGACAAAAAAATAGAAATATAAGAGAAATAAATTTGTCCTATGGTGAAAACCACTTTGGTGGTGCCTTAAAAGTACCGGGGTGGAATCAAGCAATTTGATACCATGTGTAGAGATCATTGCTTCATCATCTATCATTTCTCCATCCTGATATCATATGTCATTTCACCTTATCTTCATAGTAAAATTAGTGGTCGTCACTATCATGACTTGAGATTTCTCAGTTATCTTTGTCTTAGCACATCCTGTCACATTTCGCACCAAGTCAATCCATCATAGCCAATCCACAATAAAGTGCCCATTATGTCCTGAATGAGGGCACCCCAATGTTATGATCCATCAAGTACTGAAAAACTACCAAAAATACAATTATTTTTTGAAAAAAATCTCAAAACAACACAAAATTATTCTAAAAAACTCTAAAAATATTGCAAAAGACCTTCGAAAAGTTCAAAAAACATCGTAAAAACATAAAACATTCATCTATGGTGACCATGTTGGCCTTCACTTATGTGATATGCCGCATATACCTCGACTCCAAACATATGAACCCTATGGTGGACTAAAAACATTTGCAAAAAGTCCTAAGAAAACTGTTAAAGATAACCAAACAAATAAAAAAACCAGAAAAATCCTGCAATAAATATCCTTTGTACAAAAACTAATTATTTTACATTAAAAATAGGCATTGAATTATGACATCATACAACAAGTCTAAGCTTCAATAGAACGGAGTCAAAATAGTCAAACTAGTCAATAGGTCCTCAACTACACTGACCAAATTGTCTTATCTAACAAACCCAACAAAACAACATCATCTTTTGTAAAAAAACCACATTGTCTTAGACAAGGGAAGGAACACTCAAAATCAGACGAAGCAGTCTTAGACGAGGTATCTTATTCTTGAAATCAGTTAGTAGCAACAAAACATCAAAATTCAATGTCCAAACTACCACAAAAACACATACACACAATCAGTATGACTACAACTTGTTGAGTCAAGTTAGTCTTATTATGCCTTGATTTTTGCAAGTCATGTTCTTATGCATTCTGAAATATCCACAAAAGATTAGAGATGTTGTGATGATTCATGACTTATTTTTCTTTGTTTGTTATTTGTGGGATGTTTTTCATGAAATCTCAAAAGAGTAATCTAGGTGTCTATGATAAGAGCCTTCACATCCATATACAAATATTCAACTACAAAATTTCAATGGATACTTTGGTTGTGATACACCGCACATTCCTCAAATCCAAATGCTCAACCTAGATGGATCAACCCACATTTGTTGTTTGTTCAATATGCTTATTTTAAATGCAAAAGGATAATCATCCTACATCATTTACATCTTCATAGAATGGTATCCGTTTTTATTATTATAATAAAATAGTTCAATGATGAAAAATAAATTACTCAATTCACTTGAATTTCAAATGTGATTCACTTGAATTTCAATGTGATTATTGAATCAAAGGATTTTAATCAAAGATTCATTCTCATTCTTTCATCCCTTAACTATCATCTTCTAAAATTTCATTACTAACAATTCTTTGTGAGTTCTAACAAATCCTTATGGAAGTTCAGTCGCAGAACAAACGGTAGGTTCTTTTGTGGAGGGATATTAATAGAAACCAGCACCGACCATTGAGAAATTCATTGGATATGGCTACAAAAGTTCAAGGTTTTGCTTGTGTTGGGAAAGTGAAACACTCTGCCTTAAAAACAACATGATCTTAACTTTCCTCTTCGGTCTCTGGATATGCTAGAGACGAAGTCAACAATGTTTCTCCATTGGCCGCTTTATTTTTATGGAACATATGCATCGTTGACATGGAAGGATGTAATCCCCTTTTAATTAATCCTTTTATTTTTAAAATTCTTGACCTTTTCTGTGCTTTTTCATTTAGCACCTGCCGAACGGATGTTTGAGGAATGGATGTTTGAGGACCCTATATGAAAGGACATTATTAGAATCTTAATTTAAAAAAACCAAAACAAATCATAGGTAATTTTTTGTACTGTATCGGGTTCTGTCTTTTTAAAAATCATCGGTGGGCGTTCTCGCAGATTCTTTTATGTTCTATATGATTAAAAAGAATAAAAAAATGGCAGCTTCAGTTTGGTAGAAAGTTATTTTAGATAGGGAATCCCAGGACCCACGGGTCAATAGGTAGTTTGGTAGAGAACTGATCTGTGCATCTAGGGATTTCAGCATTTTCTGCTCAGCATACCAGATAATCATGTCCACATTGATGGGAAATAAAACCCGGCCATTTGCTTAGATACTTCCCAACCCATTTTCATGTAAATATGAAAGGGGAATTTTTTTGTCTTGGCTATAACAGAGATCTGAGGTTTGACCGGCCTATTGATCATGAAAAACAAATAGTTGTCAGTTGGGTTACTTGAATTTCTCAATTTACTGACACCATTTGGGAGCATTACTGCAGTTTATAAATTATCCGAATCTAGGCTCAGTGGCCTCTTTAACGTTGGAATAAATTGACAGGTCATTGTTCTTTCTGGCTTTGTAAGAATTTGAGGAATAAGGAGAGGCTTATCTCTTGCAGTAGGAATGATGACTTACTTGCAGAATTACAAGTGTTCATGGCAGCTGATTTCGGTGATTCTGTCTCTGATTGTCGTTATTTCCGTTGTCCATATTTTTTATATGCCCGTCATACCATTTTCTCTGGAATTCAATGGAGTCCAACAGAGAATAACCAATGCGTCCTCATCAGAAAATAAATTTTTTGGAGAAGAGCAATTTACAGAGAACTCTTATGGAGCAGTTGTGTATAGAAATGCTCCATGGAAGTCTGACATTGGAAGGTGGTTATCTAGATGCCATGATATTGCGCAACCAGTTCCCATTAATGAGGTTGGCCCCTGGATTCTATTTATATGCTTCGCTTTGATTAGCATATTTTGTTCGTTTTAGAATTTGTTGACTAGTTTTGAATTTTCATGCGGGCAGACTATTGGTGGGAAAAATTGCAAAGATGGTTGCAGCGGTCATGGCGTTTGCAATCCTGAACTTGGGGAGTGTCGGTGTTTTCATGGCTACGCTGGTGTGCTATATTTTACGCTTATATTTTCCTTAGTTAATATTTTCATTTGTTTTTTTCTTGGTAATTCAGGGACAAGGTTGTGGGTTACTTTCAAATTAGTGTGGTACAAGCTCGGATTGCACTCCTAGTATTTGGGTTACACTGTAATCTGGGTCATTGCTAACTATCTGTGGCCAGTGGTATCAGAATCTGGCTGTTGCACTAATGGGTTTCCTACTTCCATGATCCCTTGACATTGTTATTTGTTTTTGCTCCTCGGGTACCTTTCTCTTTTTTGATCTAATTTTTCCTTTCCATTCTTAGTGCTCTCGAAGCCCGTGGGTTATATCAGAAATCAGTAAACAAAACGGAAATGCATTTTAATGGAGAAACAAAGATGTAATGACCCTCACCAGTAGGATCACTAAAACACCCCAAATCTGAACTGTGGCAATTCGTCAAACAGTTGGCATGCACTGAAATGTTTTGCTTGCAATGATGTGTTTCAATATGTTTATTGTTTTTGGCATCCAATTGCAATTGAGATAACAATAACAATATAGGAAAGTAGCAAAATGAATAACAATGAAATACTAAATATCACTTAGAGCCATCATATCCTGAATTCTCCAATTCTGATTGCAATGTATGACTGTTACAACTATTGAATATAAACACTGACTTATGGACTGATTACAACACAAGAGCTAAAGCATGAGATATATGAATCTTCTTACATGCACAAAGTCCTATCAATGCACTCTTTTGCTATACCAAACCAATAGCAATGTCTGATTACTGTAACTGATCCCTGAATATATATATATATATATATAGACTGTTACATAGCAAGAAACTTGATAGAAACAAGGCCTATAATGCGCCTTTCACTACAATGACTCTAAGACCACAACAATGACTGATTCCAATACAAATGATACAAGAACAGTACTGTTTCAGACTTATATTTCAATGACTGTTACATGCAATTTTTGGCATTCAATAATATCAACAAAAAAAACTCATGTAATGCACCTGGAAACTGCTCCTTATACCCTGGTATGAAGGCTGATGAAGACCAATGCAAGGAAGGCCAAAACAGATCACAAATTGCCCCAGCTGTGCACAGATAACCCTGCCGTACTAGGCCGTACATGTACGGCTCCTGTAGAAAAATCAGTGAAGGGTTTTGACACCCCAATTTGCCACCAATGGGACCGCCAATGAGGTACTTAGGTCCTCTCCAAAGCACAAAAATTAACTCCAAGTATCAAGGGAGTTATGAGCAGAATTCTGATTCCAGACCCTGATATGGAATGTCTGAAAATGTGCCAAATTGTCTTTAATCCTTTGCCAAAATGATTCACCAATGTAAGAGGTGAATTCAAACCCTTATTCCAACCACAAATAAACCCTTTTAACAATTTCTCAATGAAGTACCAATGAGATGGCTGAGTACCAACTCTAAACTTGCAACCCTTCAGTAGATATTTCACTACCTCAGTTATGCCAATCTAGGGGAGTGATCGTTCCCAAAGATCGAATAGAATTTGCAGACCAAAGACTACAAATTGCTTCACAATGAAGAAGTAGAAGAAATCCCAAATCCAAGCATGTCCAAATGAAAGCCCAAACCCTCTATTTATTCACTTTTCTAAGAAGTTACTAAGAACTTCTAGAAACATCCATTATAAAATCCCACTATAATGCACTTTATAATAAAATAACATTATAATATAAAAGTACATTTCTCAACTCAAAATTATAACAATGTAGGCTCAAACTGAACGTAGGCTCTACTACAACTGGATGTAGGCTCGGACTGGATGTAGGCTCCAACTGCAATAAGCAATCAATTGATCAACAAAATGACTCTCTCTCCAAACCATTTGCCTACGAGAGTCGATGATAGGCAAATCCGTCATGGAAGAACATGTCTCTAGAAAGGGGACATGACAAAAGACTAACCTTGCAGGAATAGAGAAACATTTTATGTATTAATAATGCACAATAATAAAATTTTAACTATCATCTTAAAAGTTTGCTAATCATTCGACTCTCTACAAGTACGAAGACACAGTTTTCAACCAAAATATTCTCTTATGGATAGTGAAAGCCTAAAGCGTTCAAGAGATAAAAATTCAGATTTATTTTTCAGAATAAAGAGACACAGTGTTCTCACAAAATAGCTACCTAAATTGCTACATACCTTCAGTTTAACCAGATGACTTCCTTCAATCAGATGTAAAATGTTAAACACACAAACACAAAGTCTTTGGAAAACCTCAACTGGAGACATAGTGAACAGAAGATCATTTGAACTGAGAGCTTGTCAGATGTTAAAATGGTTATCGGATAATGGACATAATTAGTTAATAATTATCTCAAAGCTCTTGCAGCTGATTTGTCACAGATCAGGAACGTCTAAAAAATGATGGTTCTCAAGAAATGGCTTTCTGAACATGGCACCATCAAGCCTTCCATTTCTTGTAACGGACCCTGCGGGACTTAAGCCAATAGCTCGCTTCTGAATCTTTTCTTATGAAAGCCATGGGTATGGCTGCTGTCAGCCATAATAACAGAAAAGAAGTTTCATTCATTTGATCAATGTACTGCAGAGAATGTATGCTCTGTATTCACAAAGTGGATTCTCTTCCAGAACATCTGAAGTCAAAACAATATTATTTCTTGAAGAAAGTAGCAATTATGAAGTTGAGCTTACTAAAAACAAATGCTGACATAGAAAATAAGGCTAAGTTTTGTTTAAGGGTTGACTTCACAAACATTGAAACATTGATAGATGCACTTTGGAAGGTTTTACAGGTTGCAATTTTACATAAGTTTATTTCTGTCCAATTGCTGACTTCATGAACAAAGAAGAATATCATAGACAGATTCTTCTTTTTGTAATGCAAACAGCTGATCAACATCATTTTCTGATAGTGTTTGTCTTTTTGCAAAAGACCTCCAGCATCACATTTGGACAAAGAGACATTTCATTCAGTCTATTGAGAAGCTGAGTTAAGAGCTCTAGCATGTAACGGAAGTGGACAAAAATACTTCAGTTCTAGAGGATGAGAACAATCCAAATGCTACTACTAAGCTATCAGTAAGGTTAGGTGGTACATGTCTCAATGAAGCTAACGATCTTGAGTTTACAGATTCCTATTTACAAAAGGGTCATTCTATTGTGGACGATAATCATACAAAACTAGGCGTCTTCCTTGACACATTTATGATTTGCTTGATTCATGTGGAGGAGGAAATAATTCTGTGTCAATCCTGAGTTGACCAATCAAATCCATCCAATCAAGTTTGATAGGATCTAGATCAACCTATCTTCTTGAGAGCTTGAATGCCCTTCCCAAAGTTCCTTCCAAAAAGGTCTAGGTTTGCCAATGGGCCCCTCTATATATCTTAAAACGATATCATTGTGATTGGTTCCATTGGACCTTACATTGGTTCACCTCGTGGTTACGTAAGCATTGCTTACGTACCTCGAGCACCCTAAGTGGCTCTATCATTACCACTCGTGGATCCTGCACCTACAAGGAATTCAATCATTAACATGCTCAACATCTGGTTTATATTTCATTAAATATGAGACATGAAAAACATGGTGCAATTGGGCAAGAGCTGGTGGCAGAGCAATTTTGTAAGAAACCAAGTTGATGACTTCCAAGACCTCAGATGGTCCAACATAGCAGGGTGCAAGCTTGGATATCCTTCCAAACTTAATAGAGCTTTTGTGGGGCTTAACCCTAAGAAAGACTCTCTCCCCAATCTCCAACTATCTAGGGGTATGTTATGCATCAGCATAACTCTTTTGTCTATCATTGGCTTCAGCTAGTTGTTCCTTAATTAGTCGCACTTGTTCCTCCATTTCTGAAAGCATCTCAGGCCCAAGAACAATTTTGTCGTCGAGTTTATCCCAACTGATAGGAGTTCTGCACTTTTTACCATAGAGTGCTTCGAAGGGTGCCATCTTAATGGCTGGTTGATAAGAATTGTTGTAGGCAAAATCTACCAATGGTAGGTAATCCTCCCACTTGTATTGTTGGTCCATGCAGTACACCCTTAACAAATCTTTTGAAACTTGATTTACTCGTTCTGTCTGTTCATCCGTCTCTGGATGATAGGTTGAACTGGTGTTCAATTGAGTTCTCAATACTGAAAATAGGGTTTGCAAAAACCTAAAGGTTATCCTTGCATCTCTGTTTGAGATGATTTTCTTTGGTATGCCATGTAGTCGGAAAATTTCTTGTACAAATTTCCTAGCTCAAATAGGAGCTCCATCGGTCAGGTTTCCGAGAATGAAATGAGCCACTTTAGTTAGTCTATCCACCACTACTAAAATTGCATTGTCTATTTCTGGGCATAGGAAAGCCTTGAACAAAATCCATGTTGATTATTTACCACTTCCAATCCGGAATGATATGGGGTAGAAGTAAACCTGTTGGGTGTTGGTACTTAGTTTTAACTCTTTGGCATTCAAGACAACATGCCACAAATCTGGTGATATCGTTTTCAATTCCTTTCCAAAAATACAAGTGTTTGAGATCAGCTAACATTTTAGTAACACTGAGATGCCCTGAGTAAGGTATGGAATGAGCTTCCTTAAGAACGAATCTTCTTAGCTTAGGAAGGTTAGGTATGTACATTGTCCCTTTATACCTCAATAGTCTATCTTGCTCAATGTGGAAACCTTCCTATCTGGAATCATGAGGATCCCTTTGTAATGCTGCTCTGACCTGATTGTAATATTCGTCCCCTTCTAATTTATGAAGGATTCTAGTTCTGAAGTCGGTACCAACCGTTGTCATTGCTAAAATATGCCTCTTTCGGCTTAAAGCATTGACTACTCTGTTTTCCTTACCATTAATATTGTTAATCTTAAAGACCTAATCAAAAGTCAATTCCAACCACCTTTGTCGGGCACTGAAGTTTGGCTGAGTGAAAATATATTTTAGGCCTTGATGATTTGACCTAAGTTCAAAAGGTTTTCCCAAAAGATAATGCCTCCATATTTGAAGGGCATGAACAATAACTGCTGACTTTAGATCATGAGGTGCATAGTTTTTCTCGTAGCTCTTTAGTTTCCTTGACTCATAAGCAATCACTTGCCCGTCTTGCATTAGAACCCCTCCTAAACCTTCTTTGGAGGCATCGATAACTATAACAAATTGTCTTGTTGGATCAGGGACCTTGAGTATGGGTGTTGTGGTTAGCTTTTCCTTTAAATACTCGAAGGCCTTTTGGCACTTATCAGTCCATCCAAATCTTTTACCTTTTCTCTGAAGAGAGGTAATTGGTCATGCAATACGGAAGAAGTTCATCACAAATTTCTGGTAATATCGTACTAACCCCATAAAACTTCTTGAAGAGAGGTAATTGGACATGCAATACAGAAGTTCATCACAAATTTCTGGTAATATCCTGCTAACCCCATAAAACTTCTTATATCCTGAACATTTCGGGGGACATGCCATTTGTTATAGCTTTAATCTTGTTCAAATCTACAACCATACCCTCTGCAAAGGTGATATGCCCCAGATACTGTACCTCTCTTTGAAGAATGTACACTTGGACAACTTCCCATATAACTTGTGTTCCCTTAGTTGTTGAAAAACGATTTGCATATGTCGATGATGTTCCTCTTCATTCTTGGAATAATTTAAGATGTCATCGGGAAATACTAAAACAAACTTATCTATGCAGTCTTGAAATATACTGTTCATCAGATTCATGAAGGCAGTTGGAGCATTAGTGAGTCCGAAAGAAAACTGTAAATTCGTAATGACTATAACGAGTCTTGAGAGTTGTCTTATAAATATCTTCCTCTTTCAGTCTCAATTGATGATAGCCCGATCATAGAACTATCTTGGAAAAGATTGCTGCCTGTCTCATTTGATCGAACAAGTCATTGATCTTGGGTAACGGATACCTATTCTTAATAGGGACCTTATACAACAAACTATAATCAATACAGAGGCAAAGGATTCCATCTTTTTTCCTCACAAATGTTACGGGTGCACCCCAAGGAGACACACTTGGTCTGATTAGTCCCCTTGGAAAGTAATTCTTGTAGTTGTGCCTTGGTTACATTAGTTCGACAGTGGACATCTTGTAGGGGGTGTTTGAAATGAGTTCAGTTCCGGGCACCAGATCAATAGAGAAGTCAAGCACCTCCTTGGGGGTAACCTTGGTAGTTCCTCTGGAAACACATCCTGGAAATCTTGTAGGTAAGGATATTTCTCTGCAGAAGATTCTATCATAACATGATCCTCTGACATTTGAGTTGACGTCCTATAAAGCATCTTGTCATCATGGTAAACTATCTCTCCCAACTCTCTAGCTTTTCCCATCTTGACTACAAAGATCTGATATCCCTTCCTCCTACTCTTCTAAGCTGCATTGTTGAAATTTGTCAGAATTGGATTCCTTGCTGTTATTATAGACTTTTTTTACTTGATGATCAAATTTATGTTCAAATAATTTCCTAGCAGCCATCGCCACTACATCAGAGAGCATGCGTCTTGATCCTTCTTGAATGCGTTTGTGACAATTGCACTATGCTTGAGGAATCTCGCTCTTTCTGAATTGGTGTTGAGCTTCATCTTTCCTTCAACAATTGGGAGTCTTCTAACTTTTATCTATTCCCTCTGGAATGTGGTGGAAGGATAAGTTGTGTGTGAGAATTTCGTCGCGATCTTTCTATAATAATCTGATCAGCTCATTACTGACTTTCCCTACTATTCTTTTGATAGAATACAGTTCCTTAAGTATGGCACTTCCCTTTTAGGACAATTTTTCTGAACATTGTACCCTCTTAGCCGTTTATGAAACTCATTCGCAATCGTATAATGATACCTTTTTTTCGTGTTTAGAGTGTGTCAAGGAGCATTAATACTCTCTTATCTAGATATTCCTCAAATACCCTACTCAATAGACTCCTAAAATTTGTTGGAGCATTGGTGAGCTTGTAGGTGGCTCTTGTGAACTTGTATGTCCACTTTGAGTTCTAAAGATCTACTTCATTCCAAGCTACTGGTGATTTCCTGACTAGAAATCTGTCTTAGAAATGTTGTGGTTTCTCTCATTGATTCAACAAGTCTTCAATTCTCAAGGAGTATTCATTCCTCATTTGCTTTTCTCTATTCCTTTCTCAAGGTGGGAGGATAACTTGTAAACATAATATTGTTGAGGTAGTTACCCTTTGACTCATTTAGTCTTCCATTAATAAGTACAAGTTCTATCACTCTTTCCTGTCGCTTCTTTGGGTTGCATGGCAAAATTCGTCTTATCTTGACTTCTCATTCAATCTTTTGATTATACATTCTTTCATTTATGGAGTTCTATTTTGCCCTTATCCATGGAGATTGGGAAGGTTACACCTTTCTGTCCAATTCCCGACTCTTGTTCCTAAGGCATCATTTTTCTGCTTGACGTGGCACATATGCTAGTCATTGGAAATTTTCTCTCAGAACTGATTGACCCACTATTTCTTTAGTAATCTTAGTTAATTTGGACCTAACTTGGTCCTCTTGTTTCCCTACCAAGTGGCTGCCACTCTAGACAATTGCTTGTTTTCCCCATGCTTTAACATTCCTTGATAAGCTTCCATAGAAATCTGCAGCATCCTTGACACCCAGTCCCCTTATAAATTCCTTTCGTGCCAACAATTCCTTTACCAATCATTTGGTTTCTCTATTTAGTTCTCGCGAGAGTATTTGAGCGCTTTTCTCGATACTCACTATGAGAGTTATGATCTTGTCCTCCTTCTTGGCCTTGTTCTATCCTTAAAACTATTATTCCAGGGTTTGGAGTCTAAGTATGTTTGACTCATAAGTTTACTTGTTTACTTACAATCGATTTTATGTTCACTGGGTTACTAAATTACCCAAACCAATAATTGATCTCTCCTGAGATTCACTGTCAATATCAATGCCAGGCTCTTCTTGTCTAAGTAATTCAGAGAATATTTTGTGTTGGACTGATGGTCTTCCTGACCTTGGTCACGTTTTATTCCTCTGAGACTTTCTCAATTGGGATATAGGTTTGGAAGTTAATCCAATTATAGCAGTGTTCGTTTATTTATAGATTGAAGGCTACTTGAGTCCTCATCCCAAAATCATCGGATAGCTTTTGTTAATGTCTCATCACCAGATATGACTTATCAACAAGATTTTCTTTTTTGCATGATTATTGGTCATCCAAAAATGAATAACTCCTGGATCATGGATCTTTATCCATAAAATTCATCGGTTCCATTTCCGGTGGAAATTCGTCAAGTCGGTTCCGACTGTCTAGGTAGAAAGGTGGTGAGCTCCGAGGTCCAGAGTTGAACCCGATAGCTCTAATACCATGTGTAACATCCAAAATTCTACGAACATAATAAAATAAATATAAAACTTTAACTACTGAGCATGAAAACTGAAATACAACTATCTTTTGTTTTCCTAATAGCATGAAAGGAATGACAGTTGACATTCAAATGTAGTTACTAACTGCTTTCACATGAAACTAAAAATTAACTAACTATTTCAATTTACTTTCCAGAAAATAAATTCATGTAAGAAAATAAATATTGCTTTAACAAATAACTTAACAAAACAGAACTTGAATACACTGATCTTATTATTTGATCCTTCCTGGAAAATTTGTACATCAAGGGCAAAAGAGTATCATCAAGGGTTTTTACCACCCAACCATGGATATTTTGATCGTGACTAACTGTCACCCGCACAACTTCCAGAGGAAGTAGCCCAACCCTTCCCAGGGGTACACGAGTACAATTTCCATTCTCTTGCCATCTGAGACTTGGTGTAGAACCCACAACCGTCTTAGTTAGTCATCCTAAAGATATCCTTGTCTATAAGATGACCTTCCTAGCTAGACATCGTACTACTAGTCCTAGACTGACCTATACTACCTGTAATATAGTACCACTTTGGCCAAGGTTTTACAAGTACAAACACATAGCTTGTGCAGTCAATGTCACCACCAAACTTGTTCCATGGACCTCCTAGTCTATTACATCAGATATCACAATCTTGATGGCTTTAACCTTTTCTGGTAAGACACTATTAAACTACTATGTTCTACCCATCCTAGGGTTGTATCTTAACCAATTTAGTCCATTACAGAATAAGGAGTTTCAAATGGGTGAACATAAAACTCAAAGATTCAAGTTCTTTCACAAATCTGATTGTAAGGTGGTGAGCTCCGAGGGCCAGAGTTGAACCCGATAGCTCTGATACCATGTGTAACATCCAAAATTCTATGAACATAATTAAATAAATATAAATTTTTAATTGCCGAACATGAAAACTGAAATACAACTAGCTTTCGTTTTCCTAAGAGCATGAAAGGAATGACAGTTAACATTCAAATGTGGTTACTAATTGCTTTCACATGAAACTGAAAATTAACTAACTTTATCAATTTACTTTCCAGAAAATAAATTCATGTAAGAAAATACATATTGCTTTAACAAATAACTTAACAAAATAGAACCTGAACACGCTGATCTTATCATTTGATCCTTCTTGGAAAGTTTGTACATCAAGGGCGAAAGAGTATCATTAGGGGTTTTTACTACCCAACTATGGAGCTTTTGATCGTGACTAACTGTCACCTGCACAACTTCTAGAGGAAGAAGCCCAACCCTTCCCAGGAGTACACGAGTACAATTTCCATTCTCTTGCCATTCGAGACTTGGTATAGAACCCACAACCATCTTTGCTAGTCATCCTAAAGATATCCTTGTCTACTAGGTGACCTTCCTAGCTAGACATCGTACTATTGGTCCTAGACGAACGTATACTACTTGTAGCATAGTACCACTTTGGTCAAGGTTTTGCAAGTACAAACACATACCTTGTGCAGTCAATGTCACCACCAAACTTGTTCCATGGACCTCTTGGTCCGTTACATTAGATATCACAATCTTGATGGCTTTAACCTAGGTTGTATCTTAACCACTTTAGTCCATTACAGAATAAGGAGTTTCAAATGGTTCAACATAAAACTCAAAGATTCTCATTCAAGTTCTTTCACAAATCTGATTGTAAACCAAAGAGACAATAAAATAATCTAAGGGAACCCAACATGGCAGACCTTAATTGATATCATTTCATAACAGCTTAAACCTCAATGAATATGTCCTAATAGAGTTAGGGATTCGACTACATTCACAAAAGTTAACAATTTTCTTTACTAAAGATAAGTCATTATTTCTTCAATGAATATGAGTCATAATGACATGCTTGAGGATTTTACACATGATCCCTAATCAAAACATTGTTGGAAGATTACTCTACTGCAATTTAAGATCCAAACTTAGATAGAAAAACAATGTAGTGATACAGATATATAATGCCATCTAGACGAGATGCAGATAAACGATACCATGATGCAGAGATTTAATATCATGTTGTAGATACATAATGCCATGATGCAGAATATAATGCCATGTTGCAATTGTATAAAGCCATGATGTAGTTGTATAATGCCATGTCGCAGATATATGAAGCCATGACGCAGATTTGTAATGTCGTGTTGCAAATATAAATGCCAGGAAGTAGATATATATAATGCCATGCTACAGCAATATAAAGCCATGATGCAGATATGAAATGTTGTGTTGTAGTTATATGTAGCCATCCACAAATGGCGTAACTATGAATTAAAGAGACACACAACCATACCCACGATTCTGGACATTCATTCCAAATGAAGTACATTACAACTTCAAGCATTCAAACATGAAAACTATCCTTCAAATTCAAAGAGAATCGAATAAGAACACATGCTTGCTCAAATATACGATCAAGGAGAGATCGAGCCACAAGTAAAATCACCAGCTCAAAGCCGTATCAACAACAACAGAAAAAGACAAAAACAATTGATGCTCAGCACCAAAATCCTCAAACAAGCTGCCCTCTCCAAAATTGCAGAGCAAGAAAAGGAAGAAGAGCTCCCTTTTGCCAATCACCAAGCTTTTAGCTTGGTGTAGCAAAAGTAACTCCTTGCCGAGGTGGCAAGAGGGAGTTACTCTTGCCACCCCAAGCAAGAGCTGCCCCAAAACAAATCAAATTGAAAGCATATCATCCAATCACTATGTGATCGGAATAATACATGAGAATGCAACGTGTGAACATATAAATGATAATATATATCTATACATATAGGTATGCACACACACACAACTATATATATATAGATATATATATATCTATATATATATATACATATATATATATATATGTATATATATATATATATATATATATATATATATATATATGTTGATCTCCTGATTTGTCTCCCGCTGATTTGAGGGGCAGTTCCAAAAGTGTTGCAGTGGTGGGAAAAGGTGCGCTCTGCAACACAACCTCTGGGATTTTAGAAGCCGACTCTTTGTGGTTGGTGTTTGGAGAAAAGGAGGAGAAATAACTTCTATTGAAACAAACTAACCTAAGGGGAGGCGAAATGCCGAATCAAAGCTTTGTTGGACGGTCTCAAATTTTTTCAAGTGTTTTTTGCAGGGGCTCGACCTTCTTTGGTCAGAGTTTTGTGCTGTTATTCACTCTCGACTTAGTGCACCACATTCCCTTCATTGTTGGCAGGAGAACGGGAAGCTAAAGTCCTGGACATAGGGCTCACACATTCAGATCCTATTGCATGAGGCATTTGCAAGGGTCTGAATTAAGACACATTGCTCCTAAAGTAACTGGAGATCTTCCCAGCCAAGGACACAGTATCCAACACTATCTTGAAGTAGACAGAAATAGTTTGAATAAGGGTCGTAAGAAAAGACCTCACTTCTTGAGACTTGCATCCCAGGAGAGAAAGCTGTAGGCAATACAATCCATCCTCTATTTTAACTAAGCTAACAACAGATAATTACATCTACATAAACAAACTGGAACACACTTACAAGAGTTCAACACATGACACATTGGCTAATAAAAAAGAAAAGGCAACGAGTACACAGTCCCCATGATTTATTAAGAACATGCCAAGGCGAGAGAGAATGCCTCAGAAAGAATATGCTATAGTATACACCCTTGGACTACAAGCCATAGGGTCTTGTTCTCAAAAAAATAGATCTCTGCAAATAGTACAGTATGTTTCCTCGCCTATTGAACCTAAGTCCAATATTTCCAACTTAAAAATACCAGTCGCCATGGTTTTATAGAACAACCCTTGGTCGAGATGGTCTCAGAATGATTACAATTTGTTACAAACGATCGGCATGCTGGAGAATCTGGCATGAATCGCTCAAATCCCTATGCTATGGTCCAAATGTTTGAATCTGATTGGTTCATTGCAGTGTGGCTGCCAACTAGTTCAACCACAAAACATCGTGGCAACTTGATCAGAATCGCCATGACTGCATATATTGATCTGAGCATTGTAAAGTGAACAACTGTCTAGAAAAGGTGTTAGTCGTGGAACTTCGTGCAAGAAGAATATTCCTTGGAATGTGTTGGTGGGCCCTGTTGAAGCAAAGATGTCCTGGGGGACACGTGGAGGTTGGACAGAGCTTGAGGGAAGTGCATTCTCTATGGAGCAGTTAGGAACTCCGACGGGTTGACGCATGTCAACTGACGTTAGGGTTGTTGAAGTTGCGACCACTCTTACGTGGCCAAAGATCGAAGGTGGTACGTGAAGCATAGGGATGATGTAGGAGTGTACATTTTGGCGACTTTCAGCGGATCTTGGCTTGCCAAGGATGAACCACATAACTTTTGGTTATGCAAGGCCAAAACCTTATCCATTAGGCTGGAAATCAACTCAGCTTGAATTTCTCGGATTAGTTATCTCCATGAGTTGTTTGAATCAAGATCTTGAGGCAACGAAACCTGCACGAAAAAAAACGAACATCAGAGATTTCCCTTGAAATAAAGCAAAAACATTTAACAAGGCAAAGGTCAAACCAGAGGACTCAAAGCGCGACACTTGCTGCAAGAGGAAGCTGAGAGAAAACACAAGATAAAAGCCCAAACAATGTTAGACAGAAGATGCCAAGATAATATTTCTAAACAAAGAGCTAGGATGGCTAACTAATAATCCTTAGAGGAAAGGGGAACACCAAGAACTGGAAGCAAAGGCATTTGATTCCGGCTTCGTAATGAAACTTTATATTTGACACCCATGGTGACAACAACGTTTCAACAAGCATTTAGATTAATAGTCATAAAGTGAAAGCAGATCATCCAGGGATTCGTGTGTGTGCAAGGAGGTTAATCCTTCCCTTTACCAAGAGGTTGAAACGGTTTCCACTCACCTGCAAGACTACATAGATGAGGTATTGTCCCATAGCCGACCGGATAGAGCCTCACTGCCAGTTAGGTGTCCATAGCCCCGGCGAGGTTATCGCCTTGATAGTCATTAACATTGCTCTACTACCAGTTAGGCGTCCATAGCCTCGATAGAGTTGCTAATATCACCTGATTTTGCATTTTCATTTTCTCTCTCTTTTCTTTTTTTTATGCCCTCTTGGCTTTAGCATGCATGAATGATTATGACATCATCCTAGGTTGGCTGCCAAGGTGGTAGCAGGACACCTCTAATTTTTCACCTAGTGTGCAAGGGAAGGACATCTCATCCTCATTAATATAGGTATTTAAATGTGAAGCGTGTGAAATCCAGGCTAGATATTACTAATTCCACGAAATGACTGGCATTAATGGATAAATGCTATGAAAAACGTGTTAGTACATAGAGGATATAAAAAATAATCTTTCATTTTAAGCCAACAGTAAATGCATTTACCTTTTCGGAGTTCAAGGTGTACGAATCTCCTCCGAAGGCATTATCAGCAGCCAAAAACTCGGCTCGAAGTTCCAAAAAAATAGACAAGTGGCATCTCTCAGAAAATGGGTAGGGTAATTTTGCATATTGAAAAGACATTCTCTCAGATGAATTAAATGCAAAATGTTTGTGGAAATAATCACTTGCTCTTATAAAGGGGCAATGCTTTCAAAAGGTGGCATAGCATTCTGCAAACTTTGAGGCTCTGAGCAAAGGTTTAGCTTACTTAGCCTAGAAGCATGGACACTCCCGTAAGATTGACCAGTCCATTGCCTCAAGAGCCCTTCTTAGGAGACAAACGACAATAGGCTAGTCGAGCTAGTTAGGACGGACGACAAATTAGTCCTCACTGCTATAAAATGGGTGCTTGGGGAAGATTTTCTGCATAGTGAGGACCACTATAGGCTAAATACTGACATTTCATCACTGTTCGTAGGCTCTCTACTAGACTTGGGGAGAGTCTAGGGATACAATCATCTTCCTCACAGTGGGATTGTTTGGTAAGAATAACTGTAGAGGGCTTGAGAATGTGCTTGGGGTGGCTCAAGACGACATTGAGTTGCCACTGGCAACTGACCTCAAGATTTACCTAGAGATGGGAGTGGAGGTGTCATTTGTGCCCTTTGTTATGAATTTCCGTTATTGTCCCTTCGACATTCATTGCTGCTACGTGAGGCATGGGGTTGAATTTTTGAAGAAATTCCTTGGCCCAGATGTGCAAATGTTGGAGGCCATAAAGGAGTTCTACTTGAGGGTCATGTTCGAGCAGCCCTGGGATACACCTACTGGATCAAGTGGAGAGGGTTCTTTTGGCTCAGAAGAAAACTGGGTGGGAAGCGAAGATGACCCAAGAGATGACAACCCTAGCTCTAGAGACACGTGACCTGCACTTGCAAAACATTTTTACTTTAAAAAAAAATGATATGATATATATGTAAAAATAATGAAAGAATTATGTTAGTTTTTGCAAGATTTTGAAATGTATATAGAACTACCGATAATAGAATATATATGAATTTTGCTCGATTATCTTTAGTGTCCATATACAATTCTTCTGTCATTTTGTTGCTTGAAATGCACAATTCTTCATGTTTCAAAATTTTCTTTAAAGTTTTGCTATAAAGAATTGTAATATCATAACATGGGACTTCATTACTGTACACAAAATGATAATAAAGTAGGGTACCTTTCTGAGAATGCGCGTGAAAATGGGAAAAACCTGTTGCATTGGCACACTTGCTCTTAACAAACAAAAGGGGTTAGTGGCGTTGAAATAAAATCGTTGAAAATGGGAAATTAACAGTTGACGATGATAATCATGAAAGACCAACTGCAATTAACAAGGGACTGACGATTATACCCAGGACACCGAAAACGTGTCCTTATGCTATAGCGCTTATTAAAATGAAAACACACCACACAAGCAAACCCTAACTGTTTACACTAACTAGTGACTAACTTTCTACAAGAAGCCATTTATTGGGTTTTGGAAATACCCACCCTTGTGGCCTAGTTTTTTCTTTTTGATCAATGACTGCAACAAATTGTGGTAATAGAAGGGAAACATGAAAGATCCCAAAAGGATCCTTTCACTGAACTTCTGTAAATTTTAATTAAAATAGTAGCTTTTCCTGTGCTTTCTTTGTGGTCTTAGAGAATTAGACAGAAGTTGCAGAAGGATTGTTTCTTTTTTTGTATTTTCCAAATATAAGTAAAACAATAAATAACAACAGCAGCAAATATGAAATAGGCTGGAAACAATGTGGAATAATTAAATATTCAGTCAACCAGAATAACTACAAATCGTACCAGACAAGATATGCAATGAGTGTGCCAGCAAGGGTGTTTACAAACAAGGAATGATGACACCAGCTACAAGAATGAATCAGCCACGCACCCAAGGGTAGAGATGGATGATGTTAAGGAACTATAGGATGAATAGGTAAGTGAATGATCTGCTCTTGTTGATGGACTGAGGAATGCAATTGCCTTTTTGATTGATTGATTCCTCATTCCAATCAAGCATATATATTATACAAAGGGTCAGCAACTTGGAGGATCATGACTCTTCATGATGTCCATTAATTACTAACTAATATAATTAGTTTACTTAATTACAATTAAATATAATTACATCAGTTATGTAATGCTCTACATTAGCATTACTTAACTGATGTAATTATATTTAATTGTGATTCCATCAGACATTAAATCTGATTGAAACTATATTTCAATAGATGACGTAAGCCAACCAGCAAACCACGTGCCAGTTGAAAGGCAGTCGTACGACTGCTATAGTCACGCCAAGGTAGCAAGAAGATCCCAACATGCCAAACAAGACCCCCAATGTGCAATGCACAAGCACTCCCAAACTGTGAAGAACCGAAACTGGCTTCTTCCAAATCCACTTATTTTATTTAAAATATTTGCAGCACTTGCTCAATAAATCTTTTAATTGCAATTTAATAATCAATCTTCACCAAAATTCAAAATAATCCAACCAAGACAAAATGACATTCTTTAATAATTTAATTGATTCTCATTTTTCATTACAAATAGAATATATAAGCATTTCAATTAATATAAAAAACTCAAACGCACCTGGCAATCCGAAAATGCTTGTAATTTTGTAATGTCTTTCATAAAAACATACCATAATTCTCTAATGCCTAAACTCCAGCCTGTACATTCACGACAAGATGTAATATCATGAGGTTGGTTTGCTGTGTTGATGGTTTCAGTTGAAATATTAATCTGACCCTGTTTTCCAGTCACGTGAGCAAACAATGAAGCTCCTCAAATTCCCAATTGAAAAACGCAGCCATGTAATTAATGTGGGTTTCCAGATTTTGTGAATTCAATCTCATTATAATTAATTCAGCATCTGCAAGATCTCTGCCAATCTCTCAATCAATTATTAAACCTCAACCATGAAACAATTCAGAATCCTTAAGAACAAATGATTCGCCTGTAGAAATAACTTCACCAAAAACCCGAACACCAATTTATTAATTGCAACATCAGCAATTAATTAACAACAGATTTCCCAATAAAAACAACCTCAGCAAATTCGAATGCAATTACCAAATGAAGAAACACAGAACTCCTCCAAACAATTTCAGAACTCCAGTAGGAAGACAAATCAAACCCCAGAATGAATAAATTGATTTGCCTGTAGAACAAACTTCTCATAAACCCAGTATACATCAGCACTGGATTTAATTCAGAATCAGCAGTTGCAAAATTCACCACCAATCTGTGATGGCTCAAATTGCCAGAAGAGGAATCAGTCCTCAAAACCCTAGCCGGTTTCTCACAGCCAAGAGACTTTATAAATTTTATCAAATCAACAATGAATGAATGAAAGTGCTTTTTTCGAGTAGAATATATAGCTTTTTTTGGAAAAAGCACAATTTCACTTTTTTTATTAAAAAGGCTTTTAAATGACCTCTTCACTTTATAACATTAAAGTTATAAAGTATTAAAGTTATTAAATTAAAATAATTTAATTTAATAACGATAATTTTAAAAGCCAAAAGCCTCAGAATTCTGCTGACTAAAACAAACTCATTTCTGACACTAGAGCCTCAAACACCAACTGCCCTGTCGGAAATAACCCACTGCCAAAAATAGCCAGCTGCTAAAAGTAGACTTACTATAAATAGTAAGTCTCTCAAACTAGAGATTCCCTGAGAGTCAAACCTGAAACATCTGAGGCTTCGTGTAGACACCCTGCTAATCCAGGCCATACCCAAAATACCACTTGCTAAAAATAGTAAGTCGACCAAATTGACCTGAACGAAGAGTAGATATGATAAACTAAACCTCTAGAATGGAGTCCCAACACTGGCTCCACAATCTGACCCCCTCTAAACGCCTGATTAGCTTGCGAGGGTCACCAAACCAAGCTAATCCCGAAGTCTGAAAAACGGGGACATTACAGTCCTCCCTTCCCAAGATTGCTTGTCCTCAAGCAATCAAGGAAAACAAGCCACGTCACAATCCACCTGGATCCCAAGGATGGTCATGGGTAATGTCCCGATCCACCTCATACTCCTGTAAAGAAGTCAACAACATCAGCAGTACCAACACCAGCAACTGAAAAACTGCACTCAACACCTGAACTGATGATGTTGCAACAGGATCACCTTGTGGGAGAAACTCAACCGAGGGTAACTCACACGGAAGTAACTCAACCAACAGACTGGACTTTCTCCCAGTTTCCGAGCTAACCAAATCATCATACCAGTCATCAAAAGGGTGCCCTAAAGAACTGTGTGACTGATAGATGTCCTGAACGTGAGGATCGAATGTAAAGCTGTAAGCACTCCTCACCGTGTACACCTCTATAAACTGTTCAGCTGGGCCTGGCTGGCCTCTTGCGTAATCTACCTGATGATCAGGTGTACAAATTAGATCCCAAACATCATAATCATCATGATCGTACAACGCCTGTAAGGGATCATCACTAAGCTCAAACAACGGATTGTCATAAGTCATAATGACATCCACATCAAATAAGGGGTTGTTCACAAAGTGAACTGCTCCCATCTGCTGATCTGAGCTGAAAATCTGTGAATTGCAAGAGACATGATGTGTAATCTTCTCTACTTGGATGGACTCGTGTCTCAAAGAATCCTCACTATCTACAATAAGTCCCTGTAAACTATGATCCTGGGACCTATCATCATCCAATATCCGATACAATATACTAGACTCGCTGCAGCATGAATCATCCTCATACATAACATCAGTAGTGTCCACATCATCGATGCCAATATTACCAACCTGTAAAACCTCTGATATCTCATGCTGCTACCAACGGGACTCATTGGTGTCATAGAAATCAGAATTAGAAGAACTCGTATTTAGCATGCAATCCTGAAAACTAACACTCACATCATGTGAGTCAAGACCCATAGTGATGTCCACAATATCCTCTACACTTGCCCTGTCATCAATGTCATCAATAGACTCAAACATAGGACCGCTGTCATAAAAATCAGAACCTATATTGTTGGTAACTTCATTGCTACCAGTGGATGTAGAGCTGCCATCACTGGTGGCTATCATGGCCTCAACATTCTCCTGATCATGAGCCCCTATCTCATGGATATGATGAGACTCAAAGCAAGTGGCCTCAAGCAAGTCTGTCATAGCCCCATCATTCCGATAAGAGCCTCTGGAATGCTCTCTCTTCTGTATCACGTACCTGTCAAAATAAAAATTCCTCTTAATTGCTTCTGGAAGAGCATTCCACTCTGCAAACTGTGCCACCATATCATCAACGAATGGTGTCGGCTCTGTCTCTTTACTAACTGCATCCAGCTCAGGCCTCAAGAAAGTAGGACGAAGAGGCCTATCATAAATACCTGTACAGTTAGCTCTATAATCACGCTTGTTATCTGCTCGTGGCCTATGTGATCTAACTGAAACACTCCTCGCACCTCTGTCTCTAGCATGATCTCCTGGTAATGCAATGCATTGTAGAGTGTTTGAAAGTTGTTGCAATGCATTTGCAACATGATGCTGACCTTCTGCTAAATTTCTAAAAGCATCTCTGGCTTCCCTGTCAACATCATTGCCAATATTATCTCAGTGCCTGTTGCCCGCACGATCAACTTGTGGGCCTTGTTCATTTCCTTCTAGCGGGGGTGAAGCTCTACCCTTGCGGACATAATGCATGCCAAGCACAAACCTGTATGCCATTGCTAAATCCTCATACCCTCCAGGCTGGCAAGATCAAAGCTCTGATACCACGGTGAAGAACCGAAACTGGCTTCTTCCAAATCCACTTATTTTATTTAAAATATTTGTAGCACTTGCTCAATAAATCTTTTAATTGCAATTTAATAATCAATCTTCACCAAAATTCAAAATAATCCAACCAAGACAACATGACATTCTTTAATAATTTAATTGATTCTCATTTCTCATTACAAACAGAATATGTAAGCATTTCAATTAATATAAAAAACTCAAAGGCACCTGGCAATCCGAAAATGCTTGTAATTTTGTAATGTCTTTCATAAAAACATACCACAATTCTCTAATGCCTAAACTCTAGCCTGTACATTCACGACAAGATGTAATATCATGAGGTTGGCTTGCTGTGTTGATGGTTTTAGTAGAAATATTAATCTGACCCTGTTTTCCAGTCACGTGAGCAAACAATGAAGCTCCTCAAATTCCCAATTAAAAAACACAGCCATGTAATTAATGTGGGTTTCCAGATTTTGTGAATTCAATCTCAATATAATTAATTCAGCATCTGCAAGAAGATCTTTGCCAATCTCTGAATCAATTATTAAACCTCAGCCATGAAACAATTCAAAATCCTTAAGAACAAATGATTCGCCTGTAGAAATAACTTCACCAAAAATCCGAACACCAATTTATTAATTGCAGCATTAGCAATTAATTAACAGCAGATTCCCAATAAAAACAACCTCAGCAAATTCGAATGCAATTACCAAATGAAGAAACACAAAACTCCTCCAAACAATTTCAGAACTCCAGCAGGAAGACAAATCAAACCCCAGAATGAATAAATTGATTTGCCTGCAGAACAAACTACTCATAAACCCAGTATACATCAGCACTGGATTTAATTCAGAATCAGCAGCTGCAAAATTCACCACCAATCGGTGATGACTCAAATTGCCAAAAGAGGAATTAGTCCTCAAAACCCTAGCCGGTTTCTCACAGCCAAGAGACTTTAGAAATTTTATCAAATCAACAATGAATGAATGAAAGTGCTTTTTTCGAGTAGAATATATAGCTTTTTTTGGAAAAAACACAATTTCACTTTTTTCATTAAAAAGGCTTTTAAATGACCTCTTCACTTTATAACATTAAAGTTATAAAGTATTAAAGTTATTAAATTAAAATAATTTAATTTAATAACGATAATTTTAAAAGCCAAAAGCCTTAGAATTCTGCTGACTAAAACAAACTCATTTCCGACACTAGAGCCTCAAACACCAACTGCCCTGTCGGAAATAACCCACTGCCAAAAATAGCCAACTGCTAAAAATAGACTTACTATAAATAGTAAGTCTCTCAAATTGGAGATTCCCTGAGAGTCAATCTTGAAACATCTGACGCTTCGTGCAGACACCCTGCTAATCCAGGCCATACCCAAAATACCACTTGCTAAAAATAGTAAGTCGACCAAATTGACCTGAACGAGGAGTAGATATGATAAACTAAACCTCTAAAATGGAGTCCCAACACTGGCTCCACAATCTGACCCCCTCTGAATGCCTGATTAGCTTGCGAGGGTCACCAAACCAAGCTAATCCCGAAGTCTTAAAAACGGGGACATTACACAAACGTTGAACTTAACAATCTTTGTCAATTGCTGAAACGATACTGTAGAATGCTGCTGAAACCATCTATTAGGGTCTGCGTCCCAGTCCTCTAGAATCACTCCTCAGAACAAAATCGCAAATACCAAGAATGAAGATGTAAAAGATAATGAAAGAATGAGCCAACATCTCCTTTTATCTCCCTCTCAAAGTCAATCGAACTCTAAAGGGAGAATATGCTTTTCCCTTTATTATAAAATGGCATCTTCTCAATTAAAAGGTCTTTATGTATAGGAAAAACACCCCTTTCCTCAAATAACATAACTCAAGGTACCAGAAGGTCTCCGGATGATGAAAATAAGTTATAATAATTCAAGACCTTTCCAACGAGTTATAACACATAGGCCTGGCTGACCAGATGAAGCCAAAATCCCCTTATTACTCCAATTAGCTATATAAATAGCTTTATTTTAATTTATTTAAACGCAAACTTAAGAAATATTAAAAATATTTCCTTTTATTCAACTGGAAAGCCAAACCAACCAAATAATCAGTGAACTAGTCTTGTCACCTGTCAATGACTGATGTCGGGCAATGTGGGCCAACTGGCAGTCCCATCCCTAAAAACCAGGGATGCTTGTAGAAACTAGGGAATATACCCTGTCACCCTGAAACTGAAACTGTATATTAGTCCTGAGGAGCCTCAAATTTGGTCACTGCCACAACCTCCTAAATTTTAGGGAAATCCCTAAAATTAAGGAACTTCCCCGACTGGCTCTCAAACTGACTGTAGAACCAACTCCGATCACTGAGTATTCAGTATGAGTCTCTATGCACCACTACTAGCCTATGAGACTCCAATAATAGGCCTACTCTCATGACTCTGCTAGTCAGACTAGAGAGGGGACATGATAGTCCTCCCCTCTTGGAGATGCTTGCCCACAAGCAACTGCAATGGTGGATGCTGCAAAATGAACTCACCCTCCTAGGTGGCATCCTCTATGGGTAGACATCTCCAGCTCACCAAGTACTCTCGAATCACCCTACTCCTTAATCGTCTCTCCCTGACCTCCAGAATCTCCTCAGGGACCAAAGTCAATTTACCCTCTTCATCCAAAGGAGGTAAATTGCGTGATGCTGTAATATGCTACCCCAGTGCCTTCTTCAGGCATGACATGTGGAACACATTATGAACCCTACTATCTGGTGGTAACTTGATCTCATAGGCCACCTCTTCAACTCGCCTGAGTACTCTGTAAGGATCATAAAAACGAGGATTGAGCTTCTCAGCTCCTCCCCGTTTAAGGGTGCCCTGTCTGTAAGGCTGTAGATGAAGGAAAACCATGTCGCTCACCTCAAATGCTTTCTCCGTCTTGTGCCGATCAGCGTACATCTTCTACTGATTCTGAGCATGCTGCAAGTTCTCCCTGAGAGATCTCATGATATCTTGGTTCTCCTGCAACCAATCCTGTGCCAAGGGAACTCTGCTGTCACTGAAAGCCAAATCAACAAAAGATAATGCCTCGTAGCCATAAAGAGCTCTGAAGGGAGTCATGTTAATGGACATTGCGTAGTATTATAACAATATTCGCCCAAATACAACCAACGCACCCATGCCTTCTGCTGCCCTAACACATAGTTGCGCAAATACCCCTCCGCCCACTTATTAACTACCTCAGTCTGTCCATCTGTCTGAGGATGGTAGCTAGTGCTGGGGGTCAACTCTGTGCCTGCTAGCCTGAAAAGTTCCTGCCAGAAGGAACTCATGAACTTGCTGTCCCTGTCACTCACTATGGTCTTGGGGAGACCATGGAGTCTAAATATCTTTTTGAAAAACAACTCAGCTACCTGTGAGGCTGTGAAGTCTGCTACAATAGGAAAGAAGTGGGCATACTTAGTCAACCTGTCCACCACAACATAAATACAGTCCTTCCCTTGAACTCGAGGAAAACCTGTAATGAAATGCATAGATATCCCTATCCACTTTTGCTCCAGTATAGGCAGAGGCTGCAACAATCCAGCCGGAAAAGTATGCTCTGACTTGTTCTACTGACAAGTCATGCATTCACAAACATGGCGTAAGACATCATCCTTGAGACCCTTCCAAGAGAATCTCTTCCATACCGCCCTATAGGTTTTACCATAACCCGGATGTCCTGCTGTAGGAGTATCATGGTAAGCATGCAAAACGTGCTCTTTCAATTGTGATTCAGGAACAAGGTAGACCCTGCCTTTGTAGTAGATGACATCGTCCACTACACTATATCCATCATCCCGTGTCAACCCATCCATGATCTCACAAGCATGCTGATTTTTGGAATACTCAACTAAAAGTTGAGCCTTCCAATTTGCTGAAATCTCGCTCAATGAACATAGGGCAGCAAGTGATGGCTTCCTAGAAAGTGCATCAGCAACAGTATTGTTCTTCCCCTTGATGAACTCTATGTCAAAATCATACGCCTGCACTTTGCTAACCCACTTTTGTTGCCTATCATTAAGCTCTGTCTGATCAAGTAAATATTTTAGACTATTATGGTCCGTCCTCACCACAAATTTGCTGCCAACAAGATACTGTTTGAATTTGGCTAATGCATGCATGATAGCCAACATTTCCTTGTCATATGTGGAATACAACCTCTCATTATCCTGCAGCTTCCTACTCTCGCAGGCAATGGGGTGTCTGTTCTGCATCAATACTGCCCCTATGCCTTCACCTGAAGCATCACACTCAAGTACAAATGGCTGCGAGAAATTAGGGAGTGCCAAAATTGGACAAGTGCTCATAACCTTCTTGAGTCTCTCAAAGACTCCTTGTGCCTGCTCTGTCCATCTGAAGGCTCCCTTCTTCATGAGATTTGTTAAAGGTGCTGCTAACTGAGAGAATCCCCTCACGAATCTCCTATAATAGGCACATAAACCAAGGAACCCACGCAACTCAGTAATGTTCCTGGGAGAGGGCCAATCGCGAATCGCCTGAATCTTCTCCTCATGCACTTTCACTCCCTCTGCACTGATCACGTGACCCAAGTATAAAATCTCTCTGAGTCCAAATTCACATTTGGACAACTTAGCAAATAGAGACGGACTCTCCATGATGCTAAGCACCTCCTCAATGTGTCTGAGATGATCCTCCCATGTCCGGCTATAAATCAATGTCATAAAAAAACACCAGAACCGATTTCCTCAATTGCTTGTTGAAGATGTGGTACATACAAGACTGGAAGGTGGTAGGTGCATTAGTGAGGCCAAAAGGCATCACTAGAAACTCATAGTGCCCATAGTGACAACGGAAAGCAGTCTTGTGCACGTCCTAGTCCCGCACACGAATCTGATGATAGCCTGAACAGAGATCAATCTTCGAGAAATAGATAGCTCCATGTAGCTCATCTAACAACTCATCAATGCGTGGAATGGGGTACCTATTCTTGATTGTCTTTTTGTTCAAGGCTCTGTAATCAATACACATCCGCAAAGTCCCATCCTTCTTAACAAGCACCACAGAAGAAGCAAAAGGGCTAGAGCTAGGGTGAATGAATCCCATATCTAGTAACTCATGGATGGTCCTCTCAATCTCATCCTTGTATGCTCTAGGATGACGATATGGGGTAGTAATCACGGGCTTAGCTCCATCCTCCATCTCTATCCCATGCTCGAAACCTCTATCAGGAGGTACACCAGGAGGTATGTCACCAAAGACACAACCATGCCGGTCCATCACTGACTGTATGTCTACATGAAAGGCCTTGCCATCCTGAGGTGTAGGTATTTTGGACTTCACAAAACAATGTGTAGCCCAAAGTATGTCATCATGACGAACGATAGTCTCCATCCTGCGGGAAGTTACCTCCTTAGGAGAAGCTGCCTTCAAGATAGTCTTCTTTCCTATAGAAAGAAACTCCAACTGCATGCGATGGTGGTCAATGACGTATCGCCCAATACCTTGTAACCACTGCATGCCCAAAACTACATCATAATCCTCCAACGGTAGCACATAAAAATCATCTGTTAGAGTATAGTCCCCCATTTGGATGCTAAGCTGAGGAATCCTCCGAGTACAGCTCAAAATGGCACTGTCTGCAACCTTCACTCCAAAACCAACAAACTCCTCAAGCTGGAACCCACGCCTGTCAACTAGCTTTTGGTCAATAAAGTTGTGCGTGGCACCTGTGTCTACTAAGATCATAACCCGCTGGCCTCTCAACATACCTTTCAAACGAAAGACATGAAATCTGGGATAACTGGAGAGAGTAGCCATAGTCACTTTAGCTAACACCAAAGGCTCCGGAGTGTCTAGCTCTAACTGTGGGTGTCCCTGCTCAACCTCCTCCGGACTATCCTCAGTATCAGTATCAGGTATCTCCTCATCGCCTATCTCAGATGTCACCTCTATCAAATGAACCCTGCCTTTACCAAGGCAACGATGTCCAGGATCCCATGGCTCCTTACAAGAGAAGCATAATTTCTTCCTCAGCTCATTCCTCGACTTCTGGTCCATCTTGGGTGGTCTAGAAGGTGGTCCCCCTCTGCCCTGGGAAGTGTTGGCCTTTTGGGGAGGCCGAGAATCCCTGAAAGGTTTCTTATCTGCCTGATAAGAAGTAGGAGGGGTGCCCAGTCTAAATGTAACATCAATGGCCTCCTTGAGGGTGGCTGGCCTGAATGCTCGTACCAGTCCCTTCAGCCTGTCCTGCAAACCCTCTATGAACAACATCACACAACGACTCTGAGACATGTCAGGAACCATGACTACAATACGCTAGAACTCATTCACAAAAGATTCGCGTTCCTTGTCTGCCTAATGTGTGCCAACTCCCGGTAGTAAAGCTCTGTGTCTTTATGATCAAACCTAGCAATGAGCCGCTAAGTGAATTCAGCATAGGAGTGAACCAAGGCGTGATCCTGGGTGACCAATCCATGGTGCCACCAATCATAGGCAACCCCGTCTAAATGCAAAACCGCAAACTGTATAGCCTCTCTCTCATGCATAGGACTCAATGATAAATAGATATCCAGCTTGTGCACCCAAACTCGTGCACTCGTATCACCCGTGCCATCATAGGTAGCCATTGTGATCTTCCCAGTGGCTCTATTGAGGTCATTGTTTTGCTGTGGTCTGTAGCCCCTGTCTCCTCTGAACCTGGTGTTATCCCTACGCTGTGCACAATACTGTGGAAAAGGAAAAACATCCCTAACCTCTGGGGGTAGGGCTCTCCACTCAGCTGTAGCTGCAATGACTAAATCCTGGAATCCAACTTTAGGTGGCTCCACCTGTGCCAACTGCTCAACTTGCCCAAACTGAGGCAATAATGGTCTATCCAGAGCAGGAATACGTGGATGTTCTTGCCTATGGGAATGAAGGGAGCTCCCTACTGAGACATGGGATCGATGACTGCGCTGGCTTCCTGCAACGGAAACCAACTTGCTCCTTCCTTGTCTTTCCTGTCTACCTCCACGCCTATCCAATTCCATCTGCTCCAGGGTATCCTGTAATCTGTCAAGTGTCCGGACTATCCTGGGTTGCGTAGCAATCAAAGTTCTCATGAACTCTCTCTCCTTTGCCTCAGTAGGCATGCCATCACCAGCAACACCCTATGCCTCACCCATAGCTGGTGTCTCTGCATCTCTGGCGGCCTCTACTTGCCACTAGTTTCTCCTGCGCTCGTAGAACTTGTGTATTTCTCCACCAGGATGCATAGAAGATATATAAAAATAGATGCCAAATGGTGAAATGAATTATCAAACCCTTTTCTGTAACCTGTTGTGATAAATTCACTGAAACCCTACAGGCTAGCAGGATTCAAGCTTTGATACCACTGGAAGATCCCAAAAGGATCCTTTCATTGAACTTTTGTAAATTTTAATTAAAATAATAGCTTTTCCTGTGCTTTCTTTGTGGTCTTAGAGAATTAGACAGAAGTTGCAGAAGGATTGTTTCTTTTTTTGTATTTTCCAGATATAAGTAAAACAATAAATAACAACAGCAGCAAATATGAAATAGGCTAGAAACAATGTGCAATAATAAAATATTCAGTCAACCAGAATAGCTACAAATCGTACCAGGCAAGATATGCAATGAGTGTGCCAGCAAGGGTGTTTACAAACAAGGAATGATGACGCCAGCTGCAAGAATGAATCAGCCACGCATCCAAGGGTAGAGATGGCTGATGTAAGCCAACTAGCAAACCATGTGCCAGCTGAAAGGCAGCCATACGGCTGCTATAGTCACGCCAAGGCAGCGAGAAGATCCCAACGTGCCAAAAAGACCCCCAATGTGCAATGCACAAGCACTCCCAAATGCTGAACTTAACAATCTTTGTCAATTGCTGAATCAATATTGTAGAATGCTGCTGAAACCATCTATTGGGGTTTGCGTCCCAATAGCCAGGCTCTGGGGTTTGCATCCCAGTCCTCTAGAATCGCTCCTCAGAGCAAAATCGCAAATACCAAGAATGAAGATGTAAAAGATAATGAAAGAATGAGCCAACATCTCCTTTTATCTCCCTCTCAAAGCCAATCGAACCCTAAAGGGAGAATATGCCTTTCCCTTTATTATAAAATGGCATCTTCTCAATTAAAAGACCTTTATGTATAGGAAAAACACCCCTTTCCTCAAATAACATAACTCAAGGTGCCAGAAGGTCTCCGGATGATGAAAATAAGTTATAATAATTCAAGACTTTTCCAATGAGCTATAACACATAGGCCTGGCTGATCAGATGAAGCCAAAATCCCCTTATTACTCCAATTAGCTATATAAATAGCTTTATTTTAATTTATTTAAATGCAAACTCAGGAAATATTAAAAATATTTCCTTTTATGCAACTGGAAAGCCAAACCAACCAAATAATCAGTGAACTGGTCCTGTCACCTGTTTGTGATTGATGCCGGGCAATGTGGGCCAACTGGCAGTCCCATCCCTAAAAACTAGGGATGCTCCTAAAAACTAGGGAATATACCCTATCACCCTGAAACTGAAACCGTATACTGGTCTCGAGGAGCCTCAAATCTAGTCACTGCCACAACCTCCTAAATTTAAAATTAAGGAACTGTCCCAATTGGCTCTCAAACTGACTGTAGAACCAACTGCGGTCATTGAGTATCCAGTATGAATCTCTATCCACCACTGCTAGCCTACGAGACTCCAATAATAGGCCAACTCTCATGACTCTGCTAGTCAGACTAGAGAGGGGACATGACAAAACAAGAGTATTACCCTTCTTGGGTGTGACACGTCAGAGGTGACGAAATCATGACTCAACTTGGGTACTTCATCTGAGATCACGGGAGAACTTTTTGACATCTTTGATAAGATTCTCTTCATGCTTTGATGTAAGCACGACCTTGACAGATTTACAAGCAAATGGTTCTGAAAAATGCTTGATTGGGCATCCATAGACCTCTGTCAAATGAGTTATCGTAGGAGAGGTGTCAATATGTTTTTGGGGCAGAGGGATTGGTGGTTCTGCTTCCTGGGGCATAGGGAATGACTCTGTGTGGCCAGTTGATGTCCATTTGTCAAGTGAAGCGCAAAAGGCTTCTTGTTCGTCCCATAATTGCATGTCATCGTCTTCTGCTTCTCCTTGCTCGTTGAAGGGCTCGGGTAGAGATTCCTGCTGTGACACTTCTTATGGATGTGTCTCTGCATCCTCTAAAACCTTCGTAGTAGAAACCTTGTCGTTCTTGACAAAACAGGGGAGCTCAGAAAAGAGGAAACTCAGACCATTAGCCTTTGGATGTATAAAGGGGAGGCTGTCTTCTTCTCTCAATTGTGTTGGTTGCAGGGTTTGCCGATCCTGCTCACTTTTCTGCTTTGAGCGCCAAACCACTGGACCGCCCTTGAACAATGAAATCATATCCAGCATTAGGGATTGAAAAGAGAATTTCGAAAATTCGTTCCTAATCGGTTCATCTCCTATCGGACATGAAACCTCTGAAACTTTACTTACGACTTGGTCCTCCATAATTGGCTCTTCTGCCAAATATGACTCTTCAATAGAGGCCTCTAGTTTGGCTAAGGAATGCCAAAGGATACTTTGCTGCCTCTCCAGCTCAATGATTCTCAACTCACGCTGAAAATCAAGTAACAACTCCCGGGTACTAGGAACCAAATTTGTATGACTAGGTTCAGGAGCAACCCAATTAGCATAGTTGTAGTAATGTGGGTCCATACCCTAAACGGACCTCAACCACTGCTTGCTATGTGCACTCGCTTGCTGCATTCAAGTTAAAACCCCAAATCATGCATTGACCTTGGCGACTGCATTTAGCTCTGTCTCACAAGGCGTGCCAGGAAAAAATGTTGATCCCCTGATTCGTTTACCGCCGATTCGAGGGGCAGTTCCAGAAGTGTTGCAATGGTGTGAAAAGGTGTTCTCTGCAACACAACCTCTGGGATTTTAGAAGCTGGCTCTTCGTCGTTGGTGTTTGGAGAAAAGGAGGAGAAACTACCTTCTATTGAAACAACCTAAGCAAAGGAGAGGCAAAAAGATGAATCAAAGCTTTGTTGGACAGGCTCAGGATTTGTCATATGGTATTTGTAGGGGCTCAACCTTCTCTGGTCAGAGTTCTTTGCCGTCATTCACTCTTGACATGGTGCACCACGTTCCCTTCATTGTTGGCAAGAGAACGAGAAGCCAAAGTCCTGGACATAGGGCTCACACATTCAGATCCCGCTGCGGGAGGCATCTGCAAGGGTCCGAATCAAGACACATTGCTCCTAAAGTAAGTGGAGATATTCCCAACCAAGGACATGATATCCGACACTATCCTGAAGAAGATAGAAATAGTTCGAATAAGGGTTGTAAGAAAAGACCTTACTTCCTAAGACTTGCATCCTAGGAGAGCAGGCTGTAGGCAATAAAAACCATCCTCTATTTTAAACTAAGCTAACAACAGATGATTGCATCTACATAAACAAATTGGAACACACCTATAAGAGTTCAACACATGACACATCGATTAATAAAAAGGAAAAGGCATCGAGTACATAGTCCCCATTATTTATTAAGAACAAATATGCCAAGGCAAGAGGGAATGCCTCATAAAGAATATGCTATAGTATACACCCCTAGACTACAAGCCATAGGATCTTGTTCTCAGAAAAATAGAACTCTGCAAATAATACAGTATATTTCCTTGCCTATTGAACCTAAGTCCAATATTTCCAACTTAAAAATACCAGTCGCTAGAGTTATATTGAACAACCCTCAATCGAGATGGTCTCAAAATGATTATAGTTTGTTACAATCGATCGACATGTCGGAGAATCTGGCATGGATCGCTCAAATGGCCAAATGTTTGAATCTGATTGGTTCATCACAGCGTGGTTGCCAGTTGGTTCAACCAAAAAACATTGTGACGATTTGATCGGAATCGCCATGATTGCATATATTGATCTGAGTGTTTGTAAAGTGAACAACTATCTAGAAAAGCCGTTAGTCGTGGAACTTCGTGTAAGAAGAATATCCCTTGGAATGCGTCACCGGGCCCCATTGAAGCAAAGATGTCCTGGGGGACATGTGGTGGCTGGTCAAAGCTTGAGGGAAGTGCATTCTCCAAGGAGCGGTTAGGAACTTCGATGGGTTGATGCATGTCAATCGGCATCAGGGTTGTTGAAGTTGCAACCACTCTTACATGGCCAAAGATCGAAGGCGGTACGCGAAGCACAGAGATGATGTAGGAGTCTACACCAAGGTTCGCCGAATATCGGCCGTGAAGTTTGAAATTCAATGAGCTTCTAAAAATTACTTAAAATTCGTGAAAATTTGCTTCATATTCATAGGGGGAAAATGGTGTAGCTTTCCTAAATAAGATATATTTAAAAAAAAAAGAATTTAGGTTTTTATCTGGCTTTTTTAGGATTCAAAATATTTGTTTCTCAACTTTTGTAGGTTTTGTTAGGATTTTCTCTGCTTTCTTTAGGGTTTTTTGGGATTTTCTAGTTTAGGGTTCGTTGAGATTTTTCCCTCCTTATTTCGACCAACACAAACATTTCGAAGTATGACAATGGTCAAAACTTGGTTTGGTTTTCGACAACATTTGAAATTGAACTGGACTCTTCACTTCTTAGGCTTATATATGGATTTTTTGATGATTTGTATGGCATGTGGGTATCCATCAAGTGATCTGAAAGCAATGATTTGTATTTTGCAATGATTTTTCGAGCTTATGTTATCGAGCAGAAACTATGACAATCGAAACACCAAAACTTTACTATGATTAATTGAAGAATTCATTACTATTATACTTTAATATTTAATACAATTTTATTTGAAATTCAATATTTCTTATTTATTAATATAATATTTTGTGTTTAAAATTTACTCTTATTAAATTTATACATTATTAATTTATTTTTTATGGCGATTTTGTTTATTATATACATAATACATGTTACTTATGTATACTCTAAATCAATTTCTAATTTTACTCTACAAATATGTATGTATTTAATTTTATATGTTTGTATGTACAAATCTAAATCTATTTATCAATTTTAAACCATTTTGATCTTTTTGTGAAAATATATAATATTTATATTTTTAAAATTAATTTATGTAAGGCAAATTTTAATCACAAAATTTTCAATTTTTTTCTCATTGCCGAACTTCATCCAAATTTTATTATTGCCAAACTTGAACCTGGTGACATAATATATATTTATATATTTATGAGATATAAAAAAAACATAAAGGTAGTATTGTGAAAGATCCCCAATCCTGGTGACCTTGTGAATTACTGTTTGTTTCACAATTTGAGACTTTGACTAGTGTTTGTACCTTTGAATTAACCTTTGTTGAATTCTGATTTTTTTGGCTTTTTCTTGTTTTCAAGTTTTTTTGTTGTTTTTCTTGGTGTTTTTGAAGATATATGCAAGTAAATGATAAATAACAAACAACTTCGAACTAGAAATGATAAGCAGCATTCATATAAATTAAAATCACTTAACAATCTCAGAATTATTCAAATCGTACCAGGCATAATATTCAATTTTTGTATTCAAGGAATAAATGTATCAAATGGATTGGTGGCTGTCCACAAAATTTGACGCTAGCTATAGAAATGTCTTGCAATCACCAAAGGCGAAGAGCTTGCTGTCACAAACCCTCATAAATACCTCCAAACCGCAAAACGTTGGCTGCTTTGAAAGAATGGTGCTTAGAATACAAGCTCGAGTTGCCTTTGGAAAGACGCCCAAACTGAAATAGGCTGCCGCCCAGCTGAATATGATGTCTCCTTCTATTAATTGGTGCTATGAAGAATGTTGATTCTTGCCATAGAGTATAATACTTCCCAACTCCAATCTTGAATCTCCAAATCCTTGTTGAGGTTTGCATCCCAACAATCCAGACTTAGGGGTTTCGTCCCAAGCCTCTGAATCGCTCCACCACAGCAATCTCAAATTTTCACAAATATCAAAATGTCAAAAGATAATGAACAATTAGGTCTTCATCTCCTTATAACTCCTCCCAAGTGCAAATCGAACCCTAAATGAGAATTACACTTTGCATTTTATAATAAAATAACATTTTCCAAATAAAAGCGCCCAGGCTATAGGAAAAACATTACTTTATTAAAATGTCATAACTCAAGGCACGAAAAAGTCTCCGAATGGTGAAAATAGTTTATAATAATTCGAGACCTTTCCAACAAGCTATAACACAAGGGCACACCTGACCAAATGAAGCCATATTCCCCTTATTACTCCGAAATGGCTATATAAATAGCCTTATTATAAATTATTTAATTGCTAACTTAGGAAATATTTAAATATATTAAATTATTTCCCTTTTTGCCTCTGATAGCCTAAACCAACCAAATAAACATGAGTCTGACCATGTCACCTGTCTGTGATTGATGCCGAACGAGATGGGTCAACTGGCAGTCCCATCCCTAAAATCTAGGGATGCTCCTAGAAGTTAGGAAACCAATCCTGTCGCACTGAAATTGACACCAACTGAAGGGTCATGAATAACCTCACGACTGGCAACTGTCACAACCTCCTAAAATTTAGGGATATCCCCTAAAATCTAGGAATTGCTCCAAACTACTTGTAAAGCCAAAATCCGGTCATTGAATGAGTCCCTATCCATCTCTGCTAGCCTACGAGACTCCAATGATAGGCCAACTCCTCCGTCTCTGATGTCCACTCTAGAAAGGGGACATGACAATCCTCCCTTCCCGGAGATTGCTTGTCCACAAGCAATGCAACACTATATCAAGTGCCATCACAAAACCATTGCCTGGATCCCACGGAAAACTGTAAGCCATTCCCCTTGCGCAAAGTGTAGGCTCCTGTAGCATCCCTTGAAAAACAAATGGGATGACTCTGTAAAAAGATCCATAACAACCACTCACCCACACTCCCGAACTGAATCTGTCTCTGCTCGGATCCCAAGAGAAATAGATCTCAGGACCATCAAAAACCAACATGTATGGGTGACTCAAATCACATACACCTTGAACTCCCCCTGCATAGTCAACTGACCTGTACTGAGTGAGTAGACCATCTGCACAACAGTGATGAATACCCCTGAACAAAGCTGTACCAGGACCTGGATATCCACACACTATATAATCTTTGCAGTCACCATAACTTTGCAAGTCACTTGCTACTAACTTGCAGCCGAAACTCCCATCAACTGTTGATGGCGAGAACCCATCCCATAACGGATGATAAGGGCTAGGAGCCAACCCACGTCTATGTGCCATCAACTCATCAACATGTGGGTCAAAGGAAAAATAATGAACACTCCTCACTGTGTAACGACGATAAATTGCTCCGATCTTTGTCAGAGGCTCATCATCCACTAGTTGCGAACCCAAAGATGGCTCCAATCTCGAACTTTGCACAATTGGTTGGACAAGGCCCTGGGTGACTCTCTCAGCAAACCCAACCTCGAAATCTCTGTGAGTGAGTATCGTAGTCAAGGTACCTACAATCTCTCTCACCAAACGCCGAATCGCACCAGTACCCCGGATGAGAACACCCTCAAAAGCTCAGTAAAATTCCTCCCGAAATTTTGAACTCTCAAGAAGGTGATCCAGGAATGACTCTGTGCAGTAGAATTTATAGGTGGTAGCATCCATCTCCCCCCCTCGGATCCATAACTGGTCATCGTGTAATTGTGACATAGCCAACTGCCTATCATCACCAGCTATGCAATCACTAACAACCAACTCAAGTGATACCATGTCTCCCTGCTGAACAATCAAAGGAGTAGTGTCATGAATTGAAACACTGATCACTGACGAGTCAACTACACTACCCACAATGTCTTGTACTATATCACCTGATGTAATGCTACCAACTGGAGTATCCATCCCAACCGGAATATCCACCCCAATGTCAGGCACACTGCAATCCTCTGTTGAAGTGCCTAACTCAACTGCACATGTATTTGATGGAAGTGAAAGTGTACCTCCAACACTAGAATCAAGGGTGGATGTATCCCTAACTCCATCACATCCAACAACCCCAATCGTGGATATCACCAAATCACCAGACACCACAATATGTAACTGCACTAGATCTGGTGCTAGTGTAGACTGAAGCTACACCAATTCCACAGTCACCTTTGCTAACTGAACCTGTGACTCCTAGAGGGCCACTTGAGTGCTCTCTAAAACCTCAAAAGTCGTTGTGAGCTCCCGAGTAAGCTCACTCACCTCATCCTCTCTATCCAAGAGTGCCTCATATGCTGTACTTCCCCACTCTACTAGGCGGTCGGCTACCAACCGAAAATAATCCTGTCTCAAAAATCTAATAGCCTCCCGTAAGGCATGAATCTCTGTCAAGGTTAGGTAACAACTACCATGGTCATCATCCATAGGTGCACCCCATCCATGAATAGCTAGCAGCTGCCGAGCAGCATCAAAATGCTCGAATGCGGTAACAATATCATACTCGCTGACTCTCAACTGACTAGACACATGATGACTCTGAATAATAGGCCTCCTATGCATCACCCCTGGCACACTATCTGTACTGTGAATAGAAGTGGCACCCAACATACTCCTCTCAGAAGCACTATCCCCCAGTGTGCTGTCATCTGAGCTCTGAGAACTAACAATTAAACTCACATCCTCAAACAGAGTACTAGCAGCTGACACATCTCCATCAAACTCCCCTGTACTCGAGGAAGCTGCTACAGAATCTACCTCCTCAACACTCTCAGCTGCCTCGTCCTCTGTAACCTCTGAATAATCCAGATCCTGGGACCGATCTGCACTCTCGAGCAACTCGGAGTCCTCTCCCAGGGTTTGATACATATATGACTCACCACTGATGGGGTCATCCTCATGGGTCACATAGGAAGTACCGGTAGCAACCCAAGATGCTAACAAGGGCTCTACCTCCTCTGGTGACTCGAACTGAACCTCATTCGACTCCCTACTAACAAATGAATCCGAGTCATGCTAGCATGAGTCCGTGTCTACTCTCTCAAACTCAACATTGGTATCATCACATGCGGACTCCATGCTCAAATCCTCAACACAAGAGAATATTGGCATCTCCTGCAGTAACCCCATCTTGGGACTGCCGCTATCTAGATCTGTACTATTTGACTCCATCTCCTCAAGGCAGTCAACAAAAGTGGTATCCTCCTCCTCTGGCGACCCAGAGTCCATCATATCCTCCAACACTACAACACTCCCACAATCAGCAATTCCCTCAACATCAACCATAGGACTATCCTTCCGACAAACTAAACTGGAGTCACTGGCTGTATTGATAATACAATCAGGTATAGCATGAACATCAACTGTAGGCATCAAATCTTGCTGTATCACCGGACCATCAACCGAGTCTTGAGTCTGCATGCATCTGCCGACCGGTGTAACTGTCATGTGCTCGTCCACTGAGATAGGTAATGACCCTACAATAAAAGTGTGGGGTAACTCAACTGGAGAGGCACTGATCTCTGGAACTGATGTGCTAAGCCCACGTGCAGCTGTGAAATCATCCCACAGGTCTCTCCTAACCTCCCTCACCGTGTCAACCTATCTCGTTTCTTGTGTCCCGCAAGAAGAAGATCTGCTCAAGAGTGAAACCATGTATCTAGCCACCTTGTCAATGGTAGCCGGATCTGATAACTGTTCACTAAGCCTGTTCTGAATATCCCGACTACTATCCAATTGTCTAACCAAGGTATCAGTTTGCCTTTTAAATTCAGACAAACTGTCTGATGGTTTCTTCTGTCTACTGCTATACGGTTTCACTTGTCTATTGCTATAAGTTCCCCTGCACCTATCCATTCAATTTCAATAGAGTGTTGATCGCTCACTCAATTTTTTACAAATTCCCACAAGCTGGCAAGAAGAAGGCTCTAATACCACTGAAAGATCCCCAATCTTGGTGACCTTGTGAATTACTGTTTGTTTCACAATCTGAGACTTTGACCAGCGTTTGTACCTCTAAATTAACCTTTGTTGAATTCTGATTTTTTGCTTTTTCTTGTTTTCAAGTTTTCTTGTTGTTTTTCTTGGTGTTTTTGAAGATATATGCAAGTAAATGATAAATAACAAACAACTTCGAACTAGAAATGATAAGTAGCATTCATGTAAATTAAAATCACTTAACAATCTCAGAATTATTCAAATTGTACCAGGCATAATATTCAGATTTCTATATTCAAGGAATAAATGTATCAAATGGATTGGTGGCTGTCCACAGAACTTGATGCCAGCTTTAGAAATGTCTTCCAATCACCAAAGGCGAAGAGCTTGCTGTCACAAACCCTCATAAATACCTCCAAACTGCAAAACGTTGGCTGCTTTGAAAGAATGACGCTCAGAATACAAGCTCGAGCTGCCTCTGGAAAGACGCCCAAACTGAAATAGGCTGCCGCCCAGCTGAATATGATGTCTCCTTCTATTAATTGGTGCTATGAAGAATGTGGATCCTTGCCATAGAGTATAATACTTCCCAACTCCAATCTTGAATCTCCAAATTCTTGTTGAGGTTTGCATCCCAACAATCCAGACTTAGGGGTTTCATCCCAAGCCTCTGAATCGCTCCACCAAAGCAATCTCAGATTTTCACAAATATCAAAATGTCAAAAGATAATGAACAATTAGGTCTTCATCTCCTTATAACTCCTCCCAAGTGCAAATCGAACCCTAAATGAGAATTACACTTTGGACTTTATAATAAAATAACATTTTCCAAATAAAAGCGCCCAGGCTATAGGAAAAACATTACTTTATTAAAATGTCATAACTCAAGGCACCAAAAAGTCTCCGGATGGTGAAAATAGTTAATAATAATTCGAGACCTCTCCAACGAGCTATAACACAAGGGCACACCTGACCAAATGAAGCCATATTCCCCTTATTACTCCGAAATGGCTATATAAATAGCCTTATTATAAATTATTTAATCGCTAATTTAGAAAATATTTAAATATATTAAAATATTTCCCTTTTTGCCTCTGATAGCCCAAACCAACCAAATAAACATGAGTTTGACCATGTCACCTGTCTGTGACTGATGTCGAATGAGATGGGTCAACTGGCAGTCCCATCCCTAAAATCTAGGGATGCTCCTAGAAGTTAGGAAACCAATCCTGTCGCATTGAAACTGACACCAACTAAAGAGTCATGAATAACCTCACGACTCACAACAGTCATAACCTCCTAAAATTTAGGGATATCCCCTAAAATCTAGGAATTGCTCCAAATTGCTTGTAAAGCCAAAATCCGGTCACTGTATGCACTGAATGAGTCCCTATCCATCTCTGCTAGCCTATGAGACTCCAATGATAGGCCAACTCCTCCGTCTCTAATGTCCACTCTAGAAAGGGGACGTGACATATTGCTAAACACACAATACAAGGTATCAAATGCTATATATATATATATATTCAAAAGAATAATCAAATAAATATGAAATACAAGGATAGTTAAATAATGATTACCAAGGTTGTTAAAATCGATAAGGGAACTCAAACACCTAGGACAACTAAACCACTTAAAACACCCAATTACCACAACCCTCCTTCCTAAGGAACTAACAATGGTTGAGGTTCTAGCTCAAATGACATTCTTGACTTTCGCTGTTTGCTTGTGCGCTCCTATTCTAATGGTACTCTTCCCACGTTCTCGGGATGATTCTCCTCCTGCATCCACTGACATGGAAGGATTACATATCTTTGCCATTCTAATAATCTCATGCTATCAAAATAACATAAATATGCATCAACAATTCATTTTACTATTTTCCATATAAGAAAATTCAATTCCTCCTAAAATTATTTTCATTGATATAACAAAATATACATTTCCATTTTCATTAGAAAATCAACATGACCAAAATTAATTGAAATCCATAAAACTACTATAGTCACATTTCAGAGGAAATAGTTATTATGGGTATAAAATAATATGGTCACGAGGAAGGGATGTAACACACAGTGCATCTTTTATTATATCTGAAAAATTGAGTAGATGGAGGCAAATTGGTAGCCCGATGTCTTGAGTGAAAGAAAGAAGTCATGGATGAAGCAAAACTACAGGTGGATGAACAAATGGCAATTCACTTGAAAGCTTACCCTATGTAAAAACCCCAACAGGTTCTAACTTCACCACTATAATATCCCTTGTAAATCTAATCGCAAATTGCCATTACAAAGCTCAAGGATTATTATCAAACATTTAGCATGCAATGTTTGAAACCAGTGTTATGAATTTTCTGATTGTCTTCTTTGAGTTCGTAGGCTGCAAATGTAGTTATTGAATGCTTCTAACAATGCAAGGTTGCTATAGGAATGATATACTAGTTGTTTCAGACCTTTGACAAACATGTAGATGACTAAATTAACTAATACAACTGGTTGACATAAAGACAAACACTTGCCATGTATCCCAATGTACACCTACAACCACTAGGCATTTAAGCAAACAGTTGGCATGCATATTATTGATTCATTATAAACTAAGATGAATAACTACATAAAAGGCATTTCATCAAACAATTAGTGTACAACCTTGTAACTCCCTATTTTCGATTGTCAAGCCAAGTACAATGTGCCAAACTAAATGATGTTAAGATACAATGAGAAACCTGGAAAGTAATGGTAGTTTGCTGGAAAATGATTAATCCTTGACATTGATGCTAATATTATAATGCTGGTACCTTCAAATGCAACTACGAGCCCTCAACAAACATTAACAGGCTCTCTAAACAATATTGCAGCTCCCTAGAAAGATCAACGCTATCCCACAAGAACTGCGACAGCCAAGTAAATCAAACACAGCTTCAGGCTAATGCTGTGATCTGTACCTAACCACCAAGTGCTGACTTATAATTATTTCCCTCAATTAAAATGCGGAAACCCCTCTCTCAAATCTGTCCCAATTTGTGGCATAATTACGGTCTCTGAATAAGACTATCACAAGCACAATTTGTTGGATAGTTTCACCAGTTCAAAGTGCAAACACACTTAGAAGAATTCACTATTCTTCAAGCTCAAAATCTGAAACCCTTGTTTCAACTTCTTCTCCAAAGAAAAACAAAAAGCAGAATTCATGAATGAATCAATTTCCTCATGTGAAGGCTTTTTATAACTCACCAAATACAAATCGAGCTTGAAGCTTGAAGCTTACACCTCACACAACTTAAAGAACATATGTGCTTTTGTTGCAAAGTTTGGAATATAATAATTTATTAGATTTCCCTCCATTTGGTGCACAACAAAATAATATTAAGTATATTTTAATAATTACTTATATCTCCCTTTAAATTGACACTTTACATTATTCCTCATATGCACTTTATAATTTGACTTCATAATCATTAAATAATCCCTTTTAATAATAAATTCAAATAACATTTAATGATGTGCACTTTTTAATTAATTATTAATAAAGTATTACTTTATTAATAATTAAAATGCCATAACTCCAAAAATACTCATTATTTTGACGAGTCGTCTGAACCGGGGAGTCAACCACTGCATCCACTATGCATCCATCTGCCTTACTAAAAATAGTAAGGGTCCCTCTCTAACATCCAAAGACTTACTATAAATAGTAATCATATGAAATTGAGCCCAAATGAAGTCCAATCTGAGCCAAACGAAGTCCAAATTGGAACATACTGAATTTTAGAGAAGACAAGAACCTCCATTAACCAAGCCTTTGCCTTAGAAAACCCTCTATCCACAATAATTAGCCTACAAGGGTCACAATAATAGGCTAATCTCTCTAACTCTGATGCTCATGAAAATGGGGACATTACAGTCCGCCCTCCCTTAGATTACTTGTCCTTAAGCAATCGTGACTGCAAAGAAACTCCATTGCACAAAAAGTCCAAAAGAAGACTGTGAAACATCCCACATAACAACACTGCTGAAGCATCTCAAAAACACATTTGCATAGAAATGAACAACAAACCAATTGTCCCATCCCTGCGCCATGGAAATGTGCATCTGAAACCAATAATGTACACGAGAATCATAAATGAAACTGTAAATAATCTACACCATGTACACACTGCAAAACTCCCCAGTGAACCCAGACTGGAACCTCGATGCACCAAAGGATCCCACTGCACATTGAAGAGTGACCAACCAAATATACCTGGATCCCATAACTAGAACAAAAGTCTGCTAAGAAGAACAACCTCATATTTTTGTTGCTCTAATCTGATCACAACGTCACCATATTGTAGATGGTGAAGCAACCCAATGGGACCCATCCAACCTAAAATGCTAACCCTACCACCACTTGGATCCTAGTATAAACAAAACTCACAATTATCCATCATAAGGAGGTGAGAATATCTAGAAACATCTACTATACCAAACCTCTCTCAACAGTCTATCAATTCCCAATGGGCGTGAAATCCAACCGTACTGTGGACATAAGAACTCCTAAAGATGTTTGTATCACAATCACTATCTCTATCCTCTTCTAAGATGCCATGGATGTGATGATTCTACAAGTTGTCCCCCACCAACTTGCAACTACTGAATCCATCGATTGAAGATGACGTATACCCATCCCATAAAGGATGGTATAATCTTGGAGCCAATCCATATCGACGCATCATCAAGTCCTCTACATGTGGATCAAAAGAAAAATGATAAGCACTCTTCACTGTGTAGTTACAGTAAAAAGCTGCAATATCTGTCAATGACTCATCACTAACAACTCGAGAATCAAAAGATGGCTCCAATCTCTGACCCCAAACAACTAATTGGGCAGGGTCTCTGGTAAGCCTCTCTGCAAACTCAACCATGAAATATTTTTGAGGAAGCATAACAGCCAGAGTATTTACAATTGCTCCCACCAAACGCCGAATGCCGCGAGAACCTTAGATGAGAGTAGCCTCAGTGACCCCAAAGGGTCCCTCTTGAAACTCTAGACTCTCAAGTAGGTACTCAATAAATGAATCCATGTAGTAAAAACAATATGAGGGAGAATCTACCTACTCTCTGACAACCCTCAGTTGATCACTCCGACGCTGTGGCACAACAAGATGTCTACCATCATCAGCTGCATGAGATGAAGTGGCTGATTTGCTTCCAGGAGAGGGAAACAAATCAACATGAGAGCCATACTCCCAACCACATGACACTCTATGAATATGCTGTGAAGATGATGGAGTAGTGTCATGTACTAACACAACTCTTTGGAGGATCCACCACTGCCACACAAGAACTATCAGTAATCTGACCTGCATTACCAGTCATCGTGCTGGCCTCAAGAGAACCTAACGCAACCAGTGGCTCTTTGCTGCTCACCCAATGCACTCATCCCAATTGTGACTATTGCACCTGAATCTGTGATGGATGTAGCCACATCCTCAAAACCTCTATTATCACAACCTGTGGATATAAGGTCATCACTAACTGCCATTGTAGGAAACTGCACTGTAACTGCAGATGGTGAAGACTGTGCTTGGCTCAACTCCACGGTAAACTCCTCTAATCGCGACTGTGACTCCTAAAGGGCCAACTGGGTGCTCTCCAATGAATCCAAAGTCACCTTAACTCATGAATGAGCTCATCTACCTCCTCTTCCTTTCCCCTTAGCGCATCATAGCAAGTGCAACCTTACTCGAGAAGATAGTCTCTGTTAGCCAATAACTGTAAATAATTTTGTTTCATTATTCTGATGGCTTCTCGAAGTGTTTGAAACTCTGTAAGGGAAATAGTACCATCATAGTGCTCATCTGCTAGAGGAATGCAACAACCATAGGTAGCCAACATCTGACGAGCAACAACAAAATGCTCAATGGTTGTGGCAACCTGACTGTCATTCACCTTTAGTTGCCCAACCAAATAATGTCTCTGAAATCCATGACTCTCATGCAAACTCTTTGACCCACAATCAACACTATGATATGAGGCTGTATCTACATTGCTCACTTCATGAAAAGTAGCATCATGTGTGCTATCACCACCGCACACATCAACAACCGAGGTATTGCTGCTAAGCACCTCAACGAATGACTCATTTGGTAAAGTGGATGCTTATGTTACAATAGTCTTCTCGCACACTCCCACTTCCAATGTATATGCAAGTCCATCTGAAGAACAATTCTAGGACCTGTTACCAACAAATGAATTTTCTAATTCATTCTCTAAGGATTGATATCAAAAACAATATCACTGTAGCATGAATTTTCATCATAAACTACATCACTAGTACCCAAATCTTGAGTACTAACATCATCCACGTGTGAAATCTTTGTCATCTCATGCTGATGCAAACACAACTCATCACTGTCATAGAAATCAGAATTGTTATCATGACTGATAACAACTTCTTGGGCGATGAAAGTACCAACATCATCCTCTATCTGGAAGTTATCATGAAGTGTCTTGAGCCCAATATTTTCCTTAATGTAAATCTGATTTTTAATCTCCATGGGATTAGCTGCATGCTGGTCACTAGCTGCCGAAAATTCATCATAAAGATTTCTAGATACTTCACTTGTAGAGACATCTTGTTCAATTTTCTTTTCGTTGTGTGATGTAGACCCCTTAAACATGGAAGCCATATACTGTGCTAATCTGTCTATAGTTGTCAGGTTTGAAAGCAATTCATCTATCTCTTTTTGATTTTGCTTAATCTTCTCCAAGTTTTTCATTATGGCATTTGATTGCTTCCTGGAAATAATCACGCTATTCAATTGGTTTCTCTGTTTAATTAATTTTTTGGATTTTTCCATAACTGAAACAATTATAAGAGTGTTGGTCACTCAAAATCAAATGTGTGAGCTCAATGATTTCCACCCCCAACAAGATGGCAGGAAACTACTTTGATACCACTGTAAGAACCCCAACAAGTTCTAACTTCACCACTGTAGTATCCATTGTAAATCTAATCACAAATTGCTGTTATGAAGCTCAATGATTATTATCAAACATTTAGCATGTAATGTATGAAACCATTGTTATGAATTTTTTGATTATCTTCTTTGAGTTCGTAGGCTGCAAATGTAGTTATTGAATGCTTCTAACAATGGAAGGATGTTATAGGAATGATATGTTAGTTGTTTCAGACCTTTGACAAAAATGTAAATGACTGAAATTAACTAGTACAACTAGTTGACATAAAGACAAACACTTGCCATGCATCCCAATGTACACCTACAACCACTAGGCATTTAAACAAACAGTTGGCATGCATATTATTGATTCATCATAAACTGAGATGAATAACTACAGCAAAGGCATTTCATCAAACAGTTAGTGTGCAACCTTGTAACTCCCTATTTTCGAATGCATGTGTAATGTCCCCTTTTTGACTGGCACCAGTTACTTATTTTATTTTAGCCTTTATTTTCCCCGAAGGCTAAAAAGGAAGAAATAAGGGAGAAAAGATATATTAAATTAATTACTTATAAGGTTACTAAACAATGAAATATTAAAAAGTAACTTTATATTTAATTAATTTAATATTAAAGTGACTAAAATAATAAAATATCAAAAAGTCACTTAAAAAGAATAAAGTGCTGGATTCTTCTAGAAGCTTCTTGGAGTTGCTTGTGAAATCTTTATAAGGAGCCTTTGGGGGGTCATTTTACACATCTTGAATTGCTTATTCATCTATTGTGCTGAGAGCCTTAGTGCTTGCAGGTTTGCCTGAGGGTTTGAAGACTCTAAGGTGCCAATTTCGGTTGTGAGATATCAACCCTAGTTGGAGTGGAATTGGTATTCAGCCAATTCATTTGAGCTTCATTCGGAGTTAATTTTTGCAGGGTTTGTCTCAGCTTGGGCATCAAAGATTTGACATCATTTTGCAAAGTGAAGGGCAGAGCTGAGTTCGAAATTCTTGGATCAGGAATCTACTCAATTGGGTGAGGGTTTGGAAGCAAATCAATACAATTGGGTGAAGTTTATGACAGGGCTTAACATACAACTGAGACATACATTTTTGCTCACATCTTGCACATAGCTGGGAGTCTGATTTTATGACCTTGGGAGGTCATTCTACAACTCTGGGCGTCACTTTCCTTGGTATTTTCGGCTGCACAAACCCCAGCTTCAATTTTATACTAGTGTCGTACAGTCCGTACAGGTACGGCCTGTACTTGCAGACCGTACAACAGCTGATCAGGGGACAGTTTGTGAGGAGCAGTTTTGGCATTTTCTTATCAGCACTCTGGTCACAACATTTTGCATTACCCAGGTTCCATTTTCGACTGTACTTGGTCATAAAATTGCACATGTGATATTCAGATATCGGGTTATAAGTTTAGTCTGTTATGTGACACTAATTTCATAAAAAATTCAGTCACTGTTCTTTGTAATCAGTCATATGAATGTTGCAAGAAGTAATGAATAGAAATCAACTAGATTCAACTATACAGTTTGTATGCCAATTGCTTGTAAAAATGTCTCATTATAGGATGCATGCCAAGTGTTTGTGAAAATGCCTCTTGGCTGTAGCTGTGCATTTTACATCAACATTTCATGTATTTGCATTTGAAAAAGAATAAAAAGTAGTTGCATAGCATTTAGTCTTTTTATTAGTTACTTTGCAATCAATTGTAATTATCAAAACATCATTGGCACCCAAAAACCGAATCAAAACAAGGAAACAACAGCAAACTCAGGTTGCAGGAAAAGTGTTTGACAAAATTCCTAAGGCAAAAAACAGGGGCAAAATATCAAATTTGTCAAGGCACTTTACAGCATGCTAAGTACAATGTGCCAAACTAAATGATGTTAAGATACAATGAGAAAATTGGAAAGTAATGGCAGTTTGCTGGAAAATGATTAATCCTTGACACTGATGCTGATATTATAACGCTGGTACCTTCAAATGCAAATATAAGCCCTCAACAAACATTCACAGGCTCTCTAAACAATATTGCAGCTCCTTAGAGAGATCAACGCTGTCCCACAAGAACTATGACAGCCAAATAAATCAAACGCAGCTTCAGGTTAAGGCTGTGATCTGCACTTAACCACCAGCCGCTGACTTATAATTATTTCGTTCAATTAAAATGCTGAAATACCTCTCTCAAATCTGTCCCAATTTGTAGCACAATTATGGTCTCTGAATAAGACCATCACAAGCACAATTTGTTGGATAGTTTCACCAGTTCAAAGTGCAAAAACAGTTAGAAGAATTCACAATTCTTCAAGCTTAAAATCTGAAACCCTTGTTTCAACTTCTTCTCCAAACAAAAGCAAAAAGCACAAGTCATGAATGAATCAATTTCCTCATGTGAAGACTTTTTATAACTCACCAAATACAAATTGAGCTTGAAGCTTCAAGCTTACACCTTGCATAACTTAAAAAACATATGTGCTTTTGTTGCAAAGTTTGGAGTATAATAATTTATTATATTTCCCTCCATTTGGTGCACAACAAAATAATATAAAGTATATCTTAATAATCACTTTTATCTCCCTTTAAATTGGCACTTTATATTATTCCTCACATGCACTTTATAATTTGACTTTATAATCCCTTTTAATAATAAAGTCAAATAACATTTAATGATTTGCAGTTTTTAATTAATTATTAATAAAGTATTACTTTATTGATAATTAAAATGTCATAACTCAAAAAATACACATTATCTTGAGAAGCCGTCTGTGTTAATATTTTCCAGATTTACTTAAGGAATGTATCAATCTATAGAAGTCTAACAAAACTAAGCACAAGATGTAATAAAATAAACTCAGAGCAAGGAGAGATAGTACTCGGATTGTAGTTTTGAAATGATCTTCAGATCAGTCTCTTCTAAGTCTCCAAAGTGAGTAGATGTGAATGAACAAAGTCAGTCCATTTAGAGCTTCCAAAATGACATCAATCTGATGTTTACTTTGACCTAGGATCAGGCTAAAGCCAATGTAAATCTACCTTGAGATCTGCTCCAAAATTCACACCTAATTCTGCCCTTGAGGTCTGCTCCAGAATTCGCACCTAATTCTGCCTTTGAGATCGGCTCCAGAATTCGCTCCTAATTCTGCCCTTGAGATCTGCTCCAGAATTTGCACCTAATTTTGCCCTTGAGATCTGCTCCACAATAGTGAGTTCACTGCCTCCTCAATGCATTGCTCTTTGAAAACAATTAGACTCTACTCTAGATTCGCTGCTGCCTTAATGCCGCCTTAACCGATTCTTGGAGGGAGAGAGCACATTATGTTTTTGGTGTTTCTTCTCCAAGATTCAATCTTCATTATATATGCAAATGTGGTGCCTCTTTAAGAGGCCGACTTGGGCCCTTTTATTAAATTAAGCCACTCAGCATATATAATTGATAAACAATAAATATTAAATATTTTCCTATATTTAATATTATTATTTATGTATAGAATTATAATAATAAATAAATACTCTATATATTTATTATCATTATCCAAGGTATAAGATATTTGCCGAAAGGCCATAATATCAACACTCCCTCTTGGACTTGAGGCAAAGATCAACCCAATGATCTCCCTCTATCACCCTAGATAGAGATGCCAAAAACATAAATAACATGGATTCCATATCCAATAGAATCATAGATCTCATATCTATGATAGGTAGAACACATGTTCTTACATCATTTCCAACCATAGATTTCATATCCATATGAAAATCATGGTAATAGGATGTTTACCAACTGGATGTTGAGTCTCCGAGACTCAAAACATATAAAAATGGATTCCTAATCCAATGATGCCATAGATCTCTCATCTATGATAGTAGATCTCTATCTACAAGATATAATGAGAACACAACTGTTCTTCATAAACTATACATCTCATATTCATATGAGAAACATCATATCATATGATGCTTACCATCCAAATGTGGATCTCCTAGATCCTCTGGTCTTCATATTCAAGAATATCAGTCCATGATATTCATGATAACATCAAGTCCATGATACTTATCAACCATAAGTGATATCAAGTCCATGATATCAGATATTTTCAATTAATTTGTGAATTTCCTAAATCCTCTAGTTACCTTGACTCTTTTGAATATCAAACCCATGATATTCATGGTATCATCAAATCCATGATATATACCTGTTACCTATTTAGTTTGCGTACTAAATTGGTAAGTTGATTTCGCTTTTTCTTTGAATTATGGATTGGATAGTTGCTGTCCAATATTGCAGAATTGTTTGGATACAAAAAATGAAGAATACAATACAGAATGATAACTATAAACATACGAAGAATGCATAAAGGTACACCTCTACAAAATTACTATTCAGCTTATGAAGATGAGATACATTGCAAAGCATTCATATTATCAGATTATGTACTCTAAGTATTGATCATGCTCAATTTTGCAAATTTAAATGATGATCATTTACATTGAACATTCAAAACGAATGCAATAGGCAAGTATTCCTCTACAGGATTACAACTTTCAGTTGGAAACATTGAGAACTTAAAGGACATATACAATTCAGAAAGTGAGAAAGGAGCGTTGGAAGGTTTAGGGATTCTATGTATTGCCTTGGAGAGGTCTTTAAAGTATGGTGATAATCTGCCATCTAGATCTTAATGTCTTCTTCTTTGTCTTCATCCTAAAATCTCCGTCTGGTATGCTCCTGCATCATACAGAGAAAGAGTAGTTAGATCCAAATTTGGATCTAAACAATACATGCTACAATCACATTTTCAGAGCTGTACATTCATGTAAACATCAATGCAATAAAAAGTATGCATATATGGATCAGATTAAACGACAGTGCATAAGAATGAGTCAAAGGAAATACAGTACTAAAAGTTTACAAGTTGCAGATATTAAGGGAAATATACAGTTGAAAATCAAGGAAGATGTGCTTGAACCTCACAAGGTGCACTGCAATCATTAAAGGATTGGTACTGAAACGAAAAACAGAAAATAAACTCTTTTTATACTAATTCTGTTTGCTTCATGTGCAGACTGGAGACTAATTTTTGCTGCAAGGATATACAATTCTAGCTACGTCATGTCAAGCTTATACTATAGTGAATTTTCAAAACAATATTCAGCGAACATGTGTTGGTGGGTGTCACGAGCCCGTGCTCGAACCTCACCAACGAATGTTCTTTCAGCATGTCTTAAGAGGATCTGTTTAATTGAAGGCTACAGGAATCAAGCAAATAAACAGAGTAGCACTGTATGCATAAAATTACAGTGCTTGAACTTCACAACTCCGGCATTCAGTATGTGCAAGTACAGTGGAAGCTTCCAATCTTTTCCATTTTGTTAAACAATATTGCAAAAAGGTGAAACCCAAATCAGTACAGCTTAAGGTATTTCCAGATTAAATATGACTGGTGAAATGTAGTGAAGCCCTCCAACATCCAAAGTCACAAAGAAAGGTAAAGCACGCAAAAGTAGACATAGCACAATTCCCTGTTCTCATCTTTTCATGCAATACTGAAAAATGATGATAAATCTGGTTTTCAAAAGCCTTCAAATCTACGCTATGAAAGACAAATTTCAAACAGCAAGTTAAGCAAGGATGAGATTTACTTATCTCATAGTCATGAGCTAAGAAGTTGATAGTCAAAACCCCGAGTCAAGTTTTAGTTCATTGCTGAATGTATTAGGTAAAATTTTTTATGAGTTTCAGGCATAGCCCATGAAATACTAGTAAAAGCCGTGCCTCACAGCTGAAGTACCACATCATAGCTGCTTTACGGGATGCCTGTTTTCTCAAAGGGTTTTTCTCAGCCAATAATTGTGTCCGAAAGTGGGAGAGCTTTGGCATCACATCATTCTGTCATTGTGGTTGATGTATTAAGTGTCAGCCAACGGATGCAACCAAAGCTTATTTCTAAGCAAGAGAGATTTGGACAAGTGTAACATATGGTGTTGCAACAGCTATACTTCATACAGAAATGGATAAACAGGCAAGCATTGATTTCTAGTCGGCATAATAAAATGAGATCATCAGTCAAACAGATACAGCCGTGTGTTCAATATAGGCCCGAGTGCTCATATAGTTGTGAGCTTACAGTCAAATCAAGACGTGAGTATAAACTCACAACCAATAACAGAAGAAATACAAAGGTTTCGTAGGCAAAAAAAAAATAGAGGAAAAGTTATACTCCAACCTGAGGTCGTGTTTCATGCAATGGAAATAACAAATGGTTCTATCCAGTAAAATAAGCAATTACCAGTCGCTTTCTCCATTTCAAGCAATAGAGACAAAAGCTCAACAACCAGTAAATTAATGCCATGAATAGGACAGTATATGTTTTATCCAAATGAGATTCAATAGTTAACAGCCATGCTCAAGCCCGTGAAGGTATGAAGTTGAGGTAAAAGGGAAAGCTTTAAATTTATGCGATTAAAAGGAACAGTTTCAAACAAGAGATTAACAAAGCAAACACGGGAGGAAAAGAAAGGCAAATATAACTTATCTCAATCAAATCCGAGATTCATGCTATATACATACAAAGCACCATTTGACGTGATTACAACTTCCAGTTTACAACCGAGCTTCAATAGTTCAATGCCAAGTTCACAATCTATGATCTGTCAGTGTAGAGCTCGCAGATAAAAGAAAAGTCACGATCTCAAACTAGAATCAGAGATGAAATGTGCAGTGGTGGTGGCGGCTCAAACCCTAAAGACCTCCATAAGAATGCGAAAATACCTAATATGAAGATGCAAAGATAACTAAGCAAATGCCTTTGCTAAGTTTTTAAGTAATTTGGAATCCGAAATGTGCTGCAGGGTACGAGAAGATTATTCAAATGCCACGACAGCCACTTAGTCAATTGAGACATTGATATTTTTGGAAGTAGTGGTTGCGGTCATGTTGACCATAGGGTATGAATAAGATTGTTATTTATGCTTTAGGTTAGGTTTTGCATCTTAGGTTATTTTAGAATATAGTTAAAATATTTTAAATATATTCTTTAATATATTTTAAATACTTTATTATATTCTTTAATATATGTTGATATATAGCATGAAAAAGATGTAAATAAAGAATAAATATCAACATTAGGGACCTAGAGTTTAGAGCTAATTTCAATTTCGAAATTAGTCTTTAAGGCTCAAATTTGGGGCACTAATCATGCCTTAAATTTAGGGGCATGTTAGGAGTTTTTTTGAAGACTATATTTTAGGCATTATTTGGGCCTGAATTTCGGGGGTATCTATCTGTTTTAGAGGCACTTTTTGGGGGGAGTGCTCATTTTCAAGATTAGCCTTGGAGGCTATTTATTTGAGCTTGTTATTCATTGTATAGGGTTCAGAGTTTTGGAAAAAAGAGGTGTTAAGTGAGCAATTTGTTCCTACACCCTTTTTCTGTTATTTTGTAACCATTTTGACAGGTTTTGAAGGAAATAAAGCATGCTTTTCTGATTTCATCATCTCGGAGTATCAAGTCCAGTCCTATTCTTCTTTTCTGCGTAATGTGTCGTATTTTATGTAATCGGGTAAAGTGAGTTGTTTCAGATTCCTTTCCTATCTTATTACAAATCAGGCCTTTTTGCAGAATATGTAAGTTTGTTGTCAGTTTTTATTGTTTGTGGTTTAAACCCTAGCAATAAATTCTAGTCAACCTTTATGTTGAATTGAGAATGATAAATGCAGCTCAGTGATTTTGTAATTAGGAATGCCAGTTTGAAGATCCTGATAGATCTGTGCCAAGTTTTGGTGTATCACCCAATTTCCCATTCAGTTTTAATCTTTCTCTCTTTTCCCCATCAAGTTTTTCAATTAAGAGGTGATATTCCATATTTGATAGGAACCGGCCTAGAATCCGGAGGTTCAGTCACCTTCATAGTTTACCCACAAACTCGCGATTATTCCCATGTTCTCCAGAATTTCTAAGTGTTTAGGTGCTTGGATTTAGGGTGCAAATTCTGGAGTTAACAATACCAACCAATCTGTGGATAACTAAATCCACGAGTCACCAAGACTCAAGAAATGTCAAGTCCATGACATCATACCAACATCAAGTCCATGATGTTAAGAGCATTGGTCTAACGAATATCAAGTTGAAGATATTCACCAAGTGCTTGGAGTAATGGCCTATCGGTATCAAGTCCATGATGTCCACCAATTACTCAGATGTGGATCCCTGATCCACGAGATATCAAGTCCATGATATCCTCGAGTCTTGGTCTAACGAATATCAAATCCATGATATTCACCAAGTACTCGGAGCAATGGCCTCTAGACATCAAATCCATGATGTCCACCATATGCTAAGAAGTGGATCCCTGATCCACCAGATATCAAATCGATGATATCCTCACGCATTGGTCTAACGAATATCAAATCCATGATATTCACCAAGTACTTGGAGCAATGGCCTCCAAACATCAAATCCATGATGTCCACCATATGCTAAGAAGTGGATCCCTGATCCACTAGATATCAAATGAATGATATCCTCGAGCATTGGCCTAACGAATATCAAATCCATGATATTCACCAAATGCTCGAAGTAAGAATATCAAGTCCATGATATTCTCCAAGTATCCAATTCATAAGAAACAACTTAGCCGTACGCATAGATGTAATCAAATGAATCAAACACAACCAAATGTATCTCATAATCAAAACCTCATCTCATGAATCCACATAAGTATAAGATTAACCAATATGATCATAAGATTTAAATGTAAAGTTCACACATAGAACCATATGTAATATAGTCTCAGCTATAATCAGTAAATATAAACTCAGCTATGAAAGAAAGTATGATCCATTCATACACAATAATTAAAGTATGCTTCACAAGCATACAAATGATGTATGCCTCATACAATCATATTAAGTAGTCAATATCCAAACGCAGTTCTCTCATAGAATCAGCATAATTTATCCAGCATCTATAGACAGGCATAAGAGTAATCACATAAGTCTTCACCACCTAAAGGTAACCAACATATAACCAAGTGTAATGTGATCACAACAAGATGCAACAATTTTATCTAAAACGTATGTCCACAAAATATTCTCCCAGGCATACAACAACATTATCTCTAAGTTTCATAATGTATGTTCCCAAGAAATATGCCAATTGTACAATGTAACATATACAACATATGCCAATTCATTAATCAATAATGCACCCATGCATCAAACAGTTAATCTAACAATCAACTGTGAATGTTCCCAGAACATATGTCAAAGTAAAGTATGCACCCACATAACAGAAATAAATGTCAATGTAAATGTAAGGTATACTCCTCATACATGACATAAGCATAATAGATGCCAATGTAGTGTATGTTCCATATGCCAACCCGGATTAAGCATCCATTCATGCATAAAGAAATGTTAGTTACGCCAATCAGCTAAACAGATAATCAGTTATGCGAATAAGACATTCCTAACCAGCTGATCCAATCAGCTTATATCAAAACTAACTAGTTATGATGATCAAGCCAATGAGGTATAATCCTACCCATACATATGATCAACAAGACATAAGGAGTTCATAACAAAATTAGGTGTAAGTGACCCCATAATTGAACTCCCTCTTAAACCATATACCCACAATTTAGCTACCCCAGGGTATATATTACTCAAGGGATCTACTCCCTCTGGATGATCCTATCTTTATCCTCTAACAAGGTTAAAACTCCCTCAACCAGTAAGGAGGGATAATGCCAATAAGATCTTGTGATCCCGAATCCATATATACATAGCCAATGTATGTTTCCGTAATGTATGAATAGGCCAATAAGATAGTATGTTGTAGTTCTTTCAAGCATAACTCACACAACAGCTAGTATAATGTATACCAAACAGATAGATAGCTATGTAAGTTACCACATTTGCATATAGAAAAACTCCCTCTCAATATGCAAGAGATACATACCAAATTAAATATGTCTCCATAATGTAAAATATGTTAAGGCAACATAAAGTGTGCTCACTCATGAACAATTATCCAGTTGTACCAAGAGCATCGTGTCTCAACTATATGACATATAGAGACTCAGCCATAATAGTGAAGAAGGGTAAGCTAACATAAGCCAAGTTAAACATAACATATGCCAATGTAAGGTATGCTCTCAAGCAACATAAAGTAAGTTCCTATACCATACATAACATAATTGAACACAATGTACACAATAAGAAGTTATGCTCTTCATACATAGAGTGTTAATGAACCAGCCAATAACATGCCATATGCCATTAAGCTAAGCCGCGCCTATACATCTAAGATTAAACTCTTCTTAAGCTTAGACTCCCTCTTAGGTTAGATTGGACTAACTAGGGCAATTTCCATATTCAACTTTTAATGCAAAACTATGCTCTCCATAAAATCAAAATTATGTTTAGGCCAAACCCCCGGTTACCATGTTAATATTTTCCAGATTTACCTAAGGAATGTATCAATTTATAGAAGTCTAACAAAACTAAGCACAGGATGTAATAAAATAAACTCAGAGCAAGGAGAGATAGTACCCAGATTGTAGTTCTGAAATGATCTTCAGATCAGTCTCTTCTAAGTCTCCAAAGTGAGTAGATGTGAGTGAACAAAGTCAGTCCATTTAGAGCTTCCAAAATGACATCAATCTGATGTTTACTTTGACCTAGGATCAGGCCAAAGCCAATGTAAATCTACTTTGAGATCTGCTCCAGAATTCGTACCTAATTTTGCCCTTGAGATCTGCTCCAGAATTCGCACCTAATTCTGCCTTTGAGATCTGCTCCAGAATTCGCACCTAATTCTGCCCTTGAGATCTGCTCCAGAATTCACACCTAATTCTGCTCTTGAGATCTACTCCACAATAGTGAATTCGCTGCCTCCTCAATGCATTGCTCTTTGAAAACAATCAGACTTTACTCCAGATTCGTTGCTGCCTTAATGCAGCCTTAACCGATTCTTGGAGGGAGAGAGCACATTATGTTTTTGGTGTTTCTTCTCCAAGATTCGATCTTCATTATATATGCAAATGTGGTGCCTCTTTAAGAGGCCGACTTAGGTACTTTAAATAAAATACATTTGCCCAAGATGCCCACTTGGGCCCTTTTATTAAATTAAGTCACTCAACATATATAATTGATAAACAATAAATATTAAATATTTCCTTATATTTAATATTATTATTTATATATCAAATTATAATAATAAATATATACTCTATATATTTATTATCATTATCCAAGGTATAAGATATTTGCCGAAAGGCCATAATATCAACGGTTTGAACCTGGGAGTCAACCACTGCATCTACTACACATCCATCTTCCTTACTAAAAATAGTAAGGGTCCCTCTCTAAATAGTAAGTCTATGAAACTGAGCCCAAACGAAGTCCAATCTGAGCCAAACGAAGACCAAACTAGAACATACTGAATTTTAGAGAAGACAAGAACCTCCATTAACCAAGTCTTTGCCTCAAAAGATCCTCTATCCACAATAATTAGCCTATGAGGGTCACAATAATAGGCTGATCCCTCAAACTTTGATGCTCATGAAAATGGGGACATTACACTTTAATAATGGAAAATAAATAAATAAATTTGTTGTTGACTCTATGTTGGAAAAGCCATTAGGGAGAAGAAATATTACCTTGAGGAATTTAACATAACTCCTGACAATCAACAAAATGCCTAGTTAGAGGCCAATATCCCTTGGAGAGAAAGATTTTCATTGTCTGGTCGAGGACTAACTCACTTCATCTTCATTACAAAATAGGTAGATGGAAAAGGTCAAAAGGAGTATGGGAAGAGAGAATTTGTGTGCCTTTTGTACAGCTGGGACAATGGCAACAGAAAAACATTTTTCATTTTTGGAATGTGAAGCCCACAATGACATCAGGATCAAGTGGACAATTGATTTAGCAGCAACTTTATTTCAAGATCTATTCAGCAAGGAGATTATTGAGTGAATGGCAGAGTTCATTATGAAATAAAAAAACAGAAGATCAACACATCAAAAAGAAAAAATGGTAGGGTCTGCTGTCCTCTCTTTTATATTTGGCCTCGGGGATGCTAAAAATCTTCTATTTCATTATATTCTTTGAGCTATGATGCTATTGAGATGAACCAAACTAAAATCTCAAAGTTCTATCAGTTTTTTTAATGAAATATTAATTTCCGGAAACAAAAAGATGATGGATAATGAAACCTCTCATTGCAATAGACAATAAATCTCTGTTCTTTGGCCACCAATAGAATCATGGCAAAAGCCACTTCTAGGTGTGAAGACAAACCCTTCTTTAATATATTAAATGCTGGTCCAGATAGATGACCCAATTTACAAAAAGAAAAGTTGCTTATTAATATCAACGGGACTCAAAGTGCACGTTTATTAGGATTCCATATTCATGTTATCAATATGATATCAGCACAAAATTAATGTCAATGGTACTCGTGTATGATAAATCACAATAAAGGAATTCCTAGTGAGGAAGAACTGAGGTTATGAAGAGTAATACAAATAAGCACTAGTTTCCAAGGCATGTTAAGCATAAGGGATTAGCCTCACTGAGAACATATGTAACTAAGCTGGCTTCCTTGACTAGTCTCAACCGATTTCAAATTATTATCCCAACTAGGGAATACCTTATTTAGTGTGTAATCAATAGTTTTTTTCCTTTTCAATTTTGTTGGCATAAGTCAAATGTCTTTACCTTAACTTATGATATCTTTGCCCTTGCTAGAGCTAATGCAGACACATAGGGAGGCATCCCTATTGTGTTATTAACCATTTTTCTATAATGCACCTTAAATAAGATGTATGAGATTTTACACATATATGCATAGAACATTAACACCGCTATTTTTCTACTGTACTCATCTATGTTTATTTTATGTTGCTGGTTCAGGTTCAGCTTCAATGGTATGCCGAATTTTTTTCCCTTAGGTTTGGCCATACAACGCACACACCAACACACCCACACATACACCCATATGCAAGTTTCTCAGTATTAAGAGAGAAGGCAAGCCTCTCCTTAAAGCATGGCAGATGCTTGTAAGTGATTTTATCAAGAAAGAAGAGAAGTCTGCTAACATGACAATTCAAGGACTTATACCTTGACATTAACATGAATTTTGAATTTCTTTGTTGCTTGGAACACTTCATTTAACTTCCTATATTGGTGGGGAAATAGGGTTCACTAGGATGCACAAACAAACTAGAAAGCTTAGGCCTATCTCCCACTTACATTGGAAGGAAGATGATCCTCTAGGCCTCAAGAGAGATGAAGCTCTTGGAGGATGCAATGATGCTTCTCTGTAAATGGAAGCTGCTATGGAATTGTGGATGGAAGAATATGATATTGGAGGTCAAATGGAGGGAATTGAGGGTTTTCTACATGCACATGGAGACTAAGAATAAATAGACAGATTCTGGAACTAATAGACTACAACTAATTTGTGATTTAACTCTGAGGATAAAAAGGCAGGGACAGAGGTGCCTTGCTTGACTTGTTCCCTTGACTGTGTTCGACAGTTTCTGACAAAAAGACTTGCAAATTGTAGGTCTTTATCCGATCTTTTTGCAGCTCTTGCCGCATGTTTGTCACTAGTACCTGCACACAGAAAAGAGAGAAAATATTGTGTAGAAAGGGGTTTGCCTAAGTCAAACACCGGTTTTGGAATTAACCCTGAATTGGAAATAACTGGAAATGTAATTGAAAGGGTACTAAAGAATAGCAGAGGCTAGATCTAAAAAATAAAGTGTTTATACCTCCATAGATCTTCTTGAGCTCATGAAAATGCTTGAAGTTGACTTGATGTTGACTTTTAGGATCGGAAGATCATGGATGTCTTCACAAGATGCTTAGATCTACAAATACTCCTAGTCTTCAATCCCTTGATGCTTGATCTCTTGCCTTAGAACTTGAAATACAAAATTGTAGTTGAGAGCTAGATTTGGAATTGATAGATGATCAAAATGAGGGAGGGTGGCCTGCTTTTATACCTCTTACAACATTTTGAGGTGTAAAATTTAATGAAAGCTGATGTAGGATTAAACTTGCCGCTAAAACAATGTAATCATTATCCAGTTTAAATTTGGGCCCAATCATTGAGAAACGAGGTGCCCTGATTGGCCTGTTCCTGAGGATGTGCTTGATCCAGCTCGATTCTGCATGTAATTCCGGCTTCCTTTTTCCAAATGGGAATGTGTTTGAATTAGTTTCATGCAGATCAATATTATACTTTAGTTACCGTTGCCTTAGACCAAGTTGGTCAATGATATGTTTACACTTTATAATGATGTAATGTCTTTCTATTTGCTGGAACTTTATGTCTTTCATTCAATGAGTTTGCAGTTATAGGGTCAAAGGTGCCTATGTGTATTAGGGGAAAGACACATTAATTGAAAAATCAAGTACCATTGACATAAAATACACTAAAATGAGTAGACTTGAAGTAAATGATGGTTGAAACTGTTTTACAGAGTTGCCTGTGTAGCCAGTTTTGTACACTTGTGATGGATGAGGCATGGTGGTTCCATGATATACCACAAGCTTTAACAGGGGAAGCTGATCCATCATTCTCCCAAGTAATCTCACCATGACTTGATGAGATCAATTAAGATCCATGTATAAGAAAATATGGCAGATCAAATTTGCTCCACTTAAAATAAATACTCACCCATAGACATTGGATTTTCTTTTCAAGGAATAATCATAAAATTTAAAACCATAGTTGGCACCAGGCATTCCATCTATATGAAATGCTTGAATCATAAACTATTGTAAAGAGCCAAAGTTGCTCTTCCTGAATGTTTACTAATAAATTCGAAATGACTGCAACTATATCTCAATAATAATCATGCAAGCAATGAATTCTGAAAAATATTTTCACCAATCTTCTATTTTTCCATTCAGATAAGCATGCTCTTAAACATTAATTACTAAAAACTTATTTTAGCAAATTTCATAATAAACATGTATTACAAAATTCCAATTGAACCTGTATCAGCGCAAATCCTCCTTTGTTGTCACAACTCCTTGTAATATAGACGCCACCTTGTCTGCTGTCATTATTTCATGAAATTCAGTAGCCCCCCCCTAAGATCATCAACACGTGACTGCTCAAACAGCACACGTCTGGCCCAAAATTGTATGCCAGCCCAGAAATAAGCCAAACGGCTCCTGCTGTGCCTTCCACGTGACCAGAAAATTGAGTCACATCTCCTCTTGGTCTCATGTGACTGTACCAGCATATGCGGGACTGTCACAAGGTGAATGCCGCTCAGGAAAAGGGTCTCATGGCTCTGCTGGGTGAACACATGATCCAAAAACTGCTGCCACAAGACTGGTATCTTCCCACTTGTCAGTTCTTTGATTGACGTTGGCAGTTGTGAGGTATTTCACTGTCAATAAAGAACCTTCTCTTATATATGAAGTCGTGGGCAATGAATGTACTATCACCAATGAGAATCGATAATCCCCCTCTTGCACAATACTTTCGATAATCAGAAAATAAATAAATCAGCATCCACAAATTATTCCAATACTTCGATTTTGTTGAAACCGCAAACACACTTTCAAAAGTAACTTCAACTCCAGAATTTACCTCTCACAAATCCGATATACAACAGCACCAAAGTGTGAATTCAGTAATAATCAGCTGTGAAATTCACCATTAACAGGCAATGGCTCAAATCACGAGATGAGGAATTAGTCCTCGAAACCCTAGCCAGGTTTGTCTTCTTCATGAACTTCAATTAAATAATGATTGCATAAAAGATGAGTAAAGTGCTTTTTTGAGTAGAATATATAGGCTTTTTGGAAAAAGCACTTTACATTATTTTTCACTTAATTGGCTTTTAATATAACTCCACTTTATAACATAAAGTTATAAAGTCGTAAGTTATTAAATTAAATCAAAATAATTTAATTTAATAACAATATTTAAAATATAAGCCATAGAAAAATCTAACTGAGATCAACGAACTTTTGACAAAGCCCAGGTCCAATTGCCCAACCAGGAATAGGCACTGCCCTGCTAGAAATAGCCATTGCTAAAAATAGACTTACTAAAAATAGTAAGTCTCTCAAACTGGAGATCCTCTGAAACTCGATCCTGAGATATCTGACACTCTGTGCAGACACCTTGCTAATCTTGGCCATACCCAAAATACCACTTACTAAAAATAGTAAGTTGACCAAAATGATCTGAACGAAGAGCAGACCTAATAATTTAAACCTCTAGAATGGAATCCCAACGCTGCCTCCACCATCTAACCCCCTCTGATTGCCTGATTAGCCTGTGAGGGTCACCAAACCAAGCTAATCCTATTAGTCTAAAAACGGGGACATTACAACTATGTAGAAGTCAGAGGAGCATATTATGATCATAATTACACATTCTTGTAACAATGTGTTGGGATTATTGATAAAAGAGAATGACAGATATATTAAGAAAAATAATCAATCTTGTAAACCTTGATGGATGGGGCATGGTGTTTCTATGATAGACCATGCATTTTGATGGGTGAAGTTGATCAATTGTTCTCCCAAGAACTATCATAATGATTTGAGCTGGTCCATTAAGATTCACATAAGTGAATGTGTTAATAAAACTGCTCCACTTAACAAAGTGCACATCTGTTATACATAGTATTTGCTTGTCAAGGAAGGAGAATAAAACAAAAAATAGAAATAAAGATTGAAGCAATAATAAATTGATGAAAGTGTGATAGTTTACATAGAAATTGTAGGATGAGCCTTTAATGATCATTATTGACATAGCTATAATAATGAGTTAAGAAAATGAATGAGAGACAATCAAGGGTCATTATTATTATGATGCATGAGTTGTTAGAAATGCCTTTGAATTTTGGGTTATGTGCTAGTAGTCAATCAGACCGTGGAGCCAACTATTTTACCTTCTCACTCGATGTAGGTACATGCATGGTTGTGCCCTTCTCACTTGATGTAGGTACATATATGGTTGTGCACAATGAACCTGCGATTACACTTGATGTTCATCAATACATCATATGTGATCAAGCTTGATGTTGGAGACTGAAAATCATTTGCTATTTAACGAAGATATTCTTTTTTCCTTTTTGTGTATACCAAATCATCTGTTTTACTTTTGGCTTGAACTATGATTGTAAAATGCTGATTCTCTCATTGACAACTACTAAAGGCATGTAATATGATTGCAGTAGTCTATTTTGTTTGTCATATTTTTTCCTTTATTGTGCTTAACATTGCTGGATTTGCTTCTTAAACATATCCCTTAATGCTTGAGTTCTTACTGATTGCAGAAAAGCTTTAAATTTAGCGGATTTAACAAACTAAGGGATTAGGACTAAAGAAACAAAGCTAGAACCTCATGCCATGTTGCAACTTATGCATTTTTGTATATTTCAGGCACTTTGAAAATCTGTTCTATCTGGCTATCTTGAAGAGAAGACAGGCTACTTTGATACCTAGAGCCGTGCTTAAGAACTAATCATATGTTTCTGCTTTGATGGTTACTACGATGAAACACTAACATGCAAAATATTTCAACTCTATTTTCTTCAAGTTTCTGTTTCTAAAATCATCAGAAATTTGCAAAGAGAAAACTATTATTTATTTCATGCCACTGTAGTTTGGTAGATACCATCATCTGAGCATTACAATTTTCACATGTTTCTGTGGGGTAATCTCTACTAAATATCTTGAAGAGCTTAGTTTATTAGTAATTACTAAATATACTGCATAACTTCTTCTCTAGTACAATGCATCTAATATCTATAACTTTGTTTTTGTGTGTTATTGGATTTGCCACCTTCCATTGTTTTGTTTCAGATTTCGTGTAGTGTATATTGGTAAATAAGTGACCCTTTGGTAATTTCTTGAGCAGGTTTTCTCCCCTCTTGTTGTTTCTATTTTCAAAAGAAGAAATGAAGCAGACGAGTAGGTAATAGCATTTTGCCTAACACAAACTGTATTGCTACAGGAGAGGGGTGCTCTGAAAGGTTAAATCTAGAGTGCAACAATCCTCCTTCACCTGAGGAACCATACGGACACTGGGTGGTTTCTATTTGTTCAGCTCAGTGTGATACTACAAGAGCTATGTGCTTTTGTGGGGAAAACTCCAAGTACCCTGATCGCCCTGTTGGAGAGTCTTGCGGATTTCAGGTCATGTATGTAACTTGCTTTAATGTTCTCCTGAAGAATTTAGACATATCTATCTCCTGTTGCTCACAGCAACACCATTATTTCTGTTTTCACTTTTATCAAGATAAACTCATGAAACATCCAAAACTCAGTTTTACTGTTTGGCAGTGACCGGGTGGTGAATTGGTCGAAGGCAGACACTGAAAATCTGTATACAAGTGACATCAGCAAGCCTGGCTGGTGTAACGTGGATCCACATGAAGGTAGCATAGGAAAGGCTCTTTACAAAATGGAGTGTGATTGTAAATATGACTGTCAATGGGGGCAATTTTGTGAATTCCCCACAGAATGTAGTTGTATTAACCAGTGTTCTGGAAATGGATACTGTCATGGTGGATTCTGCCAGGCGAGTTTACAAAATTCCATTATGTGAATTATCTAAAATGTTTAGGCTCTCACTTTCAGAGTTCTTTGCTTGTCATGTTTTCCTCTTTTTGCTATGAAAAACAAAACCAATCCTAGGTCATAAATTTATGCTTGACAGAGTGGCTTGCCTATTGACCTTTACAATTTTGATTTGGGACTGGTTTATTATCATTAAAGAATATTTTGTATCTTAATCTATCAGACTTAAAGTAGTTAAAAAGTTGACTAACACATTTTTATATGCTCGAGATATGTATTCTTATGAGTGAGGAACATCAACATATTCTTTTATCTGTGCAACAGTGTAAGGCTGGTTGGTATGGGATTGATTGCAGCATTCCATCCATATCATCGTCAATACGGGAATGGCCTCAATGGCTTCTACCAGCCACAGTCCAAATACCGAATGGAATGTTTGTAGGAGATAAGCTCAATGGCATTGAAGCTGTAGTTACAAAGAAGAGACCACTTATATACATATATGACTTGCCACCAGAATTTAACAGCCACCTGCTTGAGGTTAGATTTTTTGGTTATTTTAAATTTGTGTTTGAAATGACACTGTTCTCCTAAAGCATAAGGGTCTTCTTTCATTTGTTAAAATTTTCTGTTACTGATCTCTAGTTTTATGACCATTTTGTCTTTATTTTGTGTAGGGCCGCCATTTTAAGTTTGAGTGTGTAAATAGGATTTACGATGATCGGAATGCATCTGTTTGGACGGACCAGCTGTATGGCTCACAGGTCTCTTTTGCTTTCATATCTAAATATGGGTCACAAAATGAATTTGGACTGCGTGCTGCTGTTGTGTTAAAATATGGTAGAAACAAATATCAAAATTGATTGTCTAAAGAAATGTGTTCCCTTGCAAACCATTCAAAATTGTATAGAGTAGAGACCATGTCACTTATATAAGCATATTGTTAAAATTTGTTTTAATCTCACCAATACCATAGTTCGCAACAAGGGAATTGTAATTGGGGGGTTATATTGCCCTCCCACCATATTGATTGGATAGGTTGGGTTGAGAAACTGAATATGGTATCTTCCCTCCCAACTCTTCCACCCACCCACCCTTGCATTCTTCCCCAATGAATGAGCAAACTTCTAGTTGCGATTCCTATCTGACTGTAGAGCAACATTGAATGAGGATCTTGGCCAGTGGACTCTACTGCTTTTATTGGCTTTGACCGACTTTCATAAATTGGCTCAAAGCTGCCCAGGGAAGGACCAGAGCAACCTTTCTATTCTTTACTGCGGCTCCTTTTGAATGATGAGTATTGCAAAGGGTTGGCTCCTAGAGGTTCAATGTAATGTCCCCAATTTTTAAGTGACAATTAATTAAATTAGTTTTTATTAAGTTGTCGAAAATAAATTAAATATGCAAATGACCACTTAATATTAACTGATTTGATTAATTAAAAATAAAGTAAGATGATATTATTAAAAGTCACTTTATTTCAAATTGAAAGACAAAAAGAAATGGAATGTGAAGAGACAAGGAAGGCCAAGAGTTTCCTGGAGAATGCCTTACGAGTTGAAGGAGAGGATTATTCAGTTGTCCAAATGTTGAGATGTTTTATTGTTCTTGATAAAATCATTGATGCTTTGACATTAACATAAATTTCTGGAGATGAAAACCTTCAGGGATTTGACAGGAGAGCTGGATGGAAACCTGGTTCTTCTAAGGCGTGGATTCGCGATGGAGTTCACACGTGTGTTAAATTTATAAGATTCGAAAACTGTTTCAAAGATGCAAGGTATTTCTAGATTTTGATAAATTTATTTCTAGTATTGAATATTATTTGGGAATCAGAGGATAAATTTGCAGATGTTAGAGTTGGTGCAAAAATAAAGAAATAATTATTTAATTAAACTCCGAATGAATGGCCGTAGACGAGTTTACTGTGAATGTCCAAATTGCTTAAAATCGGGGGTTCCTCTATTTCAATGCCCTATTATTTTATGCAATAAATCGTGCAGCTGTTTATTCAAGCATATTCATTCACAACAATATTTTCGTGAAATAATTGAAGACTAATGTTTATCAATTGATGGGCGTTTTGTTATGTTCTAAATATAATATTTGCACCATATTTCGTGGGCCCATTTTATTGTTCGGCTTTGTTCATAAATCAAATTGTGAACTCTAATGAGCCAATGATATAAATTAAGCTCCTTAGACAGTGATTAAATAAAGGCGGAGTTGATTGCCATAAGCTCTGGTTCAATTTAGTATCTGTGTGCCATTTATAAAATGTGTCGCTCTTATCTCATGTTCGGCGGTTTCATAAATAATGGCTTGTGACAAATATATTCATCGGGAACTTAAGGAATTGGTATCCTTATTATATTGAAGAAGGAAATATTGAGTTGCTGTAAATGTCTTAGGAAGGGTAATTTATAATCCAAGCTGGTAGTCTTTCATTCAGGCCCCACTTCAAATTAAAGTATAATGCTTAGCCGCTGAGGATAATATGTGATTCAAGGACCAATTTGTCATTTCCGTGGATTATAATACCTGTCGTGAGTATAAGGGAGAACCATTGTTACAATGATATTTGTATTGGTATCAATTGAGATGGTGTCGTGAAAACCATATGAGAGACACCTGAGCTCTAATTCATAATATTTAGGGGATTGGAGGAGATTTGGTGTTTGGAAACACTTGAAACGCATTAGTTCACCGGGCTCATCTAATGTCCCCTTTTTTGGGCACATTATTTCGTGCTGTGTCATTAGCCATTTCATCGTGGTCTGGTGGGCTAACCAAGACTTTGCAGGGATCAGTGAGGTATTTGGCCTAGGTGATTTCAGTTTCAGGCCAATCAGAGTAGTTTCCACAGGGTTTCCAGGGTACTTACTATTTATAGTAAGTTGGAAGAGTTCAATTTTCTTGGCATTTCAGTTTTGGACTTGGAGCGTCTCGCCGAGAGCTTTTCGGCAAGCTATCACACGTCATCTTCTGAGTTCGTTTGGTCTTCCGTTTTAATGCCAAAAGATTCCTTACTTTATTTATTATGTCACTTTATAACTTGTCAGTTATATTTATTTAAAGTGACTTAAAGTGGGAATATGAAAAGACCGAGAAGGGAAAATGAAGAGTCACAACTACTGCTTTAAAAGAAGGCTTGGAGTCTCATTTGGGGATGCTTAGTTTTATGAATTTTTCTCTTGGAGAATCCAGGAAGCTTCAGCTTTCGGTTGTGAAACCTGAGGATGGAAACCTTTAGGCTTTCTCGGTGGATTGGACGGAAACCCAGTTCATCTCTGAGGCGGATTCACAGTAGAGTTAGCCATTGTATTTATAGGTTCTTGATCATCCAATCTTGTTGTTACATTCTGCATTTCAAATTGGAGTATTTTGTAATTTCACTGTTATTGTATAATACGATAACATTTTCTGAGGTATTTAAATGGAATGAATTGCTGGTTATTTTTGTTAGATCCATATTATATTGCATGCAAGTGTTCGTTTGTATTTCTAAGATATATTTGAGAAGCTTTCAGGAAAAAATATCCGTCTGGGATATTACAGTGGTATCAGAGCTAAAAATCTTGCCAACTTGTGAGGTTTTTCTTCAGAAACAAATTTGCAGAGATATATTTTCAGAAGGGTTTTACGAAGTGATTGTCATTTCAAATAGTGGCTTTACATATTGAAAAAACATCAGATTTTATAGAGTTAGCAGACAAGCAGCCTGCATATTCAACAAAGAAATAAAAATAAAGCCACCAGGGAATGTCCAGATGAGCAAACCATGTGGCTATTGATATTGATAGTGGATGAAAGCAAATTAACATTTTTTGTGGGTCTCAAAAATCCCTAGTTGTTGAAATATAGTTTCAATCAGATTTAATGTCTGATGGAATCACAATTAAATATAATTACATTAGTTATGTAATGCTCTACATTAGCATTACAGTCAGATTATAATCTGGACTGTAATGTTAATGCAGATCACTCTTAATAGTTAATTATGTTTATTGTTATTGAAACTCCTCCTATGCAGATTGATCTTGTCTAGAGATGATTAGTTAAGAGATGTTAAGTAAACTAATTATATTAGTTAGTAATTAATGGACATCATGAAAAGTCATGATCCTCCAAGTTGCTGACCCTTCGTATAATATATATGCTTGATTGGAAAAAGGAATCAATCAATCACAAAGGCAATTGCATTCCTCAGTCCATCAACAAGAGCAGATCATTCACTTACCTATTCATCCTATATTTCCTTAACAGTTGTTATTATAGGGACAAGTTCAGTTTAACATAATTGTATGTGTATTGGGAAGAGTTGGCATGCCCAACTTTATAGGTGAGGAACAGTAGTGACTGTCGAAGAGGGTAGCCAAGTCCCTTTGCATTCCGTGCGCTGGATTATACACATTCCATCAAGCCTATACAAGCTACAAATATATCAATTTGTATTTGGATACCAAGTTGGTTCCAGTATTTACGGCAGTGGCAGGAGGACACCGGTCCCGTTTGGGAAGAGTTTAGCGCCCAAGGCCTGGACGGGCATCCTTCTACTCTTTCTTGGACTTCACGTGGGGGTCAAGATATCCCTGGTATTCTGGGTATTCCTTATAGCTCGCGTGCTCCAAACAACCTGTGATTGTTCCCAATCGGCCTAGCAGTCCGTCCACAACTTTTCCGCACTGGTCTTCATACATGTTTGGAAGCATTTTGATATCGGTAGCGGTTAAGAGGAGGGGCTCAGTGAATGGACTGCGTTCTTTGCTATCACACAAATTTATGGCAAGCTAACCAAAAAATGAGAGCTTCAGTCGGAGGACTGTGTATCCTTACGACGGCCAAAGATTTAGGGAGGCCATCGGCAGTGCTGGGAAATCCTGATAGGAAGAACAACGTATTGAAGGAGTCTCGCGCTTATTTAACACACAGTTGCTAACCACGCATAGGTCCTTGGTACAGACGTCCATACACATGATTGCTGGAGTAGTGCGGGAGTATATCCGACAGCCCGAGTATCAGTTGGACTCTCATAGTCCGGGTTGTGCGCCCAGTCTTGACGCTCAACAGTCGACTTAGCACGCAGTGCTTGTTAGTGCTTACCGGTTACTAAGAGGGGGGGGGGGGTGAATCAGTAAACGCTCAAAACTTTAAGATAATTCTCTTTCCTTTTTATTGTCCTTATAGATAAATAGAAAATAACAATCATTCACAGGCATAAACAAAATCACACATTAACACAGGTATTTATATGTGGAAACCCTCGGTTAGAAGGAAAAAACCACGGTGAGACGGAGCTCACAACTTCACTAGTATCAAATGAAGGTGCCCTGTTAGGAGCTTACAAAGCACTGATTAAGGTGCTACCCGATTATGGGATATTACAAAAGATCAGTTAAGACCTAAACCCTGTTAAGAGTTGCCTGTTACAGGACTTTGAACATCAACAAAGATGTCACCCTGTTAGAGGATTTTTACAACAAACCGACTAGGTTCACCCTGATAGAGGGATTTCAATATGCTTTTAATACTTTATGAAAGCAGTGATCTACTATGACACTGATTGTCTGATTAGATCATACCTGTAGATCTCTTCCTCGGTTTGCCTGGCTGTTGACTTTTCTTTCTTACTTCACCTTTGTGCCTATAGCACTCCTTAGAAGATATCACTCCTCTGCTCTGTGCAATTTCCAGCTATCAACAACAACAACCACATACCTTGCGTCCTATGACCTATATTTATACAAGAGTGAACCTCTTGACTCATAGAATCGCTAGGGGATAAAATTAACCATAAATCATGCAACACATAGAGGCTATGCGTTGTGATCTGGAGTTTACCTTGAGATCATCCGTAGAATTAAAGCTAACTTCAGTTGAAAAGCTAACTCCACCTCTGAGCGATGGATGTCTCGTATAATCAGGCTTTTAACTTAAAATGTAACTCAAACTGATCCATAAAGTCCAGATCGGATCTATCTTGCAGTTAGACCAGTATACCCTTATACTCGGTTTGTCTCTGTATGCCTCATAAGACCAGTTTTGAGTTCTTGATTTGGTCTACCGGTGTATCTATCGAAATAGTCAACCGGTGCAAACATTTTGTTCTTTATCTACCGGTGTCTTCAAAGTAATGTGAGCGACCGGTGATCCTTTACCTGTGGGAATAGGTTTTGTGAAGTACACTAATGACAACTCATATTGCTAACAATCTTCCCCTTTGTCATTGGTGGCAAAACGATACACAAAACCATTCATACAAAGGCTATGAGTTTGTACCTTTCTTTGTTTGTGGACTTTGTGTAGAACACTTCCCCTGTGTTGGTGCTCTGGAACTTCCCTTGTTTGCTTTTCTGCAGTTTCCTCTTCCCTCTATTCCTTGTGTTCCACTGTACATTCCCACTGTACATTCCTTCCCCTTTTTGCTCCATAGGACAAAGGGTTAAGCGATTCTAATAATCTTACATTTGTAGCTTTGTGAAGATGTCGTTATAGATGTTCTTTGCAGAATGGAGGAAGGGTGCCTATTGACCGGTTACACTTTCAATGTTCTTTTGGGCCGCTTTTAGAGACACAATAATGTTTTCCATATCTTCTACAGTTTTGTAGTCCGGTTCTTTGATCAGACCATCTGTAGAAATATCTGTTTGATGCATGATATCTATTGTTGGGGCTAGAAGCATCTGAAAGCTTGTGACATCTTGGATTCTCTTATTCTCTTCGTCAGTTGTCTTTCTCAGGACTAGAGCAAGACTAGTCATTTCTCTGCTAAAGGTTGTCAAAGTTTTATTTTTGATGTCAAATTGTGTTGACAAAGCTCGTATGTCTTCTGAGGTTTGTGCAACTTTTTCAATTAAATCTTGCAAGAATATCTCAAAATTTGATGTTCTGCTCATCAAACCTCCTGCAACTTTAATCTGTTGTTGAAAAACTTTTAGGTTGTCTGACAAAGTAGCCTTTATACCTGCAACTTGTTTATGAAGAATCTCTACTCTTTTCTTCTCATAGTGGTCAATTGCCACTGTTTTTGGATCAGTTAGATCTTCACCAATTGTTTGAGCTAACACTTCCAGCTGGTCAATAACCGGTTCATCTTCATCTATGTTGGCATCCGGTATGAAATTGTATAGGATATCTTTTACTTTGATCAGAACCATATCCTGTTTTCTTTTTGGTGAGCTGTTTCAGCTGTTTTGTTGACATTTTGCTGATGTCAACTATTGTATCGGTTGTCTTACTTCTTTTTGCTTCAGATTCTTCAAAGGATGAGAGCTTTCTTTTAGAGGAGCTAGGAAAAGTTTCCTGTTCCTGTGCCTTTGGAGCTTGCTCAGGTTCTCTTTTATCTTGTTCGTCTGGCTTATTTCCCTCTTCCGGTCTGTTTTTCGGTTGTTGTACTTGTATTTTAGGCATAGCATCATCTTCCTGATGCGACGACTCTTCTGGTGGAGCTTGTGCTTGTTGCTGCTATTTTGCTTTATTAAGATCATTTGCAGCAATTCCTTCATCTCCCTTAACTGATCTGTCAGTAGGAATGTTGTCAGAAGTCTGTCCCAAGTTGACTGGTTCACCAGAAGTGAACATTTCTGTGAGAACTTCCTGTTCATCAGTCAGTGGAGTCTCAGTTGCAGTAAACTGAACAGGCGGATCAATAATTGTTGTGTTATGATCCTGAGGACCTGTTGCTTGAAGAGTATTGAAGTCATACTGCTACCCGAAATCTAAAGTCTCCTTGAAGACTTTAGTCTCATACCTGTTGAGAATTTTGGCAACTCTGTAATTTGTATCCAGATTCATAGAAGCTTATTCCAATAAAAGTTTTGTGCTTTTGTCGCTTAGACCAGGTCTAGCCTTTTCCAGTGCTTCCTTATTAATCTTTGAATTTATTCCTATACCAATTCTCCATTTTACTTGAAGCTTACTGTTTAACTCAGGAGGAAACTTGCCTCTGTAATCCCTAGGAGTCTTGATGAAATCTAGTAGACTTTCAACAAGAGCTTTTTCAATTTCCTGTTTGTCCTCCTCAGCTAATACACTATACCATTTGGCTGCATTATCTATTTCTCCAAATTTGTAATTTCAGCTACAATATCATTGACGGTCATAGTGCGAGCCTTACCTTTTTCTGAAGATACTAGGAGTGTAGGATTTGTCGATTCATCGATTATGTCAACAATGATCAGTTTGTCTACTCCAAGTACACCTTTTCCTTTCCTGGTGTCACGGACCGGTGTAGCTGTTGCCTTTTGGCGTGCTTCCTCTACTTGTTGCTGAGTCCGAAGAGGATTGGTCCAGATGGCTACTCCATCATGCACTTTCTCGGTTTCTCCAATCAGCAAGAGACCTATCCTTTTCTTTGTTAGGAAATTTTGCTGATGTAGCTCAGCTTGTTGAGTAGCTTCTTCTAGTGTGAGATGATTCTGAACTTCTAACAAAGCTCGAATCCTTAACTCCTTTTCTCTGTTCATTGAAGCTTTCCACCTAGCTTGAAGGATATCCAAAAGATCTTTAGGCAATACTTTTTGAAGTTTTGTAGGACTTAGATTAAACTTATGTAGGCATTCAACTACAACATCTTCAATTTTCCTTCGGTCATCATTGTTTGCCAGATTGTATCTTCTTTCAACATCAGCCATTCCGCCACATTCTTTCAATCCTGACACAAATTCATCGATTGTTGGCTTACCTCTTCTTAGCGGATCCACCTTTGTTGGTTTACTGGTTCTCTTCTTTCTTTCGTTGAGGGGAACTGTGTCCTCAGAATTGGTTTCTTCAGCTTCCTCCTCTTGTGTGTTTGCCTCCGGTTGAGCTTTCTTCTTTTGTGCTTTTGGTGGTGCAGCTCCCGATTTCTTCTTTGGTGTGGGCATTCTTTTCACATAAACATTCTTGATTGGCGCTTTCTTTGGATTTTTCTCTATCTCCTCATAGGTTCCAAATCGTTGAGCGCCGATATCCAAGTGTGCTTTTTCCAGGGCCTCTACATACGCCGTTGCAATCTTTGTGGTGATTTCGTAACCAAGCTCCGGTGCATACTCGTCTCTTGGTTTTACTACTTGAATGATGCAGAATTCAGTTGATACCAGAAAACATACCTCTTCTTTGTATTTGTCAACGATAGTTGATGGAATTCTTTCTCTGGCATGCATCTTCAGCTGAAAGGCTTTAAAATGATCGGTCATTGCCTTATCAAACTGGTCTCCCAATTGATTAGCCATGTCACTGATTTGCATCATGACTGGTCAATCTGTTGTCCATGTTACTTTTCCTCTCCCAGGGAAGGAATTAGAATAGTAAAAGTAGAGACAAACCAGAAGTGTACCAAATTTCAGTGATTTCTTTTTTACGATGCCTAGCTTTTTCATGTTCTCAAAGATCTGTCCTCTTAGCATTTCACACATATCATATTGTGCATTGTCGTGTATAATTCTGTAAGCTGCATGTATGCCTCCACGCGGTATGCTATTTAGGTTACTCGATTGATATACTTTGTAACCTGTTACAGTAGATGCGAACCGAACGACTGGATCTTCAATATCAGTCACGGTCATCAATTGCTTGTTGGACTTTGATTTTGTCAGATTGGCTACTACTGTATTTGATATAGTTCTCAGGGTTAGGGCTTCCCCTTGATTGTTGAACCCGGTTAACCTATGGAGATCGTTTTTCGTGATTGGAGTGCAGACTCCTTTCGTGACCCAAAATCCCGGTTCATGTACTCGACTAACCACCATTCGAATCCATTCTGGTCTGAATATGGTTGGATAGGAGACTCCATTGATAATCCCAGATGATACCAGCTTTGCGTACCCATTGGGATAATTGTCGTCTTTGCATAGCGAGCGATACTCGCTTTGTATGTACGTCTCACCCAACTCTTCTTGCTTAGCATGGATGAAGGTAGTTACATCTTTTGTCAGGAGCACTCCTCTAGGCACTGAGGAGAGCACGCCAGCCATGTTGATCTCCCTGTTCTGATTTGTCAAGATATCATACGGAGGACAATCGGCTTGCTTTGTTGGAACCAACTTGGCTTCGTATGACAAAGATGCCATTGCTCTTAATCGGTTACTCAGAGAGATGATTGATTGGTTTTCAAAGACAATCTCGCTTGATGGTTATTTCGCAAGAATATTGCTCAAGCATGAGAAAGATAAACATAAAATCGCAAAGTAAAAGAAAAAGAGTAATCCTTCTTTGCTTTTATAGGATTAGGGCATAACGGTAATTACCAAACAGTAACTATTGTTAAACGGCTACAACATTAAATGCCTTACCTAACCTTTCTTGCTACTTTTGCTAACCGGTAGTCCGACCCTTTTTTTTGATTGGGCACACCTCGATTGATCATCTCATATCTTTCCGGTCTGACCTGTAGATCAAGTGAGATTAGACTCACCAGTTCTACTAGGAATGGTAGTAGCACTACTGGTTCCCCCTAAGCCTTGAAGACTCAGTTTGCGGAAGAAATATCACCATCTTGTGATGATGATCTTGCCTCTGTTTTCTCGTCGGCGGAGTTCTTTGATTCCTTAACAGACCATATTTTCTTCACCTCTTTCTTGGTCTCCTTATCTCTGTTCTTATCAGAAGTCAAGGTCTTCATCACCGGTTTGTCCGATTCCTTGCCTTTGTTCCTAATCCGGTTCTAGCAATCATTAGCTAGGTGACTGATTCTGTTGCAGTAATAGCAGATCATACCGGTTGCTTTCCATGGGTTCATCCCTCTTGGATTAGGGGATTTGCTCCATGATCCACTGTTGCAATGCATCACTTTGTATGAATAGTTGCGTTCTGGTTTTTTCTTTTCTTGGAGAATACCGGTCTTGGTGATTTGAATGTCATTGTCTTTGATCTGCATTCTTCAGCCTTGTGTCCGAACTTGTTGCAGGCATAACAGTATCCCGTGAAGCTTCCCCTGCTTCCACTGGACACAGACAAGGGGCTTGACTAGCACTCATTAGTCTCGTGGCCATTTTTGCAACAGTTCTTACAGGAACTGTTGTTGGTTCTTACACTTTCAGTTTTTCGTTTCTGTTCAATTAGTTCAGTCATCCTCAGAGCATTCATCTTTTGCTCCCTTTTGAGATTAGCAATCTGACTGGTTAGGATCTGATTCTTTTCCGTAAGCTCAGAGACTGCTTCCTCAGCCTCATCGGATCCACTCTGCCCAGAGAGTTCATCGATTGTTTCATTGCTCTCGTTTAATTGCAGAGCTAGCTCCTTTCTCTTTGCAAGTGATTTCCTCAGTCTATGCTCCAGTGAGGCAATAATGTCGTTGGCTTCCTCTACTTGTTTCTGATACTGGTAACCCTCCATGATCTTTTTCTCAAGCTGTTAAACTTTGTTTTATAGAGAAACTTAGCTCTGATACCAATTGTTATTGCTTACCGGTTACTGAGAGGGGGGGTGAATCAGTAAATGCTCAAAACTTTAAGATAATTCTCTTTCCTTTTTACGGTCCTTATAGATAAACAGAATATAACAATCATTCACAGGCATAAACAGAATCACATAGATTAACACAAGTATTTATACATGGAAACCCTCGGTTAGAAGAAAAAAACCACGGTGAGACGGAGCTCACAACTTCACTAGTATCAAATGAAGGCGCCCTGTTAGGAGCTTACAAAGCACTGATTAAGGTGCTACCCGATTATTGGATATTACAAAAGATCGGTTAAGACCTAAACCCTGTTAAGAGTTGCTTGGTTACAAGACTTTGAACATCAACAAAGATGTCACCCTGTTAGAGGATTTTTACAACGAACCGACTAGGTTCACCCTGATAGAGGGATTTCAATATGCTTTTAATACTTTATGAAAGCAGTGATCTATTATGACACTGATTGTCTGATTAGATCATACCTGTAGATCTCTTCCCCAGTTTGTCTGGCTGTTGACTTTTCTTTCTTACTTCACCTCTATGCCTGTAGCACTCCTTAGAAGATATCACTCCTCTGCTCTGTGCAATTTCCAACTATCAACAACAACAACCACATATCTTGCGTCCTATGACCTATATTTATACAAGAGTGAACCTCTTGACTCATAGAACCGCCGGGGATAAACTTAACGATAAATCATGCAACACAGAGGCTATGCGTTGTGATCTGGAGTTTACCTTGAGATCATTCGTAGAATTAAAGCTAACTTCAGTTGAAAAGCTAACTCCACCTCTGAGCGATGGATGTCCCATATAATCAGGCTTTTAACTTAAACTGTAACTCAAACTGATCGATAAAGTCCGAATCGGATCTATCTTGCAGTTAGACTGGTATGCCCTTATACCCTGTTTGTCCCTGTATGCCTCATAAGACCGGTTCCGAGTTCTTGATTCGGTCTACCGGTGTATCTATCGAAATAGTCAACTGGTGCAAACATTCTGTTCTTTACCTACCGGTGTCTTCAAAGTAATGTGAGCGACCGGTGATCCTTTACCGATGGGAATGGGTTTTGTGAAATACACTAATGACAACTTATATTGCTAAGAATGCTATGAAGGCACACACAGGTCTGCACATACGGTGATCTCCAGGCCGAATGAGTATTGGAGGATAGGAAACGACTTTGGTGGGAATAACATGGGAAGGTGGTGAGCTGTGGCAACATTATATTCAAACAACTGGACTTTTGGAGATAAGCGTTACACGGTTTGAGTAATTTTGCAGGAGTCAATGAAAGTTGAAGATATTACTATTTATGTGCCAATTCAAAACATTATTGACATCATAACAGTGGGCCCAACTCATTTTAGTGACGTTTGAAAATTATGGACTGCAATTTAAAACGATACAAGGTAATATAATTAAAACTTATATTTGGAGCTGTTGAATAACGGTGCCTTTAAAAAAACAATTATTGGAGTTATAATTTATCGGGCTAGAGCAAGTAGAGCTGGTGTCTTTGATTGGTGGAATCCTTTTTTTAAACCAACAACAGTCAGTGTGACGGTTCCAGTCACAGCAAGTAATCAGGTCTTCAGTAACCGCTCTCAGTCGGTGTATGTGTGAAGTTAGAATAATCTGCACACAAAGGGAAGTGTCAACTGATTCCAGTACACCGTGCATCCTCACATTCGAATAGGAATTATTCGGCTGCCAGTGCTCATTAGGAGTCCTCCACATCCACGCTTGAACTCACAATCTGGGTTGGTGATTCCTGTAATCTCTCTGTAGTCATTTTTTTGAACAATGAAATATGAGTTTTTGCGGGATTCCTTAGTTCCATTATTGAATTTTGGTTCACTGTTTGGAATTAATGATTGAGTTATGGGAATATATATTTGTTGTATGAGTTAACTGAATGTTACATATTTCAAGCAATCTTAAATACCACCAACAACATTAATTTTGTTACCATTACGTCTCGAAAAAGAAGTTGTAAGTCCACTGTGATATTAAATAAGTTCAAACCAGTAAACATCAACAAACCCCTATATCCTGAATTTATCAAAAATTTTCAAGCCAAAATTGGGTCAGGATACTACAGTGGAAAAATCAGAATTATTATTGTGATAACAACGTTTCTCAGTTACAGAGGTGGATGGTATTAAAATCTGATTCAGTCCTTTGCGTGAAATTTGGAGGAAATTTGAATAATGGAAACCTTGAAAAGCCTCGTATTCTCAAAAGAATTTAATGACACATTCTACGGTGAGCAGCTAAGGGACATACAGAAGGAAATTGAAATAGGAAATGAGTTATGTTGTTGTAAATGGCAATTGGAGGAGCAGAAAACTATGGGAGGTATGCTTGCCAAATTAGATGAAATAAATTCGTATCTATCTAGGATAGATCAATCTGATTGTAGACTCTTCAATTGGGCTATGCACCCCTCAATGGTTGCTTTGGTCCAACGTAGGTTTATGGGACATCCGCATAAAGACGTTAGGCTTGCAGTTGCCTCATGTCATAGTGAGATCACTCGGATTACAACCCCTATTACACCTTATAAAAAAGGTATTAAGCTGATTGTGGACAGTTTAGTTGGATTGAAAAATGACAGAGATCCTACCTTTGGTAAGCAAGTAAAAATCTTGGAATTAATGGCAAGTACTAGAATTTTCAGTCACATGTTGAATCTCGGTTGTGATAAGATGGTTCAACAATTATTTCAGTGCCCCTTAAGTAATTTCGGGAAGCGTCATCCAGATGAGGTGAAGATGTGCATAAAGACTATCTTATCCTTGATCTTAAATGAGGATAATGACATATGCAAACAATTGCAATCAGATTTGTTGGCAATCTGGAGAGGAGAACTAAAGTCCTCAACCGTGGCATGTGAGCTCTCAGCTGAATTTATTAAGCTTCAAGCTGAAAGATTCAAGAATCTATTGATTGAAAATGAACAAATATCATTAGGCTTACAGGTTGCAGGATCTCCGGTAATGGACAAGGACCAAGTGAGAACATGGCAGATTTGTTTTATATGCCAAGAGGGCTGGTCACATGAGCATGTTTGTAGTCTTAATCAAGGGGAAGATAAATTGCAGCCAAGTGATAAAGAAAATATAGTTTTGAATACATCGCTTTTAGGACATGGTTATGAGCATTCAGAGTTCTACTTTGGTGACTTGGTGGCTGAGTTTGACAAATTCATGGTTAAAGGATGTGATGACCGGTTGGAAGCCTTTAGTGACTCATGTAATGAGGAATCGTGTGATTTCTTTAGCAGCACTTCACTCATGCATAATGCTGATATGGATGACCCTATGGGTAGTACATTCCAGAATAACAATGATGAAATTCATACCTTGAAGAGTTTGCTGAAAGTTAGTGACGATGCCATTATTGCAGCTCTTGTACACCATGATAGCACTCACCATGTTATTAATGATCTATACAGAAAAGCTCAAAGGGATAAAGGACAAGATGGTATAAGGATTGGGTCCTATGTTGCAGATTTACAGGGGGGTCAAAACAACATTTGAGGATTGGAAATCAGAATATCTATGTTTACTTTCAGATCGCGACTACCTGTTACAGGTGGCTGGAAAATATGCTGAGCAGTTGAGGGAAAAGGAGGATGAGATTAATAAGCTCAATAGAGAGCTCAGTGTTATTCAGGGTACTTTGGAACACACACGTATTGCTCTTCAGGAAGAAAGAAATCAGATTGTTGTCTCTAGCCAGTACAGGGAACAGGACGAAAAGGAAAGGTCCGAATTTTTTCAGGAGGTGATTTAGGAGCTTGATAGCATACAACAGACTTATGACTTGGATAGCTGTCCCAAAAGATCTTTGGGTCACCCAGAGTTTCTTTATGAGTTAGACCACTTTCAGGCGATTGACAATTCCTTGTTTGAGATGGGTGCTGATTTGATATTTGATAATCCCCTTTTTGAGCTAGATGAGGAGGAGATTTCCTACTTCCATGATGAGGATGAGATTGGTTGTAGGATTTGGGACCCAAGTTCAGTTACTCGAGATGAGTCTTGGTCACCAGATTGGAGTAGCGGGGTGAGCTTAGTTGTTGAGCAGTTTTGTTTCTACATCAGGAGTTTAGGATGGGTAGTTATGTTTTATTGCATGATGGGGGACATACATTTCCTTGCGTTGTCTCTTATTGATGGAGAGATGTCTAGTGTTGGTGAGTATCCCTTGATTCATTCCCCACTTCACACAGCTGGTACTCCACTGCATTATTGTACCGATTCACCCAGTGTCTATGGTAACTCTATCACCATGGATTTTGGGCATGATGATGACGATTGGGTAGAGTTTCTTCAGTACGGGATTATTGAGCTTGGTATGATGATTATGCTTGATGGTGTGAATTTTTCACACAATGGTGTGCATTGTATGACTCCAGGTATATAGAGATAGCTATGGAATCCTAATGCTGATTTAGGATTTCCAATGGAGTTGGTTAGTGCATCACATTATGGCCACATTGTATGGGATGCATTTTGTTTTCCATTCAGCCCACCTACGAAGGACTTTCTTTTTTGATTATTGCATAGGTGTGGGATGAGTGATTGGTTGGGTACGCTTCCCTTCTTGTAGGAGGAAGTCTTGTCCTCCAGTCTTGATAGTTTGCCTCTTCAGCACAGTTTCCAGTTAGGGCTACAGATCAGAGGGGCAGTGTTATGGCAGTTGGACATTTTGGGTGATTCACTCAGTATGGGCATGGAGCGACAAGATATTTTAGTCAGCTGGGGAGATGGATGGCCCTTTTTTTTGTGGGATCCAGGAGGGACATTCTCGCGGTTGGTAATTATTTAGGGAGCTGATTGGTATGATGTTTGGTTTCCCCCTTCATCTGACCGTAGAGGTGCTTGTGAGCTCAATTGGAGTGAGGTTCTCGGTTGGATTGAGGTTTTTCTCACAGATGATGGCAGCACAAGGAAGATTGATTCGACTGATCAGGCACATGGGGTGATTTGGGATCTCGACATTAGAATGGTTAATGCATTGTTGCTATGTGAATGGCTTCACAAGTCGGGGCATATTGTTTGTTTCATTTTTTCACAACAGTTTGGTGGAGCAACTTCCTTGAGGTTGGTATGGGATCCGGGTATTATGGTCACAGCATGCAGATATCGATTGCTTGAGGGCAAGCAATCTTTGGGAAGGGATGATTTGTAATGTCCCCTTTTCCGGGCAAAGTATTTCATGCTGCGTCGTTTGCCATTTCATCGTGGTCCGATGGGCTAACTGAGGCTTTGTAGGGATCAGTGGGGTATCTGGCCTAGGTGATTTCAGTTTCAGGCCAATCAGAGCAGTTTCCACAAGGTTTCCAGGGTATTTACTATTTATAGTAAGTCGATAGAGTTCAGTTTTCTTGGCGTTTCAGTTTTGGACTTGGAGCATCTCGCTGAGAGCTTTTTGGCAAGCTATCACACGTCATCTTCCGAGTTCGTTTGGTCCTCCGTTTTAATACTAGAAGATTCCTTTATTTATTATGTCACTTTATAACTTAACGGTTATATTTATTTAAAGTGACTTAAAGTGGGAATATGAAAAGACCAAGAAGGGAAACTGAAGAGTCGCAACTGCAACTTTAAAAGAAGGCTTGGAGTCTCATTTGGGGATGCTTAGTTTTATGAATTTATTTCTCTTGGAGAATCTAGGAAGCTTCAGCTTTCGGTTTCTGAAACCTGAGGACAGAAACCTTTAGGCTTTCTTAGTGGATTGGACGGAAACCCAATTCATCTCCGAGGCGAATTCACAGTAGAGTTCGCCATTGTATTTACATGTTCTTGATCATCCAATCTTGTTGTTGCATTCTGTATTTCAGATTGGAGTATTTTGTAATTTCACTGTTATTGTATTGCTGTTGTATAATACGATAACATTTTCTGAGGTATTTAAATGGAATGAATTGCTGGTTATTTCTGTTAAATCCATATTATATTGCATGCAAGTGTTCGTTTGTATTTCTGAGATATATTTGAGAAGTTTTCGGGAAAAAATATCCGTCTGGGATATTACAGCTCATGGATTTGTGAAGATTCTGACTCCTTCTCAGAGCTTGGTGTAGACAACCATTCAACTACCTGTAGCAGATGAATGTTTTCAGTTTGTGGATCAGTTGTAGCTTTGATTCTCGGTTGATGATGTTCAGGTCAGTTCTGTGAAAGTCCCTTGCTGAGCGCTCAAGATTTAGAGGAATACATTGATTGCTGCTGCTGTTGCTTGCACATCATGTTTAATGACCGAACATGGGACTTCTTAGTAGGGAATGGCTGTTCAGAAAGGCATTCTAATGACTGTCAAAATCTGCCAGCAGGAGTGTTCAAAGATGAGTCTTAATACGTCATAAATGTTCATACATTGTTTAAAACTCAGAGGTTAGTGTCCGGCTTGATTCTTAACAGTCTGATTCTTAATATGCAAATTATTATTAGTCTGATTTTAATCCCAGAAATCAGAATTATTTTGCTCTTGGTCCATTACTCTTAAATGAATGCACATGAATGTCAAACTGCCAACAAGTAGGATATCATTTTCTACATGAAACTGGAATTAAACATGTTAAGTGAGTTTTTAAACATGTGCAAATGAAATATACTTCATTATATAAGGACAGAAAATTGTATACTACTTCTTTAAGTATCTGCTGTAGAAGGAAATCAAGCCTCTTGCAATATAAATTCCTGTTAAGAACAGCAAATTGGAGGATGCCATAATTTGTGAAGAATATAATTGTTCTCTGCTTGCATTTTATATTCTCGTTCATGCAAGACTGAGTTTCTGGAAACAACAGTTGACTCACATCAGAATCTGTTTAAATAATTGCAGTAAACTACATTTAATAGAATGAATGCAAACTGTTTGACAGAATGTTTTTAGTAATTGAACTGGTGAAAAGATTTGTTAAAAATTGCAAACAGATTTGGGGTGGCATCTTACATTCAATGCTTAGAAGAAAGCATACATGCCTGAGAACTACCCTGCCCTAGGAACCCAATGATTCCCTATGAACACCCGGCTATAGATGGCACTAGTGATTGGCTATGCCAAGATTTCTCTCAACTTTCTTCACTGCTATTAAATTGCCTTGATTCATCCCCTGTGTGCATGCATTGGGACCATTAGAATTTACATTGAAAGCTAGAATTCCAATTTGACCTAGCAGCTTTGAGCCCTTGACAAGTCATTCAATAAACCTCTGCCCAGTTTCTTTCTTTTCAAGATTCCCTTTTGACTCTTTGGTTGGTGGAAGCAGCTCCTTTCATATTATTGGCAAGCTTGTAGTTTTTTAAAGAATCATAGATAGTTGGCCCCTTAAATATATTATTCTGTAGAGGTGATGGGTGGGAAGGTAGTTGCGGGGAGGGTTGGGTAATATAAGCCCCCAATCCCAGTTGAATTTTAGGCACCATCCCCCCACACCATGGAATTTTAGGGGCCCTCCCACCCAGCTTAGATGGGAGGGAGGGCCCTTACTATTCTATGGGCACCAACGATTGATTGAGGGATCGACCCTGCCAATTCCATAATAGGGTTTGATTGCCCACTCACTATGGCCCTTACTCCCAATGCTGAGTGGCAAAGGATGAGGTCCACCTAATCTAGTATATTATATATTGAACTTTCAAAAGGAATGATATTGGATCAGTCAGGTTGTGAATTGATGCAAGTTGGCTATAACCTTTCTATTCTCACTCATAATAGCATAGCCATGAAGACTGGGGAACAACTAGTTGTCTTTCTTGTTATGGAAGCTAGCCCCTATATCTTTAGTTCTTCTTTGAATCAACATCTAGAAACATATATAGATTGGCCATCTCATTGAACCTTCGTGAAGGATGTATAAGAGACACAATTGGCTAAACATCTCTTGAAGCAGAGGCTTCCTGCTATCTATAGGCCCCACCCCCATAGTTGGTGTTTAGAGTAGGGTTTATATAGTATAGAGGAGGCCCCTACTATTCTAAGGTAATTGAAATGAGTATAATGAATATAGTGGCTCATGAAAAGTTAAGAATTTGATGGTTAGATACCCAGCCCTACCATATGAATAAAGGGCAACCTTATCCCAACTACTAAAGTAAAGGGGCCAAATAGCCCATCCCCCCACCCCCCTTCCCCTTTCTAGAATATCCCTACTATAGAGGTTTTCCCATGTATAGGCTTTTCAAATTAGCTAATCTCTCTCAGCATTGGGTAAGATAACTAGGCCAATCGATCTAGCCCTTATGATGGTAGAGCGGTGACTGACCCCAAGTAAGACAAGAGATAGGGAGGTTCCATGACCCCTTTCAACCTGCCCTGTAGATGGGAACATCTACAGGATCATCTCTACTCAAGCACTATGGATATTTGGTATCAAATATTATGGGCTCAGTGCCATAAAAGAGATATTGCCACTAGAAAAATGGTATATGGTTTGACAATGTTTCCATTTATTCCCTTTATGATTTGTCTGTTGGTTGGATATTTTGCAACTGACAGTTTTGAGGAAAAAATCTAGTTTACAAAATCTTGATACCAGCCACAGCGTGTGAGACAATGTCTCTCCTACCTTAAAGGGAAGGCTCCCCCTTCTCACCATTCCTTGGATCAACTCAAGGTAAGCAAGAAGCTAAGAGATTATCAAAATAGGGTGTTACAAATATTCCTTCTTCTTATCTTTCAAGAAGGAATCCACTTACTCGAAGAACAAGTAATGGGCAAAGCTTTAATCTCTAAACTACACTTCTTTCTAAAAGCTGGAAACAGTGATACCGATAAACCAACACCAACTCACAGGTTGATTGAAACGCGTACTGACTTGGTTCTATGACCTATTTATCTGATCTATAAGAAACACCTCTACCATTGGGGCACACAAACTTCCAGAAGTAGAGATTTTTCTAACTATTCTAACAAATTATATGAAAATGAGATGGTAATATAATCTATAGTCACAGCTTCTAGTCTTATATTACCACAATTGCTCCTAGTCACAGCTTCGGCTCCAATTGTTTCTAATCTTCAAATTGCTCTTAACAAAACACAAGAATCACATAAACAAAAAGATAGTGAAACCAAATTGCAGTCACAGCTTCCAATTTGATTCCCCACAATTGCACTCAGTCACAGCTTCAGCTCCAATTGTTTCTTTCTATTTATATTTCTCCAATATAGTACTACACAATCACAGTTATGCTTGCACAAGTTTGGTAGAGCTCTCTCTTGCATAAAATAAAGATGATTATTTACAATGAGCCCTTTTGTATTTATAGGAGAGAGGCTATGAGAAAAATAAGGAAAACTAACTACCTAAGTTGACTTATTCAACATTACAATCCTTTGTAATGTGATTACATGTAGTAAGATATGTAATTGCAAATTTTTACTTTACATGTTTCATTACATATGTAATTGCAATTTTATGCTTTACATGTAACTTGTCAAAATGCATGATGAAAAATAAACTAAGTGTCTGACAAAACATGACTCCTATTACATTAACCTCTATCAAAGAGGTTTTGCTATCACCAGAATATTAAGTGCTAGAAATCTTCAAATCTGTACATGGATGGGAACATCTGCAAAAAATAACACTTTGACCTCTGCATTTGGTGGTGTCAACCAATCACTGATTTTCGTTATCACCCATAAGTGGAAAACTGCTCACGATCCCTCTTATAAATCCTGCTACCACCTGCTTGGAATCAGTCTTGAAAGCATTCTAATATTTATGAAACTTTGAGTTTCATCTTTTTCTCATCCGTGATGGTTGGCCCTTTTGACTTTGGATGAATACTTGTAGCACCGAGATGTTGGCGGCTCTTGTCTGCAAGCTATGCTTCAATCAATTCTGAAAAATGTTGCATTAGTGATCCATGAATGCAATTCGGGGATTTTGGGGTGCACTACAGATTTGACTGCATGTAGTTCAACTTGTAATATTTTATGTAGTTGGTCCAAAAAGTTCCTACTAAAAGGGAAAAACATAAGATTTTAAGTGAAATCGGGGTTTTTGGACCCAACTGCACTTAGGATTGCACGTGTAGTTGCATATGTAGTTCATTTTGCAATCGGGTCAAAAATCTCCGATTTGCACTTGGAATTGCTTTTTCAACTTGAGTATTGTAGGAGATTTTAGATACGATTGAGCATTTGACTGCATGTAACAGTACATGCAGTTGGTGTAAAAATCTCCGATTTGGGTAAACTTAGTGTGGAGATTTTCGGGGTAGTTTCACTTTTGATTACATGTAACAGTACATGTAATGGGTCTCAAAAATCCCGATTTTGGAATTATAGTGAATTTGGAAGAAATTTTTGACGGGAATTTTTGAGGTGATTGCATATTTGATTACATGCAACAAAACATGTAATAGGTGCTAAAAATCCCGATTCTAAAACAAAGAAGGATTTAGGCAAATCGGGGATTTTTGAGGTGATTACATTTTGCATTACATGTGGAATGACATGTAGTAACATATGCAATGGATATGGAAAATTCCGAAATTTGTGGATTTTTTTTTTTAATTTTTTAATTTTTAATTTTTAATTTTTTTTCATTTTTTAAAAAGAACATATAATAAACAATACATAAGATGCAATTCAAGGATGACGAACCGCTTTTATGACATGTTATTAATGCATTTTAAAACATAGAGGATACACCTATGAATCAATGAGAAAAATTGCGTAGGGTTGTCTCAATTTTGTGATGTCAAAATTGAGGACAACATTGTCAAGACTGAACACCATGGTCTTGGTATCATATTGCCCACAACTCATAGATTAAGGCATGTCACACATTGCTCCACCCTTTTGTAATGCCCCTTTTCCAGCCCATTTTAATGATAACCCCAACTTTCTTGGAGAGTATCAGCCATATTAAAAACGTAGTTTGACAGTTGTGAATAGTTCTTGGAGCCATGATTAGTACAATGGTATTTTCCACACGTGGATCTAAGACAATCTAAGAGCACTCCACATTTCTTGGAGAGGTCCATCATCTTGGGAGAGCGCCAATTTTCAAATAAACAATTGTCATATGCACTTCTATGTTGGTAATGAGGTCAAAAATCATATTTGACATATTTTAATACTTTTTGTAAGTTTGGTGGTTCTGTGAAAAATGGTTACATTATTAAATTGTTGAATATTTAAGTTGTTTGAAGGTGGAATTTGGGATCTTGCTATTTGTAGATGGGTTTAGTTGAGAAGAGTTGAAAGATTGAATTTGCATTGCTTGAAGACTAACACTTATGGAAAGGGATAATTTGTAATCTCTTTTAAACCTTTCAACATTTTAAATATTTAATAATTTAATTTTTTCCCCAACCACCAAAGTTAGGAAAAATATTAAAATATTTCAAATATGATTTTTGACCTATCAAATTCGATATATTTTAATATTTTTCATTACTTTGGTGGTTGTGTGTTGAGATATAGCTTCATTCGTATTTAAGTAATTCCAAGATAACAATATATATATATATATATATATATATATATATATATATATATATATATATATATATATATTATTGTTGGTATAATATCACTATACTGAACCGAAGTATCAAAAGCATCAGTGAATATGATAACATCATGACAAGTATCATGTATCATTCAATACATCATGCACTATATATTATGCAATGTTATTCATGGATTGTAATACCATTACAGCCACGATGACTGTCGTGCAACTGTAATGATATTACGGTGCACGATGATTATTGTGCCTTCCTCATAATGTTATTGACAGCCACAATCTTATCATGCGCGTTTATGATTATTGCATACATTACATTGGATAAGTTATAAGATGATTATTGGTTGTTAAGATCACCGATCAGTAACTAATCATGAACGTAGGGTTATGACCCTACATGGCAATAGCCATGTATGGTCATGACTCTACGTAATCATGACCCTTGGTTTATATATATACATCCTTGATGCTTGCTGTTAGAATCAATCAATAACAACGGCAATTGTTTTCTGCAGTAGCAATCGATATCAAGTAAACAAGGAAATATCTATCTCTATTCTGATCCAAAGTTCCTTAACATGGTATTAGAGCCTAATCAATAGAAGATAGAAGATAAATATATCTGAAGACAGCGACATTGATATCGACATCCTCAAATAACGGTGGTGAAGAATAAAAGTATATGCACATACCTACGATCTAGAAAGCATAGGCACAGTCACATACTTGGGATCTATTTGAAGATTTACTCACAACAATTGCGTATTAAATTTCCTCATTGACAGTCCCAACCGGTGCTGAGAGGGGAGGGGTGAATCAACACTTGTAAAAACTTTTTCTCGCTAAATTCAGTGAAGTAAATTTACAGCACAAAAGGCAAACGGATTTAAGCAAATGATAACAGTAAGTAAAAATCACAAAGTGACACCAGATTTATCACGTGGAAACCCGGTTAAGGTAAAAACCACGGTGTGAGGAAACCTCACAAATTTTGTACTCTCCTGGAGTACGCCTTGTTAAGAGCTTTCCCGATTAAAGGATAAAAGCGCACTTGCTAGATGCGACCCGGTCAAGGGATTTGTTACAATAAGGTCTGCTAGGACCTGCCTGGTTAAAGGACTTTTAAACACCTTGAAAGATGTCACCCAGTTAAGGGATTTCGATACAAGGGACCTATTAGAGTCCACCCAAATACTGAGATTTGTCTATTGTAGTTTGCTAGAAAACAATAGAAGTGTGATCTTTACAGATGGCTTTGCTTAGTCTGATAAGATCTCTATTTACGCTCAACTGAGAATCAACACCGGTCACCGCAGGTGTATTCTCATCTACTGTTGGGCTTCTTTTTTTGCACAATCTGTTATCTCTCTTTCTCTACTTTCTTTTACCCCTGCTTCTGTAGCATATAGGTTCACTCTTTTTCTTGGCAAAATGAAAGCAACTTTTCTTTACAACAGGCATAAGAATATATACAGATTTGTTGCCCTAACTGCGCCTCAAATGTATGACCTAGTCCTGAGATCTTACGATTACATCACTTAGTGAAGTAATGGTTTACTGAGCAAACATTCGATGCATGCTCTAGCTTTATCCGCTTTATGAAGAAAACAACAGTTGCGTGTCAAGCAACCTTTTTTCATAGGAAATAACACCTTGATTTAAAGCCTCTGAATTTGGCTCTAAATCCTTCAGTCGTGCCACAAGTTCCTTTACCTGCGCCTCAAACAGATCACCAAGACAACTCAAGATCACTTGGATGTACTGCAATAAATCCCGGTGTAGATTGAGTTGGTTGGAACAGATAGTTGACAGTTGACTATGACTTTCTCGGTTCATACCAGAGTCTTATAATATATCCGTCCTTTGATCTGTTGCAATTTATTTCTTGTCTTACCAGTTGCATTGTCCTCGGTGTGCTTCCTCTTGTGTGGATTACCGGTTTCATTGTCCCGGTTATGTTATAGACACTAGTTGTATATTGCTTATAGCTGCTCTTGTGTATACTGGTTTTAGCTCGGTTCTAGGGTGAAACTGAATAATCTCTTACCTATTTGAGTGACTTGCCCGGTTACTGATGCTTAGTGTAGCGAATGGTTACAATGAATTACAAACCAGCCTCTCTTGATGTAGATTTTCTTAGAGCGTCAGTCTGTATAGAGATGACAAGTCCTCTTTTGCCAATCAATGACAATTTTGGACCAATAGAGAGCTTACCGGTTACCATCTTTTGATGCTAACAATCTCCCCCTTTGGCATTGATGGAAAAACTGTGAAGGGCATTTGGAGTCTTGCATTACTTCCCTGGTTTACCAATCGGTTTAATTTCCGATTGCCAATTGCCACAATCTCTCCCCCTTTTTGACAATAATGCCAAAAGGCTAATTAGAAAGATTTTCATTTTCTACTCTGCTCCCCCTGCGAGCAACAGTCTTTTTCATCAGTTCATGAGAGATAAGGTGTAACCTTCTGTTGAATCATAATGAACTGATGACTCCCGGTTGATGATTACTGATGATCTAAGAGGGGTACAACCCCTAGTCTACCTCTGAGATACTCAAAAGTACTCTTTGGTAATGGCTTTGTAAATATATCAGCAATCTGTTCTTTGGTGGGAACATACTCCAATCTTACTTCTTTATCCTATACTAGTTCCCTCAAGTAGTGATACTTGATGACAATGTGCTTGGTCTTGGAGTGCATAACAGGATTTTTGGATATGTTGATGGCACTGGTACTGTCACAGTGAATTGCGATCGGTTCAGGTACCTGTTCTTGAATACCTTCCAGCAATTGTTTGATCCAAATCACTTGTGTGCAGTTGATTGCAGCAGCAACATATTCAGCTTCAGCAGTGGACTGTGATATGTAGTTCTGCTTCTTACTTGTCCACGATACAATCCTCCCAACTAGAAAGAAGGCACCACCGCTTGTGCTCTTTTTGTCATCAATGTTGCTAGCCCAGTCTGCATCAATGTAGACTTTTATTTGGAATCCTCCCTGGTCAGGAAACCACAAGCCATATTCCTCGGTTCCTTTTAGATATCTGAAGATTCTCTTTACTGCCACCAAATGTGTTTTTTTGGGATTAGCTGAGAATCTTGCCACTATGCCAACTGCATGAGCAATGTCCGGTCTGTTGTGAACAGCATACTACAATTTTCCTATCATGGACCGATACATTGTTTCATTTACTTCTTTGGCATCATCCTCTTTTGATAACTTGAGATTAGTTATCATTGGAGTTCCAATCGGTATGGATTCTTCTGGTCCAAAAGTCTTAAGAATTTCTTTTATGTACTTGGACTGAGAGATGAAGATACCTTCTTTCAGCTGATGGACCTATAGTCCAATAAAGAATTTTTGGGCCCAATCATAGACATCTCAAATTCTTTCTTCATTTCTTCAGCGAAGGCTTTACTCATCCTGTCATCCCCTCCAAAAATGATGTCATCAACAAAGATTTCAGCAATTAGATTTCCATCTTTTCCAGTTTTGAGATACATATTGCTGTTGTCACCTGTTCTTGTGAATCCAATGGTCAGAAGGTATGAATGCAACCTTTCATACCAAGCCCTTGGAGCTTGCTTAAGCCCATAGAGAGCCTTTTTTAGTTTAAAGACCATATCAATCTTTTGAGCAGATATAAACCCTTCCGGTTGCTCAATGTAGACTTCCTCTTCCAGTATTCCATTGAGGAACGCAGACTTCACATCCATATGATAGACTTTAAACCTTTTGTGAGCTGCATAGGCAAGAAGAATTCTTACCCCTTCCAATCTAGCCACTGGTGCAAAAGTTTCTCCATAGTCTAGTCCAGCTTCCTGAACATATCCTTTGCAAACCAGTCTTGCTTTATTCCTGATGACTTTACCATCCTCATTTAGTTTGTTCCTATAGACCCATTTTGTCCCAATGATATTTTTGTCCTGAGGTCTAGGCATAAGTTCCCATGTGTCATTCTTCTCTATTTGTTCAATTTCTTCATCCATGGCCTTGACCCAATACTCATCTTCCAGGGCTTCTCTGGTGGATTTGGGCTCTATACATGAAAGTAGACAGATGTTCTCTTTGGCCTTCTTCCTGGTCAAGACGTTTCCATGTTTGTCACCAATTATATTGTCAGTAGAATGATATGTGACATACCTTGGAAGAACAGGTCTATGTTCCATATCTGGTTCTTTCGGTTGAGCATTGTCTTCATCATGGTTCGGGACATCAACTTGTTTGCCTTCCTGTATCAACCTGTTGGGTTCAAGTACATTCTCTTGCTCCGGATGTCTGTCCACGTGTATTTCTCCGTCATCTTCAGTCATATCTTGGTTGAATTCAAAGGCATTCCCTTCGTTTAGGCCTTGAAGACTGTTGTGATCATCATGATCGGTCTTCATTTCTGGTTCTGAAAATTCATCAACTTTTACATTGATGCTTTCAACTATCTTCCCTGTTCTTTTGTTCAGACACCGGTAGGCCTTACTTTTGGTAGAGTAACCCAAGAATGTTCTCTCATCGCTCTTGGGATCAAACTTCCCAGAGTACATATCTCTTTTAACATAGCACTTACTACCAAAGATTTTGAAGTAGCCTACACTGGGAGTATGTTTGAACCAAAGTTCATAAGGAGTCTTACCGGTTCCCTTTTTGAGTTGAACTCGGTTGAGTGTGTAGACTGTAGTACTGACAGCTTCCCTCCAGAAGTGATGAGGCAGATCTTTTTGAAACAGAAATGTTCTAGCACAATCAATCAGTGTTCTGTTTCTTCTTTCTGCTACTCCATTTTGCTGAGGAGTCCTTGGTGCAGATAGTTGTCTTTTTATTCCATGTTCCTCGCAGTAGTGAGTGAACTCTTGAGAGGTAAATTCACCTCCTCTGTCTGATCTCATACACTTCAAGCTTTTACCGGTCTCTTTTTTCCCTCTAGCTTTGTAGATTTTGAACATGTGGAAAGCTTCTGATTTCTCTTTAAGAAAGAGTGCCCACATCATTCTTGAGAAGTCGTCCACAAAAAACAGAAAGTATCGGTCTCCATGGTAGCTCTTTGTTCTCATTGGTCCACATAGGTTAGTGTGCACCAGATCTAGAACATTCTCAGCAAAAGATTACTATTGAAGGATGTTCCGGTGAGCTTTCCCAACTGACAATCTTTATAAACGCCCTTGATGGGCTTTGTAATTTCAGGAAGTCTTCTTACCATTTTCTTTTTGCTCACTTTGACAATATTGTCAAAGTCTATGTGGCAGAGCCTCCTGTGCCATAAGCAACTATTGTCCTCTTTGGTCATAAGACAAATTTTGCTAGATTCTCGTTTGACCGAGGCTATGAGACAGGCTCCTTCCATTGACTCAAGATAGAAAAGGTTATCTTTGCTCTGTCTACTAGTTGCGACATGAGTTCCGGATTGATTCTTCACTATACAGGAACCTTGTCCGAATTCCAACAGGAATCTTTTGTTGTTTAGTTGTGCAACACTCATCAAGTTGTACTTGAGTCCTTCAACCCAGTACACATCTTTACAGATGACATTGTTGCAGATAGCGATAGAACCTTTACCTTTGATGCCACAGGGAACATTGTTCCCAAAGGTAACTGATCCATTGTCACTGAGCTCGAGGTTGATAAACTTGCTCTTGTCATCGTTCATGTGGTGGGTGCATCCACTGTCAATGATCCAGTCATCATACTGATGAGATCTTGATATGAGTGCAACTTCTTCTATTACTGGGCTCTCCTTTATTGCAACAAATGCAATTTCTGGATCCTCTAAGTCTTTAGATTCGTTATCTGTGACTCCTTCTGCAAGATAGCACTCCTTCGCTTTATTCTTGAACCAGTCTCTTTTATCTTTATGTTCATTATCAGGACAGCTTGCAGCAATATGAGCTATTTTATTACAAGAGAAGCATTTCAAAGGGAGCTTTCCCTTGTACTTCCCTTTCCCTCTGGGGAATCTTCTTGCAATGAGTGCTTCAAACTCTTCTTGCTCCATCTCTTTTGAGAGCAGATTCTCAGCAAGATTGCCAATCTTTCTAGTCGAGCAGTTACCAGTTTCTCTTCCCTTTTTAGTGGAAGAGATATTGGCAGAGGAGTTGAAAGTTGCTTCTTGAATAGATAAGCTATTATCAAAATTACTTAATTCAAAGGCATCCAGCTTATCGAGAAGGGAGTCTAGAGTGACTTGATCTTTTGTCACCGATTTGAGCTCTTGAATGGCAAAGATCTTGATAGCATACTGAGGTCTGAGAGTTCTCAATATTTTGCTGATTACTTCCTCTTCATTGAGCTTTCCTTTGGCGCATCTGACGGAATTGATCACTTCTTTGATCCCGTTGTTGTATTGCTCGATGTCTTCTCCTTCATTCATCCTCATATCGTCATACTTTCCTCTGAGGCTTTCGACCTTGGCTCTTTGAACATTCGGATCCCCTCCATAGACTGTTTGCAGCTTGCCCCACATCTTGAAGGCAGATTCAAGGTGTTCAATCTCAGCATAGACATAATCAGGTAGCATGCTAGCTATCATATCCATAGCAGCCGTGTGCTCAGTCTTGATCTTTTCTTGATCAGGTGTCAGGGTGCCAGTGGGCTCACTGTAATCAGTGGTAACGTGATTTCAGTATTGGTCACCGATGGTCTTCATATACAACTTCTTTCTACTGCACCATAAGGTGAAGTTTTCTTTTGAAAACTTTGGTCTTTCCTTCCTCATGATCTTGACTTTTTCCTTGTGCGGTTAAGCAACAAAGAAAACAAGACTTGGCTCTGATACCAATTGACAGTCCCAATTGGTGCCGAGAGGGGAGGGATGAATCAACACTTGTAAAAAAATTTTCTCGCTTAATTCAGTGAAGTAAACTTATAGCACAAAAGGCAAACAAATTTAAGCAAATAATAACAGTAAGTAAACAATCACAAAGTGACACCAGATTTATCACATGGAAACCCGGTTAGGGTAAAAACCACGGCGTGAGGAAACCTCACAAATTTTGTACTCTCTTGGAGTACGCCCTGTTAAGAGCTTTCCCAGTTAAAGGATAAAAGCGCACTTGCTAGATGCGTCAAGAGATTTGTTACAGTAAGGTCTGCTAGGACCTACTTGGTTAAAGGACTTTTAAACACCTTGAAAGATGTCACCCAGTTAAGGGATTTCGATACAAGGGACCTATTAGAGTCCACCCAAATACTGGAATTTGTCTATTGTAGTTTGCTAGAAAACAATAGAAGTGTGATCTTTACAGATGACTTTGCTTAGTCTGATAAGATCTCTATTTATGCTCAACTGAGAATCAACACCGGTCACCGCAGGTTTATTGTCATCTACTGTTGTGCTTTTTTTTTGCACAATCTGTTATCTCTCTTTCTCTACTTTCTTTTACCCCTTGTTCTATAGCATATAGGTTCACTCTTTTTCTTGGCAGAATGAAGGCAACTTTTCTTTACAATAGGCATAAGAATATATACAAACTTGTTGCCCTAACTGTGCCTCAAATGTATGACCTAATCCTGAGATTTTACGATTACATCACTTAGTGAAGTAATGGTTTACTGAGCAAACATCCGATGCATGCTCTAGCTTTATCCGCTTTATGAAGGAAACAACAGTTGCGTGTCAAGCAACCTTTCTTCATAGGAGATAACACCTTGATTTAAAGCCTCTGAATCCGGCTCTAAATCCTTCAGTCGTGCCACAAGTTCCTTTATCTGTGCCTCAAACAGATCACCAAGACAACTCAAGATCACCCGGATGTACTGCAATAAATCCCGGTGTAGATTGAGTTGGTTGGAACAGATAGTTGACAGTTGACTATGACTTTCTCGGTTGATACCGGAGTCTTATAATATATTCGTCCTTTGATCTGTTGCAGTTTCTTTCTTGTCTTACCGGTTTTCCTTGGTGTGCTTCCTCTCGCATGGATTACCAGTTTCATTGTCCCGGTTATGTTATAGACACTAGTTGTATATTGCTTATAGCTGCTCTTGTCTATACCGGTTTTAGCTCGGTTCTAGGGTGAAACCGGAATACTCTCTTACCTATTTGAGTGACTTGTCCGGTTATTGATGCTTAGTGTAGTGACCGGTTACAATGAATTACAAACCAGCCTCTCTTGATGTAGATTTTCTTAGAGCGTCAGCCTGTATAGAGATGACAAGTCTCTATCCTCTTTTGCCAATCAATGACAATTTTGGACCGGTAGAGAGCTTATCGGTTACCATCATTTGATGCTAACACTCATCAGCATATACTCTGCTAGCAATAAATAAATCATGATGAATGGTATTAAAATGGAGGACAGATTTGAAGGGGCTTCCAACTTCATGTCATGGAAGATTCATATCATTTCACTTCTACAAGAACTTGAATTAGATTCATATGTATCGGAGGACAAGAAAATGCCTGAAGATGAGGTAGAGAAAATAACTTGGAAAAGACGTATTAATAAAGCTAAGAAGTTAATCATTGACTCTGTCAAAGACTATATTCTTCCTAGCATAGCCAGATTAACCATTGCATATGAAGTATTCAAGACCATTCAAAATACATATGAGATAAATAATGCAAGCAGAATGCTAACTTTGAAACAACTCATGAGTATAAATATGAATAAAGGAGAATCAATTACATCTTATTTCTTAAGAATTACAAAGTTAAGGGATCAACTCTTCACTATTGGTAATAATATGGATGATTTTGAACTATCCCTAATTGCTCTAAGAGGATTACCTATTTCTTGGGAATCCTTTATCCAATGTATATGTGGACGACCTCCCATACCAAAATTTGAACAACTCAAAAATGATTGCACTCAAGAAGAATCACGGTTAATCTCTAGAGGAATAGGTCCAAATAAAAAGGGAGAAATACAAGCACTCCACACAAATACATCCAACAAGAAGAAAAAGATCTTCAAATGAAAGAGAGGAAACAAGAAGTACAATAAGAGAGATCTATCTAAAGTCCAATGTTACAACTGTGACAAGTTTTGGCACACTCACAGATTCTGTCCAGAAAGGAAAAAGACTCATGCAAACTTAGCTGAAGTCAAAGAAGAAAACTCACTATTCTTCTTAGCTTTATCAGGTGAACTAAATGCAAACAAAAGCACTTGGATAATTGATAGCGGAGCATCAAGGCATATAACTGGATTCAGAGATCAATTTGAAACTCTTGAAGCGCACTCTACTGAAGAAGTCAGCATTGGTTATAACTCCACTTATCATGTGAAAGGAACTGGGACCTGCTCAATCAAGTTAAGAAGTGGAGTATCCTTACAGTTAAAAGATGTCTTGTTTCTACCTAGAATCAAGAGGAATTTAATCCCCATCTCAGGTCTAGCTGACCAAGGATATCGTGTTACCTTCAATGAAGATAAAGTTCTTCTCTGGACTAAGAACTCTAATCTCAAAAATGCTATAAAAGTGGGATCAAGAGATGGCAGCCTATATAAACTATGCAATGATCAGAAAGTTGGACTAAATCATGAAGTATCTTATAATAATGAATTATGGCACAAAAGGTTAGGACATTTAAGGTATAGTGCTTTACCTACTATAAAGAAAATCACTTCAGGATTACCTCACCTAAAATCTGAACATTCTGGAATTTGCAAGGGTTGTGCACTAGGAAACAACGTAAAAGGGTCCTTTCAAGTGAGCACAAATCAAAAGTCATATTAGAACTAATTCACATTGACTTATGTGGCCCTATGTCAACACCCTCTCTAACAGGATTCCTATACTACATAATTTTTGTTGATGACTATTCCAGGAAAACCTATATATACTTTATAAAACTAAAAGAATCAAATGAAGTATTATCTAAGTTCAAAGAATTCAAAGCACTAGTAGAAAATCAAGCAAGGAAGAAAATAAAAATCTTAAGATTTGATAATGGGGTGAATACACATCTGAAAACTTTAAAGATTTCTGCAATTTTGTTGGGATTAAGAGGGAGTATACTGTACCAATAATCCTCAACAAAATGGAGTAGTAGAAAGGACAAACATAACTATAATTGAAGCTGCAAAAGCCATGATGCATGATCAAAACATACACATCTCATTCTGGCCGAAGCCTCTAATACAGTAGTATATATTCAAAATAGATGTCCTCATTCTATCTTAGAGAATATAACGCCAGAAGAAGCTTTTTTAGGGAACAAACCAGACTTAAGCCATCTTAGAATCTTTGGTTGCCCTGTATACATTCATGTTTGTTAGCAATTCAAGATTGTCATTAGTGTCCATCCACAAACGCTATGCACCGGTAAGGGGTCACTTGTCACTCACAACACTTGGAAGACACCGGTAGACAAGCAACATAACGTTTGCACTGGTCAATAATACTCATTGGTAAGGACACACACCGGTCTTAGTATGCATAAGTTGAACCAGATATAAGGTCACATCGGTCTAAAGCAGACTAAAGATCCTCTCCGGGTTTAATGGATCAGTTTGAGTTAAAAGCAGGATTATACAAGACATCCACCGCTTAGAAGTGGAGTTAGCTTTAATTCATGCGGATGTCTTGCAAGGTAAACTCCAGTTCAGTGCGCATAGCTTTTTTGCTAATTGCATGATTTATTGCGAAGTTTGCAGCCTGACGGTTCTATGAGTTAAGGGTCTCATTACGGAGAATCTCTTGTATAAATACAGGTCATAGGACGCAAGATAAGTTGTTGTTGGAATTAGATGATTGCATAGAGCAGAGGAGAGATATCTTCTGAGAAACGTTGCACAAAAAGTAGCAGAGTTCAACAGCCAGGCTAACAAGGAACAGAGGTATGATCTAATCAGACATTCAGTGTCATAATAGATCATTGCGTTTATCAGTAGTGAAAGTATATTCAAATCCCTATATTAGGGTGGACCTAATCGATTCATTGTAAAATCCCCTAACAGGGTAACATCTTTGGTGATGTTTAAAGTCCTGTAACCAGGCAACCTTTAATAGGGTTTAGATCTTAATCGATCTCTGTAAAATCTCTTAACCGGGTAGCACTATGATCAGTGCTTTGTAAGCTCCTAATAGGGCACCTTCATTCTACAGTAGTGAAGTTGTGAGCTTTGTCTCACCGTGGTTTTTTCTTTGTAACCGAGGGTTTCCACGTATAAACACTTGTGTTGATCTGAGTCATTTTGCTTATGATAGTAAATGGTTGATTGAATTTCTGTTCTTTAATGCAAAATCTGTTTGCTAGTTTTAGAATTGTTAAAAAAATTCTATTACTGATTAACCCCTCCCCTCTCAGTAACTGGTAAATTATTAACAATTGGTATTAGAGCCAAGTTCTCTCTACTTTCAAGCCTAACAGCTAAAGAGAAAGATCATGGAGGTTTACCGGGATCAAAAGCAGCTTGAGGAAGCCAATGACCTCATAGCCTCTTTGGAGAACAGATTGAGGAGATCATTTGCGAAAAGAAAGGAGCTAGCACTACAACTGAATGAGAACAATGAAACTATTGATGAGCTCTCTGGACAGAGTGGATCTGACGAAGCTGAGGAGGCAGTATCTGAACTCATGGAAAAGAATCAGATCCTGACCGATGAAATCTCTAATCTCAAAAGAGAACAAGAAGACAATGCCCTGAGGATGTAATGACCCTTACTATAAAGGCCACTAAAAACCCCCAAATCTGAACTGAGACAATTTGTCAAACACTTGGCATGCACTGAATTGTTTTGTTTGTAATGAGAATTTCAATGTGATAGTTGTTTTGAGCATCAAGTACAATTGAGATAACAATACCAATATTGAAATGGAATACAATGAGCAACAATGAAACTCTAAATATCAATGCAAAGACCCCAATGCCAATGTATCATGAACTTCCCAAAATCTGATCATCATATAACATGAATGATAATGACTGAAATCTGATTATAAATGACTGTTTACAACTTATGAGAAAAATGTATGAACTGTCACACATGAACAATAAACTATGGCAATAACAAGTTCATTCAATGCACTTCTTTTGACTCCATACAATGCACTATCTTCTATGATCAACCAATGCTCTTCCTTGCTATGTTAACACAATTACAATGATGAAAAAACAGTGACAAATTCAGGACTGTTGTAACAGTACCTCCTTCAATGCAATTTCTACATCAAACATCAACATACAAATATATGAAATGAACCTGGAAATGCTGCTCTGTTATTAGCCAAGTCGATGATGACAAATGCTGATGAATGCTGATGCAATGAAGACTGAAATTGACCCCCAAACTACCTCTCTGCCACCTGCCGTAAAGTCCCAGGTACAGGCCGTACAGTAAGGCACCTGTACTAATTTTTGTGCAATGTAAAAGCTGCCGAAAATGGTGGGAAGGGGATCGCCTAGGGTTAGTTAACAACCCCTCAAATGCATAAAAATTATCTCCAGCTGGTGTATGAGATATGAACAGAAATATGAGTCCAGGCCCTGATATAGACTTCTTAGAAAAATGCACCAAAAATGATCTCCAACTTAACAAACTGATTCTCCAATGCAATGATGAATTCAAAACCCTTATTCAATCAAATACAAGCCCTCAAATCAACCTTCAAATGAATCCAATATGAAATGGCTGAGTACCATCTCCAATCATGCAACCCTTCAGAAGGTATTTCACTTCCTTAGTTATGCTAACCTAAGGGAGTTATCGTTCCCAAAGATCAAATGATATTTGCGACCAAATGATTACAAATTGCTCCACAATGGAAGAAGTAGAAGAAATCCTCAAATCAGCTTGTGAAAATGAATACCCAAGCCCCCTATTTATTCACTTTTCTAAGAAGTTACTAAGAACTTCTAGAAGCATCTATTATAAAATCCCACTATAATGCACTTTTATAATAAAGTAACTTTATAAAATAAAAAGTGCAATCTCAACTTAAAATTATAACATATGGGCCCTGCTAACACATAGTAATAAAATATAAGCTCAACTTCACTTTTCCAAGAGCAAATATGACCATCCAATCTCCAAATAATCACCAAGATGACTCTCTCACCAAAGCCATCTGCCTACGAGAGTCCATGATAGGCAAATCCATTGAAAAATAACATGTCACTAAAAAGGGGACATGACAGAGGATGACTGAATTAATCGAGAAGAAGAGAAAAGCTGAAGATGAAAGAAATTCGGCAGTCAAGTCTCTGTCAGACTTGGAGAAAGCAAGGGACCGGGAAGTAGAGGCCGTAGGAGCAAATGAACTTATCATTCTACAACTTCAAGAAGACATGCAGAGTGTCACACAAGAAAATGCCCACATGCAGAAAGGCTGGCATGATAGGAATGAAGCATGCAATAGATTGTCTCAAGAATTGCATCAACTAAGGGAGCAAATGAACGAACTTGAAGAGACAAATGAAATACTAAGAAGATACAACAAAAGTTCAACTAAGCTTGATGAACAACTCAAAGGTCAGAGAAGACACGAAGATCAGACCGGTCTTGGTTTCACCGGTGAAAAGGCAAAAAGGAATGGTGAGCCCTCTAGGGAAAAAGCAATCAAGAAGGATAAGATGAAATCGCTGGTGCAAAAGAATAAGAATTTCCCTAACACATCTTGCAACAACTGTGGGAAATCAGGTCATAAGACCAATAACTGCAGGAATGCACCAGTAAAGACCAACAATAGCTACTGCAAGAACTACGGTAAAAAGGGCCACAAGACCAGTGAGTGCTGGTCCAGTCCCACATCTTTGTCCATCAGCAGCTTGAGAAGCTTAAGAGGGTACTGCTATGCATGCAATAAATTTGGACACAAAGCACAAGAATGCAGATCCAAGACAATGGCACTTAGATCCCCAAAACCAATACTCACTAAAAGAAGCAAGGACCTGAGCACAGTGAACTATGTGAATTGTGGATCACACAACTATAATGGATCTCGCAACAAGCCAACTGACACTAGAAGAATGAACTCATGGAAAGCAATTAGAGTGATCTGCTATCACTGCAACAAAGTGGGACACAAAGCCAAAGAATGCAGAAATCGATCATCCGATAACAAGAAGGAACCGGTTAAATTTGAAGAAAAGATCAAGGAAGAAAAGACTAAGAAAACGGTCAAACAGATTTGGTTCGTAAAAGAATCAAAAATCTCCGTTGAAGAGAAGACAGAGGAAAGATCACCATCTGCTGATGGCGATATTTCTTCAGCAAACTAAACCATGAAGGTTTAGAGGGAACCGGTAGATCCACTACCGTTCCCGGTATGACTGATGAGAGTCGGGCTCATTCGGTCTTCAAGATTAACCGGTAAGGCAAGTTTACAATCAACCGGTTGGTAAAATGGAAAAAGGTAGGTAAAACATTTATTACTGTAGTCGTTTAACAAATAGTTACCGTTTGGTAATTACTGTTATAACCTAGCCCTATAAAGGAAAGGGGAAATTACTTGCAAGTTTTCACTTTTCTTACTTTGCGATTTAGGAATTCTTGTGCTAAGTATTATTTTTACGCTGTGATCTCTAAGAAACCACTATCTGCAAAGTACCGGTTAGGAATTCATCTATCGTGAAGTTGATCAATGTAGATCTAGTGAACAGACCAGCATACAACATCTTGCCTATGTAGAACAAAGAAAAGGACATGGCTGGTGCTCTCTCTTCCATACCAAAAGGAGTCCGCTTGACTGAGGATGTTACAACATTCATTCACACCAAACAGGAAGAAATCGGAGAAACTTTCATTCAAGGAGAATATGTGTCGCTATGTGAAGAAGGGAAACTGCTCGACAAATATGCCAATCTGGTATCTTCCGGTCTAATAAATGGTGTGTGCTACCTTGCAATCTTCCGACAGGACCAAATTAGACTGGTACTAAGTTGTCTTCATGAACCAGGATTCTGGCTCAACCAAGGGGCATGTCACGAGATCACCAAAGAGGATCTCCACAAAGTGACCGGGTACAGCGACAAAGGGGAAGTGATAACCCTGTGCACCATCTCCAATTCTATCATCAACGAGCTGACCAAGTCGAAGTTCGATGGTCGACTCATGACTATTAACGGCATTGAAGATGAAGGAGTGCGTTTCACGTCCACTGTTATCGGATATAAAGTCTGCTAGTCAAGCAATCTAAACAGCATACCAGGTGGAGCAATTCATGCTGCGCATCGCATTATGCACGAAAATGTCCAATACGACATTTGTACAATGCTTCGAAACCAAATCTTTGAAAATATGAAGAAGCTTGGAGTTGTGAAGAAGAAATCTATGAAGTATGGAACCCTTCTGATGTGCCTATACTTCTTCTACTTGGATTTCTTCCAAGGATTCGGAAAAGTGAATTGGAGAACCGACAAACCAATCATGCATCAAATCACTGAAATGGCAAATAGATAGGGAGACCAGCTAAGCAATGCCATGACCAAACATTTCGAAGCCTTTCAACTGGAGATGCACGAGAGGGAAAGAATTTTGTCGGCAATTGTCGAACATTACAAGGATGAGGTATGTTTTCTGGTCACCACGAACAACTGTATTATTCAAGCAGTTGAACTGAGAGATGCATATGCTCCTGAGCTGGGTTAGGAGATCTCAGCCAAAGACGCTAAGGCATATGCTGAGGCACTAAATGATGCAAATTTGGATCTCAGTGCAAATCGGTTCGGTACGTACACAAAAAATCTTCAGAATACTGTCAAAAAGGACACCGATCAAAATTGTCTATAAAAGGACGCCTCCATCAAGAAAGAAATAGGCGACAGGACAGTCCAAAGGTCGAAGGAAGAAGAATCGGTACCCAGCATCCAAGAGGAAGAACTAGAAGAAACAGACCCTGAAGTCACAGTTCCTCTGATTAGGAAAAAGCAGACTGAAAAAGTGTCAAAAGAGGATCCACCTACACAAGCCAAGCCCACAATAGATGAAATTGTGGAAGGACTGAAGAAGGTTGGAAACTTAGGCACTATAAGGAGAAGATATGACTTAAGCAGCGATGAAGACAAGGACAAACTTGAGGAAGCAATAGCATTCTACCTCCACAAATTTAATTATCATCCTGGTGGACTTTGCACTACTCTACCGGAACAACTTCTACAGAATATTGAGGCCCGGTGAAAAGCCGTAGAAGAAACGGAAAAGGAAGAGAGGATACGAGATCTTCTAGAGGTTCAAAATCACCTTACTCTGGACGAGGCAGCAGAACAGGCTGAACTACATCAGAAAATCTTTGCAACTATAAGAGGGATAGGCCTAGTGCTTATTGGAGAAATTGAAAAGGTGCACAATGAGGAAGTCACACTATGGACCAACCTTCTTCAGACTCATCGACAAGCAGAAGAAGCAGCACAAAGTGCTACAGCTAAACCGACACCTGACATCGGTAAAGGGAAGGGGATACTGGGGGAAGAAGCACCGGTGCTAGTAGAGTTAACCAAGGAACAAGCAACGAGTCCAACGGTTCTCATCTCACCAAACAAAGGTAACTATCAACCTATGCATGTTGATGACTTAATTACTGAAGTTATGGACTTTGGAACTGTAGACAATGCAGCTAAATGGTACAGTGTACTAAACGAAGAAGACAAACAAAAGCTGATTGTCAGAATTGTAGAGACCTTCATGGACTATCATAGGACTCCTAGGGACTACAGATCCAAGTTCCCATCGGAACTAAATAGCAGGCTACAAGAAAAATGGAAGACCGGTCTAAGGATGAACACCAGAATCACCAAAGAAACACTACTCAAGGTCCAACCAGGGTTTAGTGAAGAAAGAATAAAGCTTCTACTAGAAGAAGCATCCATGAACCTGAAAACACTTGATAGAGTCGCAGAGATTGAATGGATATGAGAACAAAGTCTACAAAGACACTCTAGACTACTGGAATAGTTATGACTTCACAGCATTAGAAGGATATGGTCCTCGGTATCAGAACAGACCTGTGCAATCAGAGGAGCTCTTAACTAATGATCAACCAAATGCTGAACAAGAAACAGAAAGTGATATACCCATAGGGGAACTCCATACTGCTAAGAAGCAACAACAAAAAGAAGACCCATTGGGAGAACAACCACAAAATGTTGAAAGTAGTAAGCCACCGGAAGAAGAAGTTCAACCAGAAAGCAGAGCTCATCGAATAATGGAAGACAACAAGGGGCAAAAAGAAGAGACCTCTATCCACACAGAGTAGCTAAGACCGGAGCAAGAGCAAGGTCAGCAAGAACACGGAGACATTCCTAGCTCATCTTCAAAAAGGAAACTGACATTTGCTAATGAAAAAGAAGCAAAGAAAAGTAAAATCACCGAAACAGTAGTAGACATCAGCAAGATGTCAACAAGGCAGCTCAAGGAGTTGACCAAGAGGAAACAGGACATGGTCCTGACTACAGTAAATAACATCCTATGCAACTTTGTACCAGATGCAGACGTTGATGAAGATGAACTAGTCATCGATCAACTAGAGGTACTTACACAGACAATCGGTGAGGATCTAACAGATCCAAAAACAATGGCCATTGACCACTATGAGAAGAAAAGAGTGGAGATTCTCCACAAACATGTTGAAGAAATCAAGGTCAATGTGACAGCCAACTTAAAAGTGTTGCAGGAGCAACTGCAAGTGGCAAATAGTCTGATGACAAGAACATCCAATTTCGATACATTCTTGCAAGATCTGTCAGAGAAATCAGCAAAGTTCTCAGAAGAAATTAGAGTACTGTCCTCTCAGTTTGATATTAAGAACAAAACCGCAACTACTTACAGCAAAGAAATGACAAGTTTGACTATAACACTGAGGAAAATTGCTGAAGAAGAGTATAAGAGAATCCAAGAAATAATTGGATTTCAGATGTTTTTGGCACCAACATTTGACATCATGCAACAAACATCAACTTCTGTGGAGAATCTAATAAATGAACCAGACTATAAAACCGTGGAAGACATGGAGAACATAATTGTTTCTCTCAAAGCAGCCCAGAAGAATATGGAATATGTAATCAATCAATGGGCACCCTTTTTACAATCTACTAAGACTACCTACAAGGATATCTTCAACAAACTCTGAATGTAAATTCCTCAGAGCAGCTACACCCTTTGTCCTTTGGAGGCAAAAAGGGGAAGATAGATGGTCATAAAGTGACAAAATTGAGAAGTAAACAGAAGCAAAATAGAGGAGAAGAACACTGGAGCATTTAGATAGGGGAAGTGTTCTACAAAACAGTACAGTGTAGAACTTTCAGCCAGCGGAACCAATACAAGGCACTACGATCAGTAAGTGAGTGAAGTTTGTGTATAGTTTTGCCACCAATGACAAAGGGGAAGATTGTTAGCAATTCAAGATTGTCATTAGTGTCCATCCACAAATGCTATGCACCGTTAAGGGGTCACCGGTCACTCACAACACTTGGAAGACACTGGTAGACAAGCAACATAATGTTTGCACCGGTCGATAATACTCACCGGTAAGGACACACACTGGTCTCAGTATGCATAAGTGTAACCGGATATAAGGTCACACCGGTCTAAAGCAAACTAAAGATTTGCTCTGGGTGTAATGGATCAATTTGAGTTAAAAGAAGGATTATACGGGACATTCATCGCTTAGAAGTGGACTTAGTTTTTTAACAGGAGTTAGCTTTAATTCATGCGGATGTCTTGCAAGGTAAACTCTAGTTCAATGCGCATAGCTTTTTTGCTGATTGCATGATTTATTGTGGAGTTTGCAGCCTGACGGTTCTATGAGCTAAGGGTCTCATTACGGAGAATCTCTTGTATAAATACAGGTCATAGGACGCAAGATAAGTTGTTGTTGGAATTAGATGATTGCATAGAGCAGAGGAGAGATATCTTCTGAGAAACGCTGCACAAAAAGTAGCAGAGTTCAACAGCCAGGCTAACAAGGAACAAAGGTATGATCTAATCAGACATTCAGTGTCACGATAGATCATTACGTTTATTAGTAGTGAAAGTATATTCAAATCCCTATATTAGGGTGGACCTAATCGGTTCATTGTAAAATCCCCTAACAGGGAAACATCTTTGGTGATGTTTAAAGTCCTGTAACCAGGCAACCTTTAATAGGGTTCAGATCTTAATCGATCTCTGTAAAATCCCTTAATCAGGTAGCACTATGATCTGTGTTTTGTAAGCTCCTAACAGGGCACCTTCATTCTACAGTAGTGAAGTTGTGAGCTTTGTCTCAACGTGGTTTTTTCCTTCTAACCGAGGGTTTCCACGTATAAACACCTGTGTTGATCTTAGTCATTTTGCTTATGATAGTAAATGGTTGATTGACTTTCTGTTCTTTAATGCAAAATCTGTTTGCTAGTTTTAGAATTGTTAAAAAAAATTTGTTACTGATTCACCCCTCCCCTCTCAGTAACCGGTAAATTATTAACAATCTTCCTAAGGAAAAGAGGGCTAAACTAGAACCTTCCGGTAAAAGAGGCATACTTGTTGGCTATAGTGAAAACACTAAACGATATCGAGTCTACATTCTAGGACAAAGATCTATTGAAATCAATAGAGATGTAAAGTTTGAAGAAAACATCACTCTCAAAGAACCTGAAGACGATCATGTCACAGAATCAAATGAAGATCAAACAACTGAAAATGAGAGGGAGAATATCATAGAAGATCTTGAACCTCCAGCCTCTGGTATTGAGGATACTGAAGTACTCAATAACAAGAAAAGACCGCTATGGGCAAGGAAGATGATTAAAGAGAATAATGTGGAACCAAATGAAATATCCAAAGAGAATAAAAGAACAAGAACTCAAAAATGTTATGCAACACTCCTAACCGAGCTCACAAACTCTGAACCATCTAGTGTTAAAGAGGCTTTATCAAATCAAGCTTGGAAAAATGCCATGATTGAAGAATACCAATCTATACTAAAAAATGATGTTTGGGACATTGTGCCTAGACCTAAAGACAAATTAGTTGTCTCCTCAAAATGGTTATTCAAAATCAAATATGCATCTAATGGTAGCATTGAAAAACACAAAGCTCGTTTTGTTGCTAGAGGATTTTCACAAAAGGTTGGAATTGATTACGAAGAGACTTTTGCTCTAGTAGCCCGATATACTTCTGTAAGAACCATCATTGCAATTGCAACATCTAAAGGATGGAAGATACACCAGATGGATTTTAAGACAGCTTTTCTGAATGGTTTAATTGAGGAAGAAGTATATATAGAACAACCAGAAGGTTTCACCACACATGATAGAATTCGCTATGTATGCAAACTAAAGAAAGCTCTTTACGGCCTTAAGCAAGCTCCTAGAGCTTGGTATGAAAGGATAGACAACTATCTCTCCAAACTAGGATATTCCAAAAATGAAACAGATCCTAATATTTACTTTAAAATATCAAATGATGATATGATAATATTGGTTCTTTATGTTGATGACATATTGATAACAGGTGAAGATCATCTTATTGCAAAATGTAAACAAGATCTAGTGGCTGAATTTGATATGAAGGACTTAGGTCTTTTGCACTATTTTTTAGGCCTGGAAGTATGGCAAAAGAAAAACTACATCTTCCTAAATCAAGAAAAGTACACCTCAGATATCATGACTAGATTTGGAATGATGGAATGTAAACCATTAGCTACTCCAATGGAAACTAATCTACACAAACTCAAAATTGAGGCAGAAGACTCAGAACCTACCCTCTACAGACAGATTATTGAATCTCTCTTGTACTTGGTTGTAATGTCCCCGATTTAGCAAGTGCCTGTGCTTGCTATTGTCAGTTCATTAATGCGATTCCCGTGAGCTGATGGAATGTTTAGGGGATCTCTGTGTGCACTTACTATTTTTAGTAAGTCAGTTAGTGATTCCTATTTTAGGCAAGGCAGTGGGGTTTCGGTTTGATCTTCATTCTTCTTCAGTTGGGTTCATAATGTGCCTCCGTCTTCATATCTTGTGCAATTAAGCTTGGCTTAATTTATTATCTTGATTACTTTATCTTCTAATTAAAAAGTGTGTGCTTGACGCTTCAAGGCACTTAAGTGAGAAGTGTGTATTTGAAGCTGGAGTTTGGTGTGTTGAAGAAGATTGAAGTTTTGCTTAAAAGCCTTGGACTTGCGAAAATGTAATTCATCATGATATTATTATTAAACTTGGGAATTCTGAGAACTATCGAAAATGCAATGAGAAGTAAGGGTTTGATGAATTTGGGAGAACGTTCATTCTCCTGAACTGCGCATTGTGAGATGGTTACAATTGCCATCGAATAATGACATAGACTGCCAGCCATATTGAATACATAGCAGCAAGTTCTTGACAGAGCTGTGTTTGACAGTTCTAGGCGCGGAAGTTAATACGGGAGACTCCAGCTAGGTCACAAATGCTAGTTTAGCATTTGCGGGATTTATATAGACTGCGGAATAGAGATTATGAGCCAGTAAATTACCTTATCACAGGGTTTGATTAATATTGCCAGGCGTAAGTCCTTCAGCGGCTCATTCCAGCAGTCGTGGGTTTAGCATATATTATCGGGTGCAAGAAATATCAATGTTTACACTCCAGCAATCGCAATTCTCAGGGAAGTTGCGTGAATGCTAACAGCTGGTGAATAAACATCAAATAATACAAAAGGAATAACAGGTGCCTCCATTGTTATTTACTTTATATCAAGTTTGTGAATTGCAAGAAATTGTGATATTTGACATGAAGTTTCAATTTCAATATTTATGGATAATATGAATTAATAATGAGAATTCTGGTTGAGTTGAAATATAATTGTTGAAGCATTAGTTCAGAAATTGCCCGAATTTCCTTTATAATTATCTTTGCAAGGAAAAGAGCTACAAAGGCTCTTTATAGTGGTATCAGAGCACTGATCCTGCCAGCTTGAAGTTTTGGGCCCAGTATGGCAGATAGATTTGTACCAGGCATTCATTATACCTGAAGGGAAGAGCTTCGCCACTTCCAGATGGTAATGAATAGGGTACGTAGGGTGATCAAACAAGTAACAAGAATAGAGACAACGTGGGAAATGATATGGACAGGGAAGTCAGAGATACTTTCCGGAATCTCGCAAATGGTCAACATCATGTTGCAACTGTTTTGCAACAACTTTCTGACACCTTGCAACGCATGAATGTACCAGGAAACTGTGATAGGGGCACTAGAGATGCATCTGTTGGTTCGCATAGATCCAGAATTGTGGATAGGCAGGTGACCAAAGATGATCCTACAGGCACCCGTGGTAGGCCATTACGTCCCACGTTCCTGAGACCTGAAGAGGATGCAGTTAGTGTTGATTCTGAGCCAGGCCCTTTTGTGGATAAAATGGTTGCTCACTATGCTGAATGGGATGTATTACCTGAACCCATTAAGAGGAACTTGAACTTTGATAGGTTTTTAACCCAAAAAAGAGAGCATCACAGAAGCAGGCACAGTCCAAATGCGAGACAGAGGACTAATCAGTATGAACTTAAGCAAGCAACTAGTAAACTCACTATGACTCATTTTGATGGTAGTGGAAAGGTGGCAGCCAGAGCCTGGATTCATAAATTGGATACTTATCTTGCTTTACGTTGTCATGTCCCCATTTTGGCTGATATCGTTTGGCATGACAGATTTGCCTATCATCGACTCTTGTAGGCAAATGGTTTGGAGAGAGGGTCATTATGTGGATCATTTGATTGCTTATTGTTGACAGAGCCTACATCCAGTTTGGGCCTACATGCAGTTGTAGTGGAGCCTACACCCAGAGTGAGCTTACATCTAGTTTGGGCCTACATCCAGTTGTAGTAGAGCCTACATTCAGTCTTGAGCCTACGTTTAGTTGTAGTTGGGCCTACATTTAGTTATGAGACATTTGGGCCTACATTGTTATAATTTTGAGTTGAGAAATGTACTTTATTATTATAATGTTATTTTATTATAAAGTACATTATAATTGGATGTTTCTAGAAGTTCTAGCAACTTCTCAAGGAAAAGAATAGAGGGCTTGGGCTTTCATTCGGACATGCTTGGATTTGGGATTTCTTCTACTTCTTCCATTGTGGAGCAATTTGTAGTCTTTTGGTCTGCAAATACTATTTGATCTTTGGGAACGATCACTCCCTTGGATTGGCATAACTGAGGTAGTGAAATATCTACTGAAGGGTTGCAAATTTGGAGTTGGTACTCAGCCATCTCATTGGTACTTCATTGAGAATTTGATGTAAGGGTTTGTTTGTGATTAAAACAGCATTTCAGGAGGCATTTTTAGCAGGTCCGAAATTATAGGTGGCCGTTTTTAACAGGTCCGAAAAAGCAAATCCGAAAAAGCAGTCCGAAAAAGCAGACCTGAAAAATTGATATTGAGGGTTTGCAATTGTTTGGAATAAGGGTTTGAATTCATCATTTGCATTGGTGAATCGTTTTGGTGAAAATTGGATATCAATTTGGCACATTTTCAGAATTGCAATATCAGGGTTTGGAACCAATAATTTGCTCATATCTCCTAATCTACTTGGAGAATATTTTTATGCTCTTGGGAGGATCTTAGTACACCCCTGGCGGTCCTTTTCATAGCTTTTTGGAGTGTCAAAAACCCTGCAATTATTTTATGCAGGAGCCGTACATGTACGGCCTGGTATAGCCCAGTACAGTGCTGCATATAACTGCAGATTGGGAGCAATTTTGGGAAGCAATTTGTCACCACGTCATTGGCCATTGGTCTCTGCATTTTGGTCAACAACTGAGGCAGCATTTCCAGGTGCACTTCATGTTAATGTGTGATGTATTGAATGTCAAAATTATGCATAAGAATCGTATGTAACAGTCAGGTCTGAATAGTACTGTTCTTGCATTAGCTGGTTAGTGTAATCAGTCATATATGAACGTGTCTCATACAATATTGTTAACATCTGTTATTACCATTGGGAGTCACTGTTAGGTGTGACTGTTTATGTCATTGTTACCATATGACAGTAGTTACAACAGTTATATAATCAGTCCATTGATCTCATACATTGCTATATAATATTGTATTGGGTTAGTATGCAAGCAAAGCATTGATCGTATTGTCATAGCTTTGTATTCTGAATATTGTCACAGTCATACATAATCTGAAAACAGTCATTGAATTCAGACTTTGCATTGTAATTGGGTGCATTGATAGGACTACGTTCATTCATTGGTTTCATATCCAAGTCCATATGTTGTACACAGTCCATAAACAGTTCTTATATGTGTTAGATGTAACAGTTGCATGAATTCTGGAAAGTGCAATCAGAATTAGAGAATTTTTTGATATCTTGTAGTAAGTCTTTACATTGCTTTGAGATTCATTGCTGCTCTATTGTATTTCATTACTACATTGGTATTGTTATCTCAATAACATTTGGTGCCCAAAACAAATAAACATCATTGCAAACAAGACCATTCAAGTGCATGCCAACTGTTTGACGAATTTACACGGATCAGATTTGGGGTTTTTAGTGATCCTACTAGTGAGGGTCATTAGAGTGGTATCAGAGCGGTTTTCTTGCCATCCTGTTGGGTAAGAACCGTCTTTGCATGAGTGACCAGCACTTGATTGATTTCAGTATGGACAGGAATAGTACAGAGTTTCAGAGGACACGATCGTGGGCAACAGATAGACACAGTAGAAATGATGGTTATTCAGACATTCGAGATGAACTTAAGATAATAGACCAGAACTTGTCTGAACAGTGGAATAAGCACCACCGTGTGATGAATGATATACTGTCCGACCCAGCCAAGGTGAATAAGTTGTCAAGTTTTTTATTTGGCAGATCTTCTCGCAGGAGAAATAACATAAGATCGGCTGACACAGTTACCAGAAACCTTCATGAGGATTTTGAGGAACAAGTTAGTATTCCGACAGATGTTTCAGTTTCTACTCAGCCACAAGAGGAAGTGGTGAAGGACACTATGCGGATTGATAGTAACTGTCAACTTAGTACTCAAGTTGAGACAATTGTATACAGGTTGCTTGAGGATGATGTCACAGGTGCTCAGAATAGTGACTACAGCGTAGTGAGTTCGGATGATGATTATGAGGATGATGTTGTGCATAATGGTGAGATACCTGGTAGAGATGAGCAGACATTGAGCATTCATAACTTTGCTGAGAGAGAATACCAGGCACAGTTAGATGCTTCGTCACATGAGGTTGAGGCTGGTAGCACTTCGCATGATTTGTCTAGCCAACTGAAGGTGAGCGTAGACAATATTGTGACTTCATTATCTCATCATGATAGGATGCGGAATATGATAGAGGATCACATCCGGATGATTCAGTTACAGGACAGACATAAGGGAGTTCAGGCAGAGTCCTCTTGTGTGGACTTACAGGCGATAGGGGAAGGAATGGGAACGATGAAGATGAGTTATTTACATCTTCTTTCGGATCGTGACCATCTTCTTAGCCTTGCCGGAGTCTATTCAGATGCCTTGAGGAGGAAGGAGGAGGAGATTGACAGGCTTTCTCGAGAGCTTGAGGATACTCAGGCTTCTTTGGTGAGTACTCCACTGAGACTACAGGACTCCGAGAGACATGATGATTTGATACAGAGGGATATCACAGGCACATTGGATTTTGTGATTGACACAGATAGTGGTTGCGGTACGGTTGATCCTGATGATGTTACAGTGGCCGAGGATAGTACAGTTGATCAGAGTAGTGCAGCGGAGAGACATGTGGATAGGTATGGCGTGGAGTTGAGTTCAACTTCATCTTGCACACTTGATACTCAACTTTCTGCGACAGGTGGATCACATGTGGTTGATGTTGTTGTGAGCTCATTTTGCTTTTACATACAGGATTCAGGGACAATATCAGACAGGTATGAGGAGTTAGTTGGTATTAGTCCTATTACTCAGGTGAGGAGTTTGCTTGAGTTACCAGCTGATCCTAGTTTACGGATATGGACTCGGGATTGTCATATTGGTGTTTGGGATTCAGTTGACTGGAGATCTTTATCACTTTTTGGTAGCAGTGATTGTTTGGGTGCTATCATGGATTTGGTTAGCAGATTGCATGTTGTTGCCCTTTCTTGTGCCAGCAGCTTGTCCAATGCTGGAATTAGTTTTTATACACCTGTGTTGGGCATTGTTCATGTATCGAGTCGACCATTCTTGTTGGAATGGGTTGATGATATCCCAGATATGACGAAGTTTACAGATGAGTCCCGGGATCGTATTTGCATTGATGACATCCAGGGGGATGCAGTGGGCAGTTTTGAGGACTTAGTTTCCTCGGCAGTTTCTTTTGGTACAGAGGAGTTGGACAGCGATGCTATAGTTTTTGATACTCCGTATGTTAATATGAGCTTTGGAGTTGATTCGTAGAGTAGGGATGGTAGTACTCCAGAGATCAGTGATTTTGAGTCTACTCCTTTGGACAGTACATCAGAGGAGGATTGTAGGAGACAGTCTAGCTAGCGCCATCATGTGTGTAGTCAGCTGAGAGTTAGTGAGCGAGACATTTTTGCCGCTCGTGAGCATTTCGATGCTGCTTGTCAGTTGTTAGCAGTTTATGGATGGGGTTCTCCTACTAGTGATGATCAGGGAGGCAGTTATCTTTCCTTGACTGAGATCCACTCTTTGTGGGAGGCTATCCGGATTCTGAGACAGAATTATATGTAGTTGGTAGTCGACAGAGATCATCTTATGAAGTGGGGCAGTACAGCATATGATGCCTTGTTGGTCAAGGAAGGTGAAGTGAGTGAGCTTACTCAGCAGCTCAAGGTGACTTCTGAGTTTCTTGAGAGTACACAGTTGGCTTTCGAGGAGTCATAGTTTCATTTGGCTGAGGTGACCATGGAGTTAGAGCGACTTCAGTCTTTACCAGATTCTGTACAGTCACAGACCGTGGTGTCTGGTGATCCGAGGATGTCCATGGTCGAGGTTGATAGAGGCAGTGGAGATGAGGATATATCTGTCCTCGATACTAGTATTGGCATGTTTGGTTCATTTCCAGTGGAGGCAGGTTCAGTTGAGTTGGGTGCTGCAGCTGAGCATTGTGGTATGTTTGACTGGTGGTGGTCTCTACTACTGATGGCACGGAGACTAGTGATGTTGTACCAGAGATCATGTTTGATGTTGATAAGCCGGTAGTTGGCATGGTTCCTGCTAGTGATACCACTCCCTTGGCGGTGTCTTCGGAGGTAGTAGTTAGTTCCGGCTTGGTTAGTGATCAGTTGCAGTTAGTTTCATCTGAATTGCAGTCTGAGCCACTGACTGAGATTGGCGCATTCTATCGGCATTACATTGTGAGGTATGCTCATCAGTTTACCTTTGATGACCATGTTGATGAGATGATGTTACGTAGATATACTTTGATCCCTAGTGCTTGTCATCAGTTATGGGATGGTTTGACGCCGCGGGATGAGAGTTGTGATGAGAATGTCATGGCGATAGGTTCTGCAGTTGATATCTTGATAGTGCATGACTTAGAGCAGGAGTTTGGGAGTGATACCTTAGCGATTGTTGTTATTGATTCTACTCCTTTGGCTATGTCATCTCCTGACTTTGTTGGTGATCAGTCACAGTGGGTTGTATTACCTGTGCATGGTGAAATGTTGATTGAGGTTGGTCCTTTTTATCAGCACTATACTGCGGGGTATGTACATCAGTTAGCATTTGATCCATGTGTTGAGCAGTTGATGGCCGTCAGATTAGGTTTGGGTTCTAACTCTTGCTATCCATCTTGTGATGTCTACTCACCATCAACGGTACATGAGAGTTATGGTTATGAGACAGTGGTCGATGAGTTGTAGAGTTGTGTTCACTACAGGAGTTGTACAGTGTGTGGATTTTCCGTACTTAGTGCAGATTTATTCGGGAGTGTTCATTGTTGTTGCAGAGTTGGATTGTGTGCTTTACACAGGCCAGTGGGATATGTTGGTGATATTTACTATGTTGGCAGTTTGAGTTGTCCTCTCTACTTGGGTTCTGATATTTCGAGGGTTTGTTTCTCGTGGGTTCCTGACACTGGCAGTTGTGATGTTGGAATTTGGTTAAGTTGTATTTGCCAGTTTGATTATGGATTCCTCTTGATTATATTTCAGAGAATATTGTAGGAGCTTGCGTTGATTGACAGCAGTTTAGATCATGACTACATTTGGGATCCAGGTGGATTGATTGATTATTTGTTTAGCCATTGCTTGGGGACAAGCAATTTCAGGAAGGGCGGACTGTCATGTCCCCATTTTGGCTGACATCGTTTGGCATGATGGATTTGCCTATCATCGACTCTCGTAGGCAAATGGTTTGGAGCGAGGGTCATTATGTGGATCATTTGATTGCTTATTGCTGACAGAGCCTACATTCGGCAGAGCCTACATCCAGTTTGGGCCTACATGCAGTTGTAGTGGAGCCTACATCCAGAGTGAGCCTACATCCAGTTTGGGCCTACATCCAGTTGTAGTAGAGCCTACGTTCAGTCTTGAGCCTACGTTCAGTTGTAGTTGGGCCTACATTCAGTTATGAGACATTTGGGCCTACATTGTTATAATTTTGAGTTGAGAAATGTACTTTATTATTATAATGTTATTTTATTAGAAAGTACATTATAATTGGATGTTTCTAGAAGTTCTAGCAACTTCTCAAGGAAAAGAATAAATAGAGAGCTTGGGCTTTCATTCGGACATGCTTGGATTTGGGATTTCTTCTACTTCTTCCATTGTGGAGCAATTTGTAGTCTTTTGGTTTGCAAATACTATTCGATCTTTGGGAACAATCACTCCCTTGGATTGACATAACTGAGGTAGTGAAATATCTACTGAAGGGTTGCAAATTTGGAGTTGGTACTCAGCCATCTCATTGGTATTTCATTGAGAATTTGATGTAAGGGTTTGTTTGTGATTAAAACAGCATTTCAGGAGGCATTTTTAGCAGGTCCGAAATTATAGGCAGCCGTTTTTAGCAGGTCCGAAAAAGCAAATCCGAAAAAGCAGTCCGAAAAAGCAGACCCGAAAAAGCAGTCCGAAAAAGAAGACCTGAAAAATTGATATTGAGGGTTTGCAATTGTTTGGAATAAGGGTTTGAATTCATCATTTGCAGTGGTGAATCGTTTTGGTGAAGATTGGATATCAATTTGGCACATTTTCAGAATTGCAATATCAGGGTTTGGAACCAATAATTTGCTCATATCTCCTAATCTACTTGGAGAATATTTTTATGCTCTTGGGAGGATCTTAGTACACCCTTGGCAGTCCTTTTCATAGCTTTTTGGAGTGTCAAAAACCCTGCAATTATTTTATGCAGGATCCGTACATGTACGGCCTGGTACGGCCCAGTACAGTGCTGCATATAACTGCAGATTGGGAGCGATTTTGGGAAGCAGTTTGTCACCACGTCATTGGCCATTGGTCTCTGCATTTTGGTCAACAACTGAGGCAGCATTTCCAAGTGCACTTCATGTTAATGTGTGATGTATTGAATGTCAAAATTATGCATAAGAATCGTATGTAACAGTCAGGTCTGAATAGTACTGTTCTTGCATTAGCTAGTTAGTGTAATCAGTCATATATGAACGTGTCTCATACAATATTGTTAACCTCTGTTATTACCATTGGGAGTCACTGTTAGGTGTGACTGTTTATGTCATTGTTACCAGATGACAGTAGTTACAACAGTTATATAATCAGTCCATTGATCTCATACATTGCTATATAATATTGTATTGGGTTAGTATGCAAGCAAGGCATTGATCGTATTGTCATAGCTTTGTATTCTGAATATTGTCACAGTCATACATAATCTGAAAACAGTCATTGAATTCAGACTTTGCATTGTAATTGGGTGCATTGATAGGACTACGTTCATTCATTGGTTTCATATCCAAGTCCATATGTTGTACACAGTCCATAAACAGTGCTTATATGTGTTAGATGTAACAGTTGCATGAATTCTGGAAAGTGCAATCAGAATTAGAGAAGTTTTTGATATCTTGTAGTAAGTCTTTACATTGCTTTGAGATTCATTGCTGCTCTATTGTATTTCATTACTACATTGGTATTGTTATCTCAATAACATTTGGTGCCCAAAACAAATAAACATCATTGCAAACAAGACCATTCAAGTGCATGCCAACTGTTTGACGAATTTACACGGATCAGATTTGGGGTGTTTAGTGATCCTACTAGTGAGGGTCATTACATACGTCCTATGTCTGAAGAGGATGTTGTTCGCTTTGCTGTTTTGCACTTAGACGGAGCTGCTCATGATTGGTGGTATCATGGTCTCCTGTCATTACAACATGATCAGGTAAGAACTTATCAGGAGTTTGTGTAGAATCTAGTTGAGAGATTTGACAGGAAAGATCCGGAATCATATTTTCGTGATTTGGCTCAACTTAAACAGATTGGTAATTTGGAAACTTTCATTAATGAGTTTCAAAGAGTCTCAGTGATGGTTTATGATATTTCAGAGAGAAGACGGGTGATGTTGTTTAGAGAAGGATTAGTAGAACCTCTCAAGGGATGGGTTAAATCATTTGATTCCCCTTCTTTGCAGGCAGCCATGAAGAAAGCTCGGGACTTATAGTTTTCAGCTCCACGCACTCGTTTCCCTTCCAGACCATCTAGTTCTACACAAGACAATAATTCTGCCCCAAAGAAAGAGGATGGATCGGATTCTAAGCGTCCTATAATGGGACCACTTGATCAGGAAACTCTTAATGATTTGAGAAGGAAAAGGCTATGTTTTTATTGTCGGGGTCCCTATGATGAGAAACATGAGTGTCCTTTGAGGCCTAAAGGGAGAAATAGACTTATGGAATGGTTTTATGAGGATGAGCATGTGACTGATTTTTCAGAACAGCAGGTTGACACGGAAGAAGAAATTTCTAAGGAAAGGGAAGATGGTGACAATTCTAAGCTTAAGGTGGTTTATCTCTCTAGCATGCAGAAAGAAGGGTCTTTCAAATTACCTGGGCTCTTGGCGAGACAGCATGTCATTGCTTTATTGGATACAAGGGCAACACATAATTTTATTGACTCAGGGTTAGTATCTAGGAGAGGGTTGTTGATTGAAGAGTTTGAGGGAATTAGTGTCAAGGTTGTTGATGGTTACACTCTTAAGTGTGACCAAATGATTTCGAATCTGCCCCTCAAGCTAAACAATTATGACTTCAAATCTGATTTTTATGTGGTTGATATGGGAGGGACAGAATTGGTACTAGGCATGAGTTGGTTGTATTCCATTGAGGCATTTTACCTCAACCTTAAGAACATGGAAATGAGTTTCGAGGTGGATGGAAAGAAACATATTTTGAAAGCTATTAAGGAAGAGAATTTAAAGACTTTCTTTCAGGTGTATGCAACGACTTATTAATCATGATGCAGTGGATTCGGCAGCAAAGTGCAGGATGTCCCTCAAGTCTGCAGAGGCTGAGAAGACAGCCTATCCGCCTGATATACAGGAACTTCGGGTTAAACACTCCAAAGTGTTCAGTGATTTACCACATGGCAGACCACCTTATAGAGGCATAAAGCATATTATTGAGCTAGAAGAGGGTACTAAACCCATTATGATCACTCCTTACTGGCATCCCAAACGGCTGAAGGATGAGATCGAAAAGACTATTGAGGAGCTGCTCTCTATGGGTCACATCAAGCCAAGTAAGTCCCCTTTTGCTTCATCAGTAGTTTTGGTGAAGAAGAAGGATGGCACTATGAGGATGTGTATTGATTATAGAATGCTGAATCGGAAAACCATCAAGAACAGGTATCCGATTCCTCGCATTGATGAGCTGATTGATGAGTTGCATGGAGCTGCTTTCTTTTCTAAAATAGATTTGAGATCTGGATACCATCAGATTCAAGTTCGGGAGGACATAGAGAAGACAGCCTTCCAATGCCATTATGGTCACTTTGAATTTTTGGTCATGCCTTTTGGGCTGACCAACGCACCAACAACCTTCCAGTCCACCATGAATAGGGTCTTCCATAGGCAATTGAGGAAGTTTGTATTGGTTTTTTTTGATGATATCTTGGTTTATAGCAGGATGTGGGAGGAGCACTTGATGCACTTGGACACTGTTTTAGGTATCTTGGCTGAGGCTTCCTTATTTGCTAAGGAGTCTAAGTGTGCTTTGGGTATGTCTGAGTTATTGTATCTGGGACATTATTAGCACAGAGGGAGTTCGTATGGATCCGGAAAAGGTTCCCGCTATTATGGATTGGCCAGTTCCAGAGAGTTTGACTCAGCTTAGAGGATTTATTGGTCTATGTGCCTTCTATCGCAGATTTGTTGCAGGCTTTTCCCGACATGCCACTCCCCTTACTGATTTGACTCGTAAGGGTGCTTTCCAGTGGACTACTCAGGCACAGGAGTGTTTTGAGAAGTTCAAATTGATTATGACTTCTTGTCCGGTGTTGGCTATACCTGACTTCTCTAGACCTTTTGATTTGCATTGTGATGCTTCTGGTGAGAGCATTGGTGCCGTTCTTTCGCAGGATCGTCATCCTATTGTGTATGAGAGTAGGAAGCTCAGAGGTCCTGAGAAGTCTTTCAATGTTTATGATAAGGAAATGTTACCCATCATGCATGCTCTGGCTAAATTTAGACAATACATAGTTGGCAACAAATTTTGCATTAAAACAGATCATGATAGTTTGAAATATTTCCTGGGGCAGCGTGATCTGAATGAGCAGCAACAGAAATGGGTTAGCAAGCTTCAGTCGTATGATTTTGATATCACCTATATCAAGGGAACACAGAATGTTGTTGTTGATGCTCTATCTAGGAGACCACACTTGTGTGCCTTACTAGAGGTTACTGAGGACTAGAAACATTTGATAGTTGTAGAGTACGCGAAGGATCAGTGGGCCGTTGGTTTTTTGGATGGGACTATCCAGGATGTCAGGTATCCTCTTGTGAATGAGTTGATCGTTTACAAGGGAAGGGTTTGGTTGGTGGCTGGTTCGCGTGTTATATAGTTGGTGCTGAGGGCTTTTCATGATTCCCCTACAACTGGACATCCGGGTTTCTATAAAACTTACAGGCAGGTGCGTGAATGTTTCACATGGAGGGGTCTCAAGCGTGATGTTCAGAATTATGTTAGAGAATGTTCTGTTTGTCGGCAGAACAAGCAGGAACATACATATCCAACAAGATTATTGCAGCCACTACCTATCCCTGATCAGAAATGGGAATGCATTTCTATGGATTTTATTGTGGGCCTGCCTAAGGTCCAAGGTAGAGACTGCATTTATGTAGTAGTGGATCGTTTGACTAAATTTGCTCATTTTTTTCTCATTGCTACCACTTTTTCAGCGGTACAGGTGGCATAATTGTTCTTCAGAGAGATTTTTCGGTTACATGGATTACTGCAGAGCATTGTGAGTGATCGGGATAGTCATTTCATGAGTCACTTTTGGCAGGAGTTGTCCAGGTTCTGTGGTACAGAACTAACTCCTAGCACTAGCTATCACCCGCAGACTGACAGGCAGACTGAGATAGTTAATAAATGGGTGGAGGGCTATCTTCGTAACTATGTTTCAGCTCAGCAGAGGGCTTGGGTGAAGTGGGTTTATTTATGTGAGTATTGTTACAATTCGACCCACCATATGTCCATTGGTATGGCTCCGTTTCGTTCTTTGTATGGATATGATCCTCCCAGTTTCTTTGATTTGATGTTCAGTAATAGCAGAGTACCTGGTGCAGGTAATTTGTTACAGGACAGTCAGGATGTTTTAGACACCTTGCGGGATAATATACGGCGTGCACAAAATCAGCAGAAGCAGTATGCTGATCAGAGGAGAGTGGCTCGCTCTTTTGAGGTTGGGGACATGGTGTATTTGATGTTGCAGCCGTATAGGCAGTCTTCCATTCGGAGGAGCGGGGCTGAAAAGCTTAAACCTCGGTATTATGGTCCCTTTCGTGTGGTTCAGCAGGTCGGAGAGGTTGCTTATGAGTTGGATTTGCCTCCTGATAGTAAAGTACACAATGTGTTTCATGTGTCTCGTCTGAAGAAGGCTTTGGGAAGGCATGTAGTTCCTTCGGCTATTTTACCACCTCTGGATGATGAAGGGAAGTTGGAATTGATTCTGGAAGCCATTTTAGATACCAAGGAACGACAGTTGCGCAGACGAGTTATCCGTGAGTTTTTGGTCAAGTGGTGTGATCTTCTGGATGAGGATGCTACTTGGGAGTTAGAAGATATTTTGCAGCATCCTGGTTTGCAATTGCTTGGGGACAAGCAATCTTGGGGAGGGAGGATTGTAATGTCCCCGATTTAGCAAGTGCCTGTGCTTGCTATTGTCAGTTCATTAATGCGATTCCCGTGAGCTGATGGAATGTTTAGGGGATCTCTGTGTGCACTTACTATTTTTAGTAAGTCAGTTAGTGGTTCCTATTTTAGGCAAGGCAGTGGGGTTTCGGTTTGATCTTCATTCTTCTTCAGTTGGGTTCATAATGTGCCTCCGTCTTCGTATCTTATGCAATTAAGCTTGGCTTAATTTATTATCTTGATTACTTTATCTTCTAATTAAAAAGTGTGTGCTTGACGCTTCAAGGCACTTAAGTGAGAAGTGTGTATTTGAAGCTGGAGTTTGGTGTGTTGAAGAAGATTAAAGTTTTGCTTAAAAGCCTTGGACTTGCGAAAATGTAATTCATCATGATATTATTATTAAACTTGGGAATTTTGAGAACTATCGAAAATGCAATGAGAAGTAAGGGTTTGATGAATTTGGGAGAACGTTCATTCTCCTGAACTGCGCATTGTGAGATGGTTACAATTGCCATCGAATAATGACATAGAATGCCAGCCATATTGAATACACAGCCGCAAGTTCTTGACAGAGCCGTGTTTGATAGTTCTGGGCGTGGAAGTTAATACGGGAGACTCCAGCTAGGTCGCAGATGCTAGTTTAGCATTTGCAAGATTTATATAGATTGCGGAACAGAGATTATGAGCTAGTAAATTACCTTATCGCAGGGTTTGATTAATATTGCCAGGCGTAAGTCCTTCAGCGGCTCATTCCAGCAGTCGTGGGTTTAGCATATATTATCGGGTGCAAGAAATATCAATGTTTACACTCCAACAATCGCAATTCTCAGGGAAGTTGCGTGAATGCTAACAGCTGGTGAATAAACATCAAATAATACGAAAGGAATAACAGGTGGCTCCATTGTTATTTAATTTATATCAAGTTTGTGAATTGCAAGAAATTGTGATATTTGACATGAAGTTTCAATTTCAATATTTATGGATAATATGAATTAATAATGAGAATTCTGGTTGAGTTGAAATATAATTGTTGAAGCATTAGTTCAGAAATTGCCCGAATTTCCTTTATAATTATCTTTGCAAGGAAAAGAGCTACACATGTTCTTTACATTGGTAAACACTCGTCCTGATATTTTCTATGCTACAAATGTATTAAGTCACTTCAATTGTGAACCTAAGAAGATACATTTAATGGCTGCTAAACACATCTTAAGATACTTACGAGGCACTATTGGACTTGGTCTAAAGTATGATAATGTTGAGATTCAACTTCAAGGATATTCTGACTCTGATTGGGCCAACAGCTCCACTGATCGTAAAAGTACCACAGGATGCTGTTTCAGTCTTGGATCAGCCATGATATCTTGGTTCAGCAGGAAACAGTTAGCAATTGCTCAAAGCTCCACTGAAGCAGAATATATGGCAGCTTCCATGGGAGCATGTGAAGCAGTATGGCTAAGGAAGTTACTGTTTGGATTGTTTGGAGAACCCCTGAAGCCTACCTTGATTCATTGTGATAATCAAAGCTGTATCAAACTATCAGTGAATCTAGTCTTTAACGATCGATCCAAGCATATAGAGATTCCTTACCATTACATAAGAGACATGGTAGACAGGAACATCATAAAACTGATTTATATCAGCACTAAAGAGCAAAATGGTGACATATTTACCAAGCCCCTTGCAAGAGTGAAGATAGAATACTTTAGGAGCAAACTTGGTATGACTAAACTCTAACTGAGATTGTTGGGATTAAATTCCTATCATTTGTACTTTATTCATGAATAAATAAATAAAATAATATTGCAATATTTCATTGATGTTAAAGGAAGATGACGATCTTCCATGTTATGTTGGTTAAGGTTACTATTTCAAGGTGACGATCTTGACAATAGTTAACCAAGTATCAAGATTGACTACATTAAAGTTGTTGTCCCGGACTGTGCCAGAAATCTTGATTCTTATAATTGTGATGTTATTACTTGATGTTGTAATAACAAATTATATCATGGTTGACTCCTTAAGTGTTGTCCCGGACTATGCCGGATATCATAATATCTAAGTCTATTTTTACAAGACTACATTAATTGTTGTCCCGAATTGTGTCGGAGTTCATGATAGACTATGATTCAAGAAGTATCACTTAAATCCTCTCTTACTAAGAGGGAGTGTTGAGATATAGCTTCATTCGTATTTAAGTAATGCCGAGATAACAATATATATATTATTGTTGGTATAATATCACTATACCGAAGTATCAAATGCATCAGTGAATATGATAACAGCATGACAAGTATCGTGTATCATCCAATACATCGTGCACTATATATTATGCAATGTTATTCGTGGATTGTAATACCATTACAGCCACGATGACTATCATGCAACTGTAATGATATTACAGTGCACGATGATTATCATGCCTTCCTCATAATGTTATTAACAGCCACAATCTTATCGTGTGCATTTATGATTATTGCATACATTACATTGGATAAGTTATAAGATGATTATCGGTTGTTAAGATCACCAATCAGTAACTAATCATGAACGTAGGGTTATGACCCTACATGGTAATAGCCATGTATGGTCATGACTCTACATAATCATGACCCTTGGTTTATATATATATATATATATATATACTACTTGATGCTTGCTGTTTAGAATCAATTAATAACAACAGCAATTGTTTTCTGCAGTAGCAATCGATATCAAGTAAACAAGGAAATATCTATCTCTATTCTGATCCAAAGTTCCTTAACAGTGTGGAAAATAAATAAATTAAATATATAAGTTGTTGAAAGGTGGAAAAGGAAAATTACAAATCTTCCCTTTCTATCTTGAAGCATTGTGAATTCAATCTTTCAACTCTTCTCAACTGAACCCATCTACTGTTACCAAGATCCCAAATCAATCGCGGGAACTCTTCACCATACTTCCATTGCACTAGTATGACACAAAAAAAAGCTATAAATCTGTCAAGCAATCTCCTCCAAAATACACTATTAAACCCATATAGATTTGGTTCATCACAATTACCAATATCAAGAGATGAGATTGAATCAAAATCAACACAAAAAGAGAAAATAATTGTTGTCCTATCTAGCAAACTGCAATCCTTGAACAAAATCTTCTTCAAGCACCCTTTCTTTTGATACTTATCTCAAGAGTGACCTCCACAATGTGCATTCTTTTGGCTTCTTACACCTTGACATTCTGTATAGCTTGTTTAGTGTTATGAGCCGCTTGCATTTAACATGAAGTACTCGTGATTCATAGTGATGGATTATTTCTTCTAACACATCACCATAGAATGGTTTCTCATTACCCAAAATGAACACTGTTAGATATGTCAACAACCGTGTGCTATGTGGATTGTCTTTCTACAATTAAAGCAAACAACAGAATACTTGTTCTTGCACACCTTCTTGGGCTACCTTTATGCTTCACAACATTTATGGACTGGTGATGTTTGACATTTTCCCCTAGGCTGTTTTCCCTTTTTAGAACTCTTTCAATCTTTCCTTGATGCTTTTTATATTGCTGAAAGCAAGCAAAGTGAGCATATAATATGAACCCTCAGGTAGTTGCAGACCAAAGCTATTACAAAGCTAGTGCTAACACCAAATGGGCACTTAGTCTAATAAAAAGCTACAAAGGACATGCTTAGTAGCAAAACTGGGTCCATACAGGGACTCACAGGAAATCAGCTATATTCAGATAATGGGATGATCTAAACAAGGAAAATCAGATTTTGTTCTTTCTTTCAGTACCTCTATCACTATTTGTAAACCTCCTTAGTCTCATAATCAAGGATTGCATTGCCATAATTTTTAGCATAGCACTCAGCCAAAGAAACACCGACCATGATCTATAAAACAATTGATAATCTGAGTCACTTTAGTTTTAAGAGTAGCTTCAGCCCTAGCAAGTTGGGCCCAAATTTTATCAACAACAACATTGGAAGGATCAATTTGGGGGTTCTCTTCGTAATATGTTGAAAAGCATGCATACTCTTTTTGTAGAAGAACCGGCAACAGACATAACAAGCAGAGTTCTCATCTGACTCTTTTGTTCAAGCGCATTCTTAAAAGACATGGTACCATGACCAAGGATCTCCTCAAAGTTCTTGAGCACTTTCAGCAATAAATTAACCTACAACCAACATGAAGAAAAATAGACCTCTTGACATAAATCATTTATTTACCATGAAACACACATTATTCCTTGCTTTTAACAAAATCATAGAACTTAAGTAGACAAAACAAGCCAAAAATTCCTAACAAACTTTTAAAGATTTCTACCACAACCAGCCAGACAAAATATCAATACCAAAAACGCAATATTTAAAAAGACATCTAATCTGGCCCACCAAAACTCTGGTCTACACAGCTTTGGAACTAGTATCTCTCCATTCGTCTTGGGAATTAATCATAACGAAATGGCGTGCACTCAGATAGTTATAACTGTATCAGTTGCAACCACATCATGAATATCTTTTTGGCATGCCGATAGTCACTTAGTTTCAGTGGAGTGGGGGAATATTCTTAGTAATAGGCTAGTTCTATAAAAGGAAAAGGGGGGCTTAGTAGTAATGGTTCTGAATTTTACAGAGAGACTGTCTTATTTCAGTATTTCTATTAAAGACTATAACGAGCTCAGACTTTACTTTACTAGTTGAGTTCATGTCATTTTATGTTCAACTGTGCTTTTGAAGCCTTTCTGACATTATTCTGATCATTGAATGTATGGAAATTCTATGTCAAGTGAGTGATTATTCTTGCCTTGTTTCTAATTCTTATGTTTTTAATCGGGAAACTTCTTAGGCTGAATCATGTTTTAACTCTTTCAGTTTAAAGATAAGTCAAATGTTTGAAATTATATCATGTTGATAAATGCTGAGATACTGATAGATGAATGAGGGATATAGTAGGAAATCTGCATTATCTTCCGAACTTTTGTAGGTGCTCCTAAGAAATGATATGAATATTGTAGTATGTTTCTAAGATCTTATTACTTTGTTCTCATTTCAACAATGAAGAGATAGTGGTAATCTATGCTCATTTTTCCAAGATTTTGCTTATTTTCTATCGTATGGTATTGGATCTGGAATCATTTGAAGTTACTCAAAGCTTTATTATAGTTTCAGGCACATCGCCTTAGCTTCAGATTTGTTTTCAATATTTCTTTCACTTTCCTTCAAAACCAAATTCATGAAGAGCCGGCTTCTCAATCCTGGAGGTTGTTCAGTGACCAGCATTGTGTCCCCCAGTCATAAAACTTCCCATAAGGGCTGTTACCTTCCAGTACATTACAAAAGAAAGAGTGGAGGGCCTGAAAAAGGAAGCTATAAAAGAGAGGTCAAGATACAAAGTAAATTTTCCAATTTTGTTATTTTCATTATTCGTTCCATTTTGGATATTGATTTATTCAAGGACAAAAACCCATGGTGCTGGAGATCCAAAGTACAAAAAACCTCTTAATTCTCTATAGTTGGATTTGGTGACAAAAACTATCATTCTCTATTTGAGGCAATTTTATTTAAGGATCATACTTGAGCTTATAAAAAGAAAAATCATTTTCAACTTGCTTCAGTGTTTCTATAGTTATTTGAAGTTGTTTTTAGCTCTCAATAGTGTTTTTACAATGATTAATTGAAGCTTTCAGCTTGCGGAAGTTTGGATTGATTAATTTTTGCAGGTACATCAGATATACACATTTTATTGGCTGATTTAGAGGCGTTTTCAAATCATTTGCAGGCCCGATATGGATAAATTATGAGGGTTTGTTGCTGCTGTTGTACACACTATTGCTGATTACGTTGGCTGTCATAAATGAAAATAAGATTTGGGGATATTCTATATTGGTGTTTTCATGTTCATTGTTGCTGTTATAATTTATCCATCAACTCAATATCCATTTCTACTTTCATATTTGGTTAATTTCATTGTGAGATTTTCGTATAACATTAGTAAACAACAAATCTGTCATAAATCAACAGTCATATTTCATATATTGGATACATTGGAAATATTCAATTTGGGTCTGTTGTTCATGCTATATTTGAGGATGCATACCAGCATTATAAGGGTTTGCATTTTCTGTTTGGAAGTGTAAATTTGATTTCTAAGAGTTTGCAATATTGCTAATCAGCTAGGGTTCGTCATCTATGTTGGTCATTTGCTTATTGTTTCAGCTTGCACATCTTTGATAAATCATCCATTTCCTAGAGTTGTTCGATTGGGGACATTGTACTTACTCTATCAAAAGTCATGCTAAGAAAGAAGTTAGTTCTTCTATGCTAGATATGGTGACAATATTTTTCTCATAGATCCTCCCTAGAAAGCATAGGATTCTACCAAACAACATCACTGTGTATTTCAACGCCCTTAGCAAACCGAAGCATAGCAAAGCATCCTCTAATAAGGGCCAAAGGAGTATTAGTATAAGAAAGTTCTCACTGGATTTGAAGGCCTAACAGCTGTCACCTTGCATTGAAGCAGACCTCATTACTAGAAAAAAAAATGTCTGTAATTCTTTAGCTTCAAAAAAATTAGAAATAAAATTCAGATCTGAAAATTATATGTATAACAGTAGACCAAACTACTGCTCTACACAACAAGCTCCTTTACAGAAACCACCTAATTATACCCAAAAAAAAATACTACCAGTCTACTCCAAACTTCTCCAATAGTTATTGTTTGTTCATCAAATGAAAGTAACAATAAATACAACTGATTACAGATTCAATAACAGCAGCATACTGCTGTAACACATTTATAAACCTCACTCAACAGAAAAATCACAAACTATGTTTGAAAACCACTCCAAACAACACCTCAAGTAAACAAACAAACCCGCCAATTCTCCTTCAGCCCAAATGCAATCTCAGATTGAGAACACCCTCTATGAACAAGGGTTTGCGTCCTCTTCTCATACAATTCTCATGGGTTTGCATCCTCTGCTCATACAATTCTCATGGGTTTTTGTCCTTCAATGGGGTTCCGTCCACTGAAGAAGTTTCCTTCAAATCTGCAATACTAAAGAAGAAAATGATAATTAACAACCCCCAAAATCCAAATATTTGTATGCATCATGCATGAAAGGTTTTGGTGCCCAAATTCAAACCATCTCCTTTGGAATTCCTGCTAATTTAATAATGACAGTTGACAAAAGTTGTCATTGAGTTATCAAAGATTCTCCTCCAATTGTAACAACAGAAACTTTCCAAAATTCATTCTATAGCAACTTTCCCAAAATGGCACAAATTCAAATTCAAATTCTCTCCTTTGGAATTCCACCCATTTTAATTATGACAATTGCAAAAAAATGTCATTGAATTATCAAAGCTTCTCCTCTGCTTGTAATGGCGGAAACTTTCTAAAATTCATACTACAACAACTTTCCCAAAATGACACAAATTCCAACACCCCACTAAGTGATTTAAAAATTTCAATTTTGTATTTTGAATGTCCTTTTGGTATATAGAATATTTGGACATTTGTTAATATTAAATTAATATTTTCCTTAATCTTGTCCAATTAACTCATGGAAGAATAAAATGGGTTAATGTTTGCCAAAATCCAATTTGAATCAAAAGGGGACATGACACAAGCTCTTCAAATACTCTCAAAAACTACAGACCTTCTAAGTTAACCAAAAAATAACAAAGAATCGATCAAGAGAATGTGGCCCCTTCAATCTGTTTTCTTTATTGGAACACCTTGTTGATGTTATTCTTGACTAGAATTTTTGAAAGGCTCATTATGAACGTCAATTTTGAGGAGTTGTAGTTTTCTTGCATGCATTCCTATGATCATAGAGTTTGCCTCCTTAATTAAGATGTCCCGCTTTTGAGATTCTTCTGGCCTTTGACATAGTGCAATGTTATCCTCCCAAAATTTGCAAAGTTTTTTATAAATTCGATTCATTTGAATACAAATTGAGTACAAAATCACATCATCTTGCATAATCGTGATACAATAGTTAGCTGACAACTATTATGAATTTGTGATGATTGCCTTTGAAAATCATCATCATAATTCATAAATTACATCTTACAAGTTTTACATCTTCCTCTTCCCTAGTCCAGTGAAAAATTAGGGAAAGGTTCTAATCCTTTCTCTTTGTTGCAGCTTCTCACTTAACATTGAAGGCTATGTTTGTGGCTCTAACTTGAACAAATCAATGACCTCCTTTAATTTGTTATCTACTTTTCTTGTGCAAAGCTAAAGGTTGTATTGTATTTTATAATAATAATAGCATTTGAATCTTTGATACTGATAGATGATACTTCATCATTGATCAATGATATTATGATATTGATAAACCCAAGTTGTCAATTTTGGTCTCCATTTCCAATCCGCATTGTAATAAATTTTTTTATATGAGAAGAGATCCTGATAACTTGTGGGGGTCTAGGAATAGAGACCCCAATGGGGTTGAGGGTTAGTGTCTCTCATGGGGGTTTGGGGACAATGCCCCCAGAAGGGTCAAGGGGTAGTGCCCCTCATGAGGGTTTGGGGACAACACACCCAACGAGGTCAAGGGGCAATGCCCCCACCACCAAGCCAAAATTAAGGCCTTTGATGCCACACAAAACTTCATTGCACACCATTTTCACAATTTTATCACTTGAGGGAGACAAGGCATTTGTCACATTTTCACAAAGAATATTTGAGGAAGTGTAAGGGGCGTCCACACATTTATAGTGATGGTCCCAATCGGTGCTAAGAGGGGAGGGGTGAATCAGCAGCCACTAAAACTTGAAAACAAATCTGATATAATGTAACTAAAACTATAAGCAAAACAGATTTTAGAACAGAAATAGCTATCAAACAATCAAGCAATAAACAACACTAGATTTATCATGTGGAAACCCAAATTGGGAGAAAACCACGGTGTGAGTAAACCTCACAAATTTTGCACTCTTCTGAAGTGCGCCCTGTAAGGAGCCTTCCCTATTAAAGGATTACAAACACACTGTTAGATGCGACCCGGTTAAAGGATTTAAGAAATAAGGCATGTTAGAACCTGCCTGGTTAGAGGACTTAGAACACCTAAACAGATGTCACCTGGTTAAGAGATTTAATACAGGGGACCTGTTAATGTCCACCCAAAATACTGGGATTTTTCTATTGCAATTATCAGAGAGAAATAGAGGGTTTGATCTTTTGATGATGGCTTTGCTAAGCCTGATAAGATCGTTGTTCTATTCAACTGAGAATCATCACCGGTCACTGCAGGTATGTTCTCCTTGGCTGTTGTGCTTCTTTGCACACTCTACTTTCTTCTCCTCTCTTCACCTTAGTAGCTTCTTCAGCGTACAGGTTCACTCTTTTCTTTGGCAGAATGAAGGCAAACTATATTCATGTCAGGCAGAGGAATATATAGACATCTTGCCCTTTCTGTATTTTACATGCACAACCTGTTTAAAGATCACCTTCGGATCCATCACCCAGTGGAGTCTCAATTCACTGAGAGAACATTCGATGCATGCCATGCTTTTTCCACTTTATGAAGGAAACGATAGATGCGTGTCAAAAGCTTACCTTCACAAGAGATATCTTCATGTTTTAATGCCACAAACTTCAGCATTAAAAACTTCAATCGCGCCTTGTACCGATCATCTTGATAACTCAAAGTCTACCAGATTTTGTGCAACAAATCCCAGTCAAAGAGTTAGACAACTGTTTCTTGACTATAACTTTCCCTGGTTCATCAATATTCATGAAATCTTCAGTGATCGATTAATTTCCTTAGGTTGTGCATAGGTAAGAACTTTGACCTTTCACCATCCCTTTTTTTGGTTGTATCAATAGAACCCTTTCCTTGGTTCCTATTGCCAGTTACTGATTGCATCTTCCTTGATTATCGGTTGCTCTGATGATCAGTTAGAGCTTTATTACTATGTGTCACTGGTCTTTCTATGCTTATCAATGTCAGTTGTTCCTGACCTGTTGATGTGTCCTTGGTTTCTGATTGAATAACATTGTGGACCTTCCTAGACATGACTGACAATCACTCTTTGCCAATCAATGACAAAACCAGTTTGCCATACACCGGTTACATTCCTTACGGGGTAATCTCCTAATGCCAACATATAGAGCAGGTTGTGACTATTGTTTCCACTATTTTTCTTCATATTTTCATGTTTTGCATTTTTAGTGCATTTGGTGAGTTTTTGTATCAAACTCACTGAGTTTCTAGTGAGTACTTGCCAAAATAATGGTGAGTACTTGCTAGAAATTTGTTGAATTGACTAGTGAGTTAACTCACGAGTAACTTGGAAAGGTTAAAAACTTGCGAGTACTCCCTTACACATCGAGTACTCGCAATTTTTGCCAACTATGATTTAGAGGCTTAAATTCTCTATTAGATTTCACAAGAAAGATTGATATCATTACTTGTGTTAATCCTAACCGGCTACTGAGAGGGGGGGTGAATCAGTAAATTCAATTTCTTTACTCTATTTATTATTCCTGTTAATACTAAGAATAAAAGAATGCTTGAACAATCATAAACAAAAATCAAATGCACAAGTCAACACAAGATTTATAAGTGAAAACCCTCGGTTAGAAAGAAAAAACCATGGTGGGACTGAACCCACGAAACTCCACTACTGCAGTAATAAAGCTGTCCGCTTAAAGGCTTACAAAGAACTGGTTAGGGTACTACCCGGTTAAGGGATTTAAAAGAGATCGGTTAAGATCTTGACCCTATGAGGAGTCGCCTTGTTAGAGGACTTAAAAACATCAGCAAAGATGTCACCCGGTGAAGGGATTTATACAATAGAACCTGTTAGGGTTCACTCTGATTAAGGGATTTAATTATTCTTCACACAAGAAAAGAAATGATCTTCTTTTGACACTTTATCTGTCGATTCAGATCATACCTGTTCACTCCTTCCTCTACTTGGTTGTTGAATCTTTCTCTCTTTCACTCTTTGTGACTGTATCCCTTCTCAGAAGACTCTTCCCTTCTGCTCTACTCGCTCTTCGTTCTTGATTTTCAACAACACATCTTCTCATGCATGATGACCTGTATTTATAAGAAATCATCTTATTAAAATTACACCAAATGGTGCTGCCAAGCTGTAACACTCCCAAAAATCTCGCATGCAGAACTCTTGATCAAAAAGCTCACAAATAGATCTTTGGTTCACCTCGAAACGCTCGCAGAAGATAAAGCTAACTCCAATTCATCTGAAAAAGCTAACTCTAGTTCATCTGAAAAATGCTTCGCATAATCTGGATCGGATTATAAAGCACTAACCGGTAAATTTGCAATTGGGAATGCAAACCGGTGTGCAACCTGTTAGTCATCTGCATCCTGTGGTGTCTGGCTAGACCGGTTGGACAAGATCGGGCCGGTATAGATGTGACCAGTTAAGGTACACTGTTTCCTTAGTAAGTCTTACCGGTTCACCACTATTGTTCTATCATGAGTATCGGTGTGTGTAGTACCGATCTGTTTGATGTTTGCCAATGATGACAACTAAGCTTTATGCCAACAATCTTCCCCTTTGGCATTGGTGGAAAAACACATCAACACATACACTCCTTGTAGAGTATCATCTTATCAACTGATACTTTCCTTGTAGACTTGCTCTACTGTATCCTGTTTCTTCCCCTTTCTCTACCAATATCTTGAAAGTAATCTTCCCCTTTTTGCCTCCAAGGGACAAAGGGTGTGATTTCCTCATAATTGGAGCTTGTTGAAGATATCCTTGTAGATCTTTCTGGCAGAAACTAGGAAAGGTTTCCAGGTAGCTGTGACTTGATCTAAGGTATACTTCATAGCTTGTAGAGAGACAATTAGGTTCTCCATATCCTCAATTGTCTTATAATCAGGCTCATTGAGAAGTCTATCAACATCATTTGTTGTTTTTTGCATCAGATCAAAGGTAGGCGCTATGAATAGTTGAAATCCAATAAATCTTGGATTCACTTTGTATTTTCTTCTGATGCCCTTCTCAATGTGAGAGCTAAACTTGTTAACTCATGACTGTACTCTGTTGCAAAAGAGGTCTTTGCATCGAACTTTGAAGTAGTCTCCTTTAACTCTTTTGTTGTCATTTTGGTTTTGTCTGTTACATCTTTTACAAAATCTTCAAAGTTTGAAGTTTTTGTAATTATCCTCTCAGCATCTTGTACTTGTTGCTTCAGTTCACCGGTGTTGGTAGCCACGGTGGCTTTAAGTTCTTCAATCTTATCATGAAGAATAGTTATTCTTTTCTTTTCATAATGATCAATGGCTACTGTTTGTGGATCTGCAATATCTTTACCAATCGCTTGTGCCAAAATTTCCAGTTGATCAATTATGGGTTGCTCTTCGTCTATGTCAGCATCAAGTGCAAAATTGTAGAAAATATTTTCCACACTTGTGAGAACCATGTCCTGTTTTCTCTTTGTGAGCTGCTTCAGCTGTCTAGTTGACATTTTGCTTATGTCAACCACAGTGTCACTTGTTGGAGAAGTGCTAACTTTCCCTTTCCTGGATTCAGGGTCTGCGGAAAAAGATAGCTTTCTTTTTGATGAAGAAGGGCTTGGTACATCTATCAGTTGCTTCTGTTTGATGTCCTTTTCAGGCTTTTCTTCAACAAGCTTCTCCACTTCCTCCATTTCCACTTGTTGAGGCTCTTCTTGTTGTTGTCCCTCTCTTGGTTGATGTTCTTCTTCTAGTTGTTCCTTGGCAACCTATTGATCACTCTTAACCGTCTCAACTTTCTCAGTTTCCTTTTCTTCAGTCATCTTAGCTAATGACTCCCCGATTTCTTGTTCTGCTGGTCTAAGTGGTGTATCCTGTACACCTGTTGGAATCTCTTCACCGATGTTGACCTATTCACTAGTTGTGAACTGTTCACCGGTATTATCCTTCTCACCAGTTGTATCTTGATCATTGGTTGTGACTTGTTCACCAGTTGTGAACTGTTCTGGTGGAATCATCTCCTTCGCCTATTCATCTTGAGGGGTGTCCTGATGACCTGTTGACTTAGGTGTTTCACCAGAAACCTTTTTTGATGCTATTTCCCCTATCCCTTTTGTAGAGTGTTGAAGTCATAATTCTTCCATAGTTGGACTGTTTCTTCATACACTTCTTTCTCTTGACCATTTATTATTTTGGCCACCCTGTCTCTTATATCCATATTGAGTGATTCTGCTTCCAACAGAATCTTGATTGCATCTTCATCGAGATCTAGTTCAACCTTTTCCAAAAATTCCCTTAAGATTTTATTGTTCTGTGCTAAACCGACTCTCCATTTAGTCATTAGCCTTTTGTTTAGTTCAATTGGGAAGAGGGGCCTGTAGTCCTTAGGACCCCGATTGAATCAAGAAAGCCTTCTAACAAAGCAATTTCAATTTTATCTTTGTCATCAGTGCCTAAAGCACTGAACCACTTAGCAACATTACTCAATTTTCCAAAATCCAATATCTCATCAACTATATCATCAACAGTTAGGGTTTGAGCTTTACCTTTTTCTGGAGATGCAAGGATAGTTGGTGGAGTTAGATCACCACATGTGTCTTCGGTGATGTCTACTATGACCGGTTCAGTTACAGGCTTGGATTGGACCGGTGCCTCAACTCCTAGAATGCCCTTCCCTCTACCGGTGTCTTTTTCTGGTTGCACCGAGATCTTTTGACATTCGGCTTCAACTTGATGTTGTTGCTTTAGAACGGTTGTCTAGATAGCAACCCCTTCATCATGAACCACATCAACTTCTCCTATCAGGACTTGACCAATCCTCTTTTTGATGTTAAAGCTTTGTTTGTACAGATCTGCTTGATTGGTTGCCTCTAGCAGGCTCAAATGGTTTTGCACTTCCAGCAGTGCCCTTATCCTTAGCTATAGAAGATTTCCATCTTCCTTCAATGATCTCATGTAGTTCTACAGGTATGGAGCCATGAATCTCAGTAGGAGTTAACTTAAGCTTGTGAAGACACTAAACTACCGCCTCCTCCAATTTTCTCCTATCATCATCATTTGCCAGCTCATATCTTCTTCCAAAAACACCCAATCTACCTGATTGCTTTACTCCTTCAACCATCTCATCTATGGTTGGTTTTCTTGCTTTCAGTGCATCCTTCTTTACTGGTTTCTCAGTCTTCCTCTTTCTGAGATAGGTGGTGGTTTATTCTATCTTTGTTTCCTCCAAGTCCTCACCTTGTGATTGTTCGGTTGTCATTGATTGTGCTTTCTTCTTTTGAACTTTTGACTCTTGCACAGTTGGCTTCCTTTTCCTTGGAGTAGGAGACCGTTTTACATATACCTTCTTTGGTGCTTTTGAAGGTACATTTTTCTTCACACTTGCACTTATCTCCTCATAAGTGCTAAACCGGTTGAAAGAGAGATCCAAGTTACTTTCTCGAAGTGCCTCAACGTAAGCTTTGGTAGTCTTGGTTGATATCTCATAACCAAGCTCTGGTGCAAACTCAGTTCTTGGCTCAACAACCTGAATGATACAGTGATCGGTGCTCACCAAGAAGCAAAGTTCATCCATGTATTCCTCTACAATATTTGAAGGAATTCTCTCCCTCTTATGCATTTTGAGTTGATAAGCCTCAAAGTAATCAGTCATTACTTTGTTAAACCAGTTCCCCAAACTGTTAACTAGTTCACCTATTTGGACCATTACCGGTCTGTCTGTTAACCAGGTAACCTTACCCACTCCAGGAAAGAAATTTTGGTAATAGAAAAAGAGACATACCAAGAGTGTCCCATATTTTGTAAACTTCTTCTTTACCATACCGAGCTTCTTCAAGTTCTCAAAAATTTGGCTCCTTAGCATGACGCATATGTTGTACTGAGCATTGTTGTGCATAATCCCATGTGCTACATGTATTGCACCACCCGATATGCTATTGAGGTTGCTTGACTGGTAAACCTTGTAACCAATGACAACAGCAACAAATCGGACACCATGGTTTGTAATGTCGGTCACAATCATCATACGATTGTTGGATTTTGACTTGGTGAGTCGAGTGACTTCAGCGGTGGCAATTGTCCTTAGGGTAAGAGCTTCCTCTGTGGCGTTGAACTCGGTTACTCTATGCAGATCTTCCTTGGTTATCGGAGTAACGACGCCTTTCGCTAACCACATCCCTAGTTCGTGTACTGCGCTAAGTACCAACAGAATCCAGTCGGGTCGAAATACAGTTGGGTATTTGACCCCATTTATCAATCCAATTGCTTCCAATTTCGCGTATTTCACCTACAACTTTCCATCTTCACAGAGCCCTAGGTATTCGCTCTGGATGAATGTTTCACCCAATTCCTCCTGTTTGTTGTGGATGAACGCGGTTACATCTTCAATCAACAGCACCCCATCGAGAATCGATGACAGGGCACTAGACATATCATTCGCTCTATTCTGCAGTGCCATGATATCATACACAGGTCGATCGTGTTGATTGACGTCGATTAGGCTCACAACATAAGATGATGATGCCATCTCTTTAGACCGGAAACACACATAAAGTTCTTGACAGATTCACAGAATTCGCAAAGCAAAGATTACAAATCACAATGAGAGATTACTCAAGCTTATAAAACAATAATCACAAAATGCAATGTAAAGTGAAATGAGTAATCGACTTTCCCTTTTATACACTTAGGTTATAACGGTAATTAGCAAACAATAACTTTTGTTAACAGTTACTTTATTAATTACCCTTACCTAACCTTACCTTTATCAACCAGTTTACCGACTCTTTACCTATTTACAACACCAATCTCGGTTGAAACATCGACCGTGATACGTCAACTTCTCCATTTGACCAATTTTGGTGTTAGACCGGTGTATCCTTCCCGGTTTCTATCCTTGACTGAGTGAGAATACATCTCACCAGTTACTCCAAGGACAGTAGCATTGCTACTTATTCCCCCTTAAGCCCTTTTTGCTTAATTTGCTGAAGAGATATCACCATCGGTGGATGATGACTTTGTCTCTGATTTCTATCCTTCAGAGCTCTATGTCCCCTTTATGGACCAAGTCTTCTTTACTTCCTTGTTAGTCTCTTAAGTGGTGTTTCCTTTTTGATTGGGAGTCACATTCCTCTTCACAGGTTTAGCTAGGCCTTTCCCTTTGTTCATTGGCCGGTTCCCCTTTGTTCATTGGCCGGTTCCTGCAGTCTTTGGCCAGATGCTCAATCTTGTTACAATTGTAACAAGTCATACCGGTTCCTCTCCTTGGATTGACCCTTCTTTCTTTGTCCATGGGTGAGTGACATTCGATGTTCCTCTGCCCTGATGGTCCATAGGTAGCACACATGGATGTGCCCCTATTAACATTCTTGTTATGGAATACCGGTCTCAGTGGATATTTGAATGCCATGGTTTTAGACTTGCATTCTTCAGCCTTGTGTCCGAATTTATTGCATGCATAGCAATAACCTTTAAAGCTTCCCCTGCTTCCATTAGACACATTGTTAGATCGTGACCTGCATTCAAAGTTCTTGTGACCATACTTATAACAATTACTACAGTAATTGTTAGTGGTGAAAGGTTTCACTGGTGCATTCTTGCAGTCATTTGATTTATGACCCAATATTTGCAGGAGGGTTTGAAGACTCTTTTACCTTTGACTCCGGTTGGTTTCTTCTTATCCTTCTTGCTTTCCTTGACTCCAGAGGACTTACCAGTTTCCTTGTTGCTTTGACCGATGTACCCAAGTCCTATGGGGTCCTTGTGCTTTCTTTGAGCTTTCAATTGCTCATCAAGCTTCTTAGAACTTTCATTGTTCTTTCTGAATTTCTCATTCCTCTCCTCAACAGTTTTCAGCTGTTCTTTCAATTTTTCAATTTTAGTAGCCATTTCTTTGCATGCTTCATCTTTATCATGCAAGTGTTCATGCATGATTGCATTTTCCTGATTTATGCCCTGCATGTCTGCATGCAATTGCAGTATGAGAGCATCACTCTCCCTAAATGCATCTTCAGCTAGGTTTCTTGCTCTCCGTGCAGTCAGTTGTGCTTCTTTGGCACTATTCTTCTCATCCTCAGCTTTTCTGCTTGCTTCAATGAGTTCGATAGAGCATGACCTTCTTGTTCTCTTTTCAAATTGTAGATTTGATCAGTCAGATTCAAATTCATCTCCATGAGATCAGAGACCGCTTCTTCAACTTCGTCAGAACCAGTCTATCCAAAGATTTCTTCAATTGTTTCCTGACTTTCACTCAATTGTAAAGCCAACTCTTTTCTCTTGGCAAGAGATCTTCTCATTTTGTATTCAAGAGAAGTAATCATTTCATTTGCTTCTTCTAGCTACTTCTGATAGCTGTAACCCTCCATGATATTTTCTCAAGCAGTTAAGCTTTCTATTCCTGATAACTAGGATCTGATACCAATTGTTAATCCTAACCGGTTATTGAGAGGAGGGGGTTAATCAGTAAATTCAATTTCTTTACTCTGTTTATTATTCTTGTTAATACTGAGAATAAAAGAATGCTTGAACAATCATAAACAAAAATCAAATGCACAAGTCAACACAAAATTTATACATGGAAACCCTCGGCTAGAAGGAAAAAACCATGGTGGGACAAAACCCACGAAACTCCACTACTGCAGTAATAAAGCTGACCGGTTAAAGGCTTACAAAGCACTGGTTAGGGTGCTACCTGGTTAAGGGATTTAAAAGAGATCGGCTAAGATCTTGACCTTGTGAGGAGTCACCTTGTCAGAGGACTTAAAAACATCAACAAAGATGTCATTGATGAAGGGATTTATACAATAGAACCTATTAGGGTTCACCCTGATTAAGGGATTTAATTATGCTTCACACAAGAAAAGTAGTGATCTTCTTTTGACACTTCATTTGTCGATTAAGATCATACATTTTCACTCCTTCCTCTACTTGGCTGTTGAATCTCTCTCTTTCACTCTTTGTGACTATATCCCTTCTCAGAAGACTCTGCTCATTCTTCGCTCTCATTTTCAACAACTCATCTTCTCATGCATGATGACCTGTATTTATAAGAAATCATCTTATTAAAATTACACCAAACGGTGCTGCCATGCTGTAACTCTCCCAAAAATCTCACATGCTGAACTTTTGATCAAAAAGATTGCAAACAAATCTTCGGTTAACCTTGAAGCACTTGCAGAAGATAAAGCTAACTCCAATTCATCTGAAAAATGCTTCGCATAACCGGATTGGATTATAAAGCACTGACCGGTAAATTTGCAATTGGGAACGCAAACCGATGTGCAACCTGTTAGTCATCTGCATCCTGTGGTGTCTGGCTAGACCGGTTGGACAAGACCGAACTGGTATAGATGTGACTGGTTAAGGTACACTATTTCCTTAGTAAGTCTTACCGGTTCACTATTGTTGTTCTATCATGAGTACCGGTGTGTGTGTAGTACTGGTGTGTTTGATGTTTGCCAATGATGACAACTAAGCTTTATGCCAACAACTTGCTTAGGTTGATTTGTTGAGATAGTGGCTTTGTCTCCTTATCTTTTCTGATTACCATTGTTTCAATTGTTTTAAAGTATTCCTCAATTTCCTCTTTGTTCATAAAGTAACCCAGTTTTGCATATGCGATGCATTTCCTCAATCTGTATGGGACTGGCTATTCCATATCCATTCTTTCCAAGAATTTTTGCATCATATGCCATCATAATAAATATAGATCCAATTCCCTTAATGTTCTTCTCAAAACTACTAGAGGACTCATTTGTTGCTTGATTAGAAGAAATATTTTATTGTGCAGGTTCTAATTGTGTGTGTTTAATTTATTTGTAGTTTGTGCATTTTTTGTGGAGATTAGTCTCTGATGTATCAAAGACTCTTCCACCATCTTTCATCTACCATCATCTTGGAACTTTGCTAACATCTCTTCCTTTGCAGGCAGCTTTTGTTGCAACTCCTCATTGATACTCATGGAAATTTCTACAGCTTTTAAGCTTACTCTTTAAGTTTCCATTTTCAATGGCTACAACATTTTTCTAAACTCTTTATTCTGCATTTGGATATGTCAATTTTTCTTTTCAAGCTCTTGAAGACTTACATTTTCTAAGTCTTCAACATGTTCAGGTTATGTGATCAAAAGCTTGCATATTGTTGTCAAATATCAAATATAGAAGTGTAAAACACACACAACTGGAATGTGTAAGCAAACCTTTTCAAGGCACAAACAAAACAAACTCTTATTCAAATGAATGATTCATTGATATGAATGTTTTTTACCTTATGTGCTTGTCCCCAAACACTATATCAATTTAAAAAACATTTGTGAGGTTGCAAAATGATGTTACCATAGGGTTGATGGCTTCAATCTACATTAGATATCGGTTATAAAATTGGGTACATGCTATATACATGTCTACAATGCTTACATATCAGAATTCATAGTTCTTCTATGCTACTGATAATGTGTGACTGACACTCTGTCACTCAGCTGTGCAGCCATATTCTAGCTGAAGAACTCTTAAATTAGAGGGTAAATTCCCTCTTAAATCATCAACCATCTCTTGGTACCTTTTTGAAATCCCCTTCGAAACCTTTGTTTGACTCAAGAAGACAATGTTTATCCCCTTGGAAACCTTTCCTTGACTCAAGAAGATAATGTTTATGTTAAGGGATGAGCAGATGAGTCTCATAGAGAATTACAAATACCTTCCATATGAAGAGATAGAAAAGGTGGTAGATATTCTCTTCAGAGGCTGGTTCTGTTATTTTCTCCCATTTTGAAGTATTTCAAATGCAGTGAAACTTTTTTGACCAGTTCTACACAAAATTTAACATTTAACATTTAACATTTAACAATTATCATTTAATACACAAAATCTATTTCCCTTGTTCTGAAACTAACTCTATATCCTTTCCTTGCCCAATTTTGTTTTAATGAGATTTAAAGCATGTCATAACCCTTTCTTTAGTCTCAACTAAATAGTGCAACTGACTAACTCAATCAACTGCATTTTGACAATTTTTCAAAATCTGTTTTGGATTGTCTAATTAACAATGTCATATTCAATGAAACCTTGGGTAAAGGCATCAGTGATGATATTGAACAAGTATGCACACTGAACCTTTAATATATGTGCCTTACAATAATATCTAAAAAGATTTCCTTTTACAAAATTACTGATGGGATGCAGCAACTCTCTGTAGAAAGAAATTGGTTCCTTGGGAGAAAATTAATTGTGGTATAGCAGTCTTCTAATTGTGACATACTGTTCCTTGTTGCATTCTTCCTACATGCAAAAGGAATCCTGCTAATGAAAAATGGGACAACCTGGAACTTTCTTTACTGTATTTTGAATAATGATTCAAGCTTAAATGCAGATGTGCTTATAGTATCATCATTGTTGCTGATTTTGATGGCAAGGTCTTTTATCTAAGGCCCTTGCGGAGTTTAACCACAATTTTATCCTTGCTCTTGGGACTTATATCTTGATTGAAGATATGAGGCACAATAGTCAGTGTTACATAAAAAATGGTTCCCTAGACTAATATTTGGTATCTAATGAGAAACAATCTGTGTAATGGCACATTGTTGTCGTCAAATGTCTGATCAGAACCACTATCTCAATATGTTTAGGCAGAATTATATCTCTCATTGGCTGACTTTATGTTAAACAAAACAAATTCAAATATAAAGTTAACTATTTAACCAATCTTTTTGATGTCGTTTTTGCTTAAGATTAATTTAAGATAGTAATTGTTTTGTTCTTTTTACTTCTTCTAAACATTTAAAGGTGTTTGTGTAAATGATGGTTGGACTTACTTTTCTTGGTGAAATTGGTCAAAAATTGTCTTGATACAATCTGTGTAACTATTTTTTGTATTCTCTTCCTTAGATATCACTTTATGAAAACCATCTGGCAAGTTCTTATTCCACATTAATTCAAACCAAGACTTACTTTTCTTGGTGAAATCGGTTAAAAACTGCCTTCATAAAATCTGTTTAACTATTTTTTTTGTTTTTTTTTTACCTTAGATTGCACTTTATGAAAGCCTTTTGGCAAGTCCTTATCGCACACTAAATGGTGATGAGGCAGACTACTTTTATGTGCCAGTTCTTGATGCTTGCTTGATTACTCGTGCTGACGATGCCCCTCACTTGAGCATGAAGGTATTTCTCTATTTCTCTCTTCTCTATTCATTGCTCTATTTGGCACATTTCTGTTAATCTATAAAAAACTTAAAAAGTTTTCCAATAGAGCCTGATAATCACCCACAAAATATTTAAGGAGAAATATCTCATGGAAAATGTTGCTAAGAATAGATTAATGATAAACATTTTGCAAGGTCTGCATGTTGTTAGGTGTTGGGGATTCCTGGGGTTATTTAAATTTTCTATAAACCTATGATTGATTAGTTCATTGGAACATGAGATTGATGAGAGCATTTAGAATCCTGTTCTGCGCTACCTTTGACGCTTTTGTAATATATATCAACGGCTAATTTCTGAGTATTGCAATACTAAAACGGAAAGGAGCAATTCTTCTCATGTTCTCTTAATGGGAATGAAATGCCTTTACTAAATTTAATGCAATGCTTTAAAATACGTTGTGTTATTATTAGCTTTAACTATTGATGATCCTTCTGGTCATTCAACTGAAAATGTATATTCGAAGTATTCAATGCTTCACCTATATATGTCAAAATTCTGAAGTTTCTCCATAAATTTTTAATCACACAATTTAAAAGAAGGTTAAATCTGGCATTTTTCGGACTAGATCGGTCAAGGGACTAACTTGCATCTGTGAAGATTTTTCAAAGTATGTTTGGTAGCTTTCTTTATGGTTGCATCTTTTTGCTCTTATATTTTGTGTTGTACGATAGATAATTTAGAGGATTTGTAATGTCCCCGTTTTTCAGGCTCTTGGGATTAGCCTATCATGTGACCCTCGTAGGCTAATGAGGATGGACAGAGGGTCTCTTTCAGTGGGCATCTACTTTAGGATTAAGTATGCTTTGGTTTGGCGTCATTCAGACTTCATTTGCTATAGTTTTGCCATGTTTACTATTTATAGTAAGCCTGATATTGTTCAAGAAGGACCCTTTCTATTTTTGGAAAGTGCATTTGGTCACATGGGGAAATAATAGGTGTGACTTCTGTTTCAGACGGCATACTAAGAGGATCAGTATTTTGGGAGTTATTATTATTTTGGTGGCCAAATTATTATTAAATCATTAAATGGCTTATTATAAAGTTATAATTTAACTTTATAATTTCACTTAAGTTGAGGGTTGAGTCATCATGGGAAGGGGCCATTTATTTAATTAATTCATGGAAGCCTAAGCCAAGGTATTATTTTAAAGTATTGGAGTAAATGAATTATTAAAAGGAAAAATATATTTAATTATCCCACATTGGTAAGAATTGTGTTTGAGCTCTCACAAGAAAGAATAAAAAGGGACTTGAGAGCTGATTCTATGATATCCATTATTTATTTGATGAAAATTTTATGAAGTTCTTGGGTATGAGAAATGGCTAAGGTTTGAGGATTGATTCCTCTCTTGGCAATTTGAATCATCACTGATTGATGATGAATTTTGCAAACTAAATTCTGAGAATACAATTCTGATTCTGGAAATTGAATTTGCTGTTGAGGTAGAGCAAATTGAATTTACTTCTCTACTGCATTAATTGTGCAAGAGAAGCTGATGTTGGTGAGTATGTTTCCTTGCATAAATTTTGAGTTATAGAATCCGTACAGAATCTGCTGTAGCTGTACGGAATTTGCTGGACTTTATGGTGGCACATGAATGGCAAGGAGACAATCCTTGTTTCTCCTATTTGCATGACAGCCTTTGGCAACTGTGTTGATCGTTGTGGAGGCTGAACTCATTGATTATATGCTGTGTCATTATTGGTAATTGCTTGGTATGTTTTGGAGGCTGTATTAAGTATCTTGGAGAGCTGTGTTAGTAAAGAGGAACCTTCATTCATAGCTGGCATCATTTTAGACCAGGCTGCGTCTCTTCTTCAAGCAGCCGTATTTATTAAAGGAGGTGCAATAATTAAACTTGTTATCTTGGTTATAGTTATTCTTTGTAATGGTTTGATTAAATTCTGATTTAATGTGCAATCAAAGAACATTTGAAATTAATTTGTTGTTGCTTTGGTTATGTGGCTGTTGGAAAATTTATGAAAATTCATATATGTTTTGAAAATTACAAGAAAAATAATTGCAATTAAATTAGAAAAAATCAGTTTCTATTGAGAGCCAGTTGGGCTCATTACAGTGGTATCAGAGCATTTTTCCTGCCATCCTGTGGTGTCTGGATTCTTTATATTCTAATGTTATTTTAAAAGTGATCAACACTTCGACTTTTCCTAGCTATGGACAAATACAGGAGGCCTAGTTCTGGAAGTCGTCGTAACAGTATGGGAAAAAGAGAGGAATTAAATGCCTTAATGGAAAGTATGGAAAGACTTAGGCTTCATCAGCAGAGATTGGCAGAGAGTTTGTCGGATCCAGTGACACTAGATAGGGTAGCGAGGTATATGGTCTTTGCTTTTAGAAGGCCGACATCGAGATTGCAGGGAAGAAAACTTGAGTTTTCCCCGACAGGTGCCCATGATGTAGATGTACCTATATTTAGTACAACACCTACTAGTCCTATCCGCAGTGCTAATGATGGATTTATTTCACAGGGACATGTGGATGTGTCAGTACCATTGGTTGACAGTAGCGTTGAGCATCAACAGGTTGAGGCTCCCAGAGTAGTCGCTACGGATTGCACAAAGGCAGCTGATACTATAGTTATCACTGAGTGTTCAGACTCTTCCGTGGAAGGAGTTGTTATTGAGAATTTTTACGTCAGCTATAGTAGTGTTGCTCCAGTGCAGGAGGTAGCTGCTTCCTCATATGGGACCGATGCATGTATGGAGTCCCCTAGTGATGATGTTGGTGATCTGGGCATTACAGTGGAGTCAGTTGATGATGGTTCATGCTCCAACATTATTGGTGTACAACTTGACGTTGAGTCATGTGTGCAAAGTCAGGTGTCAATAGTTGGGATTTTAGCAAGAGATGTGGATGATGATAGTATAGACACATCTGATGACACTTTTGAGGATGCTGTGAGTTGCATTGGGGATGACACCCCTTATGTGATGTTGGGTGATGATTGCGAGGAGTGTATGAGCTCTAATAGCTCTAAGGTTTATGATAGCAGTCGCAGTGTGGAATTAGTGCAGGAGACGGTGGTCATTTCCTATATTGAGGATGTGAGAATGGAGCTATCTAGTGATGACACTCATGATGGGAGTGTTGCAATTGAGTTAGATGACATAGATTTATGCCACAGTGTAGTTGATTTACATGATGACATTGAGTCATGTATGCAGCCAGAGTTAGCTGAGGAGTCGCAGATAGACGATGTGGACACTAGCATTATAGATATCTCTGATGTTGAGAGTGAGAATGATGGGTGCTGCAGTGTTTCTGGCTTTTTATATCTGACTTTTGGTGTGGACTCAATGTTGTCATATGGTGCTGGTGGGTTCCAGGATTCTTTGTTACAGGGACTCATGGATGAGGATGGGGAAGCATATGAGTGGCAAGAGTTTGTTATAGCCAAGGCTTCCACTTATAGAGAGGGGGTTACTTCTTCGGTGACTCATGAGGATGATTCATCTTGTAGCGAGTCATGCTTGATTTATCAGACCTTGGGAGAGGACACTAAGTTGTTAGTGATTGAGGATGGATCCCAGGATCTGGATTGTCAGGTGGTTACAGAGGACGAGATAGTTGGAGATTGTGTTGAGTCGGATTCAACAGCAGCTTCCTCTAAGATAGATGAGGACGAGTCCGATGTCTGTACTCAGTTTGTAGATGTGTACTCGGATGAAAGTACACTGAGTTTCAGTGATCTTGAGGGGAGTTTGTTGGATGCAACTTCTTTCCATAGTGTGGACAGTGCAGTTGAGATTGTACATAGGAGACTCGTTGTACAGAGTCATCATGTGACCAGCCAGTTGAGAGTTGGTGAGAGATATTACTTCTACTCTCGAGCATTTTGATGCCGCTCGTCAGCTATTGGTTGTTTATGATTGGGGTGCTCCTATGACAGATGAGCACAGGAGTGGTTACCTTTCCTTGACAAAGATCCATTCTTTGCATGAGGCTGTCAGGATTTTGAGACAAGATTATTTACAGATGGTAGCCGACCGAGATCACCTAGTTGAGTGGGGGAGTACAGCATATGAGGCACTGATGGACAGAGAGGAGGTGAGTGAGCTTACTCAGGAGCTCACAGTGACTTCTGAGGCTTTAGAGGGCACTCAGCAAGCTCTTTAAGAGTCGCAGTTTCAGTTAGAGGAGGTGACCGTGGAGTTGGAGCATTTTTGGTCCACACCAGCCCTAGACCCAGTTCGGTTGCACATTGAGGTGGTTGGTAGTGAGTTGGCTTCTACGGTTGGGGATGCGCGACATGATGATGTGGCAGACATATCTGTTTAGGATATGGGTGCACTAGGCATGGATGAGGTCAGAGTACCAGTGGCATCAAGCTCTCATGTTGATTTGCTTCCTTTTGCTGGAAGTGAGTCTATTTCTTCATCTCATATAGCTGATAGCATGGGACAGTTGGTAGTGCCACATTTTCAAACAAATCAGTTGTGGGTCGCAGGGGAGCAGGTTGACGCTTGCACGTATAATTTCTACTGCACCGAGTCATTCATGGAGTATTTACTTGAGAGTGCAGATGTGCGAGAGGATTCATACAGAGTGTTTGAGGGTACTCTCATCCGAGGCTCTTGTGCTATTCGGAGGTTGGTAGGGAAGATTGTGGAGACTCTATCTACTATGCTTCCCCACAGGGATTTCGAGGTTGGGTTTGCTGAGAGGGTTACTCAGGATCCTAACCAGCCTGCGGTTATGTGGAGTCAGAGATTGGAGCCATCTCATGATTCCCAGTTGGGTAATGATGAGCTATTGATAGAGATTGGGGCTTTCTACTGACATTATACGGTGGGGTATGCTCATCATTTTTCTTTTGACCCACAGGTAGAAGATTTGATCTCACGTAGGTGTAGACTGGCTCTAGTTTCTTATCATCCATTATGGGATGGATTAGCACCATCTTTTGCAGATGGAATTGGCAGTTGCAAGTTAGACTACTTGCAATATCCACACACCTAGGACAGTTTATCAGAGGTTAGAGTTGGTAATAGTGATTCAGACACATTTGGTCATTGTCTTCTTCTCAGTGCAGTTGGGTGTGAGTGTCGGTTAGACAGGGACTCGAGTTTTGACAAATTTGATGTTTCAATTGGGTTGAGTTTCGCTGGGTTGTTTTTTGCATCCGCATCTACAATTGGCCTTCAGATGATGTTTTCAGTGATGTCAGTTATTTGGGTGTTGAGGGCGGTTTTTTAGTTGCAGGTGTTTATACTGCTGATGTTGGGATTTTCTTCACAGGAGTATGGTGAGGATCGGGACATTACTTATGACCATCCTTGGGATCCAGGTGGTCTGTGATGTTGCTTGTTTTTCTTGATTGCTTGAGGACAAACAATCTTGGGAAGGGCTGACTGTAATGTCCCCGTTTTTTAGGCTCTTGGGATTAACCTATCATGTGACCCTCGTAGGCTAATGAGGATGGACAGAGGATCTCTTTCAGTGGGCATCTACTTCAGGATTCAGTATGCTTTGGTTTGGCGTCATTCGGACTTCATTTGCTATAGTTTTGCCATGTTTACTATTTATAATAAGCCCGATGTTGTTCAAGAAGGACCCTTTCTATTTTTGGAAAGTGCATTTGGTCACATGGGGAAATAATAGGTGTGACTCTTGTTTTAGATGGCATACTAAAAGAATCAGTATTTTGTGAGTTATTATTATTTTGGTGGCCAAATTATTATTAAATCATTAAATGGCTTATTATAAAGTTATAATTTAACTTTATAATTTCACTTAAGTTGAGGGTTGAGTCATCATGGGAAGGGGCCATTTATTTAATTAATTCATGGAAGCCTAAGCCAAGGTATTATTTTAAAGTATTGGAGTAAATGAATTATTAAAAGGAAAAATATATTTAATTATCCCACATTGGTAAGAATTGTGTTTGAGCTCTCACAAGAAAGAATAAAAAGGGACTTGAGAGCTGATTCTATGATATCCATTATTCATTTGATGAAAATTTTATGAAGTTCTTGGTTATGAGAAATGGCTAGGGTTTGTGGACTGATTCCTCTTTTGGCAATTTGAATCATCACTGATTGATGATGAATTTTGCAAACTGAATTTTGAGAATACAATTCTAATTCTGGAAATTCAATTTGTTGTTGAGGTAGAGCAAATTGAATTTACTTCTCTACTGCATTAACTGTGCAAGAGAAGCTGATGTTTGTGAGTATGTTTCCTTGCATAAATTCTGAGTTATAGAATCCGTACAAAATGTGCTGTAGCTGTATGGAATTTGCTGGGCTTTATGGTGGCACATGAATGGCAAGGAGACAATCCTTGTTTCTCCTATTTGCATGACAGCCTTTGGCAGCTGTGTTGATCGTTGTGGAGGCTGAACTCATTGATTATATGCTATGTCATTATTGGTTATTGCTTGGTATGTTTTGGAGGCTGCATTAAGTATCTTGGAGAGCTGTGTTAGTAAAGAGGAACCTTCATTCATAGCTGGCGTCATTTTAGACCAGGTTGCGCCTCTTCTTCAAGCATCCGTATTTATTAAAGGAGGTGCAATAATCAGACTTGTTATCTTGGTTATAGTTATTCTTTGTAATGGTTTGATTAAATTCTGATTTAATGTGCAATCAAAGAGTATTTGAAATTAATTTGCTGTTGCTTTGGTTATGTGGATGTTGGAAAATTTATGAAAGTTCATATATGTTTTGAAAATTACAAGAAAAATAATTGCAATTAAATTAGAAAAAACCAGTTGCTATTAAGAGCCAGTTGGGCTCATTACAGGATTATTAAGTTCATTCTTTTGTGATTAACTATCAGTAGTAGATTTACTTTTCTCATAGTTATGATCCTCATCCTTGTGCAAAACGTCGTGTTTATAAAAATACTAAACAAAATCAGATTTTCTTGTGTTATCAAGTAGCTCATTTAAGAATTAATGTGGTAAATGCATAATTTCTTGTTTTTAGTTCCTTTTTGTTTGTACGATTATTGAAAATGATCTAAAAATGAGTTCATCATTTAAAATTTAACATTATTTATCATAGCACTTTATTCTCTTTTGGTGCACAAAATTCATTTAATAACTTTTAATATATTATATATCATGTTAGCTGCTGTCCCCTTGTCATCCTCAATTTTTGGGAAAAAGATTGCTGTCCTCGAACCCATCCTTGCATCCTCCATTTTGCGACTGTATGGAACATTGTTATTGAGTCCATGGAGTGGTGAATTCACACCATTGAGATGGTGGATATCATGATTGGGTGCAGTGAGTCCATGAGAGTGATCTTCGATGAAATACATGCTCACACCCAAGTGTGAGGAGTTCTTGGGGGTGTATAAAGTTATAAACACCTTATTAGGCACATTAAGAATACTAGCAATGATATGCATGCCTACTATTCTGCAGACAATGTGGTGTTGGCATGCCTCATTGAACCAATGGTTCCCTCAGTTCAACATGGATATTTTGTGTTGTAGGGGTTGGATTGCAGCCTTTTGAGTAATCTTTTGGTTTAGCACCATTTGGTTTTTGGTTTAGTTCTAGTATCTTAATTTTATTTTATCAATTATGGTGTCAAGTAAAAGTACTTGGACTATTTAGGTTCTGGGTTTTCACTCAAATCCAAGATGCTTAGGCATTGTGAAAGGTTTATGTAAATCTGAGATTGTTTGCAATTTGTATAAGATTCATGCAATTTTTTGTGTGTGTAGTTGTCTACTTCAGTTTGCATGTGTTTTGTGTGTGGGGAGAGTGGGTAGGTGGGGGAATGAAGCCCTTCATGTGTAAGAAGACCCACAAATAGATTTGGTGGTCAACAGAAGCAATCTTCCATATATAAGATGACATGGATGAGCATACAAACAATGGCATAAAATACTCCCCAAGAACATGGTAACACTTTTTGCTGGTGGATTAGGAAATTAATTAGATAATTATAGATGTAATACATTGCTAATTTAGAGTGTGCAATTATATATACAAGATGCTAATGTTCCTATGTCCCAACAAATCTTATTAAGAGGGAGGCAACTTCAAATTAGAACTGTTTTCAGCAAGTAGGATGTTAATTACCTACATAAACTTGTGTAATCTAAGATACATGATCTTTGAAGGAGGGAATTACAACACTTGTCTGCCCCAAAAGTGGAATTGCCTACTCCAAATATTATGAATCATCTCATTGAATACCCACACAACAAAATAATGTACAAATGAAGACAACCAAACGAGATACAAAGGCAAGGTGGCTTGAAATTCATTAGCACTAAGGCATCGTTAAATTTGGGACTCCAACAAACTCATCTTTCACTCAACCTCAAAAAAATGAAATGATAACTAATAAGTAATAAATAATAGAAAAAAATGCCATTATTGAAAAATGATTTGTACTTTAACAACATTAACATGTAGTGATCTCTTATATGCACCATCCTAGGGATGAGTGCCTACCAAATGGATTTATAATCATAAGTCATATGAGGAATCCTTACATCAATCAGCCAACAAACCTATGTTTCTTTAGGAAGATTGACATGTGTTCACTACCATGGGGAACAATTAACATGTGCTGACTTCCATGGGAAGAATTTAAAAGGACTGACCTATACTTTTCTATTGCTTGTGCTGCATTTAACCTTGTAATTGTGCTTCTTTCAATGCTGCATGTGTTATAATCATAGGCCAAATAATCTCAGGATGCTTTTGAAGTCCTAGTTACCCCTCGGGACCATGACAAAACGGGCTAAAGACAAGTCATATCATGTTTGGCTAAAAAGGGGACATTACAGTCCCCCCTCCTGAAATCACTTATCTTCAAGCAATCTCAATTGTGGATGCTACAAGATGTCCTCACTCTCCCACGTAGCTGTTGGCATAAAGCTTAGTTGTCATCATTGGCAAACATCAAACACACCGGTACTCCAGATTAAAGCAACAGTGGTTAACCGGTAGACTTACTAGGTAAATAGTGTACCTTAACCGTTCACATTAATACCGGTCCGGTCTTGTCCAACTGGTCTAGTAGGACACCACAAAAGGCAAATGACTCAATAGGTTGCATACCTGTTTGCTTTCAAAATTGCAAATTTACCGGTCAATGCTTTATAATCCGATCCGGATTTTGCAGAGTGTTTGTGAGAAGAACTGGAGTTAGTTTTTTTTGTGAGCGTTTTGAGGTAAACTGAAGATCTGTTTGCAAGCTTTTTGATCAAGAGTTCTGCTGTAATGTCCCTTTTTATTCTCCTTCTAGCAAAACCGACGTCAGTACATAATATCACACAAAATATATACATGACTCATACTCTACTCTAAGTTAGTAAGGGGGAATTTGACCCTTAAGGTTGCCTTTAGGTCGGGCTTCACAGAATTCCTGGCTTGAGATATTCGCTCCCTCTAAGCAATCGGGCTATCAAAACGTCATCGCTAGAGCACTGCCCATAAGAATCTCTTGGAAGCAGTTTAATGCATTCCAAGCCTACGCATATACATATGACTGGTCTTCAGTATATATACTGCCTACATGAGATAATAATCTCAAGACTAGGGAAATGTCTTAATTTCCTCTAGCCCCCTCCAGATACGGGGATCCATCCATATCATCCATTGTTGAGATATTGAATCTCGAGATTAGGAAATTATCATAATTTCTTCTAGCCCCCTCCAGATATGAGGTCCATCTTTTAATGAATACTTTATTCATTCTTCTTATGGCTCATATCATCCACAATAAACATATATAATAATTTAAGTCCACATCAATAATATAATTGTAAATAATTCCTTACATCAATTATAATACAATTATTTATAATCCATAAAAGAATACTAATATTCTGAAGTTAAATGTAAACATATATATATATATATATATATATATATATATATATTTATAAATATATTCTGAAGTTTAAACATAAATAGACATAAATATATATATATATATATATATATGAATAAATAACATTTGAATTTATACCTTAGATTACAGTCCCTGCCGACTGTCTTCTCCGTATGCTTCAGATCGTATCTTTATCTTTTAATTATATTATATATTAATATCCTCTTCTTCGTATCTATTCTGTTCTGTTTTTCCTTCTTGCTGTCCCATGTTATTTACCAACAGCATAATATGGTTTCATTACTTTTAATGAGTGCCACTGCTGTATGTTCCTACAAGTCTGGTGTGATGAGTAATGAACAAAAATTAGTAATCCCGTAAACTTAATATTCTTCTATTCTTATCTCTTCTTATCTCCTCTTGAATAAAATACTATTCCTAATTGTATTTCTGTGATTACCAATATCTTCCCCTTCCCCTCTCTTAAACAAATTTTGACTTCATATATACGATGGTGGGGTGGTCTTTTGGTAGACACGTCACTTCATTAAGGTGTCTCTCCTTGAGAAATCGTATCCTTTTATGAAACCCAAACTTTTATTTTTTATTTGTTTGACTGAATTATTGCCATCCAATGAATCGTTGTTCCTCCTTTAACAAGGTGTTAGCTAACTGAATCGCTCCTTATTAACTTCGGCAACCATTAGCAGTGAATATAAAGAGGGAGGTTTATTTATTATGTCCCGATAATTAATTCATCTTTCAATATGCTTCTAATAGTTGTCTTAGTGCATATCAGCAGTAATTTAATTAAATTATTCTCTTTCCTTTCTTAATCTAATTACATAGATGACTTCTTTTATTGATTCTTGTCTAAGTCTTAGTTTGATTCCTCGTAACCAGCAGTGTGAAAGATTGTCAGACCATATATCATTCTTCAGGTTGAGTCTTTTATTGCAGTCTCATTTAGTAAGTTGATACTATGGTTGGCCGAACTACCATTTAAGATATATTATAATTGTCTTATCTTTATCTTTATTACCATTGATTTGATTAATTATTATTATTTCTTTAATTATCAATTGATATGGCTTAGTAATATTTGAAATTGTATATATATTATATCAATTATGGGTTCATGACAGATATATATATTATTGAAGGTTTGTTAGTACTATCTATATTATTAATATTAAGAATTTATATTAGATCAATATTATATTATTAATATTTAATATTAAAAAAATATATGTATTATATTATTAATATTTAAGAATTGATCAATATTATTTTATCAATATTAATAATTGATCATGTTATATTATATGTTATTTTTAATAACAAATTATAATTATAATATTTTTATATTCATTTACAGCATATATTATATATATTAATAATATAATTAATTTTAATGATATTTATATTTATTAATTTTGTTTGCCTAATAACTTATTATTATTTATTATTAATTTTTGGTCAAGGAAAGGGGCATTACATCTGCATGTGATATTTTTGGATGAGTTACAGCTTGGCGGCACCGTTTGGTGTAATAATAAGATAATTTCTTATAAATATAGGTCAACATGATTAGAGGCATTGTTGAAAATCAAGAGCGCAGAGAGAGCAGAGCAGAAGAGCGTAGTCTTCTGACAAGGGATACAGTCACCGAGAGTGAAAGAGAGAAAGATTCAACAGCCAAGCAGAGTAAGGAGAGAACAGGTATGATCTGATCAACAGATAAAGTGTCAAAGAAGATCATTTCTTTTATTGTGTGAAGCACATTTAACTCCCTTAATCAGGATGAACCCTAACAGGTTCTGTTGTATAAATCCCTTTACCGAGTGATATCTTTGTTGATGTTTTTAAGTCCTTTGATAAAGCGACTCTTTATAGGGTCAAGATCTTAACCGATCTCTTTCGAATCCCCTTACCGAGTAGCATTCTAACCAGTGCTTTGTAAGCCTTTAACCAGGCAGCTTTATTACTGCAATAGTGGAGTTTCGTGGGTTTTGTCCCACCATGGTTTTTTCCTTCTAACCGAGAGTTTCCATGTATATATCTTGTGTTGGTATGTGCATGTGATTTCTATTTATGATTGTTTAAGCATTCTTTATATTTTCAGTATAAACCGGATAAGAAACAAAAAAAGATTACAAGAAATTGAATTTACTAATTCACCCCCTCTCTCAGTAGCCGGTTAGGATTAACAGTAGCATCCTCACTCGGTAGATTCTTCCACCACACCAGGTACTCTCTAATAGTCCTCTTTTGAAGTGTATGCTCTCTGGTATCCATAATAGCCTCAGGCACCAACACCAACTTCCCCTCATCATTGAGAGGGGGCAACTCTACTGAAGGCACCACATTGTGTCCCAGTGCCTTTTTGAGGCATGACACATGAAATACATTATGTATCTTGGTGTCTGCTGGAAAATCTAACTCATAGGCCACATCCCCAACCTTCCTGATCACTCTGAAAGGCCCATAGTATCATGGCTTCAACTTTTCTACGCCACTCCTCTTAAGAGAGGATTGTTTGTATGGTTGCAACATGAGGTAAACCATATCACCCACCTCAAATGATCGCTCTACTTTGTGATGATTTGCATATTGTTACTGTTTTTGTTGGTTGTGTGCCTTGTGCATATTTTCCTTCAAAGATCTCATGATATCTTGATTCTCCTGCAGTAGATCTTTGGCCCTAGGCACCCTGCTATCGCTAAACAATAGATCTAGGAAACTAGGAGCATCATATCCATAGAGAGCCATGAATGGTGTCATCTGAATAGACATGTGGTATGTAGTGTTGTCAACCACTTCACCCATGCCTTATGTTGCCCTGCTATATAATTACGGAGATATCCCTCAACCCATTTATTAACTGTTTTAGTTTGACCATCAGTTTGAGGGTGGTAGCTAGTGCTTGGGGTAAGCTCTGTCCTGCACAACTTGAAAAGCTTCTGCCAAAAAAGATTCATGAACCTATTGTCCCAATCACTGACAATAGTCTGTGGCAATCCATGTAACCTGAATATCTCCTTGAAGAATAACTCCGCTACTTGTATTGCATTATACGTGGATGCAATGGCGAAGAAGTGCACAAACTTAGTCGGTCCACCACCACATAAATGCAATCCCTGCCTTGGACCTTAGGTAGGCTCGTGATAAAGTCCATCGACACATTGCCCCACTTCCTTTCCAGAATGGGTAGGGGCTGCAACAAACCACCAAGGAATGAGTGCTCATGTTTATTTTGCTGGCATACTGGGCACTCTCACATACTGTAGCACATAAGTTTTGAGCCCCTTCCATGTGAAGCACTCTCACCTGTCTATAAGTTTTGAAGTATCCTTGATGACCTGCCATAGGTGAGTCATGAAAAGCTCTCAAAATATTTTGCTTAATAGCAGATATTTGCACCAATAAAATCTTGTCCTTGTAAATGATCAAATCATTTACCATTGAATACCTCTCATCCTACATAGTGCCATCAATACTACTCGTAGCCCACTTGTCCTTTGCATACTCTGTAGAAATCAACTCTCTCCAGTGATCTAATAACACTCCTAAGGTTCATAAGTGAGGTCTCTAGGACAAGACATCAACAATAATGTTTTTCTTTCTTTTGACAAATACAATGTCAAAGTCATAAGCCTATTACTTGCTGACCCATTTTTGTTGCCCATCATTCAAATTTTTATGCCCAAGGAAATGTTTCAGACTATTGTGATCCATTTTGACTATGAATTTGCTGCTCACCAAATACTGTTTGAATTTTACCAATGCATGCATAACGGCTAACATTTCCTTTTCGTATATGTTGTAACTCCTCTCGACACCTCTCAACTTCCTACTCTCAAATGCAATGGGGTGCTTATCCTATATCAAAACCACCCCAACTCCCTCTCCTGAGGCATCATAGTGGAGCTCAAATGGTCTGTTGAAATCTGGAATGGCTAAAACTTGACAAGTGCTCATCAATTCCTTGAACTTGTAAAAACACTGTTGAGTTTCGTCTGTCCACTCAAATGCATCCTTCCGAGTCAAATTTGTGAGAGGGGCTGTCGACTATGAAAAGACCATTTCATAAAATGGCAATAGAAACCACAAAGGCCCATGAAACCTCTAAGCTGTGAAAGACTCCTGGGTGGTGGCTAATCCATAATAGCTTAGATTTTATTTGGATCCACACAAACACCCTCAACACTGACAATGTGTCCTAAGTATAACAATTCAGTCATCCCAAATTCACATTTTGACATCTTAGCATACAAGGACTCATGCTCTAGGATGCTCAATGCTCCTCCCAAGTCTTGTTGTAAATAAGTATATCATCAAAGAATATTAGAACAAATCTCCTCAACTACTCTCTGAACACCCTATTCATGCATGACTGAAAGGTAGATGACACATTAGTCAAGCCAAAAGGCATTACTAGAAACTCGAAATGCCCATAGTGGCACCTGAAAGTTGTCTTCTCTACATCATCCTCTCGAACTCATATCAGATGATAACCTGATCTCAAGTCCATCTTAGAGAAATAGCACGTTCCATCTAGTTCATCTATGAGCTCATCTATACAGGGAATCGAGAATTTGTTCTTGATAGTCTTGTTCAATTTCCTATAATCTATACACATCCGAAAAGTCCCATCCTTCTTTTTGACCAAAACCACTGTTGACGCGAATGGACTCTTACTGGGTCTAATGTGTCCCATCTCAAGGAGCTCCTTGATAGCTTTTTCGATCTCATCTTTATACCTCTTCAAATGCCTGTAGGGAGTAATGATCATCGGTTTAGCTCCCTCAAGCTCTATCACATGTTCAATCCCTCTATCTGGTGGTCTGCCTGGTGGTATATCTCCAAACACTTTGGTGTGTTTGGTCAGCAACTGTTGTATCTGTGGAGGATACTCACGCTTTTGCTGCTCAATGACCTCTGGCATCACCAAAATCTCTACTGCCCACTGCACTTGATCATGTCGTATCAATCCCTCTATCCACCTAAGTGACACCACTCTAAGTCCCCCATCTGATAAGGCTCTAAGTACCACTTTCTTTCCTTGATGCTCAAACGTCATCTCCATTCTATCTAGATTGAAAGTGAACTCATGGAGTGACTTCATCCAAGTCATGTCGAGAATAACATCGTAATCCTCCATGTTGACTACAAAAAATTTCCCAACCATGTCAGAGTCTCCCATTTGCAGATGTAGATCATTAATCAAACGAGTGCTCTGCAACTTATGTCCACCAGCCACTATAACTCTGAAGCCCTCATGTCTCTTAGTCTGAAGCCATGTCCTGTGGACCACTCTCTAAGATAAAATTGTGGGTAGCACTTGTGTCCAAGTAATAACTAGTACTCTTGTATTACACTTCTCACCTTGAAGGTTATTGCCTGATCATCACCTGAGAGACGTGCAATAGTTTTACCATCACTTGATTCTTCTCCTATAGGTTTTACCTCATCGCTGCTCTCAAAATCCGATTGTTGTTCTTCATCCTCAGAGATTGATTCCTCAGTTGAAAAATACTCAATTTGTGCTGCCTTTGCTTTTATTGGACATTTGTGCGAGAGATCCCAAGGGTCCCTGCAATGAAAACATAGTTTTTTCCTCCTTAATTCATTCAGCTGATCATTGTCCAACTTCATTTCATTCTTGGGTTGAGAGTCTTTTTGAAAACTCTTCCTATCCTTGTCCTTTTAGATGTAAACCCCTTCAAATGAAACTTGTCCTTTGAAGATGAAGGCTCCATGTCTCTAGCCTTCTTGTAGGCTTCCTGTAATGTGGCTGGATTGAGGCCCTTAATCCATCCCTTCAAAGGTTCTGCAAGCCCATCCATGAACAACAACAGTAACCTCCTTTGAGAGATATCTGTAATGAAAACCTAGTCTCTGAAACTCCGATGTGAAAGTATCAACTGAGCCCCATTGTTTGAGCTAAGCTAACTCCTTGAAATGCAGTTTCAAATCCTTTTTATCAAACCGCTCAATCAAACTCTCTATGAACTCAACATAGGAAGTAATCTGGTCATGGCCCATAGTGACCATGTCGTGATGCACCACTCATGCACCTAGCCATCCAAATTTAGCGCTGCGAATTTAATAACTTCCTCCTCCAGCATTGGGTTCAACTAGAAATACGTATCTACATTCTATACCCATGCTCTAGCAATAGCTTTTCCGAATCCATCAAAGTACGGTAAGGAGAGCTTGTTAAACTTCTTCTCCAAGTCACCATGTTGTCCTCTACCACTTGTGCATGGCAAATGCTTCAACTTAACATCCATATGTTCTTTGAAAGAAATGGCTGCCCAAAATTCCTCCTCCATCTTCCCAATCTCTTTGAACTGTGCCTGCAACTCAATAATATGTGGCTCATTTTCCTGCTAAATTAGAACTCTAGGTGGAAAGGTAGGTATGAGGGTTCTCAAACATACTATTCTCATTGGTCTAGTGTCATCCTCCTATCCTCCATTACCACCGTTTTGCCCATTTTGCCCACCATTGTTTCTCCGTTATTCACTTCATTATTTCCTCCATTATTACCTCCAATATTTAAGTTCATTCCCATTTGCCTTTCCATCATCTGCATCATAAGGTCCATCCACTGATTCTATTCTTGTGCCCTTTATTTAGCCATACGTTGTTGTAATGTTCTCAAAATTGATAGAGAATTAATTAATTAATTAATTGGTCCCAATTTAAAAGATATTATTAAGGACCTTTAATTAATTAATCAAGGGACCCATTTTTATTATTATTGTCCGTAGGAGTTTGCCATGTCGGCATTCTTTTGTAAACCCTCGGGAGTTTCTCCGAAGAGGTATTTATGACCGGCATGTAGGTAGTTGTTGATATGCATCTTGGAATGTTTTATTTATTTTTGCAAATTCCAATTGGAGTTCTGTTGTCTATCATTTCAGAGGTGAAAAATCCTCCCTATTTGGTTTGTTGCAGTTTTGGTGGTTTACAGCCACCCTAGTCTGCCGTTGGAAATATTATTCCGATATTTCACTATGCACTAAATCTGTTGTGCTTTGTTTGTTTCGGATATGGCAATTCTGAAACACCATCTTTGTATACATCTAAGAAATCTATTTGCATGTTGACATTAATACAACTTGTGGTATCATGAGTAGTTGACATTCATTGCTCTGGTGCTATCATTATTGAATTCTGCAATCATTATCATTGGTAACTAACATTCATCAATCTGGTGTGTATCGCGCAACATCAGTATAACTCCACTAAATCATTCCGGAAGTCCGTACGGCTATCATCGTACACATTCTGGTTGTGACCGTACGGGATAAGGAGATTTGCCAACGGTGGACTTGTGAGCCGTTTATTTGATAATGTGTTATGAATAATATTTATTCCAGTATTTGTTTATCTATGGGAGAAGTAATCGAGTATCCTCTGTCTCTTGGTGCTATGCTGAAATAGAATTACTTGTCGTGTGTGCATATGGTGTTTCTGTACGGGTCATAGTCCATACCAAACACAAAAGGCGGAAAGTCGTACAGGTGACCAAGCTCCGTACAAGTGGACCTTCAACACCATACAGGTGAGATCTCTCACCGTACAGGTGAGCTCCCCTCACCGTATGGGGTTCTACCCAACCGAACGGGTGAGACACCCAAGTACGAGAGCCTCAGCTCTGTAGGAATGAGCTGCACCACCGTATGAACCCCTCAGGTCGATAGATAGAGGAGGTGTTTGTGAGTGCTGCGCTACTTCGGGACATTACAGCTGGCCTTGTGCCAAAGTATCCATTAACTGAAAGAATCTCTCCTCATCGGGCTCCCGAGCATTCCTTTCTCCCATGTTACCTATCTCTTTTTCACTTGTGTCTGGATCTCTCTGTTCTTCTTGCCTTGTGTTTATTTGAGCCCTATTTCTCCCTAAATTGCAGTGATGAGTTAATGGATGCACATTCCAATCAGTCATATCACTGCTTGTTCATAATAAACCCTTCAAGATGGCAGGATTTTTAGCTTTGATACCACTGTAATGGACTGCCTATAACTGGTATTTTGCTGTTTGACTCTTCTTGGTAATTTTATCAAACAGTTCACTTCAAACGACTTATGCAATGTAACAGTTCATATTTTAACCAGAAATAGAGAGTGGCTACAAATTGTTTTACTAGAAATTACCCAAACAAGGCTTCAAACAATAAATGCTAATATCCAGCCTTTCCAAATGCCCAAATATATATATATATATATATATTTATCTAATTTATTTCAAAATGATATGGCAGTACAAACAGTAAAGTCGTGTTGCAGACTTGTTATGAATGTTTGCATACAAGATACAATGTTATGAATCGCTGCAGCTCACACATGCACCACCCAGAAGTTGTGTATGAAAGCTAGAAGCTGGACGACAGGTCTGGGCTGCTTGTAGCTCCCCCACATCCACTAACAGGTTGCAGTTTGATCTGAAACGACTCCTCTGGAAGCCTTACGTTACCCAAACTACAGTCTACGTTTGGTTCCCAGCAGGTGCGATTACTTGGACATGGGTATTTTAGACGCTTCCTCCACCAAACCAAAAAAATTTGATCTTTAACTTGCTTCAGCACTCCCACAAATTGGTTCGGCTACCTATAGCAGACCTCCAGCTTGTTCGCAGACAAAGTATTGAGCAAAACATCCAGTCTCAACAATAATTTGGTAAATATGTAGCTACAGATTTTTACCCCAAAAAATATCAACAATAGTGTAGCAAAGTTGTTCCCAGAAACTCTTACTAGATCGGCTTGTATGTAAATCTGTGTGCTTAATTCCTTCAATCCCCCTGACTGTGTAGTCTCAACAACAAGGAAGGTGTTAGCTAAGAGGATGAACGTCCTCAAAAGCCCTTGAACACTATTCTTCACAATGCCTCCAGAATTTTGAAACATATCCAGCATAAGCATTTCGCCCTTAAAAGCCCATATATATACTTTCTTCAGGAAAACGATCTCCTTGTGCTAACAATGTGGGATATAATGAAACACATTATTTTAATATTTTATCTTGAAAAGGATGCCCATGTACTTCACTTGAAGGGGTTGTTTTAATTTTCCAACATTTCTTATAAAATGACTTTATGGAAGCGATAAAATATTTAATTGAAATAGTCACTTTATAACTATAACTTCAAACATTAAAATAATATAGTAAACAAACTCAGAACCCCATGTATAGTAGCTTGTCAGAAAGAGCTTGACGAAATGCATCACGTTCCAACACTGAAAAGATGAAAGCACTACATCCCTGCCGGCTTACTAAAAATAGTAAGACTCCTCAAAACTCCATCAAATGAACTCCATTTGGCCCGAAACTAAATTTGACTACACCAAATAATCTTAGGACCCCTTTGAAGTCCTAGTTAGCCCTCAGGACCATGACAAAACGAGTTAACGAAAAGTCATATCATGTCTGGCTAAAAAGGGAACATTACAATAAGGTAAAGATTGGTTTCTAAAGTGAAAGATCTCTCCTAGCCAATACAACGTGATTCAACTAGAGTCATGATTTGTGTTGAAAGGATACAATTTTAAGATTTGTTTGTGCTGAAGTTGAGAAAACATCTTCCAGATTGAGGTTTGTGTTAAAGGTAAATTTATTGAGATTTGTGAACAAAAAAAATAAACTTGTGAAGCATTTTAAAATCATTGTTGCCTATCTTGTGAGATTGGAGTTTTGATGCCTAAATAAGGGTTTATTCAGGTTCACTTATTAGACATCCAGTTTCTATAGATTATTTTAGTTGCTGGTTGCCCATTTTTGTTGGTTATAAGCTTTGGAAGAGGCTTTGAAATAGATTAAGCAAGACTGTAAGAGAAGGCGATTTCAGTTAAGGGTTTGACCCTATTCTGCAAGTTGTTCCATCTCCTATTTGAGGAATTTCATCCCTTGAATGCTAAGGCATAGAGTTTGTAGGAGTTTGTGGCTCATTTTAAAGAATTTTGAAGACCATACTCCAATTGATCAATTTTACAACAGCAAGCCAGAGGAAGTTGCATTTCAGCCAGACAAATTTATCTCGCACTTCTTCCACCAAGGGACTAAATGCCCCCCATATTTTTGCTGGTCCAAAACCTGATACTTGAAGGCCACCGAATGAGCCACCATGGGATTGTGGCTCCAAGCGAAGATATCACTCCTCAAAGAATTGCAAACTCTTCCGGCTAAAATCCAAGATAATGCGTTCTGATCATCTATAAGGGCACCCCCTTGTCACTCTCGAGAATCCTCCCAAGTAAAGACCTCCAGTTGCCCCAAGCTCTGGGATACTTTGAAATCTTTGACCCTAACCTTCATGTTGAGCAGCTGGGGTAAAAGCATGGGTAGATACCCTTTATCCTCTAGTTTCCTTTGGCATATTCACAATCATATGATTCTATCGCAAAAAATGATTGGTTGGGTACTTACCTCCTTGATGGTTCCTAGTTGGACATACCACCCTAAATGATGGACTATGCATGTCCATTGCCATAGAACTCCTTGAGCTGGGTTTCTGTAGGGAGCTTGAGTTAATTGCCAATGGACCCTTGGTAAAACTGATTGTTGCTTTTGCTTATGTTGAAGGATAATGTACTTGATTTTCACATGATTACCTCTTATGGCTATGTTAACTAGTGATAACTGATGCGTGCTTAAATGTATTTGACAAAAAAAAAGTTGTTAACTCCCTGTTGCCATATGTTTGGCCTTGGCGGTGCGTTACATTTATTATCATAAATTTCCAGTGTTATATGAGATCCAGTTATCTGCATACATTTATTCCTTCACATAGCAGGGCTCTTGTCAAATGACATTGCTTTTTGTGCCAAATTTTCTTTACATAGATTTTGACTGAGGATTTTGTTGCTAATGAGTGCATTACTTTTCAGAATCATATGGGATTGAGAAGCTACTTTACATTGGATTTCTACAAAAAAGCCTATGATCATATTAGAGAACATCACCTTTTTTGGAATCGTTCGTCTGGACAAGATCATATCTGGGTAAGAAACCCAGAAACTGTTGACAATGTAACATTTACTGCTTTTGGTATTCATTGATAAGGGATAACAAATGGCAGAAAAAACAGAAGTACATACTTCACAAGTTGTAATAAAGACTGCATTGCAGAGGATAAAATATTTCAATATTTTTTAAATATTTTATGCATGGTTTCCAGAATTTTGCTTGGGATGAGGGTGCTTGCTATGCTCCTAAGGAGATATGGAATAGCACAATGTTGGTTCATTGGGGAAACACAAATTCAAAGTATAATCATTCAACAACTGCTTATTGGGGGGACAACTGGGATGACATTCCTGTTGAGAGAAGAGGTACTCACCCATGCTTTGACCCAGCTAAAGACTTGGTACTTCCAGCATGGAAAAAGCCAGATCCAAATGGTATCAAGTCAAGGATATGGGCAAGGTAATTACTAATCTTTATTTGTGGTAGGAATGTGTCAGGAACTTGATCATTTTCTTGCATTTGTGAATAACACTGTAACATCTTGAGAAAGGTCTTTTTGCTTCTCTTATCACTTAGAAAACTAGATTAGTATGATCCTCTCTTTCCTGCTGCTTCTAGACCACGTGGAGAACGCCCAACACTATTTTACTTCAATGGAAATCTGGGTGCTGCTTTTGAAAATAATAGACCAGAGCCAAGGTATGTAATTTTTTGGTGTAATGTTGTCCATCAGACCTATTTTATTGTATCCTTATGGGATTAAGCATGTAATTTAAATTGCTCTATATTTTGTAGTTATAGTTTAGGTATTAGACAAAAACTTGCTGCGGAATTTGCTTCAGAACCAAATAAGGAAGGAAAGGTTGGAAGACAGAGTACAAAAGATGTCATTGTTGTTTCACACAGAAGCCCAAATTACTATGAAGAGTTGGGTAGTTCACTTTTCTGTGGTGTGTTTCCTGGCGATGGCTGGAGTGGACGTATAGAGGACAGTATTCTACATGGATGCATCCCTGTAATTATCCAGGTTTGCTCAATAAGCTTTGTTCTCATCTCAACCTGGATCTTGTTCTGATAGATAATTTCTGTTACACTTAGTCTCCCTGTTAACATGTTTATTCTTTGACAAATTGATGATGCAACTCAATACAATTTGCAATTTCTAATTGTAACCATGATTATAGAAGTTTGGTGGTATGATTTGTGTATTAAAAAAAAATGTGGTAGTTTTTCATGTTTTTCAAGTCTTGTTACAAGAACAACACTGCATTCTTATGTCATTTGAGAAAAAGCAAATTCCTTGTTATACATGGAAAATTCAATTATTACACATCTTAAACATTCTTTTGAAATAAAATGACCCTTCTTAAGTTTTATCCTACACAATACAGGGATGAGAAAAATTTAAAGCATAACGAATTAAGTGTACTATGAATAAGGCCTAAGATATAGCTGATGATTTGTTAGTCTAAGAATTATGGAATGTAGTATCCACACTTATTCATTCCTGAGCATAGGTACATTTTAAATTAAATTAGAAATCTGTGTCAAAGGTGAGAGGCCTGCATAAATATGCAATCACTTCAAGTTTGGTCATATGTTATACAGAAGGTAAAGTGCATGGTTAGGGTTACATGCTACAGCTGTTTTTCCCTAGAAAACAGAACCAATCTACACTAAAATTCCCATTTCTGATTAGAAACCAGCAAAAAGGAGCAACAGATTTCTATTTCTTATATAACTCCCCATGATCTTTGCATGAACATGAATGGTTCTAATATAGAAATCATGCTGCATAATTGAAAATTTGAAATGAAACTTTTATGTCAAAATAGTATATGTATACAATTTTTAGAAATCATATTATCCCTCATATGATGGACATTGCATGCTTATAAAAATGTCGAGGGAGATGCAAGGAGTTTCAAAAGGATATATAGCTGTCATAGGTATAATAAAAGTTTCTAGTTAGTAGGGAGAGATGGAAGTGCCTTGTGCATGTGTATTTTAATTTGTAAGAAAGCCTGATAGTGGTTACGGTAAGCTTTAAATTGCAAAGCTGATAATCATGTGGCCATGGTGTTATATTGATACAGGCTATATATCCTGATAATCAATACAACTAGCTACCTCAAACTTTCAATTCAAAAATAAAAAATGATTAAACAACACTATATAGGGATTTGACGGTTTGATTGTGGTGATAGTACTTGACATAATGACAAAGTTTTGAAGGTCAATTATGCAATGCAATACTCTATCATTGCATTCTCTTAATAATGTGTAGAGTGGCACACATGCTAACAAAATTGATCTGTTAATTGTTTATGAATTTCTTCTTTCTGGGTAGGATCAAGTAGGTTGAGGGAACTGCTACAACATATGTTCCTATGATTGAAATTACAAGACTTGGCAAATTTAGGATGATAAATTCCATAGAAATACTGCACCAGTAATTGAATAGTAAATAGTACCCTAAGTTAATTATAGTTCAAGTTGCAACATGATGCAGCCTTCCACATTTTCCATGTGTGGGCCCACCATATGTGGGTTGTTGTATATATTATATAGTATATACCATGTGTGTACCACTACAAAATATTTGTATTGCTTCAACTTTTCAAACTAAACCGTTGTCTTTTTGATAATCATGAATCATGCATCATGGTTGTATTGAGGCTTTTGTCTCTTGTATATATCTTCATAGGGTCCTGATTAACAAATGGAGTTATCAAATAAATCAACAAAGAAGAAATGAAAATACTCATGCAAGTCAATAGCGCACCAAACCAAATAAGGAAGAAATCAAGTTTTTTGTTCACGTGATGTATAAGTTGCACACATGTGAAAGGGAAAAGTTTTTTTTTGAAAAGTCCTGAAGCACCTATTCAAGGGTGCACTTGTGAATGGAAACTGTTAGAAATAACAAAATAATAGAGATTGCATTGTGAGGCACAGTCAGCAAGGATGAATAATGTGGTTTGTAACAAACTATTGTCATCATTCACAAGTGCATGCTTGAGTGAGGAAGCATATACTCAAGTCAACATCTAGATATGCATACATAAGTGTCCACTAGATGAATAATCAAAACAAATTAAAATGCAAAATCTATATTTATATTAAGAGCTGTGCACCTAGAAGTGTGGAAGATAGACCAAATTTTTAAAAATCCACATTAACTGTGCAGATGATAAAAGGTTTGCATGTTAATGATTGATTTTACATTATGGGGTGCATGCTGGATGAGGTAGCAAGTAGCATGATGAATTTAAAAACCAATTTCTTACATATAGGTGTGCCCCTCCATAAGGCATATATCTAATGATTTTTCAAAGGATTTTTTTACATTGAGATACACCTCTCTATGAAGTAAAACACATTTATATGCAAAATTCACAATTCCCATTGTGAAGGGCACACTTGATCATTGTCTCTAATTTCGAATTCACAAAATTAGAGCAAACCCTACAAATTTTGAATTAAAATTGTTGTTTACTCTATAAGATATGCTTTACGAGGCTAAATCTCGTAAGCGTAAGGTTGCATGTAGCCTTGGTCATTTTTTCAGGCTTTTGTTTTGTCAAATTTCAAGTTTTTGATTAAGTTTTTGTTGTCCTTTTGTTCAATTTCGGGTTTTGGGTTACTCTTTGCAAGTGAAGTCATTGCAAATTTATGTTTTATATCTAAAAGATACTTGCAAATTGGTTATCAAACCCCAGATTGCAAGTGTTGTTCTATAGAATGTCATTTGCAAAACTTGAAACTTCTTTTTATAAACCCAAAAATGCACTTTATGCCTTTTTTCTAACTTATAAAAACTTGTAGGTCTGCTCTTAAAGCCCGAAATACAAGTTTCTATCATCTTATATCTTATAAATTGAGCTTGTATCGTGCATAATGAAACCCAAAACCCAAAATATCTTTTTAGTTCATTTTGCTGTTATAAAGTATGAAAATCGGCTTTTTAAGCCCATATTGCAAGGTCTTTAATATTTTAAAACTTTTAACTTGTGATATGAGACCTGATGCATCCTTTCTTGGTCTTTTACAAGCTTCTTTGTTAAAGATACAAGTTTGAATGATAAAAAAAAAGCATGTATCATGGCCTTCCTAACCCGAACTGAGAGTTGTATGCAGTTTTCAAGCTTGCAGATTTGCCATCTGTAAGCCAGCATGAGTTGAAGACGCATCTGTGACGCATGAGATCAATTCATGGTTGGTTTATGACTCATCACCACCATATAAGCTCGTGCGGCTGAATTCCCAAGATCATGACCTGCATTTTGGTTTGTTTTTCTACAACAAAAATATCATATATAGATTGCATTTTTGGTATTTTCCAGGCACGTGTTTTTTAGGTATGTATTTCTTTCATTTGTTATTGATTTTCTTTATTTTCTTATTCATTTAGGGTTTTTCTTCTTTTTTCCTCATGTTTAGACCAAGATTAATGGCTTCTCTTCTTGTTTTTAGTAATTTCTAGGGGTTTATTTTTGTTTTCATAGGCTAATGTCTCCCTTCATGCCATCTTTGTTTTGACATTTGAGTTGTGTTAGTTTGTGATGCATTTTTTTGTTTTATTCTATGTTTTTGTGTAAGCCTTGTTAAAATTCTTCATTGCATTTAGGGTCCGCATTTTCTAAAATACCCATGGGCTATACAATGCATTGCAAGTTTTAAGTTAAATTGTTTGGCAAGCATGTGCAATTACATATGTATTTTCATGGTCCCTTGTATATATATTATCTTCCTTAACACATTTCGGGTCTCAAGGACTAAAACTCAAGCTCCCATATTGCAAGTATTTTACCTCCAAACTTGTAATTGTCTAACTTGTTTTTGAGTTCTTATGATCCGAATTGTGCATTGTATATCCATTTCGGATTTTGAAAACATCGTTACAAGTTGTCATTACAACACAAAAATGCAAACTCGTTTTCCCCTAACTTGTAATATGCTCTTTGAAACCCGAATTTAGCCTTGAGGTGCATATTTTACACTTGTCAAATTTAATTTTCTTCCCATAAGCTGCAGTTGGCCTTCCAAAATCTGAATGCAGTCCAAAATGCACTCAAAATCACTTGAAATTGGGTCTCTGGGACCTACTTACAGGTGCAAGTTGATACATTCCCCTTGTACATATAGAGTTGCATTCTTGTTTTTCAAAATTGCAAGTCAATGCCTATGCTTTTCCCGACTTGCATTGTTGTCTCCAAGACCCAAAATTCACTTGTAACCCCACTTTTGCATCTTGTTCAACTTGCCCTTGTCAACCCTGTTTGCACACACGACCTACCAAATCAACAAATCAAGGCATGGGCCTTATTTTGCAAGCAAACTCCAAGACTAGAGAATGACACAAAGCAAGAACAACAACATGACAAATCCATACAAGGAGGTGGATAAGTGACATGTATGATTGAGAGCATAAAATTCCTTCAAGACTGAGATGGTCACAAAACATTGAAAAGATGCTTTCCCATAAAGGCCTCTGGGATACAAGAATCGTCAAGGGTGCAAGTTCCTATTCCAATTCAAGATGCTTCCACCAAACCTGAGTATTTCAATCATGGAGCTTCTTGTAGCAACATGAAGATTGACAAAGGATGATGTAGAGTCATGTCTCTAGACACTAATAATAGTTTTCAATTATGCACTTGTAATTTCTTTTTGACAAATTACATGTAAAATGAAAAGATGTAATTGTAGATGATCATATCACTTGCAAAGTTGTAACTTGTAATTACATGTAAAACAAATTGCAAATCAAGTTACATTAGGACTGCAATTTGGAAAAAGTCATAGTTAGTTGTGGAATAAGTTTTAGTTAGCTGACCTTCCACTTTTTTCTCTTAGTCCCTCACCTATAAATAAGAGAGGGTGTTCATTGTAATTTGGGATCTTTTGGCAAGACAATAAAACTCTGTCGGTTTGTTGAGCACTCTACGACTTTGAGCTTAGATGTAAATCAAATTGCTTTCAATTGAAGAGACAAATTGCTTTCAGACTTTGTGCTGATTTAAGGTGTTAGGTGACGATATTTTCTAGAGATTGATTGTAAGTTTTGTGATTTTGTTCAAAAGGGATTTGAACTCAATCTTGTAGACTTTGAGCTGCTTATCAAGTTTGAAGCTAGTGTAGAACACTCAAGCAAGGAGGTAACTTGCAAACTTTGTGTTCTTTTTATGTTCTCAGTTTGTGCATGTAAGCTGAAATATACGTTGGAGAATGAGTTGTACGTATGTTTCATCCTTGTTCTTGAATGTGCATGAGTCATGGAAGGACTTTGAGCTTTCATGAGTTTCTTTGTTTTCAACTTTGCTAAGTTGTATTCAAAAGATTGATGTAAGAATGAATTGTGTATTCTGAAGTAAGAGAATACGACAAAAGAACAACTACTCTGAAAGAAGAGAGTATGGTGAATGTAACGCCCTATTAATTAGCTTAGTGAACATAATCTTAGGTGTTAAGTTTAGTATAAGTTGTTTTCAGTAACAGTAGATAGGGGGTAGCCTTCCCTTAATTAGAAGAGATTGTCTCACTTATGGTTGGAACTACTGTTTTGCAATTAATCCTTCAAATTGTCAATTGCAAAATATCCACCCAATATTGATATAGGCAAACAGACTTTTAGAATTGCATCATTCAAATCTATTAATAGGTGTGCCTTACGATTCATGTAAAATAAGGGCAAAATCTATATATAGGAACACCTCTCTATGCATAGCTAACTACATAGATTAAAATATCGCAGACTTCTCTGCAATAAGTTAACTTATTGCAAGAAGTCTTTGGCTGTGATAAATCTTGTAACTTTCGTGCCAAACTTCTCGCGCAACGAATTTGCCAAAATATCAGCGATAACTTACAAAAATATTGTGATAAGTCAGAAAAATATTGACCGTGGTCTGCATATAGGGACTAATGGCCCAAAAAAGGTCAAAACACAATTTTTTCATTGCAAAAACCAGTTTGGAGAGGAAAGAAAGGGTTTGACGGAGAAAGAACATGATTTGCAGCGTTGTAGAGCGATTTGTTGTGATTTGAAGTGGATTCGAAAAGATTTTTCAAGCAAATTCAGATTCACAAGTAAGTTTTCAAAATTCTTTTAAAAAAAAATCATTTTGCCTTGTCTTAGTTACATCTAAGTTTATACAAACTCTATAATAGCATTTCCAATGTACTCTAGCTTGTTTTAGAGCGTAATGAACAAGATCTAACACCACTTTTTAGCAATTTTTGCAAAAGTTTACATAGTTTTCTCAATAATTTCATAACCTAACACTTTTTTTTTAAAACTAATTTAGCTTGTTTCTAAATTTTTTTATTAAATTTCTAAATTTGTGCCTTCAATTTGTATGTGTAGGTTGATATTTCATTAAAAAATGGCAAATATGCATAGCTCCACAACTGGGTTAGCTGTAGCATCTGCCAATGCCTCGATAGATGCATGTCCACCTAGATATGTAGACATGCGCCCTAAAGGGGCTAGAGACAAGGCTTGGAAATATTGTTTTGAAGGACCTGAATATAATACTGTGATATGCATAAAATGTGAAAAATTAATTAGTAGAGGCATATCTCGTTTGAAATACCACCTTAGAGAGATCACAAAGCATGATACAAGGGTTTGTGAGGCTACCACGGAAGAAATAAAGAGAGATGAATGCTTTGTTCGCTGCCCAAGAAGAGAAGAAAATGCAAAGGGAAAGGGCAAAATTAGCCATGAAGGCAGCCATCTTTGAATCTCAAGGTATCCCACTATGTCTCATTTTTAAGAATCATTTATTATTCTCTAATCACCATTATTAGTTTGGATTTTGCTAAAACAATGATCATAATGAAATAATGTGGGTTGTGACCAAGTATCCCAGTCAACCTTGAAGAAGAAGAAGAAGCAACAATTGAGGGCATAGTGGGTTCTCTTCGTGGCCCAGGTATCCGCAAATCTACCATCCCCTCAGACACCACTTCTGCTAGTTCTAGTAGACCACCACCATCTGTACCAAAATCATCTTCTATAGATAGTGTTTTTGTGCACAGAAACACACATGGAGCACAACCATCATTGGAAGTTACTGGGTGGAACAACAATGTACATCAACAAGTTGACATTTAATGTGTTGATTTCTATTATTTCAACATTCCCTTCAATGTTGTAGCAATTCCCTATTGGCTGAATTTTGTGATAGGAATTACTATGGCAGGAAAGGGCTACAAGGGGCCTACTCCTGTAGACTTGAATGGGAGGTTAGTTCACTTGTTTTATAGCTTTACTTGTTTTTGTTGAATGTTAGTTTTTTTTTAAATTAAAATTGTGTACTTAATTTTAATTTTACTTCGCGCTTGTAGGTTGCTCAAAGATGTTTCTAGGGCCAAAGATGTGGTAGAAGACCAAAAATTACAATGAAAACAATTTGGTTGCACCATACTTTTAGATGGATGGACGGATGGAAAGAATCATACCATCATCATTTTTTTGGTTTCTTGCAAGGATCAGGTGGTTTTTTTGAAATCCTTGGATGCCTCTAACAAGGTAAAGACAGTTGAAACTTTGGCTCTAATGTTAGAGCAAGTTGTGATGAAGGTGGGGATTGATAATGTCGTGCAAATCATAACCAACAATGCAATGACATATGTGGTAGCGGGTAGGATCCTCCAAGAAAAATATAGTACACTTTTTTGGTCTCGTTGTGCAGTGCATATCCTTGACTTTCTTTTGGAGGACATAGGAAAATTGGATTGGGTGAGACCAGTTATAGAGGGTGCAAGAAAGATAACAAAATTATCTACAATCACCCTTGGGTTCTCCGCTTGATGAGAGAACACACCGAAGGGAAGGAGTTTGTTAGAGAGACAGTCACAAGGTTTGCAACGATTTTCTTAATGTTGAAAAGTATTATTAATTCTTTGACTGCTTTGAAGCAAATGTTTGTGAGTCAAGTATGGCTAGACTCAGGTTACTTAAAGAAGCCCAATGGAGAAAGTGTTGCATACATCATTTTCAACAACCAATTCGCACAAACTACTACAAAAATTGTGAAGGTAACTTGGAAACTTCAAAAGTTGAATATTTAATTTTTTTGTATTCAAGGATCAAGTCTTTCATTATTAATTTGTAACTCTAGTCTCTAATGATTAATGATAATCTTTTTCTACCTTTCAATTGTAGGTGACAAAGCCCTTGGTTAGAGTTCTCCGCTTGGTAGATGGGGATCAAACCCCAATGGGATTTCTTTACGAGGCCATGGGTAGGGCTAAAGAGGCTATCAAAAATTACAAGGTGGACAACTTCAAATTTGACGCAATATGGAAAATTATTGATAGGAGGTGGAGCATGTTGCCTGTTATGTTTCTGGGAAAGATTGTGTATCAATTTTTAGCATCAACGTTTCAAATCATACTCCATGATCCATCATCAATACAATCCATGATCATATTAATGATCCATCATCAAGAGGTGGAACAATCAGCTCCAACAACTCATTCATGAGGCGGGTTACTTCCTCAACCGTCGTTTTTGCTTCTCTCCATCCTACATGGATCCTAGTGGAGAGGTCATGGAAGGCCTCATTGAATGCATGCCGAGGATGGTACCCGAGGTTGAGGTGAGAGACCTCATTGTGGTCAAGATGGAAGTGTACCAAAATGCAACGGGCAAACTATTCTCTTCAGACTTGACAAAGAGAGGAAGAAATACTCAAACCCTAGGTACAATAATTGGATTTTTAGAGTCTTTCACATGCATATAAGTAGATAAAAACTAAGTTACTATGATATGTTTTTAGTTTGCTTTCTAACTCTTTAATATTTTATTTTGCAGATGCTTGGTGGCAAAATTGGGGTAGAAATGCCCCAAATATGCAAAGACTTGCCCTCCGAATCTTATGTTAGCCTTGTAGTTCATTTAGTTGTGAGCGCAATTGGAGTTGTTCGAGGTCATTCACACGAAGAAGATGAGCAAGTTAGCACATAAATGCCTCAATGACCTTGTCTTTGTGCAATATAACCTTCGGTTGCGCATAAGTAAGTCAAAGGGAACATCAGCTAGTCCACTTGATTTGGATGACATAGATCCTTACTGTGATTGGACATCACAAGAGTAGCCTCCATTGTTCATAGAGGATGAGATCTATGATTTGGAGAGGCAAGTTATGGAGGAGAGTGGATTCGTAGTGGGATTGGATGACATTCAAGAGGATGAGGACATTGAGGAGGATCCAGATGAGGAGTCATTGCCACCATCAACACCATCTACATCTAGGATGGAGGTCAAGTCATAGCCATCTGTATAGAGGGAGGAGGCACAATCACAACCACAGCCACAACAGACTTCTAGGGCTAGACCCCCTACCAATCTAGTAGTTTTTACTAGAGCTGAAGGGAAGGGGAAGAGGAAGATGTAGACTATTTTGATATTGTACTTGTATTTACTTATAGTTTTACAAAGACAATTTGTTGTTTATAGTTTGCTTAAGAATTCAAAATATTAGACTATGACTACCAGCCATCAACATTCCATATGAGGATGCGATTTTGTACCCTATTTGCATTTATATATATCTAGACTCAGCTTGTTTGGTTTATTTACTCATTTATTGACCATTAGATGCATCTCCTCATTGAATTTTGCAAAAAAATGCATTTCTAATTAAATTTAAGCAATTTTTTAAGTTCCCGATATTTTCCTGATAAGTTGCCGATTTATCTCTGATATTTTCCTGATATTTTCCTGATATTTTTTTTTTGCCTTTGGCGATAAGTTGCTGATAACAATATTTTGAACTATGGCTAACTATATAGATGCAAAAATCTATATATAAGAAGTGGCACTTATTCCCAGCAATCGTTATTATTTTATAAAACTCAAGAAAAATATGCTACTACATTTAAGTATATATAGGAAGTGGCGTCTATTCCTAGTGATAGTAATCATTTATTACAACTCAAGTAAAATCTGCTATTATAACTGAAAAAAAATCAGCTATTATGAATATGTGTCAGTGTTCTATGGGGGCACATCGCACTCCAAAATCCCCATGTTTTTGGGACGAGAATGTCCTCAAGGTGCAAGGACATGAAGGGGACATCCCCCCCATCATCCCACCATCACTGATCAAGAATTGGACATTTGCGGGGTGTCCCCGTCATTTGGGGACTAAGATTTCCCTAAGACATCCAAGTAACACAAATGGCAGACTCAACCATTTCTTGTATCTATTTATTCTCCCTATAAATGAGGCTTGGCTAATTTAAAACTGTACAAGGAGGTAAAGATGGATACAAATGATCAGTTGTTTCTTTGTCTGATAAAAAATCAGTTGTTTATTCTTCCAAACCGAGGCAGAAGAAGAGATCCCCAAGAACAATGTTTTATTGCAGATGGATATAAGTCAGAAGTTCCTTACGATGTTTTGTCTCATAAGGTTATCTGGGTTCCTCATGATAATGTCTTTTTCTCTGTCAGGTGGAAACAGCAAATCATGCTCTTCATTGCAAATATGCCCCAGGAGTTTGAGGAGACCTTTGTAGAAGATGGAGCTTTGCTGGATTGGTCCTAATTCATTGATATCCCAAATATCCACTTCACATAGAAAACTTGATATTGAGATTTTATGTATCCTTTCAAGAGTTTTCCCTGCCACTGTAATCTGGGATTTATGGGTGGGAAGTGACAAATTAGTTTTCCAATTCAAGACCTACTCAGTGCTAAGAGAGGATCAACAGGTTCTGGCATTCTAAGATGCCAGCGTACATTCAAGGATAATTTTGGTCTGGTTGCAGTAATGCTCTAGACTCGGTATGTGTAGACATGATGAGCATATGACAGTTTACACTTTGAAACTGTTCTCTTGTTATCCATTACCATTGCTTTATTGTGTCTTCTTTTTAAAGTTTTTTGCATGAATTTTTTTGAGTAAATGTAGTAGTTACATTGAAACACATTCATTTTGTCATCATAAACCATACAATGAAATTTCTTGGTTTATGTATTAGATTAGATAGTATTGTGAGCCATGATGGATCACAGAAATACTGAGCCGGTGGTTTTGAATCCTTGCATAGGTTTTTATGCCATTATGATAACATACAGGGAGTTGCAGTTATATGATGCAGTGGAGAATAGGGTTCAAATCGTAGATGCAGATATACAAGTAAATTAGGGGCACTTATACTAAAGACTATGAAATGTAAGAAAATGTTTATTAAAACATAACCATGTGGCTGTACTTATGTATCTGCTCTATATCTAAGGCTATGCATATTGCACTGTGGCAACTGCAATCTAAGACCAAAATGGTATTTCCCTGAAGGCTGTTCATTTTATGTCCCCGTGTTCAGTGAGACTCATAGTTGTGCTTATCACAGGCTTGGTAAAACCCAAGTTATTTGGGCTGGTTTAGCAAGGAAGAGGATGCAACTCTGATCTGGGTGAGGTCTTGTAGGAGCTTTAGGATCTTTTAGTATTTTTGCTTCAGGAAAGTTATTTTCCTTATTAAGAACTCTCTATGAGATGCCTCTGTTGAATGAGAGTTCCTTCTGAAATTTCTTTGTATTAAGGATATGGAGTGAAGCTTCGTGTCAACTGGGTTCCAAAGTAGATATTGATTTTCAGTCCCACTGTGCCATAATTTCATGCAGTCCATATAAAAAATCTGCATCTATTGGATATGTGCATGCCATGTATGATAGACATGTTAATCTTAAATCTCCAAGATATGTAAATCTATGGCTTTGAATGCATATTCATATTATTATCTTGTGACAAACAGATGTACATGAATTGGATATATCATGTCTTGCCCCATCTTGACCATTTTTAAATAAGGTCTACACTGCTATCATATTGGTCCAAATGGTTGTGATTTGGAATGCCACAACTTGTGACATGATAAGTTCCAAACATCATCAATTTTTTCATCTTTTGCTCAGATTTCTTTGCAATAATTACTTTAGCAACAATCATAGCTTGAAATGATTCATTCTTCTAAAATTACAAAGTAGTTATCTTTATATACAGAATTGTTCAAATATTCTAATCCCAACAATCTTCCTTCTTGCATTTCATTTCAATAATTCTAGTCCCAGTAAATTCTCAAAAAATAAGATAGTCACTTAATGGTAAAAACAAGTTGTGTCCAGTTGAATAGCATTCTCAACTGTTCAAAAACAGTAGTATTTAGTTGAAATTAAAAAGGAAAATTTTAGCGGAGGGTGCCTTAGACAGTGAAAGAGTACATTCCTCAAGTTTGTTCGTTCTTTTGCAGGATGGCATACAACTGCCATATGAGAATATGCTGAATTATGACAGTTTTGCCGTTCGTATTGCAGAGGATGATATTGCCAATTTAACTCGAATTCTTAGAGTATGCATTTCTTAACCTGAATCTTGATCCATTGTGAAAATTGTATAACTTAGCTAGATTAACACCAAAAATACTGCTCAAGGTTGAAGTCAAAATGAGCAATTTAGTGCCATCATGTTAGATGATATGGTTCTGTGTACCTACAGGGAATAAATGAAACGAAATTGGAACTCAAATTGGCCAATGTGCATAACCTCTGGCAAAGATTTCTATATCGAGATTCTTTTATGCTGGAAGCTAGACGACAAAATACATCCTATGGTCGTTTGGATGATTGGGCTGTACAATATTCACTGCTTACAGAGGATGACGTGTTTTCAACATTAATACAGGTCTATACTATAACCTGTTTTACCTCTTCTTTTAATTACTAACGTAGCAATATGACTAGATTCTTTCCTGGTTTCACAGATTGTGAAAATTATTATAAACATATAATGTTTTATCTATTTCAAAAATTATTATGAACTCATAATGTTTTATCTATTTCAAAATTATCATGAGCAGGCATTACACTATAAGCTACATAATGATTCATGGAGATTGAAACACAGCTTTCGGAACAAGGAATTTGGGCTTCCACAATATTGTCTTAAAAACAAGAGCAAGAACGGTAAAAAGTAAAGGCTACATTTGAAAAATGTACATGGTTTTTGATCATTTAAAAACTGTTGTGCTATTGTAACATTTCTTCTTCACTCGGCATTGCTTGGCACTGTCATGTGCAAAGAAACCTGGCAATTTCGTAGGCAAGAATAAGTGCATTCGTTTAGACAAGAGAATGGCAACCCTGCAATTCCAGGGTAATTTTATCGTTCCTTGGCCTCACATAATGAATAAATCAATGGAAGTTATAACCCCCATTTTAGATTAAATTGTTCAGGCTATTGCTTTAGGTATCTTTGATAAGCTAATAATTTGGTTTTCAATATTCATTTTAGTATAAAAAATGAAACCTCACAATGATAATTTTTTAGTTCTACAAAACTTGTGTATTTCAAGGGTTATTGAATATTAAGTTTCTTTCGGATATAAGATAATCTTTTCCATTTACGAAACTCTGAGTGTGCTATTCAATACCATGAGACATCATTTCTAATGAGCACATTTCAGTTTTTTGGCCTTTCATTGCCTAAAGAGAGCAAAAAATGAATAATGGTGCCCAAAATGGAAGGTGACACGAAACAGCGTTAATTGTAGATATCCAGCCCCTAAAATTGAACACCAACTTACCGAAATCTGCTGTTTTAGGCGCCGTCGCCGCAGTGGACGGTATGGTACATATCCATGCTCTGATTCCCGAATAATACGCCTTATATTCGACAGGCGAAAGCCCCCTGAAAACGTGTTTTTTAACCCTCTCTTTCACGTCGAACAATACTCTGTACTGGTAAACCAAGTTCACCTTGAGCTTGCATCATAGAACCTCGTCTTCCTCAATCAAATGAGTGCAGACCGCAGCAAAGCCAAGGAAAAAAGAGGTCAAATTTGATGTGCTCGATATCTGTGAAGCTGAGTTGTGAAACGATGAACACGTCAGGTCAAGAACATCAATTCACAGTTAACGATTATGCACGGTTAGGAAGAAAAAACCAGCCAATATAAGAAAATTCAGATGAAAAATTAGGTGTCAGAAGAGAATGGCCAATTCGAGAGCCAAAATTTGGATGGGCTCTTATGGCAATGCTGAACAGGGAGTTCATGGTTTCCTTGTCTGCGTCATCATATTCTCGCGAGCAAAGTCAGGTCGCCGCAGGCAAACATTATTCATATTTCTCTATATTTTATGTTGGTTATTAGGATAGACTATGCGAGTCCTAAATGATTTTTGGATTTTTTGGTTTAATTCATGTGTATTAATCAATTGGGAATTAGGATATTTGTTATTTTATTATATATTTCATATTTTATATAGTGAAATTGTAATATTTTTAAGTTTATAATATGTAAAAATTATTTATTGATAATTTGATTGGCTCTTATACTTGGAATTCTATTTCTCTTCCCATTGATTTATTTTAGGCAAAATTTGTAGATTAAAAAATTATTCTAAACAAATGAGATTGATCTACAACTCTCATCACACCAAACTCAAGGTAAATAATTTTTTATTCTATTCAAAATAGAATTATTACGAAAAATATTTATTTTAAATTTAAATTATTTTTAAAAAAATTATAGATTATAAAATTATATAAATTATATTTATAACATATAATTACATTTTTCATTTTCGTATGAATTTTTATTAAATTTAATATGTACAACAAATAAATTATAATTTTATTTTTTTCAAATATATATTAACTATTTCATAATCTAATACACCTATCTATCATTCAAACGATAACCATTATTAATACATCCTAATTAATATTTGAAAGTTTGAGACTCTAAATTTTATAAATTTGAAACATTTTGTTATATTTTACATTTTATTATATTTTAAAAATATTATTTTAAATATAAAGTATAGTTATAATTAATAACAAAACTAAAGGCAAGTGACACTTGTTTTATTATATTATTTATAATATGATAATGTAATATTATAATATTCATATATTTGTAAGTTTGAATTGTTTATATTTATGGTTTATATCTAGTTATGATGCTATTGAGGAACATTAATCTTAAGATGTACTTCATACCCGAATCAATAACTTAAAAATGTTTTTTATTTTTTAAATTATTTGTAAAATTATTAATCTGATTTTTTTTTATTATGTAAAACTTTTTCTTCAATGTTTCATATTATATTTTATGATATATTATTAGAATAAGGTAGCTAAAGAAAAAAAATACCAAGTTAATATTATAGATTATAGAAATTTTATGTCTTTGATTAATATAAAATTATTTTTTATTCTTTTAAGCTTTGGATATATATATAAGGCAAAAGTGACACATACGCAAACACACATAACTGATTCAAGAGTTTCTGAAGGAAAGAACCAATAAAGAAAACCTTCGGTCATTGCTCAATACAAAATGTGTAACTCCAAACTAGATGTTTGACTTCATATACTTCAAATTATTTCCAATATGCCCATGTTACATTGACATTATATATTACATTGCATTACATGTACATCAAGCCAATATTGATTCTAATTGATTATATTGTTAATGAATAACTCTAAATTTCCTATACCTTTGATCAACTTTAAATAATGACCCCGTACTCTGCTGCTTTGAGTAATATTATCGAGAATGAATCTCCCTTGTTTTGTTCTGTTATTCCTTTTGATGATTAATACCCACATCTTTCACCAGTACCAAAATGGGTAATCCCTTATCCTATTTAGATTGTAGATGATATCCAAAATTCAAAAACAAAGCTACACTTTTGGCCATGCTATGGATACCGATCTCAAAATGCAAGTTTCAAAGCATATTATGGAATGACACAGACTTTGATTTTACTTAAACTTGCCCAATCAAAAACAAACTAGCAACTCCTTACTACATTTTGGCCAAATGATTATAACCACATATTGTTGACAAGCACAAAACTAAAAAATTGGGAATGACATGTAATCTATGTATTTTATTCCCCCATCTGCTGCATCCCCAACTCACTATCCTCACAAATTTCTTGGGAATACTCATTAATATTTTGGTTCTGTAAAGGATCAGTGAATGCATTATCAAAATTTTCCTGCGAAGAAGTTGGATCTGCTAACAATGGTGTGTCCCACGCAGGAGAATCAAAAGAACCAGTATTTCCTTGAAGCCACACTCTTTCAACTGATACATTCTCAGAAGATAGGGTTGGAGGTTCATGATCATGCCCCATAATTGCCAACGATACATGCACTTTGGAAAAAACCTTACTCAACTCTGAGTCCAGAGCCTTGCCTAAATTTCAAGTTACTTGCTAAAGAGGACAGACATTTTGTCGCTCCAGAGATAGTTTACTGTTGTCATATATTATCACATAATTTTCTTTGTTTAGCAAGAAGTGCCTAGGAAAGAGCCTGCCAACGTATGCTTGCCCTTTCCATAAATCATACCTCTGAACTGCTAGCAGCAATTTATTACCCATTGTATGTTTTGGTTTAACAACTTTGACTGCAATTTTCTCTAATGCTTTCCATGATTGCAACAAATCCAATGCATTCAATAAAAATATTGAAACTAGTTGTGATGGGAAAATAACCATATTTGCCTGCGAGAAGAGAATCTCCTCGCCCACCATTTTCTTGACACTTCTTTTTTAATGCTGGCATTAGAAGTTAAAAACTTGTCCAAGTTGTTCATCAGAAATGTGCTCTTCAAACACTTCTTCTGCAATGTTAGCATTAGAAGTTAAAAACTTGTCCAAATTCATCAGAAATGTGCTCTTCAAACGACACTTTCCACTCTTCAACTTTCATGGAGACCCTGTAATTTCGTGGCCAACACTCCATTGTTGGCATTGCCATCACACTCTGCAACTTCCTTGAGTTTGATGAAGACAACTGACTTTACATTTTAACCACTACACACCAACCGAGTTCGAAAATTCTGGTTTATTGAGGGCTTTTAATGCATATTCACTTTGGTGAAATCATGATCAAAACACAATGCAAATGTTTGTACCCAGATTGATTGAATTTATTTTCCATTTCACACATGTAAGTACTGGGAACATACTACAAATAATCTTTAAACTACCCTTAATATTGTGAGACGTCACAATAATATAAGCATCACGCGATGCCTTAGTCCAAATGTGATCCCAAAATGATACGCCATTAACTAGTGTAATTTATAATGTGTTTGCACTCACTAAAATATATCATTAAGCCCGAACCTTTTCCATGTGAACAATCTCTACTAAATTTGGGAGTTCTGCTAGATTATACATAGTAACCGCAGAGTCCAAACTTATCACATCCCATGTTTGCTAGAAGGTCTGCTAATTTATTTTCTTCCCCATAAGTATGTGAAATATAGTAATCTTTGAAGGAATCTAATGAAGTCCAAATTTGTTTTAATATATATATAATCTGCTAATTCAAGAATCTCTTAGTTATGCATGCATTCACAATTAGAGTCGAATCTCCCTCAATGTGTATTTTATTGAACCCCATCTTTTTAGCTAGAGTTGACCCAATTAGGAGTGCTTGAGATTTAGCAATGTTATTTGTACTTGGTGGAATGGTCAAAGCTTTAAGAGCCTTTATTTCGACCAAATGATCTTTGATGCAAACACCAATTCTTGAATCCCCTTGGTTACCTCTCAAAGTTCCATCAAAATTTGTCTTCACATAATCTTGAATTAGGGGTTGTCATTTAATACTAGTTTTGTCAATGGATAGTTGAGTGTATCTATTCAAAGAAAAAAAGGAAGGAATGGACAAGTTTTTCCATTCCCTAACCGCGGTGTCATCCCATGGCATAAAGTGAGGATTACACTTAGCATTATTTTGTATACTAGCATTGACCAATTCTGAAATGGACTTTTTTATACCTTCCAATACCTTATGCAATGGGGTAATAACCTGCCTACATATCTATGTGTTTCTCTCCCCAGCAAATGGACCAAATAATTGTAGTTGGAGTACACTTTCGAATGCGTGCAAAAAGCGATGTAGAAAAGAGGGTAGGCCAAGATTGAAACATGTCCCATAATGTATTAGGGAGTGGCATTGCAATATTTAATTTGTTCACAATGAAGAACAACATTGTTGAGAAAATGTATACTGTAGGAACAAGTGATCAACTCTCTTGCTCAACTTCACAAAGAGATTAATAACTAGGTGCATCACTCAACTTATGGATTGGATATCCTATCTGAGTGGCTATCTTTCTCATTATGAAAGCTCATTTAATCATCAACCCAGGGATGTGAACTTGAAATGGGTCTGCACAATTTATGCACTAAGTTCCCATTAGAGCCATGCTAATTCTAAGTTGTAGGAAGTAAATACTTGAAAGTAACTCTATTCTATGGCTACAAGAAATAAATGCTTGGAAATAACTTAACCAAAATACTTTCAGAATGAAATACTAAATTGAATTCATGCAACTAATCAAGATAAAGTTCAGGTTGAATCAGACAGTGACTACTTTGCCTTCTTTGGCTGGAGGAACAGTCACAGGAAATGAAACTAAATACTAAAGAATATAAACTAATATTAACTAAGGGCTACTCACCAAGTGGCCCCCTTTAGTGAGCGAGTCCAGAACTTGGCTACAAACTATTGATTCTCAAAACTTCATCATTTATTCATATAATAGAAATAATGTTGATTACATTCATGAAAAACTGAACTTAGATAAAACAACATATGCTTTTACAAACTCACTCTCTTCTAGGTTGCTTCCACACTTAAGAGTAACTATTTATTTATAAGAAAACCAACTACTAACTAATTGGTCACACCATAGAAATAGTTAGATTCACATTATTTTATCCTAGGAAGATGGAGCATAAACATCCACAAAATAAGTAACAAGAAACGCGTTCAACAACTTGAAGAACAAATTTAACATCCACTACTTCTGAGATTTTCTCAGAATTAAGAACACCCCTCTTGACTCAATCTTTGCTTGGCTGTCACGATCTTTATCCATGAACTACTCCAATGACCGCTTCTTCAACGACAGGACCGAGTCTTCATAGCATATATATATATATATATATATATATATATATATATATATATATATATATATATATATATATATATATATATATATTGCATAATGTCATAAAAATATTAATGTTCAACCTTGAAACTTAAGTCTTTTGGTTGCATGCCAATGAAACTAACCAAAACAAAGATGGACAAGTTTGAGGATTATATAGAGAACAATCCTATAGCAAAAACTAGACAAAACATGACAAATACTATCAGAAATATGGATAAATTAACATCCTATCATTTTCCCCTACTTATACTAGTGCTAGTCCTCCAGCATTGTAAAGTTCCTGATTTTTGCATTCACCCTAAAATCTCCAATGTTGACTTCTCCAGTACTCTGATTGTCAATGCTCCAGTAAAACCCTTTTGTGTGCTCCAACTCTTCTCTCCTAGCACTGTCTGTATTCTCATCCAATTCTATATTTGTGCATCGTTACAATGGCCACATTAGAACAAGGGGCTGAAATGTCAAGAGAAGACAATGTTACATTTTGTTTTGCCTACCCAGCCATATATATCCTTGACCTCTTTGCATTGCAACTCTAAAGTTAATTAAACTGTGGGGCTCTGCTTTCTTTAGACTTCTTGGCAATCTTTCCCACCTCTATGTTAATGCTACTATTGCTCTAAGTCCTTCATGAAAGGGCATGGTTTCAAACTCTCTATATACTTGTTCTCTAAGTTCAATAACCTTTTTCCTATGGTGATTAGTTGGCAATCCATACACAATTTTGAGCCAATCGAAATAAAGGGTAGCAGGACCTCTACTCTTAGGCCTTAGAGGCATGATGATGGAACTCTCTTTCTTTATGTAACTTCTTAACTTCTCCCCAAAGCTTATTTCATTTCTTGCCTAGCTCATAAGAGCTTTCAAGTGTATATTTCCCATAAAAAACAATGGGTTCCATTCAATATCAAGTGGCACTATAAAATTGTGTAAGTAGAATTCACAAAGAAAATTTTGCAACTAGGGAGGGGAAACTAGGTAAAGATCATAAAATTTCCTAGTTGTGTCAATACTAGAATCAAGGTCTCTAAGGATCCTCGTAAATTTGAACAAGAGATATTCTTTTAGGCAAAGGGCGTAAACCCTTGGTGGAGGTTTGCACTCCATTAATTGAGGAATCATATTCGTTACTGTTTCAAGTTTATGCCTCAAAGATTCAATCTCTTTTTGTTGTTCAATTTGCTTCTGCATCTTACCTCTTTCAAAGTCCCCTTCGCTTTGTTCATATTGCACTTGCTTGAAGAAATCTAAGGAAACTGTATGACATGATAGATGGGAAGGAGTATGATCATAGACCTAAATTTTGGAACCTAAGCCACTAACTACTTCTAAACAAAGCACCTCTACATTTTGTTGATCAATACCTGTAGACACCTAAAAATTGTCAAGACTAATTTAAGTGAGTAATCAAGGCAAAATCAAAGAATTAATTACAATCGAGCCAAAATCTAATATTAATTGAAATCAAAAGCCAAAAAGGATTAAATAAATCAAATAAATCATTTAATTGTGCAATTAACCTAATGATTAGTTTTGGTGATCGCAGCAAGATAAATCAGGAAAAATGCTTTAGTCCACAAGCAGTTTTGGTTACAGAGACTGACAATTTGGGTTAGCGAGATTAGAATAGGTTGTATTATGATATGCAAATATGGATATATGTTTCTAGATGCCTGATATATGTTCATATGTGATCTCTTAGGTTTTGGATGTATGTACAAAGAGTTAGAGACTTTTGAGTACCTGCAAAGACAAAGCAGCAGTACAAGCAACAAAGGCCGACTTTGCATGATGGCATGCGAAGACATTTTGTGATATAATTATTTGTTTGTAATGGCCTCAATGTATAAATGTAGTGTGTAAGACCGCTTATGCTAATATGTAATGCATAATTGTTATTGGCCAAATGTAAAGTGTTAGGTCATCACTCAGATTATAAATATACTCGGAGTTGGGTATATATAGTGTTATTGTAACTGATGGTGATGATGATGAAGACTGACCAATATCAGAGGAATACAAGATAGTAGAAAGGTTAGATCAGTTATTATCTTGCTTACGGTTTCTATTGTGTTGCCATATCATCCGGAGTATGATATAAGTTGAATGAGTTAAGAAGAAGAAGTGAGATGTTATGAAGTTGAAGAACTTAATTGGGCCACTGATATAGATCAGACAATGGTAAGGTTATGTTCATATAATTATTTTCTACCTAACATATAATTATATCAAGTCGGTAAAGAATGGTAATGAAGATTAGTCAAGTTGGTATGCAAAATTGTTTTGGCTCCCGAGCAGGAAAAGTCACTCGATAAAGGTAAAAGGTAAAAGGAAGTATGTTTCAGTAAAGGCAGAGGAATGTAGGACACCAAGTGGGAAAGTTTTAGACACCAAGAGAAGTTAACCAAAATACAGAAGTTATCCATCAAGTAAGAAACAATCATTAAATACAATGATTAGAACGACATTTAATGATTAGCTATGATGAGCTAGATGATCATGATGATAAGGAAAGTAAGTTAGAGAGATCTATGATCAGGAAAATTCAAGGTGATGATCTATGGCTTAGATCTAAACAGTTAAAACATAAGGAACAAGTTTCAAGAAAGTTCAAGTTCCTAGGTGAAAAGAAAACGTATTACCGATATGCAAATTCAAGGTATAATGAATTAGACGACTGAGATTAATCAAAGGAAAATGTAATAAAGGAGATTAATCAGCAAAACATATCTATATAAAGGATGGATTTGTATGAACAAATGGTTGGCAAATTGAAGAGTTGAAGAGTCACCGACTAATGTAGTGAAGAAGGAAAAGATAGATTTTGAGTCAAAAAGCAGGATCTGATGAAGTGTTGGAGCTAGTGGAAAGTGAAGGATTGAAGTGAAGATAGAAGAGCACACAAAGGATCTGGTTATGTAAAGGATAGTTGTGAATTTACAAGTCAAACTATTTATTGTTGTTTATTAGCATTCATAACAGAGAAATCTCTTAACCGAGTAGACTTAACAATCTTATTGTAAAATCCTTGCAAAAGGTAACATTCTAAAGAGTGTTCAAAGTCCTTTTACCAAGCCACTCCCAATAGGGTGAAGATCCTAACAAATCTAAGGTAAATCCCTTGATTGGGTCACACCTAACAGTGTGCATTGTAATCTTTAACCAGATTGACTCTTAACCAAGCGTACTTCAAAAGAGTATTTTCTTAGTGGGGGATAATTCCCATATTGGTTTTTCCCAAAGTTGGGTTTCCATGTTAAATATTGGTGTTACATGTGATGAATGATTTATGTGATTGATTTATTGATTGTTAAAGTTTATTTACTATTATCAGTAAATAGTGAATTGTGTTTAACAGAGTTAATCAAAGAAAAGTTTTTAAGGTACTGAGAATCAAGGATTACTGATTCACCCCCCCCCCCCTCTTTGTAATCCAACAATTGGTATCAGAGCTAAGTAATCAGAAGAGATGCATTTGAAAGGCTTGAGTAAAAGATCTAAAGATGTATAGGAGAGAAGTACCTAAGCTGAACAAGGAAAGTTTCTCAACATGGCAAAGCAGGTTGAGATTGTATCTATCTGAAATTGGAGAATCTGCACTAAATATTTTGTATAATGACTACACTTCACCGCCTCCTAGATCCATGACAATTGATCAGATGAGAGAAAAGAAGGAACACAACTCAGTAACGATTGAGATTGTTTCTTCTCTGACCAATGTTGAATTCAATGATGTTAAGGACTGTGTTAACTCAAGAAAGATGTGGGATGGGCTTACACTTATTTATGGAGGAGATCAACATGTACAAAAAGAAAAGGTTGATAGTCTTAGAGGGAAGTATGATGAAATGAGAATGAAGAATGAAAAGAACATTACTCAATATAGTTTCAGAATCAAGGAAGTTGTAAGTTTCATCAGAGGTGCTAGTGGAACATTGACTAATGAAGAAGTGGTAAGTAAAATTCTAAGAACTCTTTCTTCCTAATATGCTATTAGAGTATCTGTTATTCAAGAATTTAGATCCATACCAAATAATGTTGTCACTCTTGAAGCCCTAATTGGTAAGTTGACTGCATTTGAGCTAAGTAATTATGATAATAGTTTATAGACCATTGAAACTACTTTCAAATCATCTTTAAGCATTGGAACATCAAGAAAAGAAAGAGAGATTCATAGTAGTTCATGTGGAAGTGAATATGACAATATCCTAACCGAAGAGAGAGAAAAAGAAGAGTTAGAAGCATGGTTGGCTAAGAAGCTATCGAGAGGTAAAAGAAAGTATAAAGGTAAATTACTCTTGAAATGTTTTAATTGCAATAAGATTGGCCACATTGCATCTAGATGTCTTGACAATGACAAGAATGACAAAAGTCATAAGAAGGAAAATTGATGCCAAAGATTTAGAGACTACAAGGATAAAGGTAAGAAGTCTTGCTACCTAGCTAAGGAAGGTGTAACCGATAATGAATCTGATGATACTAGAGAAGGATATGAAGTTGTCTATGTTGTTGTAAATGACGATTTAGAAGAAGAAAAATATGAAGATGGAAAAGCTCTTATTTATCATGCAAGTAAAGCTGACCCATGGATTATTGATGGTGGATGTTCACATCATATGACTAGTGATATTGATAAGTTTGAGAACCTAAAAGAGTATGATGGAGGATTTGTCAAATCTGGCAATGATACTCCATGTCTTGTTAAAGGTGAAGGGCAAATTGTATTGAATAAAAAGATGAGATGAGATGATGCATATTGGATTAAAGGAATGAACTACAATCTGTTGAGTGTTGTACAACTGAACAATATTGGTCACTGACTGGAATTTAAGAATAGAAAGGTGAAGATTTATGGTAATGATGAAGATCTAGTTGGAATTGGTGAACAATCAAAAGGTAATTTATTTTATCTTGATACTACTACAAAGAGTTGCTTATTTGTTAAAGTTGAAGATGTATGGCTATGGCATTAAAGACTTTGTCATGTAAATTTTGTTAACATGATTAAAGTTAACAAAAAGAATAGATTCAGAGGTCTACAAAAATTAAGCAAACCTTATAAAGTGAAGTGCAAAGAATGTTAGATTGGTAAGATGACAAAATCAAGTTTCTCAAGCAAATCTTACTCTACCAATGATATTTTGGAATTAGTTTATACTGACCTTTGTGGTCCTATGAAGATACAAAGCTACTATGGAGATTGGTATTTCATTTTGTTTGTTGATGACTATTCAAGAATGATGTCTGTTATGTTTCTAAAAGAAAAGTCAGATGCATTCCAAATGTTCAAGTGGTATAAAGCTAGAGTTGAAAAGGAAACAAGTATACAACTAAAATGTTTAAGATCAGATAGAGGAGGTGAATTTATCTCTGATGAATTTACTATCTTCTGCAATTAAAATAGAATCAAAAGACAAGTATCTGCACTGAGGACTCCACAAAAAAATGGTTTAGCTGAGAGAAGGAATAGATCTATAGTTGATTGTGGTAGAACATTGTTGATTGACAAAAAGGTTACACAAACATTTTGGAGAGAAGCCATAAGTATTGTTGTCTACACACTCAACTAAGTATAGTTGAAGAAAGCAACCAACAAGACCCTTATGAACTTTGGTATGGGCATACACCAAATGTAAGTTACTTTAAAAAATTTGGAAGTAGGTCTTACATACTGAAAGATGCTAGAAATGGAAAGTTTGACTCAAAAGGTGATGAAGGTATATTCCTAGGTTATTCATCAATGAACAAAGCATATAAATGTTTGATCAAGACTAACAAAATTATAGAAAGTGCAAATGTGAGGATTGATGAATTTGAAGAGAGGAATAAAGAAGATAGCAAAAAGGAACCTGAGGATTATAAAAGATTTGTTTGTGTACAGGAAGGTAATTTAGTTGATGCAACCAAGCTGCAATAAGAAAGAACTAAGGAGCAAGATGAGCCTCCACCAAGAGATTAAAACACTGATGAACAGTCTACCGAGCCTGTATTTGCAAAATATGTGAGAAGACACCACTCACCAAGAAAAATCATTGGAGACAAGAACACAGGAGTCATGACAAGAAGTTGAAGGATAACACATGTTTGATTTCTAAGTTTGAGCCAAGATTAGTCAAATATGCACTAGGAAATCAAGATTAGATTAATGCAATGAAAGAAGAAATTGATCAAATTGAAAAGAAAAACATTTGGTCACCAGTACCGAGACCTAAGGATAAGAATCTGATTGGAACAAAGTGGATTTTCAAAAATAAACTCAATGAGAAAGGAGATGTGATTAGAAACAAAGCAAGATTAGTCTGCAAAGAGTATGCACAAGAAGAAGGTATTGACTATGGTGAAACTTTTGCCTCTGTTGCTAGATTAGAGGGTGTAAGAATATTACTTGCATATGATACCTATAAAGGATTCAAAGTTTATTAGATGAATGTTAAGTCTACATTTTTAAAAGAAATTCTTGAAGAAGAAGTGTACATTGAACAACTTGAAGAATTTGTTCATAATTCTGACAAGGATATGGTCTGCAAACTACACAAGGCATTCTATGGATTGAAGCAAGCACCCCGAGCATGGTATGCAAGATTACACTCTTATTTAATCAAGATTGGATTTCAAAAGACAAGTGATAATAGAAATTTATATTTGAAATGTGATAGTTCTGATAAAATTTTGATTGTTGAGATATTTGTTGATGACATTATATTTGAAGGAAATGAGATAATTGTGTGTGTGAAAATTGTACCTGATCTGTAGACACAACACTCAGTAAAACATTAGAGGTTAGCAAAAATTGAAATCATGCAAAATTGAAAGCTATCTAACCAAGCGATTTACTGCCTTCTAGTAGGTGCGAGATTGATGTTCTCAGATTGTAATCGAGATCAGTGACCTAGACGACACCTAAATGAAGGATTTGAATGCAAAAGATGGATATGAAATTGAATGCAATTAATCTATATTTTTGATATTTTCTATGCAATAATAATGAAAAACTTGATATGAATCTATGCTAGATGAAATTGATATGCTATGAATGCTATTGAAAATTGATATGCTATGCTAATCTAACAATGATATGAAATATGAATGCAAAAATAAGATTGATCTCACAAAGATGTTGATTCGCAAGAGCTTTGATTCTTCAATTCCAATTCTCCAGCATGATTATGCAAAATATGAGATGAATTATGAAGAGCTGAGGCCTTTAATTTATAGAAATCCAGGGCTTTGGAGGTGCATGGGAAAAGCCATAAATCACTCAAATAAACTCAACTTGATTTTTGAGTTATCTGATCATGAAAGATAGTTAATTCTCAAAATCATGCAAAAACATGCAAAAATAGTTTTTTAACTCAAATTAGAGTTTAGATCAGCTTTTTGAACTCCAAAAGGATGTTGAGTTTCAAAAAGTCAATAACTTGCATTGATTTTCTAATTTGGAGTTTAACTGTTTCTTTTGAATATGCATAATAATTAAGAATTAAATAAATAAATAAAGTGATTTATCCTCAACTCAACTGATTTTTGAAATAAAATAATTAATTTATGGGTTAATTAACTATTTTACCAAACTTTTATTAAAAATTATATTATTAAATAATGACAACATGCTTTAATTAATTAAATAAGAATTTAATCAATTAAAGATAAGAATTTTGATTTATTGTCAAAATTAAATAATACAATTAATAATAGATAGAATTAAATTTAATTAAACAATTAAGTGGCAAGATATTAAGTTTAATTAATTAAATATGAAAATATTCAATTAATCAAACTTAGGATAAATGTGATTTATTGCCAAAAAATTATAAAATTAAAGATAATTATGATAATTAGGAATATTCCCCGATGCAAAATTTAAGATAATCAATTATGATTCGATGATGTTTAGATGTGCCTTAGATTAGGACTTTGATGTCGATTTCGTTTGATTTGTCGATGTAGGAGGTTAATGAACTTATAGCCCATTTTTGGGGTATTACAATAATGTCTAAACATTTACTGAGGAAATGAGAAAGGAATTTGAGATGTCTATGATAGGAGAGATTAAATTCTTTATTGGACTTTAAATACAACAAGGATGAAATCTACAAAATGTAATCAAAGTATATCAAGGAGATCCTAAAGACATTCAATATGGAAGAATCTAAACCAGTTGGAACACCGATGGCTATTGGTTGTAAATTGTTAAAGGAAGATGAAACAAAGGAAGTAAATGAAACACTTTACCGATCCATGATTAGTAAACTACAATATGATGTACACAATAGGCCTGATGTTGCACATTCAGTTGGTATTGTTGCAAGGTTTTTTGTCAACCCAAAAGAGACACATATGTCTACAATAAAAAGAATATTTAGATATTTGAAAGGGACTGAAGATTTCAATTTTCTATACACAAAAGGAGGAAATTTTGATCTTAAGGTATATATTGATATTGATTGGGCTGGAAATATTGATGACATAAAAAGAACAAGTGGAGGAGCTTTCTTTTTAGGAGAAAGGTTAGTGACATGGTTAAGCAACAAACAAAGTTGTATTTCACAATCTACTTTCAAAGCTGAGTATGTTGTTGCAGCTATGAATTGTTCAAATATAGTGTGGAGCATACAATTACTTGAAGGTATGCAAGAAGATATTACTGATCCAATTACTATTTTCTATGACAATACAAGTGCTATTAATATATCAAAGAATCTGGTGATACATTCAAAGACAAAGCACATTTCTATCAAGTATCATTACTTGAGAGAGCAAGTACAAGATAAGCATGTGACATTGGAGTATGTGAATTCTAAGGAACAAATATTTACCAAACCACTACCGAAGGATGCTTTTGAGTATCTCCAAGGTAAGTTAGGGTTTTTTACCCTATCCAATATTCACTAAGGCAAGATGCATGTTGCATCAATTCAAGTATTCAACAGAATATCTATTTTGTGAGTTGACGCTAGTGTTCACTCTTTAGGTGAAGCCTAAAGTTGTGAAAAGATGGTTGTCTGCAATGAGAAATCTATACTTAAGGTATAAGTTACTGCCTAAGAAATTTTTTTAAGAGTATGTGTCTTTGGCATTGTTGTCAAAGAGGGAGAATGTGAATGATGATTATAAACGGAGAATATTATTGATGCACTGATGTTGCATAGAGAGAAGATCATAAAAACAAGTTGTCGAAGAGGGAAATGAAGAATACAATAAAGGGAGAATATTGTAAAGAAGAAGATTTTTAGTGATAGAGGAACAATAGAGAAGATTAAACAGTGAAAGAGGGAGAAAATGAACAGAGAAGATAAAGCTCAGAGGGAGTACATGAATGACAGTGAAGTGTTACCATCATCAATTGGACATTGAAGATTTTTAGTGTTTCCATCAATGCCAAAGAGGAAGATTGTTACTATAATTGATAGTGATGATTATGATGACTGACCAATATCAAAGGAATACAAGATAGTAGAAAGGTTAGATCAGTTATTATCTTGTCATTGATATCAAGCAATTGATTTCTGATTTATATTGTGTTGCCATATCATTTGGAACATGATATAAGTTGAATGAGTTAAGAAGAAGAAGAAGTGAGATGTTATGAAGTTAAAGAACTTAATTGGGCAATTGATACAAATCAGACAAAGGTAAGGTTATGTTGATAAAATTGTTTTCTACCTATCATATAATTAAATCAAATCGGTAAAGAATGGTAATGAAGATTAGTCAAGTCAATATGCAAAACTATTTTGGCTACCAAGCAAGAAAAGTCACTCGGTAAAGGTAAAAGGTAAAAGGAAGTATGTTTTGGTAAAGGCAAAGGAACACATTACACCAAGAAGGAAAGTTTTAGACACTAAGTGAAGTTAACCGAAATACACAAGTTATACACTGAGCAAGGAACAATAATTAAATACAATGATTAGAACAAAATTTAATGATTAGTTATGATGAGCTAGATGGTCATGATGATAAGGAAAGTTAGTTAGAGATATCTACGATCGGTAAAATTCAAGGTGATGATCTATGGCTTAGATCTAAATAATTAAAACAGAAGGAACAAGTTTCAAGAAATTTCAAGTTCCTAGGTGAAAAGATAGATTTTGAGTTTGGTGGAGACAAAGTTGTCATACAACTTTGCAAAATTGCAAAAGTTGTCATGACAACTTTTTTATAACTTTTACATTTGGTCTCCTAACTTGTTAAAATCACCTCAAAAATTCATCAAATGATATCAAATCATGATAAAAGCTATTTTAGGATTAATTAAAATATTTACCTTTCATATTAGGACTTTTGACCCAAATTCCCAAGCTTAAGCTCCAAAGAGTCCTAAAACCAAAACATGACCTAAATAACCAAAACAACTAGATTAAACTAAGTCTAATCTAGACCTCCTAAAAACAAACACACACAAGATCTTCTAAGGCCTTAAAAAACACTCCTAGCCTGGCTAAGGTCAGTACAAGCCACACCAAAAACTTAGAAACTTGGAGATGTATTAGGTTCTCTTGCACCATTCTCCCAAATAAAAAGATTTCAAGTCACTGTTGGACTAATCAAGTTGGAGTCTATTCCCAACTTCTTGAACTTTGTTTCCTTGATCCAAGTGGCCTCTGCATCTCCTTGTCCATGCCACTTTACCAGGTGTTCCCAATAGACCTTCTATTTAGTCTTCTTATAGATTCTTGAATTAAGGATCTTTTCTGCTTGCTTTGGTGGTGTAGAGGGTAACTACAAGTCTTCCACTTCTTGTATGACTTCGGTGAGACTCTGATCTAGATTAGGAGTAGGGCTTTTGTAGAGAACTAATTATTCCACATTGAAGATAGGGGACGGTCCAATATCTTCAATTAGTTTCACTTTGTAAGCATTATTACCATACTTAGCAATAATGGTGAAAGGTCCTAATCTCCTCATCTGCAACTTATTGGGCACTCCCTTTTGCAACCTTGATTTGTTTAAGTGTACCATCAAAAGATCCCCTACTTGAAATTGAAGATCCTTCTATCTTTCATCAATCTTTTGTTTAATCTTTTCATTACTCTCTACCAATGTATTCTTTATTGAATCATGAACTTCTTTCATTGAATGGGAAAAATCTTCAGCATACCCACTCCCCTTAGTTCCATCTCTTAACTCTTTGAGTTCAAGAATCCCTCTAGGATGAAACCCATAGACCACTTCAAATGGAATTATTCTTGTGTCTCTATTGACTGTGTTATTATAAGCATACTCTGCTTGTCAAAGGAGTTGATCCCAAGTCTTTCCATATTCTTTGGTGAGGCATCTCAGTAGGTTTCCTAGGCTCCTCTTCACCACTTCAGTTTGACCATTTGTCTGTGGGTGATAGGAAGACCCAAAAGACAAATTGGTTCTATCTTTTTCCATGGTGTCTTCCAAAAATGACTCATGAATTTAGAGTCTCTATCTAACACTATACTCAGGGGTAAGCCATGAATTCTTACTACTTCCTTGAAGAAAAATTGTGCAATCTAACAAGCATCATGGATAGTCTTATAAGGGACAAAGTGTGTCATTTTATTGAATTTGTCCACTATGACATATATACTATCAAATCCCTATTTTTTTCTTGGAAAACCTACTACAAAATCCATGCTAAGACACTCCCATGGTCAACTTGGAATGGGAAGAGGTTGATAGAGACAAGCATTAGATGATTTGCCCTTGGAATTTTGACACACTACACAATACTCCACATATTTCCTAACATTCTAATTCATCCTTGGCCAATAGTAAAACCTCTAAACTAACTCTTGAGTCTTGTTTACCCCAAAATGACCACTAAGTGCCCCATTATGTTTTTTTGGAATCAAATTTTCCCTCATTGACCCTCTAGGGACATAGAGTTGAATACCCTTAAACAACAACTCATTTTGCATTATGTAATTAGAAAATTCACCATGCAAATGATTCTTATGTTCCTTACATACCTTATAGATCTCTGCAAAATCTTCATCCTTTGAATACAAGTCTTTGAAACTTTCAATCTCTATGCTCTGCAACTTAATTTCTTGCACTATCAAAAGCCTCCTGCTTAGTGCATCAACTACCTTGTTTTGTTCCCCCTTCTTTTCCTTGATATTGAATGTATAATCTTGCAAGTATTCCACCCATTTCATGTGTTTGTGACTGATGTTTTCTTGGGAGTTCAAAAAACTAAGGGCTTGGTTATAAAAATAGACCACAAAATCCTTTGGAAGGAGATAGTGTCTCCATTTTATCAATTCTTGAACTAATGCATGTAGCTCTAGGTCATAGGAATATTATTCCCTCTTTGCATCACTGAGCTTCTCACTATGAAAAGCCACTGGTCTTCCTTCTTGGCTTAAGACAGCCCCTATGGAAATATTGCTAGCATCACACTCCACTGTGAAAAGTTTTTCAAAACTAGGAAGTACTAGGATAGGTTGAGTAGCTATCCTCTTTTTCAGTACCTCAAATCCTTGATTTTCTTGTTGATTCCACTAAAAATTGTCTCTCATTCCACTCTTTATGGTATCCAACATAAGAGCACAAATAACATTGAACTATTTGATAAATTTTCTATAATATTGTGCCAAACCATGGAAACTCGTCACCTCTATTGCAGTCTTAGGGGTAGGCAAGTTGAGGATGGATTCTACCTTGCTTGGATCCATTTTAAGATTCCCTTGTGACAAGACAAAACCAAGGTATACCAGCTCCTACTTCATAAACTCACACTTGTCCAAATTGATCATGAGCTTCTCTTCATGTAACTTCTTAGATACAATTTGCAGATGTTTTAAATGCTCTTCTCTAGTCTTACTAAAAATTAGTATATCATCAAGATACACTACAACATACTTACCAATATAGTCCTTCAAAAATTCATTCATAATCCTCATGAATGTAGATGGGGCAATTGATAGCCCAAATGGCATTACAAGCCACTCATACAAGCCCTTTGTCATCTTGAAGGTAGTCTTCCATTCCTCCCCTTCCTTGATCCTTATTTGATGGTAATCACTTTTTAGATCAATTTTAGTGAAGTACTTGGCATCCCCTAGACAATCCATTAGGTCTTCTATTCTTGGAATGGAGAATCTATACCTAATGGTGATCCTATTTATGGCTCTTGAATCAGTGCACAATCTCTAAGCACCTCCTTTCTTGGGTGCTAGGATAGTAACGACAACACATGGGCTTACACTTCTCCTAATGAGCCCTTGGTCCATAAGTTCTTTAATTTGTTTGGAAATATCCTCTATTGAGGGGTCATCTTATATGTATCTTTGTTAGGTAGGGTGGCTCCTAGAATAAAGTCTATTTGATGGCTAATGGCTATTGGAGGGGGTAGGGTAGCTGGTTAGCCGTCACTTACAATATCACTAAATTGTCTAAACATCTCTTGGATCTCCTTAGGGATCTATGTCTTCTTTTTTGGATTCTCTTCTTTAGGTTTCAAAACCAATGCATACCCCACTCTGCCATCATCTTCAAGGGTTTGTAAGAACTTCCTTTCACCCACCAAGATGAGATTAGGGCTTGAGGACTTCACTTCTCCTTGTTCTAACAGAGGCTAGATTTTGAAAGTCACACCATCTTTCTTGAAAGAGTAGGCATTCTTGGCTCCATAATGTATAACATGTGTGTCAAATTGCAAGGCCTTTCCAATAAGAGGTGGTAGGCATCCATTGGAAACACATCACACAATACCCTATCCTTATATCTTCCAATGGAGAAGTCCACCCATGCTTGTTCATTCACTAGGACATGTCCTTTATTCAACCATGTAACTCTATATGGATTTGTATGAGAAATCCTTTGCATTTTCAGTTTTCTAACTACCTCTTCTAATACAATATTATTAGTAGACTTCGAGTCAATGATGACCTTACATAATTTTCCGATGATCTTGCACTTCATTCTGAATGTTCTTCTTTGACTAGGTTCTTCTCTCACTAGTTCTTTGATCAGTGTCCTAATCATCATGTTTTCCTCTTTTTTTGATTCTAAGGTTACCTCTACATGTTTTTTTCTATTACTAGATTCTTCTTCAACAAAATTAACTCTTTTGTCACTCCCTTGGGATGTAGACCCCTTCTCTGGACACCTATAAGTAGGGTGTCCCATTTGATTGCAGTGATAGCATTTCGTAGTTGCAAAATAATAACCTCTCCCTTGCTTGTTGTTCCTTCCTCTCCACTTACTATTGGAACCTCTTCCTCTATTTAAGCCTCCTCTACTTGAACTTCCCTCATGTTGTTTAGTCAATTTAGTCTCACCTTGGGTCTTTGGTTTGGTACTTCTACCACTATAACTTCCTCTATTCCCTCTACCATCTCTCCCTCTTCCTCTACCTCTACTACTTCATGAATCTTGTTTCCTCTTTAATTTGTCTTCCACCTTAACTACAAGTTGGTGGCATCTATGTACTATGGTAGGGGTAAGTAGACTTAACTCTTCTTGTATAGTCCATCTTAAGCCATTTAGATATTTGGCTACCTTCACACTTTCATCTTCTGCAACCCTAGACCTCATACATAGTCTTTGAAACTCCTTTGTGTATGAGTTAACATCTGACTCCTTTTGTCTAAGGCTCTATCTTTTTTTGTGCATTTGAATCTCATAGTCCTCTAGCACATGTGCTTCTTTGATTTTAGCCACCAGAGCTTTCCAAGTGGAAATGGGTTTCTTTCCTTCCTTTTCTCTCTCATCTTGGATGAATTTCCACCAAGTGTAGAACCCCTAAGCCTTGCTTTAGCCACTTTCACTTTTTGGGCTTCATTTATCCCATCACACTCAAAATGGTTCTCAAGTCCTTCAATCCAATCTAGGACTACTTTTGGTTCCATTTTCCCACTAAAGATTGGAATAACCTCCAATGCCTTTCCACTTAAGGCTTTCAATACTTGTAAGAATGGTTCTTCAATGAGGATAGGGTCTAGTTCTAAGACCTCATCCTCTAAGGGTACTTCCTTATTTTTTCCTTCCATCTTGTCTTTGACTTGCTCGGTCTTTTCTTCCACTTGATCCAGCTTTTTCTCTAGTTGGGCCAATCTATCCTTGAGCAATCTATTTTCTTCTTCTTGCTCACCCACTTTCTTTGCTAGCTCTACATTGTTCACCATTGTAGACTCTCTTGTTTACTCCTATGTCTAAAACATTCACCACAAGCCTAATCTTATAGGCTCTTATAACAATCTAATAGGTACTCCCTTAGTGTTCTTGCACAATCCAACTAGGATTCTTTCTATGTTCCTAGTTCCTTCAAGACCCTAACCTAGTTTCTATTATCTTCCAAGCCCTTTCAGTCTTAGCCTAGGAAATCTTCAATGCCCCTCCAAAAGATGGAATTCAATGTGCTTCACTAGAGGTAACTATCAATGATGCGAACTTCACCCCTTAACTCCTCCTTCGATATATCCAAGTGCTTCTTTGTCTCTTCTTCTCAACTAGTGTTTATAGGGCATTTAATTTCTTCAAAACACATTTTAGGACTCCATTTGATCCCTTTAAGCTAGGGTATCTAATGCAGGAGCACCCTTCATCAAGTGGTATCAGAGTAGGAGTTCCTGAGTGTGTAAACAGATCACCGATTGTGAGACAGTTAGCACCAGGACCATGGTTAGGGTTTCAACGCGCATCACAAAAATGCCTCCATGAAGGGAATGTGGCAGAAGAGTTGGTGTTGTAACACCTGAGGTTAGAGTGCTCCAGAGACAAGTGCAAGCATTGCAACAAGAGATTCACAGAGGAATGAATCTTAATGTCAGAGATGAAAGCGAGGATGAAGCCGAAGAAGATCAAGAAGGAGAAGTCGAAATTGTGAACCAAGAGGAAGAAAGATTTTTTCGGGCCATTTCCAAGATCAGGAAAAGAGCTAAGATTGAGGTTCCTACATTTTCAGGAAATCTTAACCCAGAGGAGTTGATCGACTAGATCAATGAATGTGATGAATATTTTGAGTATGAAGATATTGAGGATCCTGATAGGGTCAAATTTGCGAAGGCCAAATTGAAAGGTCTTGCAAAGATCTGGTGGCATGAGATTCAATTGGAGTGAAATAGAAGAGGGAAAGATAAAATCACAAGATGGGATTAGATGGTGGATAAAATGAAGCGACAGTTCATCCCTGTTGATTATGAGCTTGACCTACTAAAGAAAATACAAAGTTTGAAGCAAGCGGAACGATCTATTCAGGAGTATACAGAGGAGTTCTATCGAATCCTCATTAGAACAGGCCATGCAGAAGCTGATAAGGAGAAAGTTGCCCGTTACCTTAATGGGTTGAGGCCAAGCATTCAGGAGGAGCTAAATCTGGTTCGAATGAATAGTATTGAAGAGGCATACCAGTTTTCCCTAAAAGTAGAGGAAAAGCTGAACAAGAAATTCGAGAGCAGACAAAATGGAAGAGGTCGCAGTGGACGATCTGGTGGACGGTCATATGGAGGCCGAAATGAAGATCTGAAAAAGAAGGATGAGGCCAGTAGTAGTCAAAATCAGAGAGGAAACAATCCCAATCATTTCCAAGGTCAGAACAATAGAGATCAAAGAGGAAGAGGAAGAGGACAAGGTTTAGGAAGAGGAGGCTTCCGTGGAACATGTTTTCACTGTGGAGAAGAAGGTCATAGGGCATTTGAATGTCCTCAACACCAAGGAAGGATGGATAGGAGGAATGAAGGCCAGGCTAGAGTGGCACATGTAGATGAAGATGCCAGATCCTCAAATTCTGAAGATGCTGAAAGAGGAGAAACATTAATTAACAGAAGAGTCCTGCTGAGTGGTGAGAATGAACTTAAACAAAGGAGGAGCCTGTTTCACACTAGATGCAAGTGTGAGGGTAAATGTTGTGATGTGATTATTGATATTGGAAGCACTAACAATTTGGTGTCAGAAGAGATGGTGACAAATTTGAAGCTCAAGAGACAGAAACACCCACATCCATATTAGATTGCCTGGGTGCAGGATGACCACAAGGTCATGGTCAGTGAACAGTGCCTAGTAAAGTTCAAGATTGGTGGGTACCAGGATGAGGTACTGTGTGATATCATACCTATGGATGCATGTCACATGTTGTTGGGTAGGCCATGGCAGTTTCACAGATGTGCTATACATGATGGTCGTGCGAATACCTATTCCCTAACAAAGGATAGAGTGCGACATAAGCTAAAGCCACTGAAAGAGACCGAAGAAAAGGTATGTGATAATGCAAGAATAACTTTTGTTGATGGAAGAAAATTCTTAGATGGTATGAGGCATGAGCATGTGTGTTTTGCTTTAATTCCAAAAGTTGGTAAAGAGGAAGTAGAGGATGTACCTGTAGAGGTTGCAGAATTGTTGAATGAGTTTCAGGATATTGTATCTGATAATGTACTTGATGGATTACCACCGGTAAAAAAGATTAGTCATCAGATGGATTTGATTCCAGGAGCCAGTTTTCCAAACAAGGAAGCACATAGAATGACACCTATAAAAAGTGAAGAGTTGAATAGACAAGTACATGAGTTGTTACATAAGGGATTGATTCGGGAGAGCCTGAGTCCATGTGCTGTACCAACAGTATTAGCACCAAAGAAAAATGGAGAATGGAGGATGTGTACAGATTCCAGAGTAATAAACAAGATCACAATCAAGTATAGGTTTTCATTGCCACGAATGGATGATATTATGGATTGTTTGAGTGGAGTTGTGTATTTTTCAAAGATAGATCTGAAGAGTGGATATCACCAGATTCGGATTAGAGAAGGAGATGAATGGAAGACTACCTTCAAGATAAAGGAGGGACTGTATGAGTGGTTAGTCATGGCTTTTGGGCTAACCAATGCACCGAGCACTTTCATGTGGCTCATGAATGAGGTTCTAAAAAAAATTTTAGGTAAGTTTGTCATTGTGTACCTAAATGATATTTTGATCTTTAGTAAGACATTGGAATAGCATATGATGCATATTTGTATGGTGTTTGAGAAGTTAAGAGATGAGAAATTGTTGATTAATTTCAAGAAGTGCAGTTTTGTGAAGAAAGAGTTAGTGTATTTGGGATTTGTAGTTTTAGCAGAAGGTCTAAAAATAGACCTAGAGAAAGTACAGGCTATCCTTGAATGGCCTACTCCAAGGAGTGCTACTGAGGTAAGATCTTTTCATGGTTTGGCTAGTTTTTACAAAATATTTATCATAAATTTTAGCAGTATTTGTGGACCCTTGACTAAAACAATGAGAGGGGATAGAAAAGAGTTTAAGTGGACTAATGGGGCAGAAAAGAGTTTTCAATTGTTGAAACAAAAGGTTACAGAACAACCTGTTTTAACACTTCCTAATTTTAATAAGGTGTTTCAAGTAGACTGTGATGCTAGTGGTACTGCAATAGGAGCTATTATGAGCCAAGAAGGTAAACCTATTGCTTATTTCAGTGAGAAGTTGAATGATGCCAAGAGAAAATATTCTATTTATGATTAGAAATTTTATGCTATAGTTTAGGCATTGAAGAAGTGGAGACATTATATGCTTCCTAAAGAGTTTGTTTTGTATACTAATCATCAAGCTTTGCAATATTTGAATAGTCAAGGAAAGTTGAATCAAAGGCATTTGAAATGGGTTGAGTTTTTGCAGAGTTACATATTTGTCTTGAAACACAAGAGTGGAAAGTCTAATAGGGTTGAAGATGCTCTTAGCAGAAGGCAACTATTGCTGACAGAGATGCAGATTGAGGTGGTTGGGTTCAAGGAACTCAAGAATTTGTATCCAAAGGATCCTGATTTTGATGAAGCTTGGAAAGCTTGTACATAACCTGTTACTTTAGACAGAACGAAGTGGTTGGATTTCATCATCCAAGATGATATGCTATTCAGAAGGAGTCAGTTGTGCATTCCACGAAGTTCTATGAGGGAGAATCTCATCAAGGAGAAGCATAGTGGAGGATTGGCTGGACATTTTGGTTGTGATAAAACCCTTGCTTTGGTTAGTGAAAATTATTATTGGCCACAGTTGCAGCAAGATGTGAAGAAGTTTGTACAAAGTTGCAGAGTATGTTAGATGGCAAAAGGAGTGAAGCAGAATACATGGTTGTATCAACCATTACCTGTACCAGAGAAACCTTGGGAGGATATCAATATGGACTTTGTTATTGATTTACCGAGGACACATCGGGGACATGATTCAATTTTTGTGGTGGTTGACAGATTTTCAAAGATGGCACATTTTATTCCCTGCATGAAGACTAATGATGTTGTTCGTGTAGCAGAACTATTTTTCAGAGAAGTGGTGAGACTACATGGTTTGCTAAAGACCATAGTTTCAGATCGGGACACTAAGTTTGTTGGATATTTCTGGCGTACATTGTGGAAGAAGTTGAAAATAGATTTGAAGTTCAGTTCATCACATCATCCATAGACTGATGGATAGACAGAAGTGGTGAATAGGAGTTTGGGAAATTTGCTGAAATGTTTGGTTGGAGACAAGCCAACAGGATGGGATTTTATTTTACCATAGGCAGAATTTGCATACAATAATTTTGTTAATAAGAGCACTGGTAAATCACCATTCCAGATTGTATATGGAAGTAGTCCAAGAAATGCATCTAAGTTGAGAAAGATAGATAAAGGAGAAATAAGTAGTGCTGAAGCTGATGATTTTGAAGAACATTTGAAGAACATCCATGAGGAGCTGAGGAAGTATATTACCAAGATGAATGCATGGTATAAGGCTAAGGCAAATGAGAAAAAGAGGCATAAGGAATTTTAGGTTGGAGATGAAGTCATGGTTCATTTGCGGAAGGAGCGATTTTTGATTGGTACATATAACAAGTTGAAAATGAAGAAGTTTGGGCCATGTAAGATACTGAAGAAGAATGATTTGGGAAATGCATATGAGGTCGAGTTGCCTACTGAGTTGAATATTTCACCAATATTTAATGTTTCAGATCTGATAGAGTATCATGAAGGAGGTGTTGAAGATGAGGTTACAGCAACATAGTGGAGTATTCTAACAACCAGTTCAGATATGAAGGAGATTGAAGACATACTAGATAGTCATGTTGGTAGAAGCACAAGGAACAGGACATATAAAGATTATTTGGTCAAATGGAAAGGACGACCTATTGAAGATTCATCATGGCTAACAAAGGAGGAGGTTAATCGTCTTGGTTTTCCTCTGCACACCTGAGTCGTGACAGGGTCACTTCTCAAATTACCCCAGGTGTCTGATGCAAGAGCATCCTGGGTGTAAGAGCAATCTTGCATCACCCAAAAATATTTATGTTTGCTTTTCGATAAGGGCTATCTTGTGCAGAGCTGCTATTTATGGAAACTTACTATTTTTAGTAAGTTGGTCATATGATCTCAGAATGTTTTGATTTCACAGTTGGAGGTTCATCCTAGTCATTCCAGCCTACCAGTTGAGTTTCATTGCCACATCATCAGTATTGGTGAAGTTTTGGATTTTTGGGTATGAAATCGTTCAGGGCAATTTTGAAGGCCTTAGAGGCTCCGCATCGCAATCGACCCCCGATTGACTGGCACTTGCGCGTGTCAAGCACTGTAGATCTCATCATGGCATTTCCGAAAAGTGGTTACAATAGAAAAACAAAGCTACGATTAAAAAGTTATGGCCTCTGGAAGTTGGGCTACCTAAAAGCATATTTTGTATTTCTTTTAAGCCGACCCTATTGTAAAAATTGTAAAAATAAAATAATTCTATGTATAGTCGGCCTTAAGGGTTAAATTTCTTGAACCTTCTCGGGTGGTGGAAATTGCCTACATAAAGAAGGCCCGTAGTGTTGTCTAGGCAGTTCTGGGTAGTAGATCTGGGTATTGATTCAAGGCTTTGTCCTACTGAATATTGTAAGGGAATGCCCATGTGGCTTTGCATATTGTACTTCTGAAAGTTTGTAATTCCACATTTGTGGAGATAATAAGAAGCCCATTTTCTATTCTTGCATGTTGTTGTTGTTTCTCTGTTTCTGTTATGTGTTTGTGGTATTAAGGGGAGCACCCTTCATCATGTCTGATGTAGGAGCACCCTTCATCAGTATCAAGGCTTTCACTATCGATCTCCAATTTTTTTTTGTAAACTTGGCTTATAGGTCTATTTGCTCTACTAGCCCTATTTGACTAGTTTTTTCTCCTCTCAAAACTTTCCCAAACAACCCCAACAACTAATATGATATTATGAAACCCTTTATTGAGTTATTCAAGATTTAGTAGGTCTCATTTTTCCATGGGCTCCATACAGGTGATACCTACTTTTAAGGGCTTTAGGGCTAATTGGTGCTTTATGAATCAGTCACTGATTTCTTTCTCAAAATGTGGTCAGTTAGATTGTTCATAGACTAAGCGTCCTCGAAGGTCTTTTTATAACCCCAAAGTCTCATAGCATCCACTTGGTACCATTCATTCAATTGAACCCCTACATCAAAACACAAAAAGACTTTGACAAGCTCCTAACTAGGTTGCTCTGGACTCGCCTAGGGCTTGTTCATTAAAATAGAAAAACACATCTTGTAGCTTCCTCCTTTCATATATACATTGTACATGGGCTCCCCTAGCATATCCCTCAAGGTTGTGATGATTCCATAGTGGGGTTCTATGGGGGAGACAGTTTTATACACACAATCCTAAATTGTCTAGTGACTAGCCTATTTACAAAATAATTTACAAAGCTAACCTAATGAATTGAAAATAACTTCAAACCAATGAAAAATGGAAGCTAACTAATCTAATTACATAAATCCCACACGAATTTGATGGATTCAACCCATTGAAGGACTTTATCAAACACAAATGTCTAACTGTCTCCAAAAACCAGAATAACACAGTCTGAAGGAAAAGTACTTCAAGCTCTTGCTCAAAACCTCTAACATCCAAAAATGGGCTTCTTAGGGCTTAAATACCCTTACATTTTAGGTGTAGGTGGTTAAGATACCGACCATTCCCTAAGGACAAACTTTTGTCTTCGTGGAGACAAAGTTGTCATGCAACTTTGCAAAATTGCAAAAGTTGTCATGACAACTTTTTTTACAACTTTTACATTTGGTCTCATAACTTGTTCAAATCACCTCAAAACTTCATCAAATGATATCAAATCATGAAAAAAGCCATTTTAGTCTTAATTACAATCTTTCCCTTGCATATTAGGACTTTTGACCCAAATTCCCAAGTTTAATCTCCAAAGAGTCCTAAAACCAAAACATGACCTAAACAACCAAAACAACTAGATTGAAATAAGTCTATTCTAGACCTCCTAAACACACACACACACACACACACACACACACACACACACACGACCTTCTAAGGCCTTCACAAACACTCATGACCTAGCTAATGTTAGTACAAGTCACACCAAAAATTTAGAAACTTGGAGATGTCTTAGGTGCTCCTGCACCAGAAATTAAATAAGATAAATTTATTTAATAATGGAGATGATAAAAAAAGAGACAAATAAATATTATTTACTTATTAATCCTAGAAGAAAGATAAGGGACTTAGATAATTAAATTATTTGACCTTGGAACAAATCAATGCCAAGAGAGAGAATGATTAAATAATTGACAAAACTATTTAATTAGACAGATGAAAAAAATTATGTAGGTCAATTGACATGAAATGATAAAATTAGAAGAAATAATTAATTATTAATTAAACAATTAAAACTATTCAATTAATGAAAGGACACAACATCGACAAATGAGAAAGATGAAAATGCCGACATGGAGGAATTATTAGTAAAAGTGTAGCTACAAGTGATAATCAATTTTTAGTGTCTACACATTCACAATTACTTTATGCCCTTTTGCTTGTAACAAGTGGGGTTATTTTTTGTTTCATATTTTTGCTCACAATCAGGGCTTGGCAAGGTAGGTGACCATAGGTCAAGTTGAGTTTCTAAATAAAATTCATTGCATATTGTTGATTTATGAGGAAATGATTGCATAATTTGAGGAATATATTTTTCATCTCCCAAATTAGATGTCCTACCAATAGACTATAATTATTTTTAGTTTAAATGAAATAAAAAATACCTACCTAATAATTGCTTGCATCATTTCAATGACCAATGACCATTAACCATACAAGGATTTTTCGTAAAATAAATTCTTTAATAATATTTAACATTTTATATTCAAATTTCTATTTCAATTATAAATAGTGTTATGTTTATTAATTTCTTTTGTATTTAATTTTTTATGCATTGAAATTCTTTAAATTTATTGCATCTTTTATTTACATTTGTATTCAATGTACTTAAAAGTAATAATTAATTATTTTGAGACTTTAGGTTGTGAATCATTTTGAAACTAAGTTGTTAGCTAATTTTTTATTTATACATATTATTCTTAACTTTTTAAATAAATAAAAATTAATTTGTAAATATTTATGAATGTTAAATACTTTCAAATTCAATTAATGTAATTTAATTAATATATGTCTCGACATCCTCTACATATATTATTTTGAAACTATAGGTATGCTAGCTCATAACAAAGTTATAAGATTTGTAAGTCATAACCAAGTTTATGTTGGTCATGAAGGTAATGAGTAAAGTGGGAGAAATGAGAAAAAATGGTGAACATTTAAGGAAGGATTGACATAAAGATTTAAGAAATCCATTGATATAATGCCCAACTAACTAGTCATCATTTTGGTCCAAGTCTTACGACACTTATTATACACCTCCTATTTGTTTAAACACAAATATGTGCATGTCAAAGTCTAGTCTTTTGAGTAATGACGGTAGTGTTGATTTAATCTATATAGTGGAATAAGTTACAAAAATTCAATGATAGTAATGGATTAGTTTATTTTGAATTCATTTTTTATGGATGAAAAATAATACTAAATCTATCTCTTTTTTTTACTCAAAACTAAGTATATGTGTATTAAAGTCTTTTCTTTTGAGTAATGAGTGTTATCTTGACCTAATTTACATAGTGGAATAGGTTGGTTTGGTGTTTCAATTATTTAATGGGCTGTCCTTTTCTAATTGTAATATAGATAGAATTCAATTCGAATAGTAATGGGCTACTTTATCTTTAATTCATCTTTAATGGGTGGAATTTTTAACTAATTCTATCTCTTCCTTGGCTTAAAGTCAACTATATGTATGTTAAAGTCTTTTCTTTTGAGTAGTGAGTGTTATCTAGACCAAATTTACATAGTGGAATATGATGGTTTGGCATTATAATTATCGAATGGGCCATGCCTTTTTTATTGTAATATGAAGAGAATTTAGTTATAATAATAATAGACTAGTTTATCTTGAATTCATCTTTAATGGTTGAAAAATTATATTCATTCTACTACTCTTCTTTGACTAAAAGAAAGTACATTCATGTCAAATTCTTTTCTTTTGAGTAAAAAATGTTTGGTTATATAGATAGTGGAATATGTCAATTTCATGTTAAAATTATCTAATGGACTATCTATTTGGATTGCAATATGAGAAAAATTTTGTTTAAAAGATTAAATTTCTTTATATGAAAGATATTCACAAAAAATAATAGTGGAAAATAAAGATGAAATAACTTTTTTTATGTTTAAAATATACTAAGTGAAATCTACTATATAAATAGATTGAAAAAAATAAATATCAAAATATGTGATTATACACACCACAACACTATATTCATATTTACAATAAATAAATATACTATTAAAAAATTTGATATAAAAATGTGTGATGATATATACACGCATAATTTGTCATATATTATTATTATTATTATTATTATTAAATTATTATTATTATTATTATTGTGTGTGTGTGTGTGAATTGTGTGTGTACATGTATGTATGTATGTGTGTACACACACACACACACACACACACACACTATTGAGTGTATATTATAAAGTTGATAATATAAATAGTTACCAACATTAATATATATATCATAATAATGGGTATATATTTGTACCACCATTATTTATATTATTAGTGGTGTGTAATGGCGGACCAGATGAAATGGTAATTAATTTTTTTATATAAAATAAGTGGAGTATGTAATTCATGATGAACTACAACTGATTGAATATCAGAATGAACTGAAGAAACAATGATTAGAGATCATTGAGTACTGAAATAATATGTAAGATGATTAAATAAGTCAATATGTTGTCATTGATGTCAACTAGTCTTGGCAGTACTTATCATGTTAGTTACAAACATCTGAACATCTGTGGAAAGAAGAAAAGATGAAGAATTGAGATATCTACATGAAGAAAAAGATGGATATGACAGATAAGGATAAGGTAAACATTAGGTAACTTATTGATGAGTCTATGGCTTTATATTGTTGACTTGAGCATGTTACATTAATCTATTATGGAGAAGAGATTTGAGATTGAACATGTCAATATGATCGGTAATTGAAGATTTCTTTATACACCGAGCCAGTGCAGTGTATACTAATTGACAGTATTAACCGAGCTAGTTTAACTAGTTATCACTAACGCATTTCTATATTGACCGAGTATGGATGAAAACATTAAATGCGAAGAATAGCTTAATGAATTTGATGAGTTGGAAATTGTTATGATTTTGAGATTAAGGATGAAGTTTGTTATGAGATCCATGACTGACAAAATTCAGAAAAGATCTAAAGGATGAGATTGAAACGTGTAAATGACACATCTGTCGATGAAGGTTTAAGAGGCAAAATAGATGAAGGAGATTAAGAAGAAAAATCTAATGGTTGATATGAAAATGGTTTACTTGTGTATATAAGAGATATGAGTTTTATTATTGAAACATGCTGGAAAAAGAAGATTGTAGAGATTTCATGTGAAGACTATTCATGCATGCCTGATTAGACTAGTTATTGAAAGAGCTGAACTGCAGAGTTAACTAAGCTTCAGAGAACCATTTACTGAGTGAAATTAAGTTGAAGTATATTGATGAAGTGAATTTAATTATTGATCAAAGGATTTGTATGGGCTTAGCATAGATCTAAATATCTGCAATTGAGTTGTATTTGAATCAAATCATATTGTATCAATTTAACCATTGATTTAGAAAATCTCTTAACTGAGTGGACTTAACAATCTTATATTCTCCCCTATGTGATTCAGAGAATGTACATTGTTATCTTGTTGACCCCATAGTGAATGCTAGTCAAAAGTTAACCGTTAGTGTTAAATCCTCTAACCAGGTAACACTTAACCGTGTGTTTTGTAACCTTTAATAGGGTTGGCTCTTTACCGAGCTCACTTTAGAAGAGTGAATTATTTTTGGGTTATCGGTCCCAGGTGGTTTTTCCCTTAACAGGGTTTCCATGTTAAATCATTGTGTTATGTGTTATTTTTTATTATTGTTTTACTATCTGTATTGTCTTAAAATGGAAGCACTTCCATGTTAAGAACATTTAGCCCTCTTAGTAAGTGGTTTGGGGTCATGTCAAGCACCTTGAATAGGTCTTTTCATGGATATGGCTTTTTCTCCTGTTTTGCTTCTCTCTCCACCTATTTCTAGCCTATTTCTAGCACCTAGTCTTGAGAACCTAAAATCTGTGACCTCGACCCTGACCCTAGCTCCAATTTTCAAGTTCTAAAGGTTTCGGGATATCAGGCTTCAAAAAGTTTTATTTTCCCACTTCTGGGTCGGTTGTTTCAGATTTTAGAATGGTAAACTCTTAAATTGCATTTAATCTAGGTCCATTTCTAGGGGTTAAGGTTAATTGGGATTTAATTCTCCAATGTTGGCCTCTCTAGAAGTTTGTGCCCTAGATCACTGTAAAAGGAAGCCTTCCTCTCTCATTTCACATGTCTCTTTTCCATATCCATAATCAAGCATCTTTTGCACATTCACAATCAAGAAATCAAGAAGAAAGTAAGAAGGAGAAGGAAAGCATTCAATAATTCATTCATCTTCAAGCATTCAAGATCCAAATTCATCAAGGAAATCCATTAGTAGCCATTGAAGGATTCAAGCTCTATGGATCCCTCTTGTTAAAGATTTCTCCATTCACATTCATCCAAGCCTCTTCCTATGCTAAGATCCATTCAAGATTAGTGTTGAAGATCTAATTCCATTGATTTGAGACATCCTACATACAATTCTACATTCATTTGGAGCATCCATACTTGTGGATTCAAGGATTTGAATCCTCAACAAGGATTTCAGCATAAGCAAGGTGAATAGTTCCATTTACTTTGTTTATATATTGCAATTTCAATTACATTTCAAGGTTGATTCCAAAATGGGGTTTGACCAAGGCAAACCCCCCATCTAAATAATAAAAACCTCTTTTCTTGCAGGTACAGTTATAGGACAACAAATTGTAGTTCAGATCTAGATACCCTTTTCAATGAACTTTTAGGATCCATGAACATAATTTTCGTCAGAGTTGTTTCGAATCAAGGTCGAACTTCAGTGGGGGGTAAGATTATACCATGGAGTAATATTGTGCCTCGAATCTGAGGTCAAGGTCAACCTACCTTCAGAAAGAAAATTTTTTTTTGGGTTTTCTCTATCTCAGCATTTCCAATCCGAAGCAGGTTACAGAATTCCTTGAAACTATGCACAAACATCAAAAAATAGTCTTTTCCAGATTTACCCTACTTTGAGGTTAATATTTTTCTTCTATTAATTTAAGATTTCAAGCACATACTTTCCATAGAAAATTATAGGATTTTCTCCTTTCTTCATATTCTCCATAGTTTGATTCATTTGTGTATTGATCACTTTTTTGTGGTTAATCAATTTGGACCTCTCCTTTTGGGAATTTGGATTAGGTATAGGTCATATAATCCCCTCACATATCACATTTCTCATACATCCCTCTCATCCATATCATTATTAAACCTATTCACTATCATACTTTACGTACTACATAATTGATTTGGTCAGTAATCACAGTTAGTTATTTACTAGTAATTGGTAAAGTGAATAAACAGATTGATATTTTATGTTGCCGATCTGCATAATTTATTGGAATTATTTGATAAGGTACATCTTTGTATTTGGGACTATAGGATAATTGATCTAACTGATTCACCCCCCTCTTGGTTATTCTAACTATTGGTATCAGAGCGTATTGGTTTCTTGGAACAAAGTTTTAAAGACTTTAGCAGAAAGATTACAAGATGTATAAGAGGGAAAAGCTAAAGTTGAACAAAGATAGCTTTACTACATGGAAAAGTCAGATGAGACTTCACATATCTAGAATTGGAGAATCTTCTATACCTTTGCTAGAAAATGGCTATATGCAACTGACGGTTGGACCTTTGACTCTTGACCAATTAAGAGATTGACATGAACATAACATTACTATGATAGAGATTATTGTTGCTCTATCTGATGTCAAATTTGAGGATGTCAAGGATTGCACTACTCTGAAGAAAATGTGGGATAAACTTACTCTAGTTTATGGCAGTGATGTAAATGTGATGAGAACCAGAGCTGAAAGCTTGAGAGGTAAATTTGATGACTTGAAAATGAAGGAAGGAGAAAATATCACCCTGTACACAAACCGAATCAAAGAGGTAGTCAATGCTGTCCAAGGAGCTGGTGGTATCATCTCTAAAGATACAGTGGTAAGTAAGATACTAAGAACCTTTTTGCCTTTTTATGCAATCAAAATATCTTCTATTCATGAAATGAGGTCCGCACCTGGTAGCACTCTTACTCTTGATAGTCTAATTGGAAAATTAACAACTTTTGAGCTGAACAATTTTGATAATAGTGTGGTACAGAATGTTGATTCTTCTTTTATGTCTTCTCTGAAGATTGGTAAATTTGGTAGTAAGCATAATATAAGGAATGAAAGTGACAATAATACTGATGATGAGCTTGATGAACTTGAAGATCTTATGTCCTAGAGACTATAGAAAGGTAAAGGTAGATATAAGGGAAACTTACCTTTAGCTTGTTTTAATTGTAAATAAGTTGGCCATATTGCTGCTAGATGTCCCAATAGGAAAGAGGAAGATAAAGACAAAGATCAATCTGGAGATGGAAGCTATGGAAGAAGGAATGATGAAGGTTACTGACACAACAAAAGAGACAACTGAGATCACAAAGATAAGGGCAAAAGGGCATGCTATCTTGTTGAAGAAGATGACACTGCCACCGACACCGACACTGATGATGACATTGAGGTAGTGTTTGTTGCAATGAAAGATGATTTTGAAGAGGAGGAAAGGTATGTAGATACATAATTCATTTCTAAAGTTAGTAAACATGATTCTTGGATCATTGATAATGGTTGTACACATCACATGACTAGTGATGAAGATAAGTTTGATCATCATGAGAATTATAATGGAGGATCACTAAAAATGGGAAATGACACACCCTGCATGGTTAAAGGAAAAGGATCTATTCTATTAAATGATAGAATTAGATGTGAAAATGCTTATTGGGTAAAAGGATTGAATTAAAATTTATTGAGTGTGGCACAACTTAATAACTCAGGTCACCGAGTGGAATTTGATAGCAAGAAGGTAAAGATCTATGATAAAAATGGAAAGCTTGTCAGAATAGGAGGATAATCAAAAGGTAACTTATTTTATCTTGACAATGCTAAGACTTCTTGTTTACTGGTGAGAAATGAAGATGCATGGTTATGGCATAAGAGGTTATGTCATGTAAATTTTTATAACATGATTAAGATTAGTAAAAAGAGAAAAGTTAGAGGATTGCCTAGTCTAACCAAACCTGATCATGTTATGTGACATCAATGTCAAAAAGGAAAAATGAAAAAATCTAGTTTTAAAAGTAAGGACTACTCATCTAAAGGAATTTTGGAGTTAGTTCACACCTGACTTATGTGGTCCCATGAGAACTCAGAGCTACTATGGAGATAGATACTTTATTCTATTTGTTGATGACTATACTAGATTGGTGACAGTCATGTTCTTGAAAGAAAAATCTAAGGCATTCAAACTATTTAAATAGTATAAGGATAAAGTAGAAAAAGAAACCAAAAAAGAATTGAAATGATTAAGGTCTGATAGAGAAGGTGAGTTTGTTTCTGAGGAATTCACTAACTTCTATAATGAGCATGGTATAAAAAGATAGGTTTCTGCACCTAGAACACCACAGTACAATGGAATTGTTGAAAGGAGAAACAGATCTATAGTTGATTGTGCTAGAACATTGATGATAGAGAAGAATTTTGCACAAATATACTGGAGAGAGGTAGTTAGCACAGATGTATATGTCCTAAAATAAGTACAACTAAAGAAAGACACAAATAAGACACCCTACGAGTTATGGTTTGGATACACACTGAGTGTAAGTTATTTCAAAATTTTTGGTAGCAAGTTCTATATTCTGAAAGATGATAGGAATATAAAATTTGACTCTAAAGGTGATGAAGGAATATTCTTAGGATATTCTGCTAAAAGTAAAGCTTATAAATGTTTGAACAAAGTTACTAATAAGATGATAGAAAGTGCTAATGTAAAAGTTGATGAGTTTTCTGATAAGAATGATGTAGAAAGCATGAAGGAACCAAAAGACTATAGTAGGTGCACCTATGTTGAAGATCTGGAATATCTACCGAAGCTACAAGCAAAGTCTACCGAGTATCATGAAAATGTTACTGAAAATTAGAAAATGGAAACTGAGAATCAGGAAGAAGCTATCGAGCATGAAATTGCACCTGAACAGAATGATCAACAAAGGAGATATAAAGTGCTAGCAAGATTTTTTAAAAGAAACCATCCTGAGAACCAAATCATTGGAGATAAGCAAGCTGGCATGCTGACTCAAAGTAAGTTAAGATAGAACACATGCTTAGTTTGTGAGTTTAAACTGAAGAATGTTAGGGATGCACTTGAAAATGAGGAATGGATAAATGATATGAATGAGGAGATTGAACAAATTGAAAAGAATAAGACATGGACTTTAGTGCCTAGATCGAAAGATAAAAATGTTATTGGTACTGAGTGGATTTTTAGGAATAAGCTGAATGAGAATGGAGAAGTTACAAGGAATAAGGCAAGACTTGTTTGCAAGGCATATGCACAAGAAGGAATTGATTATGGTGAATCCTTTGCACTTATTGCTACACTGGAAGGAGTTCAAATATTGCTTGCCTATGCTGCACATAAGGTATTTAAGGTATATCAAATGGATGTGAAATCAACATTTCTGAATGGAATACTTGAAGAGGAGGTCTACATAGAACAACCTGAAGGGTTTGTTGATCCGAATCAGAAAGACATAGTATGTAGATTGCACAAAGCTTTATATGGACTGAAGTAAGCACTGAGGGCATGGTATGAAAGATTACATGCTTATCTTATAAGTATTGGCTTTGTAAGAACTAGTGAAAATAGTAATATGTACATGAAAGGAGATTTTGATGATAACATTTTGATTGCTGCAGTATTTTTTGATGATATAATCTTTGGTGGACAAGATTAGATTTGTAAATCTTTTGCTGATGAAATGAGAAAGGAATTTGAGATGTCTATGTTTGGAGAGATTAAATTCTTTCTAGGTTAGTAGATTATACAATAGAAAGATGGGATTTTCATCACTCAATCAAAATACATTAAATAAGTATTAAAAACTTTTGGCATGGAAGATGCTAAACATGTGGGAACACTAATGGTAATTGGCTATAAATTAACAAAGGATGATGAATCTATCAAGGTAAATCAGACTCTATACCGATCTATGATTGGTAAACTAATGTATGTTGTACACAGTAGGCCTGATATTGCACATGTAGTGGGGATTGTGGCAAGATTTTCTGCCAATCCTAAAGATTCACATATGGTTGTTGTAAAGAGAATCTTGAGATACTTGAAGAAAATAGAGGATTATGGATTATGGTATACATTGGAAGGAAAATTTGAACTGAAAGTTTACATCGATGCAGATTGGACTAGAAACATAGATGACATGAAGAGCACAACCGATGGAGGATTATTTTTAGGGGAAAGGCTTGTGACTTGGATTAGCAAGAAATAAGCATGGATCTCTTAGTCCATTGCTAAATAAGAGTATGTTGTTGTTGCAAATTGTTCAAATATAGCTTGGATCAGACAAGTGTTGGAAGGAATGAATGAGGTAATCACTGACTCGATGATTATATATTGTGACAACACCAGTGCTATAAATATTTCTAAAAATCCTATGATGCATTCGAAGACAAAGCATATATCTATTAAATATCACTACTTGAGAGGATAAGTTCAAGAGAAGCAAGTACAACTAGAATTTGTAACATTTAAGGAACAACTTGCTAACATATTTACTAAACCATTATCGAAGGACACATTTGAATATTTGAAAACTAGACTTGGGGTTTGTCCCCTTTCTACCAGTCACTAAGGTGAACTAGAGCCGGTTGTATCAACCTACACTTATTAGAAGATCATTCATGTTGATGCACATAGCTCACACTTTGGATTTTTTTGTCTAAGGTTGTCAAAGATTGTAGAAGCTGGAACAAAAATTTATTTATCTGTACACTGAAGGTACATGATATGAACCGCACAACAGAGAAGTACTTGGATACTGCAAAGCTATTTGTGTTTTCTTTGGCATTGTTATCAAAGAGAGAGAGAATGAATATGGAAAATCAGTTACTGAGAACACACAAAAAGGGAGAGACTTGAATATTTTTTGCTAAGAACAAATCTAAGAGCTAAAAAGATCAAATCTGCAGGGAGAGTCTGCACTTGTAATGCTGTTATGTTTTGTAGTGATTAAACATATTAAATATGATCTTACCGAGCTACAACATTTTTTCTTGCATAGTTGTAGAATACATGTTTGGTATGTGCATGACATATTTTCATATTGCTTGTGTTTCTATTAATGCCAAAGGGAGAGATTGATGAACTACAGTTGATTGAATATCTAAATGAACTAAAGAAATAATGATTAGAGATCACTGAGTACTGAAATGATATGTAAGATGATTAAATTAGTCAATATATTGTCATTGATGTCAACTAGTCTTGACAGTACTTATCTTGTTATTTAAAAACATCTAAACATCTGTGGAAAGAAGAAAACATGAAGAACTTAGATATCTACATGAATAAAAAGATGGATATGATAGAAAAGGATAAGGTAAACATTGGGTAACTTATTGATGAGTCTATGGCTTTATATTGTTGACTTGATCATGTTACATTAATCTATTATGAAGAAGAGATTTGAGATTGAACTTGTCAATATGGTTGGTAATTGAAGATTTATGTATACACCGAGCCAGTGTAGAGTATACCGACTAATAGTATTAACCAAGCTAGTTTAACTTGTTATCACCGACGCATTTTTATATTGACCAAGTATGGATGAAAACATTAAATGTGAAGAACAACCAACTGAATTTGATAAGATGGAAATTGTTATGATTTTGAGATTAAGGATGAAGTTTGTTATGAGATCCATGACTAACCAAATTCAGAAAAGATCTAAAGGATGAGATTGAAATGTGTAAATGATACATTTTTCAATGAAGGTTTAAGAGGCAAAATGGATGGAGATTAAGCAGAAAAATCTAATGGATAATATGAAAACAGTTTACTTGTCTATATAAGAGATATGAGTTTCATTATTGAAACATGCCAGAAGAAGAAGACTACAGAGATTTCACATGAAGACTATTCATGCATGCTTGATCAGACTGGTTATTGAAAGAACCGAACTAGAGAGTTAACCGAGCTTCAGAGAACCATTTACCGAGTGAAAGTAAGTTGAAGAATATTGATAAAGTGAATTTGATTATTGATCAGGATTTATATGGGCTTAGCATAGATCTGAATATCTACAATTGAGTTATATTTGAATCAGATCATACTGTATAAGTTTAACCATTGATTTAGAAAATATCTTAACTGAGTGGACTTAACAGTCTTATATTCTGCCCTATGTCATTCAGAGAATGTACATTGTTATCTTGTTAACCCCATAGTGAATGCTAGTAAAAATTTAACTAATAGTGTTAAGTCCTCTAACCAAGTCACCACTTAACCATGTGTTTTGTGACCTTTAACAGGGTTGGCTCTTCACCGAGCTCACTTTAGAAGAGTGAATTATTTTTGGGTTACCGGTGCCAGGTAGTTTTTTTCATTACATGATTTCCATGTTAAATCATTGTGTTGTGTTATTTGTGATGATTTTTTGCTATCATACTTTACATACTGCATAATTGATTTGGTCGGTAATCATAGTTAGTTATTTAATATTAATCGGTAAAGTGAACAGACGGATTGATATTTTATGTTATCTAGCTACATAATTTGTTGGAATTTTTTGATAAGGTACATCTTTGTATTTGGGACTATAGGATAACTGATCTAACTGATTCAACCCCCTCTCAGTTATTCTAACAATTCACTGATATGAATTTTCTACATAAAAATGGGGTATCATGGATTGTAAATTTCTTATATAAAATTGAGTGGTGAGGGGAACTTCATGTACATTTTTGTGACTTATAATAAACTAGTCAATCTACATCTATATTGATTGTGTTCGTATAATTTACTTTTATATTCAAAGATTGCGACTCTTGCCATAAATTTGCATGAGGTAGTATATTTAGAAGTGCATTGAACAATCATTTTGGAAACTACTTGGGTGATCAAATTTTGTAGCTATATATAACTATTCTCAAAACATAGAAAAATGTCTAAATATTTTACTTGCAAGAAGAATAGTTCATAATTATGTACTAAACTTAGGGACATTGAATATCTATAGAAAAATGAATTGTGTAGTTGAAGAATATATTTAGTGAACTCAACTCCATCATAAACATGACCTACAGAGCAACTTGTATCCATGCCAACTAGAATAAAGATAGAAAGGGTAAATATTTTTTTCTACTACTGAAATTGTGTTAAATGTTGTAGTTATGAATGATTCGTAGAAATTTATTGTATAATATGTTAACTATCAATTTATCAAAAAATCCTAAGAGGATTTTAAGTGGCCTAACAACATGGTGTTCAATTTTATAATATATCCAAAATTGAGTCAATGAAATGAATTCACAACCAAAGGTCAAGAGCTATGGTATACATTACTAAATAGAGACGTGGGGAGAAATCTATACAAATAAAAAGGGTGGATGGAAGTAAGAAGAATAAAAAAATTTCATTTGAAATCCACTATGAGGCAGATGGTCAGATTGAAAATGCCCCCAACATAATGACGAGACATTGTATAGTGCTACAAGAAAGAAAACCATAACTTTTAAACATACAAAGGTGGTTGTGAAGCTATAAAAAGATGGGGAAAAACTTGGAGTAGAATACTCATTTACAAGTAGGGACATGAGGAAGAAACTGAGTTCAATCTTTTGGCTAGAGGTATAGCCATTTATGGCACCTAAGTTATTTATCTTCTATGTATCTAGAAGGAGGAAAAATAACCTTATTTTCAATGAGAATGTTAGATATATGAATAAGATCGTAGGGTATTCTCTAAAATGGCAATACAATACCACATGCATTCATATTGGGGGTTTTATAATGGGAAAAAAATGGGGAAATATATTGCCTAAATAGGGGGGAGGGAGGCTAGGGGTTTATATAGGAAAAGGGGTATGGGGGAACTAGGTGGGTGTTGGAGGGGGGTGACAAAAAAAGAGTTTGGGGCAATCATTTTTTAAAATAGGGGGATTATTTAGTGTGCCACAGATGCAAGTGCTATGATTTAGGTTCACCAAGTGAAGACCTCATTAATAAGATATGACATCATATTATATAGAATAATGAAGAGCATAAGTGGCTTGTTGAAAGTACAAAGGAGAAATAAAATAAAAAGTATTGAACAACAAGTTTATCCATAGCAACATAGATTAGAAATTGTAGAAATCTAGTTTATATTGTCATTTATCCAAGTTTATTTATAACATTTTTGGTAATTTTAAGAGTATCATATACAAGCATTGTATTGGCATACATTAGCATTAATTTCTACCTTGATTTCTAAAGTTCAAAAAAAAAACTTCTCACTAGTTTAGAATTTAAATATTTTGTTTATTTTTGAAAGAGAATGAAATATTTAAATCAAACAAAAATGCCTTAATAATTTGATATACCATGTTATCACTCAAATAGGAGATTTGAGTGGGGAGATAAGAGTAAAATCTAACATGCAGGGGTAGATGTCATGCATTCAATTTTGAGGATACAACCCTCACAGACGACTTGATGACGATGATATTTTCTAGAGAGCAGAGACTGGTTTGTTTATTTGTGTTTTGACATGTTATTAATTAATCACCTAAATCTTATAAAAGTAAATAATTTTTTATTTAGAGAATAATTTAAATTGATACATGAATAATATGTATTGCAGGGTGCAGTAGGGGATACAAACACACCACATAGTGTTCTTTCAAGTGGACGTACATGTACACGTGTAGCTTCGACACCTGAGGTAATTATTTTAAAATATTCCTTAAAATAGAATAATATGTATGTTTAAAAATATATTTTGTTAATATATGCATATTTATTTGGTGTTTTATAGGGCTTGTCGGCTACTCAAATTTCCAAACTTGATAATATCACCCTTTTTGCCATTGACTTTGGCTTTGAAAGCTTTGTGGTATAATATTTTGCACATCTCTTGTATACAGTATTAATTGAGCCCATGCAGTATCATATTCATTTATCTTATGTTAATTTTTTCTACTAGGGTATCTCACCTAACTTGAGGACATTGGGAAAGAGAAAGAAATCCTCGAGGACACCCAAACGACAAAAGGTAATTTAATAGAGTATAATTTTATTTGTTGAAATATAATATTCATGATTAAAGATGTACTTGTAGTCTATATTAATGAATGCACCTGACTTATTTGATCTATGTATAGAAATAGTTTAGGTTTTATAGAATTAATGAATGCACCTGATGTCATTGATGTTCAGGTGAGAGAAGAGGTAGCATTTTTATATTTACTTTCAATTGCATTCTTGATCATTCTAAATCTCTTAGAAATCCTTCCTCTATGAATATGAAATATGTTATAATTGTTCATACATGAATTGGTCATAGCTGCCTCATCAGTGGTGATGCCTCCTAAGAGTACATGAGAGCCATCTCATGTTTCAATATGCATTTTTTCTATATACATGTTAAACATATGCATTTAGATATGTGTAGATGCAATTTTATAATTTGTTTAGTGTTTCCTAACATATATGTTATTAACTTGATTTTATTTTATTTTACCTATTATAGCCCTCTGATTTAGACTCCTAACAAAATGTAAAGGCCAAGGATCCATGGGAGGTTGTGAAGAGGGCTGTAATGGGGACATCACTTTAGGAATGACCCAATTATAGAAGAAAGAGATGAGGTAACCAATAATTCAACTACCAACATATTACAATCATGTATTTGGTTATTTTGATGTTATTTTGAGAATATATATCTAATTTAGCATTTAAATTATTATTGTGTAGACACCTAGTGAGCCACCTAGTGCTTTGAAGAGGCTCAATTTTAATGATCCAATAGAGTCGTAGATATTGACAGAGATATACAGATCTAGTTGTGGTTATTGAATGACCAAATTTTGTATATATTTGACATTTTTATTGTATATATCGACCTTGACATAGTCGATGCCACATTTTTGTAACTCTATTATTGATTTGGCATTTATGCCATTTTTTGATATGTACATAATTATTGTTCATTTTGACATATATGAAACTTGATATTTGATCCAATTTGTTAATTGTGTGTTCATGTGTTGATTGTTAGTATGTAAATATGCTTCTATATATGTACTCATGTGTAGGATTTAAGCCTTAAGTATATTCATGTGTATTCAAGTACATTCTTCATAACCTAAATTCATGTGTATCGGCTACGTGCATGACTTAAGTGAATTCATGTGTATGCTTTATAATCTATGTGCTACATGTATGCATCATGACTTAAGAAAATCTATGTGTACACTTTATGTTCTATGTGTGTTCACATGTGTAATTAATCATTTAAGTGAATTCATGATTTATGTACTACATTGTATTCATGTGTATTTGATGCTCTCAACCAAGAAAATCCTTCAAAGTTCACTTCACAAATCTGGTGATCACCTTGTCAAATCAACTATTTTGCAACGTATCATGCTAGAACTCTATTATACAAGTCAAAGACACATCATTATATGAGAATCAGTAAGAACATTGATGGAATGATGCTTCGACATCATGATTTTGTCAAAATTTTATTGAGAAAATAATGACCTATCATTCTAGGTACCAAACCCTCCTTTCTAGGGTCTCTAGGCTAGGGCTTGTTCAAAAAGTGATGCAGGAGAATCTTGGGTCCTTGGAAATCATGTGTCACCAAAAATATGTTTGTGTGTTCCTATGTTTCTCGATTCCTTCTTTGACCGAGTTGGCTCGGCGTTGCTCGATCTCCTTTGTTTACCTGTGTTGGTTAGTTATCTCTATGGCGCTTGGTTTCCTTGCTTACCGAGTTGTTTATTTTCAATTTTTGTTGAGGCTGAATCTTGCATTTATTATTGGTCATAGATTTAATGTTGGTATCTATCATTGGGAAGCGTGTGGACCTAGATCTAGTCATTCATTCCATTGATGGTGGATTTAAAGGCTGACTTGTTCAGTAGCATCTTGTATAATGTAGTTGTTTGGTTAGAGTTTAAGGAGGAAGTTTTTTCATAGAAGATAGAAGATTAGAGATTGTGGGTAGATCCTCACATGTTTGAGGCTTTCTATACTTGATTGTAATATCTAGCCTAAATCGGGAAGGCCTTACAACCCGACATGTATGAATCAAATTGAGACTAATATATGAAAGTTTCTACATTCTCTCTCACTTGTTGTATTGTTACTTCCACGTGTTGGTCTACAAGGTAGACTTGGTTATGGTGTGCCTTTGGCCTCTCTCCCCATCTACTCTTTTGCGTTAGGTTGTATAAGAGTGAGGTGGGATCTAGATCTAGGTTTGTAAAACTAGGTTTGAGGTTTCCTTCTTGCCAAACCCTATTTGATTTGTTGTGGGGTAGAAAATTGTGATTTGACCTGCAATTGCAGAGGGTTTCAAGATGGTTCATGGGAGGTGAGATGCTGATCCAATATTGGCAGTCATGTTGAGACAACTTGCTGCTAGATTGGAAGCTGTTGAAACAACCCAGAGAAGAGGAAGACATCTTGAAGATGTTAGCGATGATGAAATTGAGGAAGAACAAGGTGATGTAGAACCTGCACCTACGATCAAGGTGAGGAAAGATTGTTGACGACTTTGAAAATTTGAACTCTACACCACACTGTAATCCTCCTAAGTATAGTGGTAAATTGGATTCTGATGAATTAATGGACTGGATCACCGAGATGGAGAAGTACTTTGAGTATGAAAATGTACCTGAGGAAAAGAAGGTGAAAATTGCAAGCACAAAGATGAAGAGTAATGCATCCTTGTGGTGGGAACATCTGTAGTTGGACAGAAAAAGGAAAGGCAAAGACAAGATCAAGGTATGGAATAAAATGGTGAATAAATTGAAAGGAAAGTTCTTACCTTGTGATTATCAGATTAACCTAGTTAGGTGAATGCAAAGTTTGAGGCAAAAAGATAGCTTGGTAAAAGAATATACTAAGGAATTCTATAGATTAGATATCAGATCTGGACATGATGAAGATGATGTGGAAAGGATTGCTAGATACCTGAATGGTTTGAGAGTTTCCATCCAAAAAGAAATCAGTTTGGTCAAATTGGAGAACATTGAAGAGGCTTATCAATTTGCATTAAAAGTTGAGGAGAAATTGAACAAGAGGCATGAGAAAAGACAAAGAGGTAGAGGTAGAAGATTCCCTAGAGGAAGAGGTATATCTCATGGTGAAAATATTAGATTTGAACCTGAAAAGACAAATCTAGATAAAGGAAAGACCGAGTGGAAAGGTGAAAGTTCATCTAGAGGTAGAGGCAGTAGCTACCGAGGTGGTTATAACAGAGGTGGTTTCCAAGGAACTTGTTACAATTGTGGAGAAGAAGGACATAGATCTTTGGAGTGTACACATGCAAATAACAAGGTCAGTAACAGTAGAAATGCTTTGGTGCAAGAAGAGTCACCGAATGAACCTGAGAAGGAAAATAACTTGATGGTAAGAAGAGCACTTTGGAGTAAAAGTAATAAGGAAGATCTTGTAAGGAAAAGTTTGTTCAAGACCAGATGTAGAGTTTCTGATGAAGTTTGGAAGGTAATCCTTGATAGTGGTAGCTAGGGGAATCTGGCATCTAAGGAAATGGTCTCAAAGATGCAGTTGAAAAGGTTGGAACATCTGAAGCCCTATCAGATTTCATGGATCAAAGATGAGCATACACTCATTGTAAGTGAACAATGTTATGTGAATTTGAAAATTGGAAAGTACTATGATAAGGTGTTATGTGATATCATGCCTATGGATTGTTTTCATATTTTGTTGGGTAGACCTTGGCAATATGATAGACATACTATATAAAATGGGAGATTGCATAAATATACTATTTGGGCTGATGGAAGAAGACAAATCTTGTTACCTTTGATTGAAGAACTTGTTAGTAATGTTTGCACATCTATGAAAGTTTTCTTGAGGGAAGGAAGAAAGTTTGTAAAGGATTTGAAGAAGAATGATGTATGTTTTGTTGTGATTCCTAACAAACTGAGTAAGAAAATAGAGGATAGTATACTTGAGGAGATTGATAAGTTACTCACTGAGTATAGTGAAATCATTTCTAATAATGTACCTGAAGGTTTTCCACTGAAGAGAAGTATTGATCATTGCATGGATCTAATCCCTAGAGCTAGTATACCGAATAAGGCACCACATTGGTTGACAACTATCGAGAATCAGGAATTGAACTGACATATTCAAGAATTATTGCAAAAAGGTTTGATCAGAGAAAGTTTGATTCCTTGGGTAGTACCTATTGTATTGGCACCGAAGAAGAATGGAGAAAGGTGAATGTGTACTAATTCCAGAGCAATCAACAAGATAATAGTGAAATATAGGTTTCCTATACCAAGAATGGATGACATAATGCATAGTTTGACTGGAGCAAAGTATTTTACCAAAATTGATTTGGAAGGTGGGTATCATCAGATCAGAATCAGAGAAGGTGATGAGTGGAAGACTACTTTCAAGATAAAAGAAGGTTTGTATGAGTGGTTGGTTATGCCTTTTGGTTTAACTAATGCACCGAGTACTTTTATGAGATTGATGAATGAAGTTTTGAATAAATTCTTGGGTAAATTAATGATTATATACCTAGATGATATTCTGATATTCAGTAAGACCAGAGAAGAACATTTGTTGTATGTTAGACAAGTATTGCAGAGGTTGAAAGAAGAAAAGTTGCTAATAAATCTAAAAAAGTTTTCATTCATGAAGAAAGAGATTGTGTATTTGGGATTTGTGATTTCAGATGATGGTTTGAAGATGGATCCTGAAAAAGTTGAAGCTATTTTGAATTGGCCTACACATGAGAGTGCTAGTGAGGGAAGATCATTTCATGGTTTGGCAAGTTTTTATTGAAAGTTGATTAGGAATTCCAGTTCAATTTGTAATGCTATGACTGAGACATGAGAGGAGATAAAAGATAATTCAAGTGGACACATGGAGATGATAAAAATTTTGAGACTCTGAAGCAGAAGGTTGTTGAATTGCCTGTGTTGGCATTGCCTAATTTCAATAAGGTATTTCAAGTGGAATGTGATGCAAGTGGAAGTGCAATAGGAGTTGTATTGAGTCAAGAAGGTAAACCTGTTGCTTTCTTTAGTGAAAAGTTAAATGATGCAAGAAGGAAATATTATGTGTATGATCAAGAATTCTATGTTATTATTCAAGCATTGATGAAATGGAGACATTATTTGATACCAAGTGAATTTGTGTTGTATACTGATCATAAGACTTTATAGTATTTGGGTAGTCTGAATAATTTGAATCAGATACATATGAATTGGGTTGAGTATTTGCAAAGTTATACATTTGTGATAAAGCATAAGAGTGGAGTCACTAATCAAGTTACTAATGCATTGAGTAGAAAAAGATATTTGATGATCGAGATGAAAATTGAAGTTCTTAGCTTTGATGACATGAGAGATTCTTATGAATTTGATCCTTATTTTTCTGAGTCATGGAGAAAGTGCAGAGCACCTTTTAAGATCAACTGAGTACTAAATAGGAAGAATATTTTATTCAAGAAGGTATGTTGTTTAAAGGTATTCAGTTGTGTATACCTAGAGGAGCAATGAGAACTAATTTGATAAAGGAGAAACATAGTAGTGCTTTGGCTGGACATTTTGGTATTGATAAAACATTGAATTTGCTTAAGGAGAAATACTTTTGGCCACACTTGTATAAAGATGGTCAGAAATTTGTGAAAAGTTATGGAATTTGTCAAGTTGCAAAAGGAGTAAGTCGAAATACTGGACTGTATACACCGATTTATGTTCTTGAGAAACCTTGGATTGATATTAGTATGGATTTTGTTCTTGGCTTACCGAAGACAACAAGAGGTAATGATTCTATATTTATTGTTGTGGATAGATTCTCTAAGATGGCACATTTTATACCTTGTAGAAAGACATCAGATGTAGTACATATAGAAGATCTTTTCCTTAAGGAAATTGTTAGATTGCATGGATTACTGAGAAGTATTATCTCTAACCAAGACAGTAAATTTGTTGGATACTTTTGGAAAACCCTTTGGAGAAAGTTTGGCACTGAGTTGAAATATAGTTCTACATTTCACCCACAAATTGATGGATAGATAGAAGTTGTGAATAGAAGTTTGGGAAATATTTTGAGATGTTTAGTTAAAGACACACTGAGTAACTGAGACTCTAGGTTGGCATAAGTAGAGTTTGCATACAATAATTCAGTGAATAGGAGTACTGGAAAAACACCCTTTGAAATTGTAAATGGCATACAATCGAGAGGTATATCAGATTTGAGGGATATTGCTGATAAAAGAAAGAGAAGTGTTGAAGGAGTAAAATTTACTGAGTACATGAAGATATTGCATGAAGATGTGAAACATAAGTTGGAAATAAGTAATCAGAAATACAAAGACAAAACTGATAGATCAAGAAGACATAAGACTTTTGTAGTCGGTGTTGAAGTAATGGTTCATTTGAAGAGAGGCAAATTTCCTGTTGGAACATATGGGAAGATAAAAATGAAGAAGTTTGGCCCTTGCAAGATTTTGAAGAAACTTGACAGTGGACATGCATATGAGATTGAGTTACCTGATGACATGGATATATCACCTATATTCAACATTGCTGATTTGTATGAGTATCATGAACCTGGTGAAGACATGACAGTACTGATGGGTTATCCTAAGAAACAGATAGAAGAAGTTGAGCAGATTTTGGAGCAAAGAATTGGCAGAAGTACAAGAGGAAAATAGTATATGGAATATCTGGTAAAGTGGAAAAATAGACCGATCGAAGATAATTCATGGATTTCATAGTTTGAGTTGGATGTAGCTTGGATCATACATGCCTCATGATTCAGAGAATCATTTCAAATAACCCTAGGTGTCTAATGCATGAGCATCTTGGGTCCTTGACAATCCTATGTCACCAAAAATATGTTTGTGCGTTCTTGTGTTGCTCGGTTCCTTCTTTGACCAAGTTGGCTCAATGTTTCTCAGTTTCATTTGTTTACCAGTGTTGGTTGGTTATGTCTATGGCACTCAGTGAAATTTCCCTAATGCTCGATGATGCTTGTCTGGCACTCTGTTTCCTTGCTTACAGAGTTGTTTATTTTATATTTCTGTTGAGGCCGACTCTTGCATTTATTATTGGTCATGGATTTAATGTTGGTATCTATCATTGGGAAGTGTGTGGACCTAGATCTGGTCATTCCTTCTGTTGATGGTGGATCTAAAGGTCAACTTGTTTGGTAGCATCTTGTATAATGTAGTTATTTGGTTAGAGTTTAAGGAGGAAGTTTTTGTATAGATGATAGAAGATAGAAGATTAGAGATTGTGGGTAGATCCTCACATGTTTGAGGACTGCTATACTTGATTGTAATATCTAGCCTAAATCAAGAAGGCCTTATAGCCTGACATGTATGAATCAAATTAAGAATAATATATGAAAGTTTCTTCATTCTCTCTCATACTTATTGTGTTGTTGCTTCCGCATGTTGTTCTACAAGGAGGACTTGGTTAGGGTGTGCCTTTGGCCCCTCTCCCCATCCACTCTTTTGCATCAAAAAGACTCTTGCAAATCTCTCTAGATCCCCCCAATGGATCTAACACATCCCTATGGATCCCAATAGCATAGATACATCACAAAATATAATCATGCTTTGGAGTATATGCTTGCAACAATGACTAGTGTTGCTTCATGCACCTTCAATTAGCATTTACCACCATTTGTGGTCTCTCCACCACCATATCCTGTATATCCCTACAACCAAACACTATTGTATAAGACACCAATTAATTCCTTGCCTCCAAATGCCAATTAAATGATGCATTACGGACATGGAAGTGATAACAAGAAATAGACAATCAATTTACTCCATTTCCAATCAAACACACATTCCACAATGCATTCAAATGCCCTAGTTTAATGACTATACCCATGAGCCAGTGAACTAGTTTACAAGAATATAAATTTGTTTATTGATTTAGAACCATTTACATTGGTTCTCTATCACACCACTCTACATACTAAACCATACTCACATGGATCTCCTCTAATAGATCCCCAAACACTCTAAAATTGAAAATAACTAACTCTAAAACTATCTACAATAGTCACAAACTGATTGTTAACATTACAAGTTTTTTTAAGAAATTGTCAAGTTGAAAAATACCTTTGTCAACTCAACCCTCAAAAGACATCTTTTCTTAGATCCTTTTCTAAGGCTTAAACACTCTATCTCAAACCAAATATTGCCCCTAAGGTCATCTAGACCTCATAGTGACCCTTAAGGCTTATTTTTCCAATAAGGCACTATTACACCATTTTAGCATATTTAGTGCATTTACATCATTTTAATGGCTCTATTGGCCACATTAAAATCAATGTTGACCTTCAAGTTGTTTATCAATGTTACACAATGATCATCAAAACATTACAAACATGTTTAAAACATATTTAAATGACCATCCTTGGTCTCTTTACATTTGCAAATGACCCTTTATGGTCATGTCCCCATCTCCCTTGGTGAAAAAACATCTATTCATTGTGGGCACAAACTGATGCTTCCATCACATCTAGTTGGGTAGGTTTACCCTAGGAATGGTCCCACTTTTCCTCTTGACACACCAGAATGCTCGTCGACATACCCAATAGTGCTTAGTGCACCTTGGGGACACTTTGGTTTGGCATGGTTGTGAATGTTCTAATGACTTCATGTTCAAAATGAGGTTGTCACTAGTGTTTACCTACCCAACAGGAGCTAATGGCACAAACCATTCGGTGCCAAGATAAACAATTTGGAAGAAACCTAGTGGTGCAACTTTCAACTGATCATCATTGCAAGTTTTTGCATCAAGTGAGATTGGTGTGCCAAGTTCAAAAAAATTTAATTCTCCCAAAATGGAGAGAGGTTATTGTAGGCCTCATAAACACTGTCATATACCATCTCACGGTTCACCAATAACTCTCACAGGGTCCAAGATAGAAGCCTCAAAAGATCACTGCCCAATTGTGCTTAGTGCACCTTGGAGACACTTTAGTCTGGCATGGTCATGAACATTCTAGTGACTCCATGGTTGAAAAAAGGTTATCACTAGCATTTACCCACCAACTGGAGCTAATAGCATAGACCATTCAGTGCCAAGATGAATGATTTAGAAGAAACCCAGTGGTGCAACTTTCAACTGACCCTCACTACAAGTTTTGGTGTCAAGAAAGATTGGCATGCCAAATTCAAACAAATTTGAATCTCCCAAAATAGAGAGAGATAATTGTAGGCCTCAAAAACACAGTTCGCTGATACCTCTCACGGGGTCCAAGATACGATCCTTGAAAGATCGATGTCCAATCGTGCTTAGTGCACCTTGGGGACACTTTGGTCCGACATGGTCGCGAATGTTCTAGTGACTCCGTGGGAAAATGGGGTTTTCACTAGTGTTTACCCACCCAACTAGAGCTAATGGCGTAGACCATTTGATGCCAAGATGCAATCCTTCAATACTATCCCTTCACCCTAGGAAATCACCATTTTACTTTGGACACATTTGACCAATTTGTAATGCCCAAAATACAAGGACAAAATACAACAACCAATTTTTTTAAAAAAAACACACTGACGACAACTATGGTTACACATATAGCTCGCTCGATACGAAACTAAAACAAAAGCCTAGTCACCCAATGTCACATAGGGGAATCATGACATGCACTAGCGTGCCAACCTCCTTATAACAGCTAACGACATTTAGGTGACTTTAAAACTCCTAACTAGGTTTAGCGTGAAAGTTTCATTAGGTTATAGTGCAACTCAAATTTCCAATTAAGAGATAATATTATTCCCTATCTCAAACTAGGGTAGGGATGACTATACAGTCGTCAATAAGAGGTAGGATAATTTAAATGGATAAGCCTTCCCTTAGTAAGAAAGGTAGTCTAGAGTAATGAATTAATTTTTTTTTCCTTAACCTTATTTAATAGAGAGAAAAAGAAGGGGTCATTAATTAAATAATGAATAAATAAATAATCCTCTTCTTTAATTAATTTATAAAAGATTCTCTTTTCAAAGGCCAAGGGGTCAAGGGGATTAAATAAAGCTTTCTTTAAGTCTATAAACTTATCCTAAATTTAAATTTAATTGAGTAATTAAACTCTTTTTTAACCCCAATTATTATCGGAGGCAATGAGACTACAATTATAATATATATATATATATATATATATATATATATATATATATATATATATATATATATATATATATATATATATATATATATATATATATATATATATATATATATATATAACTATATATATAACATACCATATTTTAAAATAAATCATATAGCAGATTCTCAATTTATAATAGGGATATGTCAAATTAATTGATTAAAGTTAGCTAACTAAATTTACTTTATAGCCCAATACATATTTTAAAAAAAAAGACAAACAAAAATAATCTTATTTATTTCTAGTTCTAAAATAAATATTTCCGATTTATCCCAACAGTGCCATTAAAAAAACAAGTATATAGGATTAAAATAATCACTACTAAAGGAAAAAAATTCTTTAAATAATTAAAATAACCTTGTTGAGAGAATGATGATAATTCAATAAGACCATACTATATTAATTTAAATTAAACCCCTAATAGACTTAAATAAATTTATGTGCTCCAAAGTAGTTTAAGATTTTAATATTAAATAATGAGGTAAACCACTAACCCTAAAATGAATTTAGAGTTTGGAAAAATTTATAAGTCTCCTCAAACCCTAATTGTCTCAGTTTTTTGTTTGCAGGGTTGAGGAGAAAGAGGTTGGTTGCATCTGGAACAGTACCTAGATGATACATTATTTTGTGATACTAGACTTATTTTGGATTATGATTTCATATTATTAGATGTTATATGATGATTTTACTTAATTATATTGATGATGATGTTAGACATACCTCTACGTGCTTATGTTAGATTCATACTGATTATATGTTTTGAAAAGATGAATGAATTCTCAATTCTGCATCATGCTACGTTATCATAAGGAATGGTAAAATGTGATAGTTGTGATGTGAATACGTATGTTAATGGTTCTACAATTGACTTAGGGTTACTTGTTTATGTGAAATTGAATTTACATTTTGATGCTTATAGAATTAGGGTACAATGTGGATTATGTTTATGATGAAATCAAAAATGCAGTTTCTCTATGTAATGTATTTAGATTTTATTATAGATCATGTTTCACTTTTGATATGTTTATATATGTATCGATTTCATGAGATACTGACATCTGAATCGAGTATGCAGGATTATGACCATAGTTGTAAATGTGGGGAAACAAGGATGGATCTATGTGATAACAATTTAAGGCCAAGGTCGACTCTAGGAAGAGAACGACCTCATTGTTATGTGATCTTAATTTCGTAAATGTAATGCTTGAGTGATTCTGTTGTAAATGTTAATATGTGCATAATTGGATATAAATTCAAATGTGTAAATGTAAATGCAAATTATCTAATAGGCATGTCATGTGTGTAATTATGTGATGTGATGTGTACTCCCTTTTTTGTGGTGTCACTTGACACTAGTGTGATGTGTTGGCATGCCTAAGTGGAAAGTGGACCCTACCTCACTCTTAGATCATCTTGTGAATCCATAGGCATGGTTAGTGGTTTGGGAAACCAAGGCATGTGTCATCACTTTCCATTTTCGAATGTAAATTTTACTTAGATTTTTGGAGGGTTAAATTGAGTGTTAAGATGTAGTTAGGGTTATTTTTAAGTACCTCAAAGCATGTGCATAGGTTAGGGGGTCAAATTTTACTCTTTTCACTTCTCTAGGCTTCCAAAATGCCTCTCAAAGTGAGCCTTCTTTGAGAGTGGCGAATTTGGACATGTCTTCAAATATAATCCATTTCCCCATGTCTTGAATTACTTCCATTTTCTTAGCTAAGGGTAAGTGGCTTGTGAACAAGAACCAAGACATCTAACTTACCTTTGGATGAGGATAGGAGAGAAGGAATGTCTTTGGGATATTAGAAAAAGAGTCTAGGAAAGAGTCACTCACTTTCACATTATGCAATCTTGTTTGGAGGAGGGACCTTGAGAGATTCTAGAGGCTAGAGAAGGAAAAAGGAAAGCTAGGAAAGGAAAACACTTCATCAAGTTCACCTTTGCCATAGCTTGGAGGAAAGGTAGGTTCATCTACCATGGAAGTGTTTGTGTATGTAAATGTGTTGTGTAGTTATATTATGTTGAGAATTTGTAGTGATATGTGCTCATTATGTTTTTATGAATTTTATATTCTTGTTGCTTCCTTGTATGTTGTGTGTTTTGTCCTTGTATTTTGGGCATTACAAAATTTTGACTCAATGACTCTAACTATTACATCATTTGATGATACAAATGTACATGGAATTAAGACAATACAAATGTTAGGATACAAAATTAAGATGATACAAATATAAGGATACAAAATTCATAGTAAGGAATCACAATTTTTGCACTTTACATGGCATTGAGACGATACAAATGTAAGGATACAAAATTAAATATGTATTTCTAATCGAATGGTACAAATTAGGATATACAAAATGTGAGCTCTTAATATTTACAAATCAACCCCATGGGCACTTTTATATTTCAAATTTCGCATCTAATATGCATGATGAAGCTCATTATTGTTTATGTATACAAAATTTTGCATCTAAATATGCACATTATAGTCAATTGTTGTTTTTATATACAAAATTTGGCATCTAAAATATACACATTATAGTCAATTTTTTATTTTATATACAAAGTTTGGCATCTAAATATGCACATTACAGTTGATTTTTGTTTTTATATAAAAATTTGGCATCTAAATATGACATTATAGCTCATATGCACATAGAATCAAATACAATTTGTCAAAATCATTCTACCTTATTCTAGAATCATTCATCTTTATGGCCCAAAATCAATCAAGTGAACCTTATGGATCAACTCTAACCCTTATTATGTCAAGTATTACCTCATGGTCATATTCACGAACTTTTCACAAATTATTGTTAAGAGGTCTACCACAATATTTAATCAATTGAATATTTGTTGCAACAACAAGGTTAGAGTAATGAAGAATATGTCTATGTGTCTCAAAGTCCTCAAACAACCAAGCATTAGAATTCTTGATTGTTGGAAATGGGCCAACATCCCTCGTAGGGTTCATGACATGGTTGAACCACCTCATCTATCTTCTATAAGTCTGGTGGTTGTTGTTGTCACTAAGGATTGCACCCAATTTGCTTAGTTTTAAAACCCAGCAATCCTGTGAAACATGGGACTACTTTCAAGTTGTGGGCAACCTATCAGAAAGTAGACCTCTGGATTAGGGGTTAGCTTCCCCTTGGATCACTTAAAACTAACTAACTTTGTGAGGAAAGCAAGAGAGTGCATGAAATAAATAACTGAAACTGATTTAAAACTAGGTGATCCACCAAATTAATAGAAGATCCACAATTGATATGAGCTTACAAAAATAGCTGAAAAGAAACTATAACCCACAACTTGATCCTATCACTTTGAACTTCCTAGAACTAGTAAGGTACTTGGAAAACATGAAAGGGGAAGATATTTCCATGATTCTAATTCCAGTTTGCACACAAACCAATACTTCAAAGCCAAAATAGATTTCTAAATACTTAATTGAATCAACATGCATGCTAAGGATAAGATCATATCACAATAACCGTGGCAGAGAAACTCAATGAGAAGTTCAAAAATCAAATAAGACAAGAAGGGCTTGTTTCTGCATTAGTGAAAAGAAGCCAAGTATAGAATTGTGTTTCTCAGAGCTACAACACCCTCGATCTATGGGAGAGAGAATGAAGAGCTAACCTCAATCACATAAGTGAGAGGTATATAAAATGAGGCAAAAATAATTAGCATTGAAGCCACCTCAACCTCCTAAAAATGGAAAATCCCTCAAAATAGGCCCATGAAGATGCCTCATAAACTCAGATGCCAGATTCCTGAGTTTATAGGGGGGAGTGGAAAAACAAAGATTCCTAAAAGAGGAGGTCAAAATAAGACCACTCTGCCTATTCCAAGTCATGCATTAATAATATTCTAATGAATGGTTTATAAAATCCCATCGTCAAAATTTACAACAAGAATCTACATGAATAGCTTTTACATTTGAATATTTACCTCTCCTATGACCAAATAATGTGGATTTAATCATATTTTAAAATAGTACCCAACCCAAAATGGGGAAAATATATTTTAAAACATTTACATATTTTTTTAAAAAAACCCACCTATAACAAATAGCACCGAAAATAAACATGATTAATAAAACTCAACCCTACAAGGGGAGAAAAAGATTAATTAATTATTTATGTCAAAACTCCTTTGAGGATGAGGAAGCGATTGGCATTATGGAATTCCCATTTTCGCACTTGGAAAGTTTCCATTCTCTACTGGCACTCCTACATTTGGTTTTAGAAACATCTGATACTTTCCCTCTTCAAGGCGTTGATCAAGGTAGGCACTTTGGTTTTCTCTCATTATCTTGCATTTTACTTGTGAATTAAATCTGAATGCTACAATGTTTTATTTCATTTTGTAAACATTAGGGCACCATTGTATTTTCACTCCATCTGGTCTTACTGGAATCATGCTCTGCATTACAAGGATACTATAGGTTTTGGTTTGGCATTCATTTCCCTATCTTTCATGGGTATTGTGATAGTGAATTATCTGTATTTGATTATTTCATTATATTCACAAAATTTGAGCTACAAAACTTATTAGTTACTTCTCTATGTTCATATTGGGGTCGAGGGCCATGACCCTGTATCACTGTGTGTATTTATAGTGGCCCGTGAAGATCTACTGTATCATCTCTTGTTCACTGCTCTCTGTTTTGATTCTCTATGTTATTGATGTTTACTTTCATTGTTATTCTTAGCTTTTAAAATGATTCACGACCCATGTACCATTTTTGAGTTAGGGAATCACTGTTCAATGGTCTCATTCAATGGTCATGAACCATTAAGCTCGGGCATATGCTTTTATTTACTATTTTACCTTATTCCATACTGCTAGTGAACCTATGGCTTGTTGTTGCATTTATTTCATTGCAATGTTTTGTACTTTATAGTATCATGACTTAATCATCACTAGTACTCACCTCTTGTGTTCACTGCATCATGATTTACCACCTTGTTGGTGCCACCTAAGGTCGTGGGCCTACTAATTGGCTCCATGCTTTATTTATCAGGCCACTGATTCCTCATATATGTTTATACTACTTTATGGGGCTAGTAAGCCATCGATTTAGGGCATCATCATGATTGATTTTTGCTTGCTATTGTCCCCAGCCCGTGATCTATCCATTATACACAACACACGAGAAAACATCTACATTGCATCTTGAAATGTAGTGTGTAGCTTCAACTGGCACACATGTTCACTATTGGCTACATGTTAGCCAGTGGGTTTGATTTGCAATTTGTTATCATCATTGTATTGCTATTGGATTTTATTTAGTGGCGTGTTTGGAGACCACCCATGCATTGAACCAGGACACTATTTGTGTTTATTGTATATGGTCATACGTGAGTCACCTGGTATTGATACTCATTGTTAACTTCATAGCATTAATTGACTCTTGCACATTTCCTCCTTCACACCCAGGCCCGTGAGTTTATGTATTATGAATTCATTACCTTGCATGCTATTCAGGAACCATTGCTTATCATCTAGATCTGTGGCCATTAAACTATCAAAATAGGGCACCATTCTATGCTTTGTTATCTTGAATTCATTAGGCTCAGCACTGTGGGATACTTAGCACTAATGTAGCCATTTTGAGATACCCACAAATTTGATTGTTGGCGTGCTTCAGCTATATATTTGAAAACATTCTATGCTATATAATGTTGATCTCTACTTTGTATTTTCATGCCTTCCTCTATTTTGGGTGTCATACTATGTGGTGTTGATGCTAAGATCATCCCTCTATTATTGGCGGTCTACTGATGTTGCCATTATTTATTTTCATTGCATGGCTATTCAAAAACCTAATTGTATTTTCTAGTGCATGTGCTCGATCTCTTGAGGGATTCACTATTTCTATTAAACCCGCTATTCATTGTTGATCTTAGCTTGGACATTTATTGAAATTTGGTGTCCATGGAATATCAAAGGTTTTTGTATTATTTCATCACCTTGATTGGCATTGATCCAATGTTGATGTTCTCTTAACAAAGCCTGTGAATTTTAAGCCGAGACATCTTCTCTTACTATTTTTCTAGTTCTCATTTACTGTCACACTGAGGCCGAAAGGTGATTATGCAGCATTGTTTTTTATTGTTTACTTGGTGCCATCATGATTCACCATGCCATGCTATATCCTTGTTCATCCATTTGTTCGGTTTGGATTACTTGATGATACCAAGTGAACAACATTGTAGTTGTTATTCAGTGCATGCTCATTGTACTTAAAGCCCATGAATATCATGCTTTGTGACACTATCTTCATTTGATATTGTATGCTTCTCCTCATGGCCACTAATTCACCAACTGTAGCCCTTTTGTATTTGGTTCATCATACAGATTTTAATATGTTAGCGCTATAACATCAATGTATTGAATGCAGATTTGAAGCACATTTATGTTGTAGTGTACCCTTCCTTAGCATATAGATTTGTGTACCTTTTGACATGCTGATGATGAATGCCCCTTGACTCTATCAGTGCCTTTGGCCATGCTTTATTTGATTTGACTTGATAGTCCTTGAATGTCCCACTGATATTGCATCATCTAGTTGTTGCCTTGGTGATCATGGGTGTTCTTGGCTTGTGATGTAGTCACTGTCAAGGAAATTTGAGGTTTTCCTAGCATGGCCTACATCACAAGTCAAGGTCATTCATTTGGATCCTAGCATCTTGCTATTTTTGTTATTCAGACTCACGGACCTTTGAAGATGGTCTCTGTGAATACCATCCTCTTAGCCCCTTGATTATCTAAATGAGGAAAACAACAGTAAACCACCTTTATTTATGCAGCCTCCTTAGTGCATATGCCCTAAGCATAGCCCCTTTTAGAGGTGTTTGACTGAGTGCATATATGCATGCCTATAAATATTATGGTACCATACATTGTTTAGATCCATTGGATCTAACCCCATCCCTTCTCTCTCTTTTCTACAGGTTCTAGATCTCAGGAGCACATGGAAACATTGTGGATCAAGACTTCGTTACCAGAATATGGTACCCCTATATTTATGTTCATCATTTTATGTATACCTACACTCATTCATGCAATTCTGAAAATGGCTATGCTCATGGCCTGTGTGAGATCAGATAAATGGTCTTCTCAGTTCTTTTCTTTTGTACAACACACTTAAGACATTGGTACATATACATGAAATGATTTTAAATGTAGATCATTTATTTTCCTTTCATGTACCTTACTATGAAATGAATGCAGATTTAAGAAAGAACACCTAATAATCCAAACTAGGGTACCGTATTCTCATTTAGTAATTAGGCCTCCAAAGATGGGTAAAAATATAACAACATTCTGGCGACCTCAACTAAGTGCTTGCCTACTAAGAACCCTGATCAGTTGCTTTTAAATCCTTTGGGCATAGAGTCTCTCAATCTAGAACTAAACTTAGTCTTAAATCAACAACTCCTTGCTAACAAAATAACTAACTGCTGGAGATAGACTGCTTTGGCTTATTGCTTACCCAAACCAAACTGAAAACTGGACTAAAAGAAAATTGAAAGAAAAACTTATGCTGGGGCACTTAGGAAACACAAAAATCTAGAACTCAAACTAACACTACTAATGTATAGGGAAGAACTTGACCTTAAAAACAAGCCTTGATGTGAATCCCATTCACTGGAATGAGCAACTCCTCTCCATCCATATTAACCAGTTGGAAGGCATTATGGGCCTTGCACTTGACAACCATGAAAGGTCCACTCCATATGGCATCAAAGGTCCTCTTCATCTAAGAATGATGAGCTTCTAGGTTTTCCAGTGCTAATTTCCTTGCTTCTTCAAGTTCAATTAACTCAGCAAGTCTAACTTGCATTATATCTTCTTTCAACAGTTCAATTTACTTAATTAAGCTCAAAGTAGGCAATCCAGTAGAAATAGGAATCCTAGCTTCTTTCCCATAAACAAGTGTATAAGGCGAGCTACCTATAGATCTCTTAGGTGTTATTATTTTTTCCCATTGGGCCAACTTCAACTTGCTATGCCAATCCCTCTAGTTTCCTTTTATAGTCCTTCTGATGATCCTCATCAAGTTTTTGTTTGTTGATTCCGCCTGGCCATTACCTTGAGGGTAATAGTTGGAAGAGGTACTTAGGAAGATATTGTGCCTTAATACCCATTCTGAGATTCTCATTCCAAGAAATTCCATAGCATTGTATGAAATGATGGAGTCTGGAGTGCTAAACCTTGACACGATATCTTGATAAAAATTTAGGGTAGAGGTTTCATTTACTTCTTTCAATGCTACAGCCTCTGTCCATTTGGTAAAATAATATGTAGAAGTAAGTATCCATATTTGGCCAGCACTAGATGGAGGATTAATGTGTCCAATGAAATCCAAACCCCATTTGGAGAAGGGCTGCTCCACTTTGATGGGATGTAGTGGGAGGGCTGCGAACTTCTGTTTGCTAGAAAATAGGGCACAATTTTTGCACTTCCTTACCCAATCAAATGCATCCTTGTGCTGGATGGGCCAATAGTACTCTGCTCTCATCACTTTTAGAGTAGTGGTTCTGGCTACAAGGTGTCCTCCAGATCCTCCATCATGAAACTCCTCTAATATTCTTCTCACTTGGCTAGGTTCAACACATCTTAACAGGACACCATTATAATCCCTTCTATACAAAACATTATCCAAAATGATAAACGGGATGGCTTAGAGCCTAAAGTACCTCCTTTTTCTCCTATCAAGGCCTTGAGGGCATTGACCAGTTAAGAGATAGTGTTTCATCTTTGTTGTCCAGCTTGCACTCTATTCTGAATTTTGGTTCATTGGGATAGCCTCTTCTTCTTGCCAACTTTTGTCCATTCTATCTTTATTCATCTTCTCACACAAGCCTTTTCCCCTAATCAATTTGGTCACCTTGATTTGGATGTCCTATTCCATGACTTTGGTGACCCAACCAGCCCTCTTGTGGCTCAGATCCTTATTCAGAAGGAAATCTTTTATGCAAGGGTGAGAAACCATTAGGTGCACTGTGTTGTTGGATAGCAAGTGCCTAAATTTCTTCAAGTTCCTCACTACTGCTAAGACATGTTTCTCTACAGGAGTATACTTTAGTTCATAACCATCCAAACCTTGGCTATAAACAGCCACTGGTTGCTCTTGTTTCTCAATATCCTATTGGACTAACATGGCAAAGATACTATCAGTGTCCCCAAAAGCATATAGAATAAAATCTCTATAAAAATAAGGGTTTACCAGAGTAGGAGCAGAAGCAATTGCTTCCTTTATCTCTTCAAAACATTTATTTCCTTCATTTGTCCAAAGGAAATTTGAATTCTTCTTCAACGTCTAGGTCATAGGCTTCACTAGTGGTGCAACATTAGGGATGAACCTTCTCAAGAACTTGATTCTTCCAAGGAAAATCTGCATTCCCTTTTTGTGTGCTAGTAAGGGTAGTGCCATGATGGCTTTTACTCTCTCAGGATCAATTGTTATTCCTTGCTTAGAAACAATGTGCCCTAGCTGCCTTCCTTCATGGACAACAAAGATACATTTTTTAGGATTCAATAAAACTCCAAATTCTCTATACCTTTCAAAAACCTACCTCAGATGAACCAGGTGATTATTAGTATCTCTTGAAAAGATAGTTATATCATTGAAATAGACTAGGACGAACTTATTCATCAAAACAACAAATGCCATTTCCATGGATTTCTAAAATGTAGCACCAACATTAGATAGCCCAAAAGGCATTTTCTTGTATGCCATGGTGCCCCATTTGGTGGTGAAGGTTATCTTATACTAGTCTTCCTCTCTTACTAGGACTTAGTTATAGCCAGAAAATCCATCTAGCAAAGAAAATCTATCAGACCCTGAGACAAACTATAATATCTGTCCCATGGAGGGAAATGGATGGTGGTCCTTGAGTGAGGCTATGTTGAGGTCTCTGAAATCCACACATAGCTAGATTTCACCATTCTTTTTTCTGATAGGCACTAGATTAGAGACCCAAGAGGTGTGTTTGATAGGAAAGATGATATTAGCTTCAATCATCTTTCTTAGCTCTATTTTCATTAACACTTCTAGCTTAGGGTTGATAGGTCTCTATTTTTGTCCCATTGGTTTGGCATGGAATTCTAGCTCAATGGTATGCTGGGCTAAGTGGGGATCAAACCCTTTCAGATCATAATATTCCCATGCAAAAATATCATTAAACTCTTGACATAATGAGACAAAGGCCTACCTTTCTGGCTGAGTCTATACCTTTCCCAGCTTGAGGGACTTATCTTTGAATATCTCTACAGGCTAGTACTAGTGTTCTTCTCTAACTATCATGTTGGCCTTGTCTCCTCTTAGCTAGTCATCAAAGTTAAAAATGGACTCAAGAGTGACCAATCCCTTGGGAAACTTGTTAGTTTTCAATTGTAACATCTGGTCATTATACTGGTGAGAAAGCTTATTCTGATTAACCTTAGAGAATTCAGCTTCTTCTATCAAAAAATTGAAAAATTGCTCATGATTTTCAAAGACTTGCCAGCTCACCTAATTGTCTTTTATTGAGGGTCTCACAAGGATGCTCACATGCTACATTTTAGTGCTTGTGACCTCCTTGGGAATATCATATTCTACTCCTATGGTAGCCAACTTGTCTACATGTTTGTTTCGATTTCTTGGGATAGCAACTAGATTAAAAGCACAAAAACCTTTTGCTAAATCCCAAACCTTGTGCTTATACATCTTGAGTGTATCATTTTTTGTGAGATTAATGCCATGAATCTGATTAACTACTAACTCACTATCACCCATAACTTTTAGACATTTGATTCCTGTCTATCTAGCCCATTCTAAACCATGAAACAAAGCCTCATACTTTGATGTATTGTTAGTACAGCTAAAATAAAAATGAACAGTAGAGTAATACCTTTGTCCCTCTAGAGAAATTAATACAACTCCTCCTCCAAAACCAATCTTTCTTTTGCCACCATCAAAGAACAACGACCACAGCTCACTATTTTGATTTTCAAAATGCCCATCTTCTTTCTTCATCAAATCTGGAATCACTGCACCCTCCTCATGAATGATGTACATCCCAATGCCAAAAATCTCCATATTTCTAAAAGAATTATCTTCTAAATCCCTTTCAGCCCACTCATCCAAAACAGTATCTGGAATGTTCTCAGTAGTGGTCTCAGGTTCAGATTCAATGGTATCTTGTTCATGGAACATCATATTGGCATTTATGGGACTAGGAGTATAGGGTTCAACATGGTTCTTTACAAAGGCTTCGGACTTGATTCTAACCCTAGTCTCATATCTAGTTTTAAAGTATAAATGAGACCAATTAGCTGAAAGATATCCCCCCAACCGAGTAGTGAAATCTCTTCTTAAATAAATAGTGAAGTAGGGAGGTAGGTCTATGACATAGACATCTTAAGGGATAGAGAAGTTGGGACACTCATGCAAGGTGAGACTTAGGTCTTTAATGACTCCAATGGTGTTGACTGATGACCCATCCAACTAAAAGATAGGCCTATGTATTGGCTCATAAGACAATCCAAGGAGGTCTGCTAGCTATTTAGAGATTATTGAACTACTTTCCCCTGAATCTATCATGCAATTATGAACCAAAAATTTCCCAACAACAAGAGTAACATAGAAAGGAGGGGGTTCAACCTATGGAGCAATGATGGGCTACAAGCTGGCTTCTCTAGTTTATTGTTCTTTCTAAGATGTTTTAGCCATCAGGATCCTAGGCTTCCCTAAAATACCTTCTTCATTTGATGAAATCTTAGCCAAAGCGCTAAGCATTAACTCCTTTTGTCCATGAATTGCCAAAGTGTCCATCATAGGTATAGTTATAGAGATCTTCTTCATTTGTTCAAAAATATTAAAAGATCCCTTGCTCACCTTAGGTTGTCCCTTTGCTATAGCAATCTTTGGTATTGTAGATGCCAACTATGTTTCTTCCTTGGCTGATTCCTTGACTTCTTTTGACTAGTTTTGAAGTGGGGTTGAGCCACCTTGGGCTGTGGGGTTGCAACTGGAGCTTGTTGACTAGTAGAGACCACTTGTTTAGTCTCCAAAGCTTTCTTCTTAGACCTTTTGTTGGCTGCAACTGGAACATAGTTGTGGTTTTCATTTAGGGAAAAATTTACCCCACATAACTCTTCCTTTTGAAAGTTAACAAGTGCCACTTCAGGTGTCTATAGCTCACTTGGGGCAGCAACTTGACCTTGTTGAATCTCTGGTTCTTAAGTCATTTCTTGTAGCATCATGACATTGTTCTGCACCATGAGGGCTTGGCCATAACCACTGGGACACATCCCTTGAATATGTTGTTGATTGCATGGGCAGCTCCACTGATATTCTTGTGCCATATTGTTGTGAGCTATAGGAACCAACTCTCTAGAAGTGCTAGGGATGTTAGGATTGTAGGGCTGATTAGTTTTCTGATTGTAGTTTCTTGCTTGGCCTTGCTGGCATGATTGGTATTGGGGCCTATTTTTTTGATACTTAGCTTGATAAGGGGCTTGATAAGGCTACTAATAAGGCTAGAATTGTTGCTTTTTAAGGTTGACCAATTCATTGGAAACATATTGCAAGGTCTTCTTAATATCTTTTAGATCTTGGGACTGGTCAATAGATGGAATGACAGCCTTATGGGGAGACATTGGGAGAGGTGGAATAGATGCCAAAGCTGGAATTACTTTCAAGACAAGATGAAGCTCAGGAAAGATAGGCATTGGAGGCCTTGGGGCTATCTTTTCAACTTGTATTAGACTATTTTCAGCCCTTATAGCAATGTCATATGCTACTGGTAAGTTATTCCCTCCCATAGACTGGATCATAACAGAGATATCATTGTTAAGTGCCCTCAAATAGTATAGGAAAGCACATTGGCTTGAGAGTCTAAGTGTAGCTCGTATTCTATTCCATGTTCTTTGGAATCTAAAATTGAAATCCATCATATACTCCTAGGGTGCCCTTTTAATGGTGCTCAGATGTTCAACTAAAGAGAGGTGGTCAAACTTATCTTCAAATTGATTGGTTAAGGCTTGACCCAACTCATCCCAGTTGGCTATGGAACCGACTGCTAAACCTCTAAACCATTGCAAATCTTTTCCTTTAAGGGATGATGCTAACAATCTCATAGCTACATTGTCCTGGGTTATATTGCGGAGGGAACATAGGGATGCAATGTCTCTTATATGCTTAATAGTGGAGGTCTAATCTTCTCCTGTAAAAATAGGTAGGCTCTTAAGGGCTGATATAGGTATGTTATTGTGTTGCTGCAAGTTCAAAGGGCTTCCTTGATTGAAGACCACAAAAGGATGATTTCTAGCCATTGGAGGATTAAGGGGAGCTTGAGTTGTTGGTGCTACTTGCACTGGCTAAATTGCTTGCACTGGCTGGATTACAGTAGTGCTTGCAGGAATACAAATGGGACTGGGAGTGGGTTTTATAGTTTGGGAAGTACTAGATAGGGTTTCCTTAGGCCTTTTATTAGATGATGGTAGCTCTGTATTAAAAAAAGGATTATTGATCTACCTAGTTGGAATCCCACTCATAAGCTTAAGTGTTGATCTTCATGAAACAAGATTAGAATCACTAGGTATGATATTAAAACATAGTCACTGCTCATAACAAATAATAACCCACATAGAAAATACTTTAGAAATCTGACTCACTGAGTCTTGTCCCACTGGGCATGCCAAAAAATTATTGTCAATAAGGATTGCACCCAATTTGCTAAGTGTTAAAACCTAGCAATCCTATGAAACATGGGACTAATTTTAGGTTGTGGGCACCCTATCAGAAAGTAGACCTCCGGATTAGGAGCTGGCTTCCCCTTAGATCACTTAAAACTGACTAACTTTTTGAGGAAAGGAAGAGAGTGCATGAAATAAATAGCTAAAACTGATTTAAAACTAGGTGATCCACTAAATTAATAGAAGATCCACAATTGATATGAGCTTACAAAAATAGCTGAAAAGAAACTATAACCCACAACTTGATCCTATCACTTTGAACTTCTTAGAACTAGTAAGGTACTTAGAGAACATGAAAGGGGAAGATATTTCCATGATTCTAATTCCAGTTTGCACACAAACTAATACTTCAAAGCCAAAATAGATTTCTAAATAATTAATTGAATCAACATGCAAGCTAAGGATAAGATCATATCACAATAACCGTGGCATAGAAACTCAATGAGAAGCTTTGAAATCAAAAGAGACAAGTAGGACCTGTTTCTACATTACTAAAAAGAAGCCAAGTACAGAATTGTGTTCCTCAGAGCTATAAATCCCTCGATCTATGGGAGAGAGAATGAAGAGCTAACCTCAATCATGTAAGTGAGAGGTATATAAAATGAGGCAAAAAAAATCAGCATTGATGCCACCTCAACCTCCTAAAAATGGAAAATCCCTCAAAATAGGCCCATGAGGATGCTTCATAAACTCAGATGCTAGATTCTCGAGTTTATAGGGGGGAGTGGAAAAAGATAGATTCCTAAAAGAGGTGGTCAAAATGAGACCACTCTGCCTATTCCAAGTCATGCATTAATAATATTCTGACAAATGTTTTATAAAATACCATCGTCAGAATTTACAACAAGAATCTGCAATGACTTTTACATTTGAATATTTACCTCTCCTATGACAAAATAATGTGGATTTAATGATATTTTAAAATAGTTCCCAACCCAAAATGGGGAAAATATATTTTAAAACATTTACATCTTTTCAAAAAACAACCCACCTATAACAAATAGCACCGAAAATAAACATGATTAATAAAACTCAACCCTAAAAGGGGAGAAAAAGATTAATTAATCATTTATGTCAAAAACCCCTTCGAGGATGAGGAAGCGGTTGGCATTCTAGACTTTCTATTTTGGCACTTGGCAAGTTTCTGTTCTCTACTAGTACTCTTGCATTTGGTTTTAGAAACATCTGATCCTTTCCCTCTTCAAGGCATTGATCAAGGTAGGCACTTTGGTTTTCTCTCATTATCCTGCATTTTACTTGTGAAGTAAATCTGGATGCTACTATGTTTTATTTCATTTTATAAACATTAGGGCACCATTGTATTTTCACTCCATCTGGTCTTACTAGCATCATGCTCTGCATTACAAGGATACTGTAGGTTTGTATTTGACATTCATTTCCTTGTCATTCATGGCTACTATGATAGTGAATTCTCTGTATTTGATTATTTCATTATATTCACGGTATTTGAGCTACAACACTTATTAGTTACTTCTCTGGGTTCATATTGGGGCCAAAGGCCATGACCCTGTATCATTGTGTGTATTTATAGAGGCCTGTGAAGATCTACTGTATCATCTCTTGTTCACTGATCTCTATTTTGAATCTTTATGTTATTGATGTTTACTTTCATTGTTATGCTTATCTTTTAAAACAATTCAGGGCCCATGCACCGCTTGTGAGTTAGGGCATCACTGTTCAATGGCCTCATTCAATGGTCGTGACACATTAAGCTCGGGCATATGCTTTTATTTTTTGTTTTACCTTATTTCATACTACCGGTGAACCTATGGCTTGTTGTTGCATTCATTTCATTGCCATGTTCTATACTTTATAGTTCCATGACTTAATCATCACTAGTACTCACCTCTTGTGTTCACTGCATCATGATTGACCACCTTGTCGGTGCCACCTAAGGCCGCAGGCCTAGTAATTGGCTCCATGATTTATTTATCAGGCCACTAATTCCTCATATATGTTTATACTCCTTTATGGGGCCAGTGAGCCATCGAGTTAGGGCATCATCATGATTGATTTTTTCTTTCTATTGTCCCCAACCCATCATCTATCCATTATACACAGCACGCGAGAAAACATATACATTACATCTTGAAATGCAGTGCGCAGCTTCAACTGGCACACATGTTCACTGTTGGCTACATGTTAGCCTGCGGGTTAGATTTGCAATTCATTATCATCATTGTATTGTTGTTGTATGTTATTTGGTGGCATATTTGGAGACCATCCATGCATTGAACTGGGACATTATTTGTGTTTATTGTATATGGTCATACGTGAGCCACCTGGTATTAATACTCACTGTTAACCTCATAGCATTAATTGATTGTTGCTCATTTCCTCCTTTGCGCCCAGGCCTGTTAGTTTATGTATTATGTAATCATTACCTTGCATGCTATTTAGGAACCATTGCTTATTGTATAGATCTGTGGCCAGTGAACTATCAGATCAGGGCATCATTATATGCTTTGTTATCTTGAATTCATTAGGCTCAGCACTGTGGGATATTTAGCACTAATGTAGCCATTTTGAGATACCCATGAATTTGATTGTTGGCGTGCTTTAGTTGTATATTTGAAAAGTTTATGTGCTTTATAATGTTGATATCTGCTTTGTATTTTCATGCCTTCCTCTATTTTGGGTGTCATACTGTGTGGTATTGATGCTAATATCATCCCTCTATTTTTTGTGGTCTGCTAATGTCACCACTATTTGTTGTCATTGTATGGCTATTTGAAAACCTCATTGTATTTTTTGGTGCATGTGCTCAATCTCTTGAGGGATTCACTATTTCTATTAAACCCGCTATTCATTGTTGATCTTAGCTTGGACATTTGTTAAAATTTGGTGTCCATGGAATATCAAAGCTATCTATATTATTTTTTCACATTGATTGGTATTGATCCAATGTTGATGTTCTCTTAACAGAGCCTATGAATTTTAAGCTGGGACATCTTCTCTTACTATTTTGCTGGTTCTCATTTACTGTCACACTGAGGCCAAAAGCTAATTATGTAGCATTATTTTTTATTGTTTACTTGGTGCCATCATGATTCACCATGCCATGCTATATCCTTGTTCATCTGTTTATTCATTTTGGATTACTTGATGACACCAAGTGAACAACATTGCAAATGTTATTCAGTGCATGCCTGTTGTACTTAAAGCCCATGAATATCATACTTTATGACACCATTTTCATTTGATATTGTAAGCTTCTCCTCATGGTGTGCCATCTTAAAGAGGCACTGTGTCACTGATTCACCAACTGTAGCCCTTTTGTATTTGGTTCATCATATAGATTTTAATATGTTCATGCTATAACATCAATGTATTGAATGTAGATTTGAAGCACATTTATGTTGTAGTGTACCCTTCCTTAGTATATAGATTTGTGTACCTTTTGACATGATAATGATGAATGCCCCTTGAATCTGCCAGTGCCTTTGACAATGCTTTATTTGATTTGGCTTTATAGTCCTTGAATGTTCCACTGATATTGCATCATCCAGTTGTTGCCTCGATGATCATGGGTGTTCTTGGCCTATGATGCAGTCACTGTCAAGGAAATTTGAGGTTTTCCTGGCATGGCCTGCATCACAGGTCAAGGTCATTCATCTGGATCCTAGCGTCTTGCTACTATTATTGTTCAGAATATCACAGACCTTTGAAGATGGTCTCTATTAGGAATACCATCCTCTTAGCCCCTTGATTATCTAAATGAGGAAAACAACAGTGAACCAGCTTCTTCTATATCTACACATGGAACAAATAAATTAGTGAAAACATGGTATCTCTTCTATTTCTGCGGCCTCTTTAGTGCACATGCCCTGAGCATAGCCCCTTTTAGAGGTGTATGATTCAGTACATATATGCATGCCTATAAATATTATGGTACCATAGATTGATTAGATCCATTGGATCTAACCCTATCCCTTCTCTCTCTCTCTTTTCTGTAGGTTCTGGATCTCAAGAGCACATGGAAACACTACGAATCAAGACTTTGTTACCAGGAAATGTCTGGTACTCCTATATTTATGTTCATTATTTCATGTATACCTGTACTCATTCATGCAATTTTGAAAATAGCTATGCTCAGGCCTGTGCGAGCTCAGATAAATGGTCTTCTCAATTCTTTTCTTTTGTACAACACACTTAAGACATTGGCATATATACATGTAATGCTTTTAGATGTAGATCATTTCCTTTCTTTTCATGTACCTTAATATGAAATGAACACAAATTTAAGAAGGAACACCTAATAATCCAAACTAGGGTACCATAGTATCATTTAGTAATTAGGCCTCCAAAGATGGGTAAAAATATGATAAGAGTTGTATCAGGCATTAACAGGTTGATCTTTTGGTGCAACAAAAATGATATCTTGTAACAATTGGTATCATAGCTTGGTCACAAGTTCAAATCCATGCAGGCCATGAGGAGTGACACTAGAAGGGGGATTGTTGGAAGTGGGCTAGTATCACTCGGAGGGTTCACGTATGGCTTAAACACCTCCTGTGTCTTCTATAAGTCTAGTGGTTGTATTGGGCATTAACAGGTCGATCTTTTGGTGCAACGACAACCCTATCTTGTAACACTTGATACGATACCTACATTTTATTATAAAAATAATTTAATGCCAATATCAATACAAAATGTAATAAATTGAGTTTAAGAAGTCTACATACAACTCAACACAACAACGGTACCTTCTAAGCCATGTGCCTGTCACAACAATAGAACCTATTGGGTACTCAATATTCTCTCCATTAGTGACTGTAGTTGTCAATTTCTTTTTGGCCTCAATAAAATGATACAAAAAGTAATATGTTCCTTCTTCATTGTTCTCATCTATAATGACTTCATATACATGACCTACATTTAGTATAAGGCTATGTTAAAAATAATAACAAAATATAGAGAGATAGGAAGTTATTTAATCAATGAGCTAGGAATAAGAAGATTTACCATGAATAATCACAAAACTAAGAGCATTCACCAAAGAGCAAAGCAACAAAGGAGACAATATTTTGAAGGGGGAAAGGCATAAAAAAAACCTTGTGATATAATGAATGTGGAAAACATGCCTAAGAATAAGAGAGAGAGAGAGAGAGAGAGAGAGAGAGAGAGCTTAGCTCATACAATGTTCAAAAAAAAGAAGAATCTCAAGTGTGAGAGAAGGAGAGCCATCTCTTTTAATAGAGATGTGAGAAAGGAGTTACTTGTAACTCTCATTTCTATGTATGCCACATTTCACTAGTGTGTGAGACAAGTGTAGGATTCCTCATAAGGAGGAATATTTATTTTTTTAATAAAAAAAATTACAAATATGACATTTCCTCCCACTTGGACTAGAGGAAAAATACAATAGGATATCTTGGTTTATCCTTTAAATTACATATTTACCAAGGAAAGATTAAATTCTAACACCCCCCTTTAATCTTTACTTGGGGTAATTACATCAATAGGGATCAAATCCAAATGTTTACAATGATTTTGAGATGTCTCTTTTGAAAGAGTCTTCACTAGGATGTCTTTGGCTTGATCATCTTGCATGTCTTCAACTTGTGCTTTGGAGCTTGAATTATACATAGGACTTTTGGAAAAGTGAATAGCACTTTGAGAGAACAAAAGTGTATGTGCTTGTTGAGGGGAGCCCAAATCTTTAAGTGACCATTGAGATTCTTGAGATGCATTTAGGCATTCTTTATATTCATTTCTAGGAAAAAATAGAGGTGGAGCATAATCAACACTTGAGCCTGCAATAAGGCAAAAACCACTAGTAGAGTGCCCATCATTGGGATCACCTAGTGTTGAATCAATAATACTTTGAAAAAAATCATATTGTGAATCATGGGGAAAATAATTAGGAATGCAATCTTCAGTTGCATAAAACAAATATGTAGTGTGTTCATCATAATATGAAGCATCAAGAGGAGAGTTAATATAAGCACCATTATCATTAACCTCCACAACAATCATAGGATTAGTACTATCATCATGAATTTCATCTTGAGTAATAAACATATCTTGCAAAGTAACATTAAGAAAGTTAGCTATAATTTCCTCTTCTTGGTCAAACATATCATCAACATGAGAGCGAGGAGTAAACAGATTATTACCATCATCATCATCATCACTACTACTACTAGAAGGAATAAAATCATTAGGAGTATCATTACTATCATTACGTTCACCATTATCCTTTTGAAGAGTATTAGTATTATCCTTAATGTTAGGAGCAGAAACAAGAGGAACAGAAATATGGTTAGCTTTCAAATCAGGAACATAAAGCACATCATGTAATTTACCATTTAGAACAGAAACATTACAAGTTCCTTCAACTTGACAGCCATAATTATCAGCTAAAGAAACAGGAGTATTCATAGAATTAGGGTGCAAAGAATCAAAGACTTCCTTATGAGATGTAACATGTTGAGATGCACCACATTCAAGTGGTTTAGAAGCATTAAAACAGACAGTAAAAGAAGAACGAGATTGATTTCCATTAGATTTTCCATTTGAGTAGTTTTGAGAATTATGTTGATCATCTTTTTGTTTCTTAAAACAGTTATGTATTAAGTGACCATTTTTACTGCAATAGGTGCAATGTGGCCTATTTGAATGATTATTATTATGATAGTTATTGGAAGGCCTAGAATTGTAATGATCATTAAATTGTTGACCTGAGTTATGATTTGAGTTATTAGTACTATTTGATCTCTGATAATTTTGGTTATTTTGATTAGTGTTAGAAGATCTATTATTATTGTGACTTTTAGAGACATAGGCATGTTTGTGAGTTTTAATTATACCAAATTGAATCAATTTTGCTTCCTCTTGACGCAACATATTTTGAAAGATGACATAAGTTAATTGAGATGATAAAGAAGGAATAGCTAATTGAGAGTAAATATTTATAATAAACTGTTGGAATTGTCTAGGTAAATATTTACGAATAATTATGTGGATTATCCTTAAATCAGAGAGAGTAACTTGTAAATCAGTTAGAAAAGTTTTAATTGAATCAAACTTAAGCAAGAAATCATCAATAGAGTTGAAATCGATATACTTGAGGTCTTCAAGTTGGTCTTGAAGCTGGATTTTTTGAGTCTCATCAGCACTATCATAGGTATTTTTTAGGATGTCCCAAGTTTGATGGGCTTCTGTACAAGTAGAAATTAAGACATACAATTCAGGACTTAATGAGATTCTAATTAAACCAAGTGCTTCCTCATTTTTAGTCTGCCAAGCAATTTGGTCAGCTTGAGGAGCAGAGGCTGCTGGTTTTGAATTGGCATTAGTTGCAATATCTAAAATGTGTCTGAATCTAAAGATGAAGTTCATATGCATTTTCCATGCATGATAATTTGTACTAGTTAACTTTATTTCTAGCATTAGGGTAGTCATGGTTAAATACAGAGATTAAAGTAACGAACACCTAAACTAAAGATAAATAAATGAAAACTTTATTAGAACTCAGAAAAGAAACTTAGATCAAATTATATACACTTGCATGCAACAACAAAAAGCTATAAAAGCTTACACCAATGAGGCATGCAAGGAAAAAATAACAATCTGAGGTAAAAATGAACTAAGAACACTTAAGAGCTAACAGATCTCGGTTAAGCTGTTATAAATTAACAGATAACGACAAGAATCTCTTGCGTGCAAAGAGAAAGAAAACTAAATAACCTGATAGCAAAGGAAAGGCAACACAATCCTGCAAAACAAACGTTAATGAAATAATAGATTTAAGGTGAGATCAAAATATAAATGAAAGTGTTATAAAGAAACGTTATAAGGAAAGAGTAACATAACAAACTAAAATATGCAGCCAAACTCATTATTAGGAATGATTATAAACGTTACCAAACTTGATATGAGCAACAATGACAAAAGAAATGTTATATGAGTTCATCTATTATGAACAACAACAAACTGATGGCACCAAAGCTAATTAATCAAAAAAAATTGTAGTAACGACTAAAAAAAAGAAATGTTAATTAGATCTCCTCTATTCCAAATTAAAGAATATAGATCGAAAGTAATGGCACAAACCTGTGAAGAAATATGAAGTACAATGTATAAGGTTTGTGAAGAAAAATGTGATTAAGTTTAACATAGGAAGATGGACTGATCTCTACTCTATGTAAAAATAGCTCTAGCAACCATGGCATTCACAGCATCTGCAGTAGCCGGTATCCTATCAATGCCAACTTAATAAATCTATCAGTCTCAAGATTATGCACAAAATGTATTATGCTGTCAACAATACTAATGAGAAAACATGAAAAAAATAAAATCTTATTTAAGATTTAAAATACATATATGTCGAATTGAAAAACAAAATTTTTTTTTGCTTTTAGGCCAAATAGTCAATTCATAAATGAGAAAAGACTAAAATTGAATAAATTGATCAAGCATGGATAAGCATTTATATAAGACTAAAAAGATTGGAAAATGGAAAATGGAAAATAGCCGAACCCTAAAAGGGAAATACTAAACTACACTTTTCTTGGCTTAGGGGAAATGGCAATGCATTGAAACTCCCAGACCAAGCATTAGCAAAGGAAGATAAAGGAAAATCTTTGTTTCTTCGATGTGTGCGTGCATGCTAAGTCAAGATCTTGAGACCTTGGCTAAGAAGGAACTGCGGCCTCTCCCAGAAGTTTCTCACACTTGCCCTCAACAACAAACGTAAGGGAAGATCCCTGCTCCAATACCACCCACTGGAGCCCAAACCCTAATGCAGCTATTAAGAAAAAAGTTGTGGGTGGTAATCCGGCCAGAAAGGGGGTGTTCTCATGGACCAAAACAACCACGACGAGGATAAGGAAAATGCACAGCATGGCGGCAGATTGTAGTGTTAGGAAGTGGCAGATATAACGAGGTAGAAAAAAAAGGTGAGCAATACCAGCAAGCTCTGATACCGAGAAGGAAAATAATGAAGGGAAGAAGAGCTACTGTAACAAGGAATTAACAACATGTCGAGATATAGAAGGCAATAAGTTGTAATAGGAAAACCATTGGATTCAAAGCAAACAAGAAAAAAAAACTAGAAACTACAATCGAAACAACATGAACCAAATAACACGCCCTCAAATAATCTCCCAGAGGCGCCCCTACCCACGTCAATAGATGAGAAAAAAGAGAAAACAACCTAAAAAATTGCACAGGCGATGACATAGACAGAGAATGCAAGACAACAGAACAGAAGAACAGATGAGAAAAACAAAGAAAAGAAGCAACCAAAAACAAAAAAGGTCTTAGCCTGAATTGAAGGTGCAGTGATAAAAAAATTTATTTTTTATCAGAACTTCTTCATGCTTGGCTAGTGTGCGTGACAAGAGCAAAGGCGATGCATGCAAATAAAATGCATGCAAAACACATGCAAATGAAAAACGGCTCAAAGAGCAATATCAGAGAGATCTATCACACAAATGAATTGATGCCTTTGCGCCTTTCTCACTCCTGTATCAATGTAAAGCAAGAGCACATACAAAGGAATCCAATACAAATGAGGAGATAAAATTAAAAAACTCAAATCTGCAGAAGGAAAAGAAAAGCCAAATTGAGGCCAAGAGGAGATAAATAAAACTATGAGCTAGCAAGTAGCTACAAAAAGCATAGATTTTAATGCCCAGTGAACTCAAGAATGCAGGTTTAAAAAGATGACTGATGAATCTTACAAAAAATAAATGCATGCAATAAAAAATTGATCAAGAATGGGAAGAAGGCGAAACACAGGCACAAAACAAAAAATGCATGCAAGCAATCATAAAGAAACGCATGCAGAGAGAATAAAAGACTCTAATTAGAAAGGTATAAAGTTAGGATGAGTAGAACAAGAATAGAAACTATAATGATTTTTTTATAAAAAAAACGTATGTAAGCAAAGATAGAACAACAAGCTGAATTGTTAAACAACCAAATATTTGGTTAAATTACCAAATATTTGGTTAAATTGTTGATAATTAATTAGGTACATGTCAAATGTAATAATGAGAGAGATTAATATTAGAAACTAAATTAGTAAAAAATAACAAAATAATGAGAACTAAAAAGACTAATTTAATATTCTATGATATTTTCACCAACTAAATTAGTAAAGCAAGAACCGAAATTAAAGGATTAAAATAAATGATTTGAAATAAACTAATTGTAATAACTAAAATGAGATTCAAATCTCTCTACACAACATCTCCGAATTTGGAGTGCACCAAGATATGGTAGCTCCTTTACCTACACACTCAAAACATGATTAAACCAACCTACTCTAATACCATGTTAAAAATAATAACAAAATATAGAGAGATAGGAAGTTGTTTAATCAATGAGCTAGGAATAAGAAGATTTACCATGAATAATCACAAAATTAGGAGCATTCACCAAAGAGAAAAGCAAAAAAGGAGACAATATTTTGAAGGGGGAAAAGCATAAAAAAAACTCCGTGATATAATGAACATGGCAAAAATGCCTAAGAATGAGAGAGAGATAGAGTGAGAACTTAGCTCATACAATATTCAAAAAGAAGAAGAATCTCAAGTGTGAGAGAACGAGAGCCATCTCTTTTAATAGAGATGTGAGAAAGGAGTTACTTGTAACTCTCATTTCTATGTATGCCACATTTCACTAGTGTGTGAGACAAGTGTAGGATTCCTCATAAGGAGGAATATCTATTTTCCTTAATAAAGGCAATTACAAATATGACATGTCCTCCCACTTGGACTAGAGGATGAATACAATAGGATACCTTGGTTTATCCTTTAAATTACATATTTACTAAGGAAAGATTAAATTCTAACAGGCTATAAGTTAATACCAAAATCAACATAAAGAACTAATAAATTGACCTTAAAATGCATACAAGATGAGAAAAAGAATTCACTAAGTAATAAATTGATAAATTACCTCGTTCAGTTGTAGTGCTCAAGGAAGTTGATATGTATCTAGGGTTTGCAAAGGTCTACAAGACCATTGGTCAACCCACTATTTTGATTCACATTTATCCCACAAAAAAATGCATACACGAAGAGAAAAAGCATACAATCTATGCAGTATAAATAGCTAATGATGTTGCATTTGAACTTCTAAATGAATGCATGCCACTTGATCTTGTAAGTGTACACCAATCTAAATAGTTTTCAATGTTAGATTCACTTATTAACCAATAAAATCTAGAAACCATAGACTTACCTGCATTACCTGGTCCCATCGTAGAATTACACCATTGCACAATTGTTTCTCCATCTATTAACACTGCACCAACTTCATACTTCAATTCCTCTCTCTTTTCGCACATGCTAATCCTACACCATCATGTTCTCCATTTCCATGACCTACCTCAGTGAAATTCCAAAAATTTTGCACACCAGTTGTCACATGCATCCTAGTCAACCAGTAGAACATCCTTGCATTATTGAATTTTGAGGTGCAATTGTCTAACCATATTAAGTGTTGGTTATATCTTATACCTCTTTCCCTTAAACTCTCATAAAAAACTTTAAAGTATCCTTGCACAAACTATAAGGAATTTTTATGATCATTGTTGATATATAAGTGATACTCTCTTATAACCTTTATGTCATCCTCTGTGCTATCATGTGCATGCATGAATACTATGTGTACAAAAATTATAACTTGTGTAGAGTGATGATACATAGGTTGTACTTCATTTTGAGGTTTTAGTGTATAATTCTCTAAAAAATCAATGATAGAGACAATAGTACCAAGTGGGAAAGTGTCCTTACACAACTTGAATTGCTCATCTAACCACCTAGCTCTATGTGTGTGACCTATGTACTCTTAAACTAGTTTTTCTTGAAACACCTTCATAAAATCAGCTATGTATATATCCATTTTGACTAACTCACACCTCTTTAATTCTTTTCCATCTTTAACACCATATGTGACTAACTTGTATTTTCCAAAAGAAACTAGTTCTTGCCCAATTTCGTGTGTGTTATCGAGATGTAAGAATCTATGCAACTTTTGCAAACCACCACATGTAGGACAAAATCCTTTCAAACACATCATCTTATAATAAATGCACCCATCATCTCATTTATAGAGTACACTTGAAATGAAGTCTCTAAGTGACTTAGGAGGTGCTTGTAGACCACATTTTTGCAAAACATTGTTAGCATGCAAAGTACCACATATATAGTGATAAACCTCATAATGCATGGAAAACTCAACATGAACCCTACAAAAACATGTAGTATGTGCATGATTAATCTTAACATAAAATGGTTTTGTCATCTCAAACAATCTTTGACTAATTTTAATTTGAGGAAAGCTTTGAAGTAACCTTTCATAAAATTGTGTTTGTGTCATATCTAAGTAGTGTTTTGGATGTGGCTCACGATTTCTAATTCCAATTCGCCTTCTAACAACATCTCTTTGGTTGGGTGAAGCCCTTGTATTTTCATGCCAATATTTCTCAATTAATGTTCTTAGTGCATCAACAACAACCTTGTCCTTACATGGGAGTCTACCCAAGAATGCCCAAAGAGATTTATTGTTACGATCCTCAATTTTGTCTCACCTATCTAAAGAATGGTGTAATGTGGTTCTAGTTATCCTTAATGACTTGCTTTTTTTGCTTATTAAATTAAAAAAATTCATTTTCTTACACATTATGGTTGATGTGAGGACACGACGAGTAACATTAGCATCTTTAGAGCATGATTTCAAACCAATGGATTGGTATGCATCAAAAATATTTCTCACAATGGTTCTTTCACTATTATTCTCAGATGTTCTTAACCCCAAAATTTTCATTGTCTCTCTAAATTTCAGATTTTTAATCATTTCAACAACTAACTGGCATCTTCCACTTTGATTTAAGTTTTCAAAATAGTTATTCCAAATTCTTACAACCATTCTTCTACAAGTTCTCTCAGAAATTTTATCATGCATTGGCCTCAAAATATTTTCATCAATGTCTATTAAAAAACTTTGTTTTTCTATGAATTATTCTAGGAGGTGTTAAGATTGGTGCATTCATTACATCATTTTATTCAAAAGATAAATCTTCTTGAATTTCATTAACATGTGCATTCATTACATCATTTTCAAATGGTCTGTGTTCATCGCATTCATTAGGTGGATTCGTCTCATTCATTTGAATTGGTGTATGTTGATCATTTTGATTTGGTGCATTCATCATATCAATTTCAATTGTTGAATGTTCATCATTTTCATTAGGTGCATTAGATGATGTACCTTCACATAATCTCCTCACACACTCCCAAGTTGTCTTTCCTTTTCTTCATCTCATTGTTCAAGCATTCCTCTCTTGTTCTTTCCCATTGTTGATATTGATTGTTCTACACATAACATCATGAGGAAAATCCACAATCAAATAACATAAAAATAGAAAATGAGCATCATTTTATTATAATTTAAAGTAACCATGATAAAATAATTTCAAAAAGAATCCACAAAACAAGACAAAATAATCATTTCAAAGAAACATTGACAATAAAATAAATAAAACCTTACTATTATTGTCCCAAAAAATCATGTGCAACAATAGTGGGGCCTTCAAACAACTTGCGTTGCTGGATTTTAGGCCGTTGGGACTGGAATATAAAGATTTCATCATAACCCATACAGGTTATGTAAAGTAATGACAATTTCCCTTAACCCATACGGGTTATGTAAACTTATGCCAACGTTCACAATTTCTCATAACCCATACAGGTTATATAAAAATAGACACACACACACACACAGGAAATACAAAGATTTATGCATGTATATAGATATATATACATATATCTATATAAATATATGTAAATATAACTATAGATATGCATATATACCTACATGGAAACATATCATATATGTAAATCTCTACAAATGTGTAAATTGTACTACACATTTATAAGAAAAAAATTTAATGCCTTCATAACCCGTATGGGTTTTGAACACATTATGTGAAACTAAAAATGTTGTTTTATGTCTTCAAAACCCATACGGGTTTTGTAGAACTCGACATTATGACTTTTCTTTTCAAAACTCGAGCGGGTTATTTTGTACACCATAAGCCATATGGGTTATGGCTTGGTAAAAGGTTTGGAATATGACCCTAAGGCTTGCAAGCCCATTTTCCCTCCAATTTTGTCCATTTACATGTTTTTTCTTCTTTCAACATGATTTCTCGACTTCATCATCATCAACTTTACAAATGATCAAGTGGGTATCTCTAAAATTACTACCATCATCTCACACATCTTGTAAGCTTTCTAACCATATAATTTTTTCTATTTTTGGACAACATTAGCATAGTAAACTTTAATTTTCTTTACCAGTGTCTTCACAATCCTCACAAACATATGTCTACCATTTTTTAATAACTTTTGATCTACTTGACCAAATTTAACATATTACTGTTCTAAGCTAGATTCTATACAGATTTTTAAAAAAGTTTGCAAATTGGATTATTTTGATGCAAGTTATGCCCAGCACACAAATAGGTACCAAATTTTGAGGATGTGGTAACTTAAAAAAATCATAAAAAAATAAAATACTCAACAGAAAATTACAAAAAAAATACACAACTTCTAGATCTCACTCTTACCTATCATCCCACCAAAGGGTTTTGCAAAACGTTAAATCTAACTATAGATTTTGTGAAGTGCACGAAAATAGGTATGTTATATTTTTCTAAAAAAATCAGGAACAATTTTTCGTGCGGGGGAGGTTTGACCCTCTTAATCTTATCCATTTTTAAAAAACTTTAGTAGTTTAGAAACTAGATTCAAAGTACTACAATTCTTATTCTTTACACAACTCCTATTTTTGAGTGCATGACCCTTAAATATCTCTGTGAAGTTCAAGTTTCCCTGATTTTAGAAAAAAAAATGGCCACTTAAACCCCCCTTTTTGTTCACCATCTTGGTGCACTTACCCCAATATCTACTTAAAGTTTCCTCAATCATTGTGCATTATAACAACATCAAAAGTTGTCAATACTTTTGGAAAAATGTCTCAGTATTCATTTAAAAATTACCAATACCTATGCAAAAGTGTCCTAAAAGTCATCCAAAAAATGTCCTAGTACTCATTCAAAAATATCCATTATTGGGGATACATGTGGGTGGCTATTGATACTGACATATTTATTAATGGGCTTTAAGTTATCATTTTTTGGGTTTCTTTGAAGTTAGTAATTGGAGGGGTTAGATGTGTGTAGAATGTGCAACTCTTAGAATGTAAGTAGTATCTAGTGCTCTTCCCCTAAACAAATTATAATTTGTTTGCGAACATACTTTTTCTTATCCCACAATAACAATTTTGAAATAGAATATAGAGATCCACCTACATAAAAATAAAGAAGTTCCATGAAATGTTTAATTTTTCCAAATGTTATAATCAACCAATGACTTGACTCGGCGCTAATTTCTTTAGCTAGTCTTCAACCATAGTTATTGTGGGCTCTCTCTTCTCATGAATTCACAAATTTAGTAAATTAGTCAATAGGCTATATGTGGGAGCTTTTCTTTGGTAAATTTCACTTTTAAATCAGAAAATTGTCACCCCTTCCAAAAAGCGTGTCAGAAATATTTAGCTCATATTATTTTCATTTATTAATTTATTTTCTCTTAGAAGGAATAAGGAAATATTTAATTTTTTTCATGTTTTTGTGATTTCTTTCCTTAAATTGATAAGATCATTTTAATGACTATATTATTCCATTCCATGTGAATAGTTGCAAAACAAAGTTATTTATGCTTGTATGTCTTAGAAAGTTTCTAAAACAGTTTCAAAGATGATATGATGACCTCTCTTTGAGTCGGTCTATCAAACATTTCCAATACACTTTGATGCATGTCTATAATATGTTCAGAGGTTTCATTTTGTGTAGGTAGGGAGGATGTGTGGAATCAAATTTATGCTTGTCCATTAGTGCTTTGAAGTTTCTCGCAGTAGCATGCTATTTTTTCCTTATTTTACAATTATCAAATTTTTTTTGTATTGTGTTTTAGGACCAAGATAGATTTCAGTCTTTCACCGGTGCTTTAGATCGATCTGAAGTAATGCAATAACTACTTTCTCCAGAGCTACCATTTACAGCTTTCTCGTCATCAGCTCCATCCCATGGAGGGTGCTAGCATCACCAAACAAAATCATTCAAAGAGAAGCTGGAAAGAGGAGTTGCAATCAGTTTCATTATGTATTATGTTTAATTTTTTAATTGCTATATCTTAACCAAGAATAGGTTTCTTATGTTTGTACTATATTTTTTAATTATTATAAACCTAGAAATAATTTCCTGCATTATTTTCATTTAGAGTTTATGTTAATTTGTTGAATTGATGATTCTTTATTAGAAAATTATAGGAAAATGATCTATCTAGACGATGATATTCTACTCAATGATAACATTGATCTACACAGCAGTCATTTTTTTTGTACTATGTGTTGATTCTGCTAATGAAGGATCTCACTATGCAATATTTGATGTGATTTCTTTTAGAAAAAAATCATTAGTTTTGGAATTATACTTTGTCAAAAATACAGATTTATTTTTTGATCTCATTTTGGGGATTTCAAAGCTTTAAGTTGATTTGTAATTAAATGTTACTTTCTTGTTGATGTTTTTTGACATGACGAAGACCTTTCAATCAAATGTTAATTTTGATGCAAAAGAGAGCAGAAGGATAGTTATAACATGCACTTTATATTCAATATTTCTTATTTACGATAAACTGATCTGTTTCAGTCTTTTATTGTTGGCAATTTGGAGAATGGTGTCTTGTGAAAGATTTTCCTCAACTTGCTACTTCATGCATTACGATTGTGAGATATCAAATGCAATTGACAATTGTAAAGTAAGATTCACAACATTTGCTTCAAAATTGACAATCTTCCATAAACAGATGAAAATAAATTTTCTTTTAATTCTTTCTCTACAAATTTTAAAACCAACATGCATTACCTTAAAAGATAGATTGTCATTTAAGGTTTAGTTTGAACTTTATAAATATTATTAGGTCATTGTGGTAGTTGTAGTGTGTAGTATGTATATAAGAAAATTCTAACAAATTAACGAATTCTTGATTTATTTATTTATTTAAAGTGATTCTATTAGAATCTTAGTTTTTAAAGTACCTATATGGAGTTTCATTTTGAGAGATAATTATAACTTATTTATTCTATAAATTTATAAAAAAATTAGAAATAAATTTTATCTTTTTTTCATTTCTAAAAATTAAATATTTTATTAAAAAATTGTAACTAATTAATTTTTTTTTTTTTTTATGGAGGGTTTAAGGAACCCGATACGGGCCCACACGTGCCTCTTTAGCTTAGAGCCAAGGACTGAGGAGCATCCACGTTGCCAACCTCATCCCTTATGTGTCGGAGCTTTTGCACCTTTCAACTTCACCGGCAGACCAAGCGCTCATTGACACAATTAATTTTAAAATATGTACACAATTGTTATTTTTTTTATAAGTATGAAAACATCAATTATAAGCATATAACTAATTAAGATGGAATGTTGAAAAGATGTGAAAAAAATTGAACTTGATATTTTAATTTATTTTTTAAATTTATAATAGAAATGTATCTTTATAATATAAAAGAAACATATTTTTATAATACAAACATATTTTTTAAAAATATAATAAAATAAGAAAATCTAATTTTTAAAGGATTTATGATAGAAACATTTATTTTAAATTTAGAAAGTGTGCTTATTAGAAATTAATATTATAAAAAGTAAATAAACAAATAATATTATATTTATAGTAGGAACATTTCCAAATAATAACTATTTTTAAGGAAAAGCTTTTGTTTTTTATAATATTTATCATATTAACATATGTTCACAAGTAAAAAGAAAGTCTTTTTAGAAAGAAAATATAATTAAAAAAAAGAAACTTTATATTTTAAAGATTTTTAATAGAAATTGGCTGTTGATTATAAAAATGAAAATTATTTCTTATGAAAATGGTTGATCATGTAATTTCTTTTTTATTTTCTATTGTAAATTTAAAAAACTTAATCCTTGCATGCACAAAAGTAAGCAACTGCTAGTTATAGTGTGTTTTAATTTGATTCGAATGGTGGAGAGCATCATTTAGTATGGATGGAGTACTTCCCCCACATGTCAAACTTGTCGTGCAAAATGATATTGCAAAAAATGTAAGTCTTCCATTTAAATTTGTATTCCGTCGGCCTTACATCATTCATCACTTCTCGAGAAAGTTGCATTCCAAACAAAAATTGCAGCCAAAAAAAAAGTCGGTACAAATAATTCACGCACCACCATTGGCATGATCACAAAGCAATGGAAAATGACAAGCATTATTTTGGCCAAATTTAAAAGTGAGCCCAACCATGATACCAATTATTTCATTTTTTGGGGGGCAACCTAAGAATGAAGATGAATATGATGATGCTGCCTCCTCTGCTATTGTGTTTCTTTCTCTCTGCCCTGCCTCCTCATTTGGCAAAGCCTTCTAATTATTCTGATCACCAAGCTCTCATGGCTTTCAAAGCTGCTCTCTTTTTGGACCCATTTAATTCCCTGTCCGATTGGTCTCCCAATCACACCTTCTGCAATTGGACTGGCATTTCCTGCTCTTCTCGTAGACAGCGTGTGGTTTCTTTGAACCTCACAGGTATGGGATTACTTGGCCCCATCTCTCCCTTTCTGGGAAATCTTTCCTTCCTTAGAGTACTTGCTCTCAAAAATAATAGCTTGGAAGGCCATATTCCATATCAGCTTGGAAGGCTCTTTCGCTTGAGAGTGCTTCGCTTGTCTCTCAACCATTTGGAAGGTCACATTCCATCCTCTCTAGGAGGCTGTCGTTCTTTACAAACTCTCATACTGTCTTATAACAATTTAAGTGGAAGCATTCCCTCTGAGCTTAGTCTTCTTTCAAATTTAGACACAATGGCATTAGGAGCAAACAGATTGACAGGTATAATCCCACCTTTCTTAGGAAACATGTCTTCTTTGATCCGTATTGACTTGGCCGAAAACAGACTCGTAGGTGGTATTCCTGCTGAGTTGGGTATGCTTAGTCAAGTAAGCTGGCTTGATCTTCATTCAAACAACTTAACAGGATTGATCCCCGTGGCCCTTTCAAATTGCACTCCTCTCCAATCGCTGGTGCTATATCAGAACCACTTAAACGGCCCAATTCCATGGGAGTTTGGAAGGCTATCAGAGTTGAAAGAATTGTATTTGTGGGGAAACCAACTCACTGGAGAAATACCCAGCTCAATAGGTAATTGCACTCAGCTGCAAATGCTAGAGTTAGAGCGCAACTAGCTGAGCGGCACAGTGCCCTCTGAAATTGGGAAACTGCAGCATTTGACACAGTTTATTTTGTGGCAAAATCATTTTGTTAGTGGAAGCAGTGGCATGTCTATTCTAACAGTGTTAACTAATTGCTCTAGCTTGGAAGAACTTGATTTGGGATTTAATTATCTCACTGGCATCTTGCCCACTTCAATTGGCCATCTTTCAAACTCACTCTCATTATTAGAATTGGACTCAAATAAAATTGGGGGAAACATACCAGATGAGATTAGTAACCTGACGAGCTTGGCGACAGTAAACCTAGGTGCAAACCAATTCGATGGGACCATTCCATCTACACTCGGAAAACTTCCAAATCTGCAAAGATTATGTCTGTGTAGAAACAACTTACAGGGAAAAATTTCAGAAAGTTTTGGCAAGTCAAAAAGGCTTGGATTGCTATCACTCAGCGAGAATATGCTTTCAGGGCAAATCCCTGATAGTCTTGGTGAGCTTCCACAATTAAGAGACCTTGATCTTAGTCACAATCAACTATCAGGGAAAATACCTGCTAGTTTAGGGAGATGCAAGACTCTAGAATTGGTGGACTTGGCGCACAACAAGCTAATAGGAAAAATACCTCCTGAAGTTGCAGGTCTTCAGAATCTCCAGTTCTATTTCAACGTTTCTGGAAATTTATTGCAAGGTTCTATTCTACAAATGAGCAAAATGGTGATGGTCTTAGCTATAGATGTTTCTCAAAACAATTTCTCTGGGGGCATTCCCAAAGCACTCACAAGCTGCAAGGGGTTGGATAATCTAAATATTTCTGGGAATGTATTTGAAGGACCAATCCCAGCATCATTAGCAGATCTGCAAAATTTACAATACATGGATCTATCTTGCAATAATTTGTCAGGTATGATACCGGTTGCTCTCAAAAAGATGAAAATGCTCAAGCGTCTCAATCTCTCTTCAAACAAGTTAACTGGAGAGGTACCAAAGGGAGGAGCTTTAGCAACACTTGATGCCTCAGAAGTTATGGGAAATCCTGGCCTCTGTGGTGGATGGATAAACTTGCCACCATGCTCTCATTCCAATCATAAACACCCATCACTCTCCAAAACAGTAATAATTCCTCTTGTAGTTGGGATTGCAATTTTGATCATGTCTCTTCTATTGGTAGTATTTTTATATAGATCTTGCAGACATTCCAATACTCCAACTCTTAAAGTATGGCCTCCAAAAATTTCATATGAAGAACTTGTAGATGCAACTGGTGGGTTCAATGATGAAAATCTTCTAGGAATTGGCAATTTTGGGTCAGTTTACAAAGGGATTCTAAAGAATGGTACAAATATTGCTGTTAAAGTTCTCAAGTTGCAAGACGAACATGCTCACCAAAGTTTCAGCAAAGAATGCAATGCATTAAAGAGAGTTCGGCATCGGAATGTAATTAAAATCATTTCAGCATGCTCCAACCTTGATTTTAAAGCCTTAATTCTTCCATTCATGTCAAATGGAAATTTAGAGAAATGGCTATACCCTTCTGAAGGTGGTAGATGCAGGTTAAATTTGTGTGATCGAATAAGGATAGCAATGGAGATAGCACAAGGAATGGTATACCTTCACCATTATTCCTTTGTTCAAGTGATTCATTGTGACCTCAAGCCCAGCAATGTTCTAATAGGTGATGACATGACTGCATACATAACAGATTTTGGCCTTTCCAATATTATTTATGGAAATTCTATAGAATCTTTGACTTCTACAGAAACACTTAAAGGATCTGTTGGCTACATTGCACCAGGTACAAATTTCTTATTATTGCACTCTATATTTCATTAGTTTTCTCTATTTGTCTTATTAACCATAGTTCATGCTTCAAATGAATTAAGAGTAACTTATTCCTCTTTAATTGTTGTTATAGAGTATGGAATAGGCACAAATATTACCACCAAAGGAGATGTATATAGTTATGGAGTTTTAGTATTGGAGTTGTTGACGAGGAAGAGACCAATAGATGATATGTTCATTGGTGGAACCAATCTCCAAAAATGGATAGGAATGCATTTTCCTAATAGAATCTCAGATGTGATCGATAATTTCCTTCTTATAGATGCTCATGAACCAGAAACAATAATGGTGATGGAATGCCTTACTCAATTTATACAAATTGGGTTGTTCTGCACAAGGGAGTCGCCTCAAGAGCGACCTAATATGATTGATATAGTTGATAGACTAAATACAATAATAGGTGTGTTTCTTGGTACTCCTAAAACTCCTCAACTACCTATAGATATCACACCTTTTATTAATAGCGAAAGAAATACTACTGAGTCAGGAAACAAGGGAAGTTCCTATACATCTACATCCTAGGCCGAAAGAATTGTTCTTTCTTTGTTTCATGTCAAATCCAAAATACATGATGTCCTAATGTATTATTCTAGGTAGTATAGTGTATTGTGAGTAGATGAAATAATGTTATAATATTGAGATTTCTTGTTCTACCTATATGGTATAATATTGTGACTTGATTTAAGTCTTTACATGTGAAATTGTGAATGTAAAGGAGATATGGATGTAATATATTTTAGACATGTCAATTATCTAGATACATGGTTAAATATATCTTAATGGAAAGGAAAATCTCATAAAAGAGGCATATAGTTATTACTATTATTAAATATGAATTATTTTGTAGTATTACTTTTATATCTTTGAAGTAATCAATACAATTTAAAATTTATTTTATGTTATACTAATTTTTGAATGTTGAATAGTTTTTGAGTTTTATTAGCTCTTTCATAATTAATAAAAAAATTATATTTAGAAATTGATGAATTATTATTTTTTATATTAAATATGATTAAATATACCATTAGTATAAGATACTAAGATATTATGATAGGATGTGGAGAATACATCATTGAAATTACTAATATCTTTTTCAATCATCATTGTTTAAATGAAAAGTCAAAATACTAGACATGGTAGAAGGATAATGTTTTGATTAAGTAAAAATAAGTTTTGAAAGGACCTGAAACCTTATACAAAAAACAAAGAAAGATAGGGCATTGAGAGACCAAAAAATAACTGTGGTGCACCACCAAACAAACCAAAGGAACTAGACATAGTTCCCACCAAGTGGAACAAAAACCAGCCTAGCTAACCACAATAAAGGATAATCCTTATGAGAACGTAAAGACATATCAAATGAAAGTTTGGAGAATTTGACTTTCTTTCCTCTAACTATTGTCCATCCATTCTCCACCTTCTCAATAGCTTTCTGCCAATCCAAAGATAAACTAGAAGAGCCCACTAAAGGGCAGACAGCATCAGCATCCATAGAGGGGACAAGGATAGCACCACAACCAATCCCCAAAACCCTCCTAGGAGAAACATAGGAAGAAAAACCCTTAGCTCCAGTAGACAAGACAATTGATCTAGAGACAACATTAGAGATACGATCCAGAAAAAACAACAACATCACCTGAAGGGACAATATTAATAGTCTAAACCAAAGCCACATCAGAGACACTATCTGTAGCATTAGAGATAACATCAGTAGCACTAGCCAAAGCATGATCAATCTGAGGAGGGAAAGTAGCCAAACCCCTATCCTTGGAAACTTTACGAACCATATAATGGTGGTTAGAAACCCCCACCCATGAAGAAGGTGATTTCTTCGATTTAACCTTATCAGATAAACACCGCGCAACAAGATGGCCAATCTTGTGGCATTTCCTGCATCTAAATGGAATACCCTCATAATATAGGTTCTGGGTCCAAGAGCCCTTTTAAGAAGCCAAATTTATCTTCTTAGGGAGACACTTAGAAACATCAACCTCCACAAGGATAATGTTATTGTTAACTAAGTAGTTAGATGTGTTAGTTATTAGGTGCTAACATTAGAGAAATCTTTCCAGATTGCTTTTGCAGAAAAATGCCTATATCCCCAATGTAATCCATTCCCTCATGTCCACAAGAAGAAATAAGGATGGGGATGGTTGATTGAAGTTTACATTCTCCTTTAAGGGTGGATAGCCACTCCAAGAATCATTCCAAAATTGAGAAGATTTTCCATCATGAATTTTCCAGGATATATACCTTGTAATCAAGCTCTTGGATGTAATCATAAAATTCCACATTACAAACCCACCTAGAGGATTTTGAATTGAAAAGATTTTGACTAGTTGTGGAGTGTCTAGATATTTAGCCTCCATAACTAGCACCATAACAAATTAGGATTTGTGTACATTTTCCAAATCAACTTACCTCCAAAGAAAATATTTCGATTATGTAATTGATAGATTACCACACCCCTAGCTGCCTTAGTTTCAGCCATGATTTTTAATGAGACTAAAGGCATTTTCTTAACACTAGATAGGCTGCCTTTCTAGAGAAAGGTTCTGATGATCTTCTCTATTTTCTTAACTCATATGTTAATATTATAGCTAGCTAGATTCCTTCAATCATTGCAGGTAATTCTCTGTAGATGTATCACTCATATGTTAATATTTGTGTTCCATAGTTTAGGCCTGACTTAGTAATGCATTGGTGGTTGTAATCTCTAGTGGTCTATTTTGTAGTTATTTTTGAAGCATTTTATAGTTGTTTCATTGTTAGTTTGTACTTTATTTCTACAATTTCTAGTTATTTCTTGACAGGATTGTGTTTTGTTGCTTGTATGTTTTGTACTATGTTTTAACCTTCCTGAGGGCATTTTCAAACATTAAGATGGATGTTCCAACATCACAAATACTAATTGTAAAAATAGCTTCTTTGGTCATGATTGTCTAGTAGGAATTGTGGCATTTACTATATTGGCTGATTTTGTGGATCAATGAAATTAATGCCTAGAAACTGCATGATCACAATCCCTATTGGGGAAGGGAAATATCCCATAGATTTTATTCTGCCTCAAGATTGTGTCATGAGTTGGTTTAAAAATCACACATTTCTTGACTGTTTAAAATGTGATTGTTGAAGTCATTGGGGCACACCTTCTTTATACAAAGACACGATGCATATATCCATCATAGCTAGTATCTATTTTTCTATCTTAATACATGGATTTGTTGCAGTCCATTTATTCTGAGATAAAGTGCAGAGGCTTATATTGAGGAATGCTTCCTTCCAAGGAATACCTTGGACAAAGTAATCAAGTCATATGGCATGTATAATGGTGAGGCCTATGTTGCAAGAATTGTCTCTCAGTCAATGCTAAAGGAAAACAAAAAGATGAGAATCATATTCAAAACATTTATATAGGATATAAGAGATCATGATGAGGAGAGAATCAACAGTGTCTGCCATATGCATGGGTCGAGAGTGCCACCACACATGCATGTTTATTTGCATAGGATTTCATCCTTAATTATATTTCCATACCCACACCTTAGGTGAGAAACACAACTGCCCAATTCAAGAATGATGTTATAGGTCCATGAGTATTAATTAGCTAGGACAATGATGAATTTTTCTCTTAGGTGTTATTTGGAATTGTCGACAGTATTTGGACCTATATGCTTAGCTAGAGAGCCATTTTTCTAGAATGTTTTAGCAGTTGTGGTTTGTGTTATAAGGTAATTTATATTATATGGATTAGTATGTGCCTTGTGTAGTACAATAAGTGTTTACATGAAATCCTCTATGAATTTGAATCTATAGAAGACAAATGCCATTGCCATTGAGATATTATTGAAATGTGTATGTAGTAGCTATAAAGATCATGAATAGTACATCCATCTACTTTGAATTTTATTGCTTACTAGGAATTGAGCCATTGTCTTTTAAAATTTATTTGGAATTGTAATGTCCCCATTTTGGGACATTTAAAATTTTTTCCCTTAAATAATAGTTCCAACATAGAGCGATAACAACATTATATCATAAATATAAATTTACCTACAAATATGGAATTTATTATGATGCTCAACTTGACAACTCTAAGAATAATTTCAAAAAGAAATCAAATCATGATTTTCTACTATGTCATAACTAGTTTCAAGATTTTATGCAATGTCGATGCAATGTCTCCTTTTTTGGGGATTCCCCTTTGTTGTACCCACCAATAGATACAAATGTTGTCATGTGCTATATATTTTAATATTTGATTCTTATTAGTATAGTTTGTAAATAACATAAACAATAAAAGTATATTGTTTATTTAATTTTAACTTGTATTGTGTTATATTTTATTTTTATTTTTATTTATTAGTAAATCTTTTTCAATAAGGACCTACATCACAAAAATTGACAAGATTACTTCTTTTCCTTCTCCAACTAATTGTAACATGATGTTCAATACACTACACTATTAGTTTCAATTTCCCACGTTGTGTTTTTTTCTCTATTGTTGTTTTCGCACACTACAAGAAAAAATTCCACACATTTCATAATTAGTTTTCAAAACTTAGAAATGGTTGGAATTTTGAAAAACACACCTATAATTCTCAAAACCATAAAAGCCTCCTTTTTTTAGCACAAATATTGTTTTAAACCCTCCAAATATATTATACCATTGAGGACTTAGATACCAAAAACTAAATGGCAAGCCAGTCTGTATCCTACACACTTGATTCTTATTTTGTAGTCTTCCTTCATCTCCTTAACAAAACTTTTTCTCATTGTCCAGGATAACATTTGCAAGTAGGAATTCTCATTATTAGGGTCAACTCAACTTGTTTATTCTATGTGATTTTCTTTCATCGTGTCGTGTTTTATTACATCCTACTAACATGTGCCATGTACTCCACACTATAACAAAAAATTGCATTCCCAATTCAGAGTAAGTGTTCAATTAATATAAAAGATTGACATTTTTTAATATGGAAATAAAAAACTTGGTGAAACCCTTATGTTTATTTTAGTTGTAGTCCACCACTGACTATCCCACCATATTTCCATGTCATGGTGCAATTTAAGCTAAGCAGGGAACTCACCTCCATTCTTGTACCATGTCATTTGCATCCCATTCATTTTATAGTTGTGAAGAGCCCTCTCAAGTCTCGTGTAGATGCAACCCTTGAACACTGCTTGTCATCCAAACATGTGTATGTGCGTATATAAATACATATATTTGTGCATGCACGTGCATATAGATAAGTGAAATAAGTGTCTATTGTGATGCAAAAATACCAAAATTCTTCTTCTGCTAAGGAAGAAGAATTTGGGGTATGTGAGCTTTGTGAAAATTGTTCCAAAAGGCATATGGAATATCTCTCATGCAATTACAAGGATCTCATCCCATTTGTTGAGTGGGAAAGACCATTAACATGGAAATTCAATGACAATGATTTGGGTTACGTTTTCAATGTCCATTATTTCTAGTATTGCAGGAATGTTCAAAGGATTCTCGATGATGAAATTGTTGAAACTAGTGGCAATTCAAAGGGGGGGGGTGGATTAGAGTTGAATAATTTAAACAAGATTACAGCATATAAAGATTTAAACTTTCTGAATCAACAAGTTTACAAGCTATAAAAATAAAACATAATAGAAGTTGCCAACTCACATAAAAGAGACAAGATTTTGAGCTGAGTGGGAAACCCTCAAAACCTTACAGTTTTATCATAGGGAGAAAAACCACTCCAATAGAACCTGTAATTTTACTGAGCCAATAACCCTTCTTTACAACAACAACTACAACTGCCTGGGCTATAGCCTATTTCTTCTCTTTTTCAAAATGGATTTCAATCAAATAGTTTATATATATAACTGTATGCTATAACATTGCATACACCTTATAGATATAAACCTTTAAGATATTTCTTTGAATATGAGTTTCTTATCAAAGTAAAACCTCTTTTCAATCACAATGTTTTTCACAGTCATATGACTTTTTTAAATAGAAGCATACGAAATATGCTTTCGAACAGATTTTACAATAGCAGTTACAACCACTACTAAAACTGATTTCAATATCAGTTTTCGAAATCAAAACTGATTTTCAAACAAATTTTCAACTTTCATAAGATACTTCAAAGTATTCAAGTATTTCTAGGTAGGTCCAATAACTGAATCAGTCAATTTCAACAAAACTAAAGTTATTCACAACTATCAGAATAACCATATTCCAAAATTGATAAGCGTGAGATCACTATAGAGGAGGAACAAAGGAGTAACATATATTTTCTTTAGAATTTTCATGGAGGAAAAAATAGCATATGAAGATCATAAAGGATGCAGCAGAGAAGAAGATATACACTGTCAACAACCTTTTCCAACTTACGAAGTGTAAAAGAGATGCAAAAGGACTTATAACCTTTTTCAAATAATCAAAGCAGATCTCTTTAAGATATGAAAAAACTTGGTTTACCAAATTTATTGTGACTTCTTCACTTCAAATATTCACAAAATAGTATGTATCAATGTCCAACATACGAGAAGTAAAGCCAATGAATGCATATCTCTTGACTGAGAATTATAACAAACTGATATTTTGGTACCCAATCGAAGCCAGCAGAGACCAATCACAAGGAGAACTCATAACACATTAAAAACCATGTGTTAGCCATTGATTCAGAACAAAATAAGAGGAGAATCATATTAATAAAACCTTATGTGATCTTTCAGCACAAATACATTCGATGATGATGCAAAGATACCATGAAAAATGGTATCAACCTGTTCCTTGCATGAAGATAAGAAACATACCAAAAACCCAGAATTTCAAAGTCAAGAATAGAGATGCAAAAAGAACAAGATTTATATCCATGGTGGCACCCCTCATTAGGGTTTGACAAAAAAAAAATTGAATCATGAATACCTTTCGAAAGCAAATGACTTTTACAATGTATCAAAAAACATAATCATTTCAAATCCACCATACGAGAGAAACACGTGGAGCAATAGAAGCCAAGTGGCAAAAACTCGGAGTCAATGAAAACTATGATAACTAACCCATGGTAAGTCATTCGCAACCACATGACTGCAAACAAAAATGAATGCATGGCAGTCCATTGCCTTAAGGACAAAAATAGAGGCCAATAAACTCCCCCATTTGTCCTTGAGTAAAAATCATCTGTGTTGTGGCAAACATCAATATATGGCATGATAAAACTATAAAGAACATCAAGAACTATAATATCCTAAATTCTTGGAAGAACTGTCATCATGATATCCTGAAAAGAACTACAAAGAATCATATATCACCACTGTCATAATATCCTAAGATAATAGCCTAAGAAAGAACAAATATTACCACTGTCAAAATATCATAATATCTTGAACATAACACCACTGAGATAATATCCCTGAGAATAGCAGTCATAATATCCTAAGATAATAGCTTGAGAAAGAATTGAGCATTCTCCCCCAGTTTGCATCAAGGACAAAAACACTGCTAGAAAATAGTAGAGAGGGTTGGAATAGGAGTAGCAACCTATTACAGACTCCACCAAAATAAGAAATTTAGGACACCAAGGATTGAGAGACAACTCCCAACTGAGTGTGGAGCTATTCAAAAAGAGCCTGAGGAAGAGCTTTAGTGAAAGTATCTATCACTTGAGCCTGAGTAGGAATAGAAACCAACTTGAACTCATTGTTAATAACATGGTCACATAAAAATGAAGTTTTATGGCTACATGTTTGGTGCAAGAATGCATGATTGGATTTTTACTTAATTGAATGGCACTCATATTATCACACATGATAGAAATAGGCTTAGGTATCTGAATACCAAGATCAAATAACTGATAATTTATCCAAATTAACTAAGTACAACATGTTGTAGCAGCACCATATTCAGACTCACACGTAGATAAAGTAACATAGTCTTTTTTTTACTATGCCAAGCAACCAAACGATTACCTAAGAAAAATGCAGCGCCACTAGTGCTCTTTTTATCTTCAGAACCACCCCAGTCTACATCTATATAACCAAGCAATGTGAAATCATCATGATGTGGATACCATAAACCAAAATCGAGAGTATCTTGAATATACTTAAAAATTTGAGTAACAACAGTAAGATGGGACTGTTTAGGAGTAGATTGAAATCGAGACACCATACAAACTGCTTGCATTAGATTTGGTCTAGATGCTGTAAGATATAATAGATTACCAATCATGGATCTGTATGAAGTTTGATCTACAGGAGGGGAATCATCATCTTTAACAAGTTTTCATCCTGTTTCCATAGGTGTGTTGACAAGTCTACAATCAGTCATGTTAAATTTCTTCAACATTTATTTTGCATATTTAGTTTGAGACAAAAATAGGCCATGTTCAAGCTGTGTCACTTGAAGACCAAGAAAGAATCTCAGTTCACCCAAAAGAGACATTTCAAACTCAAATTCCATGATGTTAGAAAAATATTTTGACAACTCATCATTTGTAGAGCTAAAAATAATATCATCCACATAGACTTCCACTGCTAAAATATCACCATTAACAATTTTAATATATAAAGTACTTTCTGCACTACCACGAGTAAAACCATTTGCAGTAAGATGCTTATCTAGCATGGAATACCAAGCTTGGGGAGCTTGTTTTAAGCCATATAATGCCTTTTTGAGACAATATACATAATCAGGTTTATCACATGACTCAAACCCTTCTGGTTGTTCGATATAAAATTCTTCTTCAAGATAACCATTCAAAAAAGTAGTTTTAACATCCATTTGATAAATAGTGAACCTTTTGTAACTAGCATATGCAAGAAAGATTCTAATGGATTCTAATCTTGCAACTGGTGCAAACATTTCACCAAAATCAATACCTTCCTGTTGAGCATAACCCTTGCACACAAATCGGGCTTTATTCCTTATTACTTTACCATCTTCATTTAGTTTATTTTGAAAAATCCATTTCCCACCTATAAGATTCTTGTTGTCAGGTCTAGGAACAAGTTCCCATGTTTGATTTTTCTCAATCTAATTTATTTCATCTTTCATAGCATTCAGCCAACAAGGTCTTGTCAAAGCTGCAGTTACAGTTTTTGGTTCAAAATCTGATAACAAACAAAAGTGTTCTGCAATATGAGCATGCTCATCAATTTTGGCTTTTCTTCTAGTTAGAATTCCTCCCTCTATATCTCCAATGACTTGAGACTCAGGATGTCATTTTGCTATGATTCTAGAAGGAGTCTTTAAAGGAATTTTTTATTCTTGAGGATTAGAACAATTCTCTTGATCAGTATGATCAGAAAGTTCTTGACTATCATTATTTGACTCATGATGATCACAAGAAACATGTTCACTTCTTTGTAAAGAATCTTCTTCAACATAACTTTTAGTGTTATTGTTCAACAATGAACTTTCATCGAAAATCACATTTATAGCTTCAATGACTTTATTTAGCCTTTTATTGTAGCATTTCAAGGCTTTACTTTGTGTGGAGTATCCCAAAAATATACCCTCATCAAACCTAGATTTAAAACTATCTAACAAATCATTGTCCTTTTTAATAAAGCACTTACAGCCAAAAATTTTAAAATTTTTAACATTAGCAATTTTTCCATGCCAAAGTTCATAAGGAGTATATGATGTTCTTACTCTGATTTGAGCTGTATTTAGAATATATACAGCTGTATGAATAGCTTCTTTCCATAATTTATCAAGTAATTTTTCTTCATTCCTCATTGTCCTAGCCATCTCTTTAACAATTCTATTTTTCCTTTCTACAACACCATTTTGTTGTGGTGTAAAAGCGATTGAAATTTGTCTTTTAATACCATGTTTTTCATAATACTCTATGAACTCTTGGGAGGTGAATTCTCCTCCTCTGTTAGACCGTAAACATTTCAGTTTTAGATTAGTTTCCCTTTCAACCATTTTCCTGAAAATTTTGAAGCATGCAAAAGCTTCAGATTTGTGTTTCAAAAAAGTTACCCAGACCATCCTTAAATAATCATCTACAAATAGCAAAAAATATCTTTCACCATTCAGGGACGGAGTTCTAGTTGGACCACAAAGATCAGTGTGTACAATCTCTAGAGGCCTATTAGACATGTATTCTTTGGTTTTAAAAGGCATTCTGGTTTGTTTACCCTTAACACATTGTTCACAAATTTTAGCTGGTTTGCTAATTAGAGGTAAACCTCTAACCTTTTTGTTCTTGTTGATCCTAGCAAGACTATCAAAATTTAAGTGTCCCAATCTCTTATGCCATAACCATTTTTCTTCCACTTGACTGACAAGACATGTATTAATTAGAGATGACTCCTAAACAGTAGAATCAATAAGATTATATAGATTTCCTCCTGTTCTCAAACCACTAGCAATAACTTTGTTCTTACTCTTGATAGAACATCCTTTAGCATTAAAATAAATTGAATATCTACTGTCACAAATTTAACTAACACTTAAAAGATTATGTTTTAGACCTTCTACATAATAAATACTATGAATGGGTGTATCTGTATTGAGAACTATTGAACCACGACCTGTGATATAAGCACCTCAATTATCTCCAAACTATACAAACCCTCCATCAAAATCTTTTAAGTTTTTAAACTTTCTTTTATAACCAACCATATGATGTGAACAACTGCTATCCAAAACCCAAGTAGTTGGTTTATGGGCAAATAAAGATGTTTCAACAATCAAAGACTTTTCAATAGGTTTCCATATTTGTTTAGGCTTTAAGTGAAGTTTACACTGATTAGCAAAGTGTCCATAATGGAAACATTTGAAGCACCTTATTAGGTTTTTGAAACCATACCCATGTTTGTTCATCTTATAGTTAAATGATTTATGACCAAAAACATTGCACTTGAAACAATAACCTTTAAAATAACTTGAATTCTGCTTTGAAGATTTGTCCACTAACTTAACACTTGATTCAGCTTGCTCAATCTAATTTTGTAATAAAATCGGTTTCTTTTCCTTTTCAATAAGAGACTATTTTTTATTCTCAATAATTTGATTTTCTTTTTCTAAATCGGTTTGTAATATTTTATTATCTTTCTCAAAATCCAACAATAATTTCTTTTGTCTCTTTAGTTCTTGCAAAGAACAAAGAAGTTCTTTTTCAAGATCTATATCTTCATCTAAATTAGATGAGGACTCTGATTTTCAAGACTCCAAGTTAGGAACATTAACTATTTCAGCCATAAATAAAACTTCCCCTTCTTCTTCAGAATCATTTGATTCTTCATTTGAGTCCTCTTTTGACAAGAGACTCTTCTTTCTGAAGTTTTTGAACCTTTGATTTTGATTCCAAGGTTTCCTTCTTGAAAAATTTTCATCTTTCTCATCATTGTCATCTTGATCAGCATAAGGACATTTTGCAGAAAAGTGTCCTATTTGACCACAACTAAAACCCTTAGGTCTTCCTTGATCTTTCTTTCTCATTTTCCTGACTAACAATGCTTCTAGAGCATATGTTAAATATGTATCACTTTCTTCCTATTTCTCAGCCTTAAAGGCTATTTCTTTTGATGTTGAACCAGCTTGGTTGTTGATTCTCATCTCATATGCAGTCAAGGTTCCTTGCAATTGATGTAAGGTCATTTTAGAAAAAAAATTCTTTTCTTCTAAGGTGGAGATTTTAGTTTCAAATTTAGGTAGAACAGTTCTAACTACCTTTGAGATAATGCCATGTTCTTCAATTATCTCTCCTAATCCCCTTCTATCATTTACTACATCAATTTGTAAGAAATAAGAAGCAATACTTTCATCCTCATTCATCTTCAAATTATCAAACTGAGTTTTTAAAGTTATCAATTTTGATTCCTTAACTTTCTCATCTCCTTGATAAATGGTTTCAAGTTTTTCCCAGATATCATTAGTAGATTTATAGTACATAACTTTAACAAACACATCTTTAGTAAGGCCACATAAAATAGCAATTTTTTCTCTTTTATCAATTTTGTATTTGGTTTTATCACTAGGATATGTAGGTATAACTGTAGGCACTGTATACTTTGCTGCAACAACTTCCCACATATTAATATCTAAAGAGTTTATGAATGCTTCCATCCTTACTCTCCAAAAAACATAATCATTACCATCAAATAATGGGGCTCTGCTAAGAGAAGCTCCCTCAGCTTGCACCATTTACTTCCAAATATTCCCTGGATAATCCCTATAGGTAGACCTAGGAAGGGACCCTATGTGCTGATACCACTTGTTGAAAGTGATGGTAATTCTTAGAGGGGGGGGGGTGGTGAATCAGAGTTGAATAATTTAAACAAGATTACAACATATAAAGATTTAAACTTCCTAAATCAACAAGTTTACAAGCTATAAAAATAAATCACAATAGAAGTTGCCAACTCATAGAAAAGAGACAAGATTTTGAGTCGAGTGGGAAACCCTCAAAACCTTACAGTTTTATCATAGGGAGAAAAACCACTCCAATAGAACTTGTAATTTTACTGAGCCAATAACCCTTCTTTTACAACAGCAGTGACAACTGCCTGGGCTATAGCCTGTTTCTTCTCTTTTTCAAAATGGATTTCAATCAAACAGTTTATATATATAACTGTATGCTATAACATTGCATACACCTTATAGATATAAACCTTTAAGATATTTCTTTGAATATGAGTTTCTTATCAAAGTAAAACCTCTTTTCAATCTCAATGATTTTCGCAGTCATATGACTTTTTTAAATAGAAGCATACAAAATATGCTTTCAAATAGATTTTACAAGAGTAGTTACAACCACTACTAAAATTGATTCAAATATCAATTTTCAAAATCAAAACTAATTTCCAAACAAACTTTCAACTTTCATAAGATACTTCAAAGCATTCAAGTATTTCTGGGTAGGTCCAATAATTGAATCAATCAATTTCAAAAAAATTGAAGTTATTCACAACTATCAGAATAACCATGTTCCAAAATTGATAAGTGTGAGATCACTGAAGAGGAGGAACAAAAGAGTAACATATATTTTCTTTAGAATTTTCATGGAGGAAAAAATAGCATACGAAGATCATAAAGGATGCAGGAGAGAAGAAGATATACACTGTCAACAACCTTTTCCAACTTACGAAGTGTAAAAGAGATGCAGCAGGACTTATAACCTTTTTCAAAATCAAAGCAGATCTCTTTAAGAGATGAAAAAACTTGGTTTACTAGATTTACTATGACTTCTTCACTTCAAATATTCACAAAATAGTATGTATCAACGTCTAGCATACGAGAAGCAAAGCCAACAAATGCATACCTCTTGATTGAGAATTATAACAAACTGATATTTCAATACCCAATCAAAGCCAGCAGAGACCAATCTCAAGGAGAACTCACAACACATTAAACCTCATGTGTTAGCCATTGATTCAAAACAAAATAAGAGGAGAATCATATTAAAAAAACCTTATGTGATCTTTCAGCACAAATACCTTTGATGATGATGCAAAGATATCAACCTATTCCTTGCATGAAGATAAGGAACATACTAAAAACCCAAAACTTCAAAGTCAACAACAGAGCTGCAAAAAGAACCAGATTTCTATCCATGGCGGCACCCCTCATTAGGGTTTGACAAAAAAAATTAACTGAATCATGAATACCTTTCGAAAGAAAATGAATTTTACAATGTATCCAAAAACATAATCATTTCAAATCCACCATATGAGAGAAACACGTGGAGCAATAGAAGCCAAGTGGCAAAAAAGAGAAGTCAATGAAAACTATGATAACTAACCCATGGTAAGTCATTCGCAACCACGTGACTATAGACAATAATGAATGCATGACAGTCCTTTGCATTAAGGACAAAAACAGAGGCCAACAAAAATAATTCTCCCAAAGGCTGACAAGATGATCTTTCCATCCTAGGTTCTTTCAATCTTTCTTTCAAATTTTATGAATTTACTCCAATCTTATTGTTCTTTGGAAATAATTTCTATGAAGGTAGTAATAGATAGATTTCTCACTGATAATTCCCAACTGAAAGCTGTGCAATGTTATGATATGTGGAGTGTCAATGCGCTAGTTGGAGGCCTATTTCTACACAAACTTCTATTGAATGGTCATACATTTGTGAATGTTTATAATGATATTAAGCATTCTATGCTAACCTATAACTATAGGTATACTAGAGATGCTCTGTATAGATATGGAGGGGTTCCTCCTCATTATGTTGGCTCATGTACATGATGATGATGCTTAGGGGAGTGTAAACCTGGGTCTTCTGCCACTAGATAGTGAAGAATTCACAAAGTAGCAGGGCAAGAATGAGGTCCTTGTTGAAGCCATGAAAGAATAGCTCCTCCTATTTTGTGTTGTGGGTTTTTGAATTTTGTTTATAGCTTGAGAACAAAATTGTTGTCTCGTAACAATTTGCAAGGTCACATTCCATCCTCTAAGCTTAGTCTTTCGTATAACAATTTAAGTGGAAGCATTCCCTCTGAACTTAGGGCCCGTTAGGTAGCGAGAATTAGGAAATGTTGCATTTGATCAAATGCTAGAAATGGTCAAATTATGGATTTGACAATCCAGTTTTTCATTTTCGGATTATAGTTTGGACCGTTTGGTTGACCCGGAATATGAGCGAGAAGATGTATTTCCTCCGTTTGGTTCCACTTTTTGAAACTGGAATTGGAATTTTAGTATGATTTTTATTTTATTTTTTGAATTGTTATAATATAATAATTTATTTTCATTAATTTATTTTTCCATTAATTTTTTTATTTTATTTAATTTTATAGAAAAAATCATAAATATTTATTTTTTTATTTTATTTAATTTTGTATAGAAAATCATAAATATTTTTCAATTTTTTTTAATAAGATTAATATTTAATTTTGTTTTATTTTATATTCAAAATATTAACAAAGTCATAAATAACAAAAAAGTTCACGAGTTTATCAAAATATGTCCAAGGTATCTACTTGAAATTATAAAAAACTTCATGTATCTACAATAGCCCTCTGTTAACCACATTTACGCATATGGTCCCAACAAAGTAGTGCACAAACTACACAAAGAAGGCATCACAGAAACATGATTTCTGCTTTCGCCATTGAAGCAATCTTGGCGGCACTATCTGCCTCTCGAGCCATGCACAAGTTGCAGTCATTTCCTACATCAAGTACAGATGTAGATGGGAAAGACGAAAATGTGGTTTCATCGACCCATGGGAAGTATTGACATCCACTATTTCCCTGTAATACCAAATCTACATCAGTTCTTCCTAAAATGATTAGTTCTCACATTATTTATAAACATAAAATATAATAACATATCCAGACCTTTTTCCTATTTGGGCAACACCAAAATTGATGCCCAGGATTACTTATTGTGCATGATGTCCTTAGCATGCATGGCCCAACACTGCATTGACACATAGGCACATTCATCGAAGTCATTGAAGCTATAACGACAAATATTGCATTGACATTATTTTTGTTCATTCATACTAATTATAATTACAATAAAAAGAAACATACTAATGTAGACTTGCACATTTTTTGGCTAAGTTGAAGTCTTTGGTTTAAATCAAAGGACACTCAAAACAAAATGACAAACCAAAGACAACGATGCAATAAAAAATAATTACTAAGGAACCAAGGAACTAATTATAATTGCAATAAAAAGAAACATACTAATGTTCAACATGAGAATGTTCAACGAGTCTGCTACTTTTATTTTCATTTTTACAATTCCTCTCATAACTTCTTCTTTGCTTAAAACAATTGGGAGTTCCCGAGAAAGATGAAATGGTGTAGACCTATGCCCTTTTTGGGTCTGGGAGGATAGTGGTTTTGTGATCCCCGGCTTTGATTTCTCTTGAATCAAGTACTGCCTACATGATCATCTGCAACTACTATGTTTCTTGGTCGTGGCCACTTCCTGTGCAACAAATTTCTTATCTGCTATCTTTGTTGCCCTGCATGCTTTGTCCTTGTTATATGTTTACTGGACTTGAATTGAGGGACATCAAAGTTGTTGATCTCTCACTGCTATATTTCCAGGCTTGAAAAGGGCATAGTACAGTACAATCATCTTACCCAGGTACTACAAATTGTTTGAAGCAGTAAAGAAGTAATGAGAGTTCATTCAAATACACTTCATAAAATTTTAGAAACTCCACATAATCAAATCTACTCTAACAATCCATGGTTGATTAAAGAGACTTTCTATTTGAAACTAAAAGGTTCTAATAACACATCTATACTCATACATAGAAGATGGGGAAGAACAAAATCCAACAATGAAATGGTGGTGTGAAGACACACTGTGCAAAGTTCCCATAATAAATGTAATACACCAAGGAGTAACATCATAAATATGTGTAGTCATCAGAAATATAGATTGTAAGTTGAAATCATGAACAACATATGAGCGGTGAAGAAGTAATGAGAGTTCATTCAAATACACTTCATAACATTTTAGAAACTCCATATAATCAAATCTACTCTAACAATCCATGGTTGATTAAAGAGACTTTCTACTTGAAACTGAAAGGTTTTAATAACACATCTATACTCGTACATAGAAGATGGGGAAGAACAAAATCCAACAACAAAACGGTGGTGTGAAGACACACCATGCAAAGTTCCCATAATAAATGTAATACACCAAGGAATAACATCTGAAATATGTGTAGTCATCTGAAATATAGATTGTAAGTTGAAATCATGAACAACATATGAGTGGTGAACAACTAATGAGAGTTCATTCAAATACACTTCATAACATTTTAGAAACTCCACATAATCAAATCTACTCTAACAATCCATGGTTGATTAAAGAGACTTTCTATTCAAAACTGAAAGGATCTAATAACACATCTATACTTGTAATAATAAATGTAATACACCAAGGAGTAACATCAGAAATATGTCTAGTCATTAGAAATATAGATTGTAAGTTGAAATCCAATAACAACAAAGTACCCTTCATTAATCTAGTAACAATAGAGTACCCTCCAAATGGATTAGTCCTTTATTATCGATGAGCTCATAAACTAAGCCCAATGCATATATAGTCTTCTTAGGCATAATTGACAAGCCAGACTTTAAATTACAATTATGAGTTAATTTGTCTCTATATACTAGTTTAAGTAGATGGGCTTGGGTACATTCACTCAAGATTTCTTCAACTAATCAACTATTTTGAATGTGCTCAAAAACTACATAGCTTGAGTAGCATGCAGCATCCACTAAACTCATTTCAACTGTAGGATACATTGCTTATCATGCAAGAATTTTTGGCTACTTACAAACCTCAAGAATTTCAAATTTGGTTGCAATAAGCATATTCTGCATGAGAGGAGTAGCCATTAGAACATTGTATTGAGGGATCATTAATGCCTTTTCTCTATTAAAAGTCACCCAATCACCTTTGACTTGTTCCTCCACTACTCTCTTCTTAAGATCTAGTGAAGTGGTCTAATTGGACCTATGGTCTTCTAGAGGTCGAGGCAAGTTCAATAGGGCATACACTTTATCATTGTCCCAAGTCTAAAGCTTGGATTGGGGAAGACAAGTTTTCTCCCCTGGACATTTTTTACATTTGAACAATTGACATATTGACTGTAGCTTAGATCAACATTAGTATTAAAAGGTGTGTTTGAGGTATATTTGTTCTCTTAGATTTGCTTAATAATAGTACTGACAAACAATCTGGAATCCTGGATACAGCATCCTTCCAGTACACATTTAAAAGATGTTTTTGAGGAGATTCTTTCCGATAAATTCACCTGATTGCGATACTCACCCATAGTGTGAATGCCCCATGAAGCTTAGATCATAATTAGGCATAGCACTTGTGTCAAAGTGACTTCTATAAATGGAATATTTTCTTAATTACAACACTATTTGATGTTCTGAATACCCAATTAAAGCATAGATTCCAATTTGTTTTTGAAGCTGAATCTCAGGGGCTATAGTGTTCAATTCCTAATCATAATATCGCTCAAAGTCAGAATACACCATCAATCTTAGATCATCATAAGGCTTAAAAATTATGTCTGAGTCATTTCTATTATGCCAAACTCTCCTAATTACCACTGTCATTAAGATTAGAACCTGTGTGGAAGAGGTTAATATTCTGGCAAATTTTCTTGATTGTAAAACTCATCCACAATTTGAATACACCATCAAGCTTAGGTCACCATTAAGCTTATAAACATTCTAAGGGATTTCTATTGCACCAAATTTTTCTAATAGCAACCCTCATTCATTGTTTAACTTTAGCTTTAAATACGCTATCAAGCATAGATTTTTATCAGCCTTAGAAGTCTCTAGCTAGTTTGTATTCTGCTAAATTTTTGTAATTATAACATGCACCCATAGGCTGATTACCCATCAAACAGAGATCACCATTGTTCTTAAAATCTACATCCCAAGGATCTATATACATTGCTAGAAAAGGAGCTTGAGAATGGAAAAAATCATTTTGTTGAATGTACTGGATTGCCAATAAGTACATATTTCAGTGCTCTGAAGCTTCTTTGGTTGTTGGAATCAGTAGAGGATGTTAAAAGAGCAGTAAAAGATAATGATTCATTATTTGGAATGGTGGATAGTTGGTTGATCTGGAACTTGACTGGGGATGCTAAAAAAATAGGAAAGGATAGAACAAAGGTTCAAGGAAGTCATGTAACTGATTGCTCAAATGCAACTCGAACCATGTTGATGGATTTGAAAACCCTTGAATGGCTTTCATGTATCTACATGATGATAGCACACCTGCAGTCGTACTTTCAAATTCAATTCAAACTTGTAGCTCTTATTCCTACATTAATTACAATGTGCTTCATTTTGGCTTTCATGTATCTACTCATTATATATAATTGAGGTTTCAGTTTGAATGTTAGGCATCATCAACAAAAGGAGAACACAACAACAAAGATGACAAATAGAGAAAAGGAGAGAGCTCGTTAGATGGGAATGAGATTTGATACCATGATTGACTCCAATGTGACTCCTTTTAAGTCTAATATATGCATTGGGCTTAGTTTAAGAAAGGCTAATATAGAGACGACTTAACTCATAATTGTAATTTAAAGTCTAGTATTAACTAAATTTAGAAGGAAGTCTATCCAGCCTAAGAAGACTATATATGCATTGGGCTTAGTTTATGAGCTCATCTAAAGGCATAGCTACATTCACAATCATCAAATAACAGTAAAAACAATATCATCATGGCTGAAATAGCATGAAATAATAGTAAAAACAATATCACAATTATGAGCTCATCTTCATCATGTGTTACTCCTTGGTGTATTCCATTTATAATCATGAAATAATAGTAAAAACAATATCATCATGGTTGAAATAGCAGAAAAATATCATAATGCATGAAATAATAGTAAAAACAATATCATCATGGATGAAATAGCATTATCGCTATAATTGATCTTCATCATGTCTTACTCCTTGGTTTCTTCCATTTATAATCATGAAATAACAGTAAAAACAATATCATCATGGCTGAAATAGCAAAAAATTATCATAATGCATGAAATAACAGTAAAAACAATATCATCATGGCTAAAATAGCAGAAAAATATCATAATGCATGAAATAACAGTAAAAACAATATCATCATGGCTGAAATAGCATGAAATAACAGTTAAAACAATATCATCATGGCTGAAATAGCAGAAAAATATACTAGAGCATATATACTATAGAAGCTGATAAACAAAAACAATGTATGATGTTAATAAGACAAGTATCTTGGCTAACTATTGTGGTCCCACAACCACGCTCCCCTAATGGGCTTTTTCAAGCCTCAAGGGCCCCCCTTCTAGCGCCACTTCTTGTCTGGTTTTTTGTTTTTAGTTTTTGTCCTTAGTTGCTTTTTGTTAGTTTTTGGGCTTTTTGGCCTTGTCGCCCTTTCGCACTTTCGAATGACCGAAAGTGTGAAAAGGCTGGTGGAGCGAGTGGTGCAACATGTTAGCTCTTTCAGCCCTTCCCCCTTTTTAGACTTCGAGGAGGTCTGAAACCTCAGAGGTCTAACCCCCTCGGCAGAGTCGGCCTTTCAGGTGTTTCAACCTTTTGGAGGTCTGACACCACTGAGAAGGTTGAAATAGCTAACATTTGGGGTGCTTACGTCAGCAACCTAGGTAGCCTATAAAAGACATGAAGGGTTTTAAAACCCTCACTTTCGCACTTGATCCTTTGCCCCCAGCCAGTTTTGCTCGTTGCTCATCATTTTTTTGCCCTCTTGGTTTCCTTTCATTGCTGGTCGTCTTCAAGTTCATCATCTTCTAGGTTGGTGGTCCTCCAACCCTCTTTTGTTTGTCTTTTGGGTCTTAGATTAGGGTCCTTGTTTTCGGTCTTTTTGGCTTACCCTAGTTTTAGAAGTTTGTCTTTTCAGCTTTTTCAGCCTTGTCTTTAGGTCTAGGTTGTTTAGAGTCATCCTTCTAGGCCTTGGGGATTGTCAAGGTAGTCACCTTGCATCCCCATAATGAGTTTGTGGTTAAACTCATCATTGGACTCATTTTCAAGTCTGAATGAGAAACCCTAGTTTTAGGCCATCGAGGTCTGAAACTTTCAGCAACTCGCGAATTGACAAATTCTCTAAGTGCTGACACCTTTCAAAGTTTTGGTGCTATCGCACACCAAAATAATTTGCACCTCTAAAACACTGAAGTGGAACTTGCCCTATGTTCTCTTTGCTTTCAGCATTTTCGACCATGCAGGCCTTTTCGGACGCCGAAGATCTATCAATCCCCAGGTCGCCGAACTCTTTGAGGTTACCAAGAAACCCTCAGCCTTTTTGGCATTTTCGGCCTTCGGGGTTTCCTCACCTCCAGTTTTCTGAAAGAGCATGGAGTTTTGACAATGTAGCCCATCCAGCATTTTCAGCCTTGTCGGCCTTTCAGAGGTTTCACACCCCCAAAAGTTTGAAAGGCCAAAATTTCCTTTTGTGGCCCCTTTTGAGCTTAAAATTTAGTAATATACTTTTCTTTCTAAATTTTTATTCCTCCTACTAGGTTACTGATCTATGTTTTGTCCTATCTCCAAGTATGGCTGAGAAGGTATTGGCATCACCAACAATGAAGTATCAGTTCAAAGGCTATCATCCACCTTCCAAGGTGACTGACTTGCACGCAGGAATAACAGATATAGACATTAGGAATGTGAGCTAGAATGAATACTTGAATAAGTGTGCTTAGCCGGTGGGATGCTTAGAGGACTGCACTTCATTAGTCCTCTGCTCTCTGGTGAACGTGGCAACACACCCAGTTTCCATCCAATCAGCAGAATTGATCAATACACTAGCTAGTAACTACGTGCCAGATGAGTGCATGGTCAAGAACAACATTGGAGAGGTGGTCCTAGACCTGAGGCCCGAACATTGAAGATGTCTTCCACTTACCCAAAGGGGTAGATAAGTTCTTCAATTTTAACATCAACAAGGGGATGGAATTCTATAAGGACATACAAAGGGCTCACAACATTGTTAATAATGAGTACCTAATGTAGCCATTGCCCAAAAATAGATTGGATAGAATTGATATGAGAAGAGGGTACATGAAAGAAGATATCTAGGCAGCCATAACAATGATCAGCAGGGTGTATGGGCTGCTTAAGTCCTCTCAACAGGAGCCTTGGATAATCTTGCTAATCCAAAAGATAAAAGAAACACAAGTGAGGTTTGATTGGGCCTCCATTCTAAGCGACAATTTGGATGAGCAGTTGGTTCGGGTTAAGACAGACCCACATTTCTACATGACATCTTATGTCATGTACTTACTAGCTGCCAAGGTAGTCTACCTGGGTTTGATCAAAGTTGGAGCCATCAGAGAACAGAACACATGGTCATTCACTCTATACCCTCAACTGGTGAGGAAGGATTTCTACCCTCACAATAGCCCAAACTTCAGAATAGTCAATGATGCCTTCATCTTTGCGATCATACCCTCCATTGAGGGAGACTATGCCAAGAGGCTATCAACAGAAGCAACAGTTAAAGTAAAGGCCATTGGGGTGTTCTATATACAATTCTGGATATTCACATACATTCGGGTGGCAGGAAGCACCTTGGCACCCAAAAAGTTACCAACATACCCTCCTGACAGGGTAGTTCTCCTGGAAATAACAAGATAGTTATCTGATGCCCATGAGCACATCAAGCACAAGAAGAAGCACTATTGGGATTTTCACATTTCCATCAGCCCCCACTATGTACTAGACATGAAAGTCTGCAAGTCTTTGACTACAGAATGGGATGAATTCCCATTGTCAACCTACATTCTGGTGAGGCTATAGTTTGATCCCATTTGTACTTATAGCCACATAATGGGAAGACACTACATTCATGAGCTGCATATTGAGGACCATTTGGCTAATTGTGTGGACGATTATGAGGTAAGAGTTTGTGACTATTGTCAGATGAGTCTAAAGCTGGCACAGGGTGCCCTTTCATTGAGAATTCTGCAAAAGGAAATAAATGCTAACTCAGACAAAATTTTGGATTCTATACATAACACAGACAAGGTGTACACAAGAGCTATCCTGAATGCGGAGGTAGATCGAGATGAAAATGATAGTATGGATTTCAAAGCCTGACATGTGATCAAGTTGACTAGATCTTGGGTTGCTTGTTCTTACCCAATGTAGCCACTTTCAATGAAACAACTCCCAGAGAAACCCTCTCGAGAAAAGAAGAAGGGAGAGAAGGTATTGAAATCGTAATTCAAAGAGGCTACTCCTCTGAAGCTAGAAACCATGTATCGGCATGAGCGCCCTACTGCATACGATCTGGCCACGCATTCTAAGAAAGTGAAAACCAAGATGACTGGAAGTATTGCACTGCCAGAGGCACCGCCATCCAGTGACCTTGATTCACCAAGCTTGGAAAAGAGAACAAAATTCAAAATCATAGGACCCAAGCCGGCTAAGACCACCAAGGGGAATGTTTACAAAAGAAAGAAAGGCTCAATGCCTACACAAATGGATGCCCCAAAAGCGGAGGATGAAGATGACCTGGATGAAGTTCCCCTCAGTAGGAGGACCCGGTCTGTAGGATTCTTAAAGAAAAGATGGGTAATGGACAATGATCCTAAGGATGCTGAAGGGGCTACATAGGGAGAACCAGTGAATTTAGATGCCCTTGGTGATGATGAATTTGACATAACAGATTTCGCAAGGCTGCATGGTTTCAAAGAGTCTAAGCAACAAGCTCATATGCAGTTTACTAGTCTCTTTAGTGGCTTGAGAGAAGAACTACAGTAGGAACCCCAAGGACAAGATGATGTTGAGATGTCCGAGGCTCAAAAGGAAATTATAGAGCTAGAGAAGGACTCATCTATTGGGGTCACTTCAAAAGAAGATGTAGCTACAAAAGTACCATTATCTTTGTCCTTTCTGCCTCTGCCTCCACCTCAAAACATTTTGACACCACCTTCATTTCCACTTCAAACACCCCCTACCACTCCACTTTCCACTCCAGTACAAACCACTCCATTGCCTCAACAACCCACTTCATCCCATGTTTCCCTTCCCACTCCAACTCCACCAGCCCATTCAGTCACTCCCCTTGTGTCTCCTACACCCCCCTTCTTAACATTCCTCCATAAGTCCCCATGCCTCCGCCATGGGTTCTCGGTGAGTCATTACCACAGAGCTCATAAGAGCTAGAGAAAGAAGAAAAGGATACTGGTGAGGAGAAAATAGAAGAAGCTCATATAGAATTACAAGAGCTAGATGATAGAGGGGAAGTGCAGGTAGAAGAAGAGCCGCATACTGAAGAAGAGAAACAACAAACAAATACTAAAGAAAAAATGACAGATGAGCAGCAAACAGCTGATGATGAAGAACCTACACAGGAAGAAGGCGAACAAAGTACGAGAGATGAACAGGAAACAGAGAAAGAAGAAGCGAGTCAAGAGGAAATAAGGATAGAACACTTAGCAACCTCTTCTGCATTGGCTTCTCCTTATGAGCCTTTGAATGCATTCTCAAAACCTACATGGTTCACCAAAGAAGTGCAGCCAAGGGCGAGAATATACACCAATGATGAGGTTGATGTGATCATGCTACGACATGCTTTCCACCAAATGGCACCAATTCCCCAAGCAAGAAGAATGTCTTATGTAACACAAGACCAAACAAGTAGGTGGAAAGCATAGGTGGTTGTTCCTACAATGGATGTCAATGTAAATGAGATCACTCCGGATGACTATGTGTTGGAGGAGGTAGACTTGGGAGAGCCAACCAAGGAGGGTAGCAAAACCTTGGCTACTTTGGGCTTGAAACACGCTCTAGGCTTCATGGATAAGGATGAAGAAAGGATAAAAGCTCTGGTAGAGCAAAATGAAGCTATGAAGAATTTCATCTTGAAGACGGCAGGTCCAATTGACCCAGATAACCCCGAGGCCTCATTACAAGAAATTTTTTAGAAGAAGTGGGAAATAAATACTGATATTCCACATTCTTTTGTATAGGCTTGTACTGACTGGAAGATAGATTTTGAGCAATTCGCTAGTCTATCTCTTAGAAGGATTCTAAGACCCTTTCAAAAAAAATTGGTGGGAATAACCTCCTTGGTGGAGATCATAAGTGAGGAGAATGGTGTAGAAGAGACCATCCTTAACTCGCAGAAAGTGTTGGATGAGCTAACAATGATAAGGAAGAAACACTTCTAGGTTTTGATGAAGATATATGAAGGGTTGGAATTGGACAATTTTGAAGAATGGATCCAAGAAATAGCTGCGGTGTTGGCCATATTCGAAAAGGTTCTCAAGAGTTTAAACAAAAGAAGAGATAGCAGTATGCTTTTTGTAAAAGAGTTACAGGAGTTCTTCGAGGGTCTAGACTTGGATCTTTTTTATGAAGATGATGATAAGACTATGCTTTAAGTAAATGACATCATCAATCAGTACCTAGGCATATTCTGAGGGGTAAAGTCTAAAGAAGACCTCTAGTAGATGTTCTATCAAAAGGAGAAAATTTAGAAAATGCTATCTCAAGAGGAAGAAATAAAGGCTTTTGCAAAGGAATTGATTGACTTCAGAGATAGGCAGAAAGAGATCCTTCAAGGGATCAAGATGTCAAACTTTGATGAGGTGCTAGAGATAGTGGATAGGTTCAAGAAAGCACATCCAGAAGTGTCTCCAAGCTAGTGAGCATCTAGTCCAAGATCTGCCAAATTTTGTGTACAGAAAATTCAGTTTTGACACTTAGCCAATTTTACAGTGCCTAATTTTTGGCATTTCAGCCATGAGGATTTTTCGGCCACCTACAAGTCTAACAAGTCTAAAATTCTAGAGCGAGGACTTAGCACTTGATCATTTTTGGAGCTTGAGTTTTTCAGATCAACTGTCAGGATTTGGGCATTTTTTGGAACGTCCAAAAGTTGACTTCAACTATCTCAGAGATCATTTTCCAGTCATCTAAGCTTCCTTTTTGGGATCATTTGTGCATGATTTTGGGATCTCTTTCAGTTAGGTCCACGTGGGGAAGCTGGAACCAAAGATAAAGGGCATAGACACGAAGATTATCAAGTGCATGCACAAGTTCCAGCCCCATTTTTGAGATGTTTGATGCTTAATTTATTCAAATATTTGTAATGCATGAGGTTTAATTTTGTGCTAGGATAGTTTAGCTAAGCTTTAGAAGTAGTTTCTTTAATGCAAGCTTTAGTTTAGATTTACTTTCAATTTTTAGTTGCAGTTGAGCCCTAGTTGCGAAAATAAGAGCCCAGCTCTATAAATTATAATAAAATGATGCAAAGAGGGTCGACTTGATGATTAATACAACAAATAAAATTGATTCTTCATTCATGGTGTGATTTATCTGCTATCTATGTGAAATTTGTGAATGTGTGATTTTCTCATTCTTTATTTCAAAGAGCCAATTGGTTGTTTAATGATTTTAAGTCTGCGATCTTTTTGTTTGCTTTTTGTTGGTATTGCATTGTCATGTTGTGAAAAATTTATGAGAAGATTATTCTTTGGTGCTTAAAGATTAACTTTTCTCACATGTGCACACATCTGGAGTGGCTTTGTGATCTGATGAGTTTTGACTTATCATATGTCTGCATTTGCTCGATTTCGTTGATGATTGCATCAATTCAACTGAAGATTGTGACATGATCTGATCTTTGTTTTGTGGGTTTCTCCATCTTCTTGGTTATTTAATTTGCATGATGGTGTGATGCTAGCATATGTCAATTAGATTTCTTTTTAGCAGCTTCATTAAAATCTCTTGTTACCTTATATCTTCTAACCTTCCTAGCAAGTTATTTTCAGTAGATTAATTAAATTAGTATTGCTTTCGTTTCTTAAATCTGAAAATCAAACCAAAAAAGAGATATTGTGGAATCCTAAAGTTTGTTTTGCAGTTTCCCTTGAGAGAAGAACCAGCAAAGGCCTCCTTGTTAACAAATTCACATTTGTCTTCCGTTGAGCTATCCAAGCAGTTGAGACCCAGCCAGAAGGAACCTTGAGATTGATCCCATCAGTCTTCCAAGAGGGGAATTTGTTCACGTAAATTCCCAGCTGTTGTCTTTGTGTAAAAATGATGCTCAACACTAACCTTGTCAACTTAAAAATTATCTTGGCTAGCCTTGCCTATATTTAAGTAACAATACTTTAAAAAGAAAAGAAAAAGTCGCTAGAGGTCTGCAAACTTCATGGCAATATACTGCACCCTTTCATCTTCATTCATTTTCAAGAACCCTTTGGCTCTTTCAGTTTCAGCCATGAAGGTGTCATATGCTTCTAGCATAGTGGCTTGACTCAAATTAGGGATGCCTTTGAGAGCCTCATAGACACTATCTAAGACATGGTCTGATTCAAAATTTTCCAGTTTGATTACAAGAGGCAAATAGAAGTCCTCTTCTATTCTTTTCATAGTTTGACAAAGCACATCCAATGAACCAGCCATGGTTGCCTTCTTCCTCTTTCCCCTCCTTGGTGATGATGTTGAAGGATTTGGATGACCACTTGCACTTGATTGATTGGAATGATATAATTCATCATCCATATCAGTTGTAGTGTTAAGACATGTACTCATAGGGACATCCTCATCACAATCCATGTAGCCAGGTCCATCCATATTGAGCCCTTCTTCTATCTCTTGTACAATAGTAGCTACGGTACCTTTAGCTATGTCATTACCTACAATGAAGGCTAGGTCATTGTAGTACAGGAAGGGTTGTCTCTTGTACACTTTGGCACTTTTGAATTATTTTCTCTACATGTTGTCATGATGAATGAATTAGATCTTTGTCTTGTATCTAACTTAACAACAAAGAAATATTGATTAGACCAACATGTTACCTTTAGAAGCTCATCCCACACCATGTCATCAACATCCACACATTGAGTAGCTTCATTCCATGCAAACCCACTCATATTCTTCAAATCTATCATGACTCTAAAACCTTGCTTCCATCCTTTAAGCTTGTTTTTAAAATTTTCCTTTGACAAATTAAGGTTCATATCAACATTGAACTTCCTCTCAATGGTTGTCCAAGCTTCTTTTTTGAAGCCCCCTTCACATTTCCTTCCTAGGTGAACTTGATCATGGAGCAAGTTTAGGAACTTTCGTTCCATCTCTCTTGTCCACATAACCTTCTTGGAGGAAGAAGTTGACTAGCTTACTCGAACCTCATCCTCCATGCTCATCATGAGTTATGTGAAGGACATCACCTACACCACTTGTTATATGAAATCATTAGCTACATGCAAATGAGAATGGATATTTAAGAAATAGTCATACAACAGTGGCATATAATCCAAAATATTGCATTTATGCATGATATCCAGCAATATGTAATATATTTCTTTATTATCCATTCTCATTTTCATGTAGCTAAGTATGCATGTATATATGGTCTACTATGTTCACACAGTTTATATATGGTCTACTATGTTCATTCAGTATTGAGAAATTGTTCAAAGATCCAACTTAGCTAAGACAAATAGGGACAGTGGATGAATCCATCACTAAGTCATCACATCAAATACTCAGGAAAGACATTGTATGGTTAACAAAGTTTTAAATCATTAATTAAAATATAATTTCCAAAGAAAACATCTTATCTCAAACATTTTAAATGTAGTGTATACAATACTGAATCAATGTCTTGAGAAACTAAATCAGTGTGCAACAGAATGAAAACTAATTCAGTGTGCAATAGAATGAACAATACAAGACACAAATTCAGTTGCTCAAGAATGATGATAAGTGGTATTCTTGAGAAACTGAATCAGTGTGCAATAGAATGAACACTGATTCAGTGTTCATTCTGTTGCACACTGAATCAGTGTTCATTATGTTGCACACTGATTCAGTGTTTATTCTGTTGCACACTAAATTAGTATTGTAATTATATATGGTCTACTATGTTCACAGTTGTACTATATATTCTCTAGTATATATGCTCTAGTACATCTTCCACATGAAAAGGTGAAATTGGAATTTGAGGGCCAAATTACTATTCTCTCAATCCCCATTTAGAAGAAAAAGTGTCAAACAAGATACACACATTTCAAAGAGATCAAAATCAAAGAAAAGTAAGAAAGAATGTTAATCAAAGAGAAATTAGAGTACAATAACTAGTACGATTTAAGCATCAGCATTACAACAGTATGATTAATCTTCAGCGTTACAATAACCAGCTAGGAATGAAAGCACATTAAGAACAAAGAAAGGTCTTGTAAAACTACAACTATTGTCTACGTCTGTAGTCTTCCCACATCCTACTTGCTATATCATCTCTAAAGTTCCCCCAATCAACCCTATCACACTGACTCAACCCATATGTCTCATGTATTGGTACATTTATCCCATCATGATGGTCATCCTCTTCAATAACCACTTCAGATGGAACACCGTCCTCTATAGTAATGAAGTTGTGCAGTATGCAACATGCCAAAAAAATATGTGCTTGTGTCATGATTAGATAAGATGTTGCATGCCTCAGGATAGGAAAACGCTGCTTCAAAATGTCAAATGTACACTCTATTGCATTTCTAAGAGAGGAGTGTCGGTCGTTAAACAACTCTTGTGGGTTTTTTATAGGGTTTGCTCTTGAAAACTCCTTCAGGTGGTAACGTGTACATCGGTAAGGTGCAAGAAATCCTAGTACATTTGGATATCCAGCATAGACTAAATAATATTTTCCTACAAAATAACATATATTGTTAAAGTGTGAAACATTGACACCATCAAACATTTATCATCTTCTTCAGTAAAAATACAGTGTGAAATGGCATACCAGGGGGAACTACAAGTGGATCGGATCTATTGAGAGCTAAAGCTAGAACACAGCTATCTGCAGCAAACCCTTCCCAACCAACAAGAATGTATTGAAACTTATAATCAAAAGAAGAGACAACCATAACATTTTGTGACAAGTTCCATTTTCTATCCCGATATTTACCCTATTAGTGGACATCGGCCATGACTGGTATATGGGTTCCATCAATTGCTCCAACACAATCCTGTAGAAAGAAAAACTATAGTCAAGAAACATGCAGTAATAAGATTATCACTAAGGCAAAGAAATTTGTAGCGCTAGGGGGTTTACCTTGAAGTAAGGATCAAAATGGTCCTTCCCACTAATTTTAGGAGGAGTGTTTGGACCAGGTGGTATGAGATAATCTGCATGGAGTGCTAAGACAAATGTCAAGGCCTTGTGGAAGTATCAGCTAATGGTATCTTCAGAGTGACCAAACTTGTGGGCAATCTTACGATTCCTCAGATTGTGGCCAAGGGTGTGGAGAAACATGACTAATTATTCTTCTAATGTTATGCTCATCATATCTGATAGGCTTCCTTTTTGCCTTACAATATTGGCTGGCCGAAAGAAGGTTGTTGCACTCATGCAAATTTGGTTGTGACAATGCACCTCATTCGAATGAATAATGCATTTATAAAAAGAACTTCTCTCACTTCTTTCGTTACGCTTTGTTTGCGTACCTTGAATTACACACACCGCTTTGGCTACAACAAGGACAACAAGAATAAGTACGTGAATATGAGCAGTTCTAACCTTCCTACAAATGCATCCTTGAATGTTTATACTCTTGGTAAGATCCATCCCTGAAAAGTACATGGAAAATAAGGTTTGAGGTACAAAATCGACAGTCATAGGCAGCAAGAGGACAAGCCAAGAAATGTGTATATGTATTCCTAGCTACTTATTATCTATAGCCAATAGTCAAAAATCCTAGTGAATCAACAAAATGAGTACATGTACATAGTGACTACAATTATATCTAACTAATTCATTTATCTGATAATAATTAGACTACAATTATATGAGTTCAATCCCCCTTAATAATCTATTTACTAGAATCTATTTTATTCTTATGAATTTTAAAAACTTATGTTTGGTGTATTGAGGTAAACATGGATGACAACAAGAAAAAGAGAAGTATCTTTTTCCAGCTTGAAGGACCCACCACCCCATTTTATGAGAAGAGGTTTCAGCCTAATGAATATCCTAAATACCCCATAATATTATATATGGGGTAATTATATTATTACCCCATGACAACTTAATATTATATTAGCCCATTACAAGGTCATACCATTACCCACTTTGTTTCAGAGTCAAATTGATGCAACGCATGGTCTTATCCTAAGAAAGAAACAATCATGTGTTCAGAGAACAATAGACATTTTTGGGCATGCATGTCCTTATATACAATCAACTACCCTTGTGAAAAGAAAGTGGCAGAGTACCTAACAAAGCATTTATCCTTCACAACTGTTGGTCACTATCCCATAGAGATGAAATGTACTTTAGAATAGACAAAATTTCTACCCAACCAACCTTGTTATGTGCCACCTAATTAGGAGGCTTACAAATCTCTATGTTTTTAAGGGCATATTTAGTGTTTGTTCTCCATATAAAAATACCAAAGTATATTATTAAATCCCTTCATTATCTATCTTTTACCAATCAAATATACTTCGACCACACTGAGACGACACAATAGGATAGAACTTGATTTATGAAATCTGGGTAAGTTTGTTAGTTGTGATTACAGCTGGTAATGATGTATCAAACATGTGTAAAATTAAAGAGGTAATTGTACAGCCTGCTCCTTACATGTGTTAGAATAAGTATAAGATATGCTATTGTCATACTAGTTGTTAGCAACGACAATAGGATATGTATTTGTTGTCTAGGATTTGTGGCAAGTATATAATGGGAAAACAGAAGATCATGGCAGTGAATGAACTCATGGAGCTTGAATAGGCCAATTTTTCTTATCCTTCATAGAGATCTAATTCATCTGAAGAGAATGCATACGTGCCTGCTAATACAAGTTATCCAAATGGTAATTGAGAGGCAATGTAATGCAAGAAGAGGTTTTGAAGTTTGTGATAAAATTTGATATCATTGTTCATAATAGATTTGACCTACCTTGCACCTAGATAAATGGGCCACTCTATTTCTTTGTGGATGAACATAAGATTCATCAAATTAGGGATCTTAAATTAGAGTTTGAAGAAAATATTGTGTGGACAACAAGAAGCATGGTGGTGGGAGACTTGCATATGGTAAGTGACATAGTTTTAAATTTTTCGAACTCAAATGTCTTCAACTCAAACTAGTATGGTATTCAACAATATGTTTGCATAATCATTATCAAATAGCAGTTTCCAACATGCTAGGGAGTTATGTAATAGCCAAAACCTTAATGTTTAGGAATCAATGGTGCAGTTCCCCGTGGAGGAAAATCAAAATTTGATTATCTAGAACCTTCCTAGGATGGATAAATCAAGTAAAAGAATCTGAGCATTCAATGAACTCATCTCTACATTTGAAGCAACCAAGGGTACCTTAGAAAAGACCCAAAGAACAACTTGAGATAGTAGTATATGCTAGGAAGCAATAAAATGAAGCCAAGGTAAGGAAATTTACAGGTAGTCAAAGAGATTGATATACTCCCAAGAAGAATCAACCACCCAAGTACAATTCGCACAAGAGCTTGATCAAATGTTAGACATCAACCACCCAAGTACAATTTGCAGAAGATACATACTAAAGATTGAAATACAATCAACAAGCAAGTGGTTTAGTATCAAGGAAGATCATTCAAGATCGATGCATTCAATACAAGAAAATAGTCCAAGATTGACTCATAGGTCCAACAACAAATACATCAAAGAGTTAATCTCAGATCAGGAAAAAACAATGCTTTGATATTATAACAAATCTACTTTTCTCAGCACTCTTATTCTCACAAGCAATTGTGGTATACATATACATGTTGCTTGTGCATAATAGATAATGCTTAAAAAGTGAATATTCATGATAGAATATAAGATATGCCTGACTGTCTGAAACCTGTCTTGTAGGAAGGGTCTGGGGTGTAAGACGAGGTTTATAAGAGGGTCATGTAAGTAGGCCATCCTAGATTTGACCTTTAACTAGCTCCTAGGGACAAGAAGGCACTTTACATAGGACCAAGAGACTCTCTTATGACCTCCTCCCAAATCTGCAAGATGGCACTTGTCTTTAGGAAGATGAATAATTGATAGGAAAGAAGGTACAAGCAAACCACTAAGAAAGCAAAGAGGGCTTTGGCAGATATCCACACTTGGGCTTAGTGTAGAAATGGCTTTGGGTGGACCTATCATGTTTCTTCTTCCAATCCCTAAAATGTTTTCCTAATATTTATTGATATTATATGAATAGGATGTGATCTTATCTAGCCAAATGCATGAAAGCAGGCAAATGATATTTGCTTGTAGCAATGACAAATTCCCATGTAGCCATCACTAATTCATTCAGTATTCTTGTGCCATAATGATATTTGTAGTCTTGTAGTATTTTTGAGAAGTAGAATTGGTCTATAGATGCCAAATTATTTTAGCATCCTCCACTCTTTATAATTTCTTGAAGGTCTTCCTAAAGCCCTTCACTTCCCCATCATCACTAGTAATGATGTGCCTATGGTCTCTCCACAAAATATCTGGGATTCATTGCATATTCGGTCATGTTTAAAGTAGTAATGTGATGAATCTGGTCATTATAAAATTCTAATGCAAGCTCTCTATTGTGTATCACTAGCTTCCATATGCCCAAACCTACTATCAGTGCACTCATTAGATCTCTTCGAGCTTGGGATTGATAGGTACCTGTTGTATCATCTTAAAATGGAAGCACTTCCATGATAAGAGCATTTAACTCTCCGAGTAAGTGGTTTAGGGTCATGTTGAACACCTTGAATGGTTACTTGACTTGGATCTAGCTTTTTCCCCTGTTTTGCCCCATTTTCCACTTCTTCCTAGCATTTTCCTAGTATTTTGGACTGTGAACTTGAGATTCTTGACCTCAAAGTCAAGGTCAACCTCGACCCTGACCTATGTCAGGGATGACCTCAACCCTAACCTAGGTCAAGGTCAACCTCGTCCTTGACCCTAGGGTCCAGGATCCTCAGGGTTAGCTTTCGATTTTGAGATTTCATCAAAATCTTGTCTTTTCCTTCTTCGGGGCCACTATTTCTCAAATTAAGTGTCAAATTCTCAAATTAATATTTGAGGTGGACCTTTCTCGATATTTGTATAGGATTCCTAATTTATTATTAGAGATTAGCCTTTCTCAAGTTTTGTGCCTAATGCTCAAATTAACTTTGGGGTTGGCCTTACCTCGAATTTTGTGACAAGGCTCTTAAATAATTATTTTATTTCTATATTAAGGGTGGTCCCCTCCTAGAGTTTTGTGTCAAGACTTTAATTTAATTTTCTCTCCATGTGCACCTCTCTAGATTTTTGTGCCATGGGCCCTTAATTATTGTTTTCTACAAGGCCCCTCTTGTGCCCTAGATCACTATAAAAGGGAGCCTTCCTCTCTCATTTCATCCATCCATTCTCACCAAGCAATCTCTCAAGATCTCAAGTGCAAGAAATTTAATTCAAGCATTCAAGAATTCAATTCATCAAGGAGATCCATTAGAAGCCATTGAAGGATTCAAGCTCTATGGAGCCCTCTTGTTGAAGATTCCTCCATTTCCATTCAAGCCTCTTCCAAATTCAAGATCCATTCAAGATTGGTGTTGAAGATCTAAAGACAATTGATTGGAGACATCCTACATTTGATTCTACATTCATCCATTCTTGTGGATTTAAGGATTCGAATCCTCCACAAGGGTTTCAACATAAGCAAGGTGAATTGTTCCATTTACTTTGTTTACTACAAAAATTTCAATTCAATTTCAAGGTTAATTCCTAAATTGGGGTTTGACTAAGGCAAACCCCTCCCCCCCAAAAAACAAAACCATTTTTCTTGTAGGTACAGGTGTAGGACAGTGAATTAAAGTGCAGATCTGGATACCCTTTTCGCCGAACTTTTGAGATCCGCAAACAAAGTCAAAGTCGACCTTCATTTTCCTAAGGTCATCCTTGACCTTTTATGAGGGTCAAAGTTGATCTGATCTCATCTCGAAAAAATATTTCTAGGTTTTTTAGATCTTGTAGTTTCGGTATAGAATAGCAGGAATCAACAGTTTTTTAGATCGTTTGACAGGGTTTTTAGCCAATTCTTTTTTGGAGGTAAGTACTTTTATTTCTTAATTTCAATATTAATCATCTACATTTACTTTCTACATCAATACAATTTCATATAAGTGTAAAATATTGGCTTTGGAGTCTCTTTTATGTGCAAACCATTGTTCTAGGACCTCATCCATATTTTACCCTATACACCTGTAGAGTGGGAAAAGTGACTACTATGAAAGGACAACTACCAATTGAGAGCTCAACTTCCTACAATACACTCAGATAAACCAAAGGCAATCACAATCTTTAGGTTTATCTGGTTGATTATGTAGTTGTAATTTACTTAAGGAAATGTTGTATGTTTTTGTCTACACCATGAACACAATGCAAAATTAAATTGCAGGGTCTTTGGAAATAGGAAGTGCAAGTGATAGAGGTCTTTTGGATTATTTGGATAGCCCTTTTGTCCTAGCATTTGTATGAGGCACGGACAATAGTGTGGCAAGCTAGCATCTCGTACAAATTAAAAATAGTTCAGTCATGGGAAAATGACTATATGACCCTAAACAGGTTTTGAGGTCGGAATATACTAGAATGCAATAGAATGATAGATAATGATAGATATATGTTTAAATTAAACCAAGTAGGAAAATGGAAAAGAGAAGTGAGAGATCACCCACAAAATACTAAAAATTTGCAAGAGTTTCCACAAAGCAATTTACTTTCATAGCTCACTGCTTTCTTTGCCCAAACATCGCATTAAACCACTGTAACTATTTTTTTCAAACTTGTCTCAGATTCATGCAAGAATTCAAATATACATGGAAGTGTATCAACACGGGTGTGGGAAAATGCACCAGATAGAAGAAAATATTGGAAAACACAGACCTAGTATGTGAACAGAATATATGCATACCAGATTAAACCTAGCGAAGGAGGCACAGGGAGGATGTCGATGCCGCTTTGCAGAGCAAAGGAAGGATGCTGATGTTGATGCCACTTTGCAGAGTAAGGAAAAGGGTCGATGGTGAAAGTCGATGTTGCTGTCTGCAGCTATCTATCATCACCTTCCACTTTCATAATGAGTCAGCACCCATCAAATGACCTAAAAATACTGCGAATGACCTAAAACATGGACGCCAAAAAAAAAATATTCCTCAACGCGGACTCGACAAGTTACAAAATGGGGGTTAAAAAAACTACAAATTGGTCCTCAAATTCCAATTCCACCTTTTAAAATGGAAAATGTTAATGCTCATTTTGAACCAAAATGAGCATTTACATATTCCTATTCCATTTTTGTATTGCACCCCCAAACTGAGGATTCGACAAAATGAGAACTAACAACTGTCGATTCCAATCTAATTCCCGCTACCAAACGGGCCCTTAGTCTTCTTTCAAATTTAGAATTCATGTTCTTCGGAGTCAACAAATTGACAAGCATTATCCCACCTTTGTTAGGAAACATGTCTCTTTTGACTCGCGTGGGCTTAGTATTCTTGTTGATTTGGGTATGCTAAGTTAGCTAAATTGGCTTAATCTTCACACCAACAAATTAACAAGATTTATCCCCGTTGCCCTTTCAAATTGCATCTCCTTATGTTGGTGCTAGATCAACTCCTTAAATGGCCCAATTCCTCATAAACCCACTTAGTGGCTAATTGGACTCAGCTACAATTTCTCGGCACCGTGCCCATGCTATTTGGGAAAATGAAAGCGCAATATCATTTTGTGACTGGAATTAGTGGCTTGTCTATTCTAGCAGTGTTAACTAACTACTCTAGCCAGGAAAAGCTTGATTGGGGATTAAATTATCTCACTGGTGTCATGCCCACTTCTATCGGCCTCTTTTCAAATTCAACTGCTAGAATTGAGTAGCAACCAACTGAGCAGCACACTTCCCCTGCTATTTGGGAAAATGCAGCAACTCAGATGGCTTGATTAGTGGAAAAATCATTTTGTGAGTGGAATTAGTGGTTTGTCTATTCTAATAGTTTTAACAAATTGCTCCTGCTTGGAACTATTGGATTTGGGATCTAATTATCTCACTGGTGTTTTGCCTACTTCAATTGGTCATTTTTCAAATTCTCTCTCTGTTTTAGGATTGAGCTCAAATGAAATTGGGGGAACCATACCAAATGAGATTGGTAACCTGACAAACTTGGTGAAATTTTTCCTAGATACAAACAAATTTAATGGGACCATTCCATTTGCACTCGGTAAACTTCCAAATATGGAAAGATTATATCTGCATAGAAACAGTTTACAGGGAAGAATTCCACAAAGTTTTGGCCAATCAAAAAGGCTTGGATTGTTATCACTCGATGGGAATATGCTTTCAAGACTAATTCCTAATAGTCTTGGCAAGCTTCCACAATTAAGAGACCTATATCTTAGTCACAATTGGCTATCAGGGAAAATACCTGCTAGTTTAGGGAGATGCAAGACTTTGAAAATGGTGGACTTGGCATACAACAAACTAATAGGAAATATACCTCCTAAAATTGGAGGTCTTCAAAATCTCCAGATCTATTTCAACGTTTCTAGAAATTTATTGCAAGGTTCTATTTTGGAAATGAGAAAAATGGTCATGGTTTTAGCTATAGATGTTTCTCAAAACAATTTCTCTAGTGCCATTCCTAAAGCACTCACGGATTGCAAGGGGCTGGAATATCTAAATCTTTCTAGGAATACATTTGAGGAACCAATCCCAGCATCAATAACAGATCTGCAAAATCTGATATACATGGATATTTCTTCCAATAATTTGTCAAGTGTGCTACCATTATCTTTCAAAAAGATGAAAATGCTCAAGAATCTCAATCTCTCTTCAAACAAGTTAATTGGAGAGGTACCAAAGGGAGGAGCTTTCACAACACTTGATGCTATGAAAGTTATGGGAAATCTTGGCCTTTGTGGTGGATGGATAAACTTGCCACCATGCTCTCATTTCGCTCACAAACACACATCAGCCTCCAAAAAGGTAATAATTACTCTTGTAGTCAGGATTGCATTTTTTATCATGTCTCTTCTATTGTTAGTGTTTTCCTATAGATCAGTCAGACATTTGAATATTCCTACTCTCAAAGTAGGGTCTCAAAAACTTTCATATGAAGAACTTGTAGATGCAACTGGTGGCTTTGGTGATCAAAATCTTTTAGGAGTTGGCAGTTTTGGGTCGGTTTATAAAGGGATTCTAAATAATGGTACATATCTAGTTGTCAAAGTTCTCAAGTTTCCAGATGAACATGCTCACCAAAGTTTCAGTAGAGAATGCAATGCATTAAAGAGAGTTTAACATCGTAATATAATTAGAATCATTTCAACATGCTCCAACCTTAATTTCAAAGCCCTTATTCTTCCACTCATGTCAAATGGAATTTTAGATAAATGGCTATACCCTCCTGAAGGGGGTAGATGCAGATTAAATTTTAGTGATCGAATAAGGACAGCAATGGAGATAGCACAAGGGATGGCATATCTTCACCATTATTGTTATGTTTAGGTGATTCACTATGACCTCAAGCCCAGTAATGTTCTATTAGGAGATGACATGACTTCATACATAGCAGATTTTGGCATTTCTAATCTTATTTTCAACAGTTCCATGGATTCTTTGACTTCTACGGATGCACTTAAAGGATCTATTGGCTACATTGCACTAGGTACAAATTTATTTTTTTCGCCCTCTACATTTCATCAGTTTCCTTTGTTTAGATTATAAACCATCGTATGATCCAAATGACTTGGGAGTAATTTATTCTTCTTTAATTGTTATTATAGAGTATGGAATGGGTAGAAACCTTACTACAAAAGGAGATGTATACAGTTATGGAATTTTACTTTTAGAGTTGTTGACAAGAAAGAAACCGACAAATGATATGTTTATTGAAGGAATCAATCTACAAAAATGGACTGAAATGCATTTTCCAAATAGAATCTCCAATGTGGTGGATACTTTCCTGCTTGTAGGTGATCATGATTCAAAGACTTCAATGGTAATGGAATGCCTTACTCAATCAATACAAATTGGGTTGTTCTACAAAAGGGAGTCACCACAAGAGCGACCTAATATGATTGAGATGGTTGATAGACTAAATACAATTAGAGGTGCATTTTTTGGTACCCCTAAAACTCATCAACTACCAATAGATATCACACCTTTTATTAATGATGAAAGAAATACTATTGAGTCGGGAAACAAGGGAAGTTTGTCTACATCTACATCCTAGGCCTAGAAAATTGTTATTTCTTTGTTTTTTGTCAAATCCTTCTAGGCCTAGAAAATCCTATGTATTATTATGGATAGTGTAGTCTATTATGAGCAGATGAAGTAATGTTGTAATGTTTCTTGCTTATGCTACTTATATGGTATAATATTGTGACATGATTTGAGTCCTCACATTTGAAGTTGTGAGTGGAAAAATTATGTGGATGTGATGTATTTTACACATATCAATCATCTAGATACATGGTTAAATATGTATCTTAATAGAAAGGAAAATTTCATAAAAAAAGATTAGGATTTTTATTATTTTTAAAATGAAATTTTTTGTTATATTACTTGAAAAAAATATTGAATAAAACTAAAAAAATATAACCTAGTTATAAGTCCAAATTATACAAATTTATTTATTTAAGTTTAATCTATTTTAATTATGTCAAGTTTACTAGAAATGTATTGTTATTTTTATAATATACTATAGTTTCCCATAGTTAATAAAAGTTTAGTTTATTTGGAAAAAAACTTGATCTATTTTTTTAAAATATGACTCGTTTATTTAGAATATAGTCTACATATTATTTGGAATGAAATCTAAATTATTCTAAATCAAATTTAAAAACTTTTATAAGTCTTATTATTTGAAATAGTCTATTATAAAGCTTTGCAATTGTTTTATAGATGTTGTTTTATTTACAGTTCTTTCAATAATTTAGCTCAAGTTTTTTTTCAAGACTATTGCTCTTACCCCATTTCATTTAAGGCTATAATAGACAAGTAACAATATTATCAAGTCCAATATTCTCTCATAACTTATCTTTGATATTTCTTCTTCTAATATCCAAATGACTTACACATCTACTAAACCTGCCTTTCATCCTCTCCTCATCTAGCTATATGCCAAGATAAATAGTACCCAATATATCTTCTATGCCTATACATAAATTTAAGACAAAAGGAAGATGAAAATTAAGTATACTAAAGGTGACACAACTCCCTCACTTGATAAGGTGAATCATATGTGTTAAGTTTGTGAGATCGAATGCAAATGTAGTAATACTGCTATTGTCTATGTATCTTCCAAATACATTGATCCCAATGATTTATACATGGAAATGATAAGAAGAGGCATGTCCCTTCATGGGACATGTCTATTCAATTGTTTGGTTTATTAATTAACTAAATAGTTATTATAAGATTAAATTTATGTATGTATGTATAAAAAATATAAATTATTATATATATTAATATATATAATATATATGTGTAGTAAATCATTTCTCATAATAATTAATAGTCTCATTTATTTATTTGAACGATGCTACAAACATCAACACTCCCTCTTAGCTAGGGAAGATAAAATTCATCCAACACTTAGAGAATCAAGCACATGATGGAAGTAGTAGAAGCATCATCTTTATGGTGTAATCAATAGAAACATAGTCCCAAGGTGTGGATTTCCTCCATCAGCGATTCTATTTACAAGCACTCATGATATTGGCATGCAGAATATCAAGTGCTCAGAATAATGGCCTATCAACATCAAGTCATTTAATGTTCACCAAGTACTCAACAAATGTCCATAGATAATGTGCACTATCTATAACCTATATGATCTATTTCAGCCATCACATGATGTCTATCACAATAGACTATCATGGCTAGTTTAAGGAGCTCAATCCTCCATGCAAGATATATCACCTGACTCGTGGATATGGTCTGAAGTCAATAATGCAGGTCGATTACAATATAAGTGTGAATATTCATTAGTATCTTCATTTGATCTATGAAGGATCAACATATAAGAATATATTGAGACAGATAGATAATCAAATGAGAAATAATATATCTCTTATTTGATTCTTTATCTGGTCGAAGGCTATTTATTTCAACACTCCCTGTAAGATAAGGAAGATAAAGTGTAATGAAGATTCAATATTTTTCAAACGATAGATAACATTGATAATGTATCACATTTCTCATGATTAGATTGTTATCACATGTATATATCTACCACCTAACTTGTGAATATATAACTTGGTATAACATATCACTTAAAGTGTGGCATAAAGTATCACCTAACATGTGATACTAAGTTTTACATATCACATAAAGCGTAATATGAGGAATCACCTAACATGTGATACCTAATTTTACATATCACCTAGCATGTGATATGAGGAATCACCTTAACTCATGATACCCAATTTTATATATCACCTAGCATGTGATATGAGGAATCACCTTAACTCGTGATACCCAATTTTACATATCACCAAACATGGTGATACAAGTAATCACCTAAACATGTGATACCTAGTTTTACATATCACCTAACATGTGATACCCAATTTTACATATCACCTAACATGTGATATGAGGAATCACCTAACACATGATACCTCATTTTACATATTACCTTAGATCGTAATATGAGGAATCATCTTAGAACATGACACCTAGTTTTCACATTGACCTTAGATCATGATATGAGGAATCACCTTAGATCATGATACCTGATTTTCATATCACCTCAGATCGTGATACAAGGATATAGTAAATTTGAGAACATTACATTCCCCTTACATATAAGCCTATTATGGTATGTGCATTGACATATCAAAAGTCTACCATAACGAATCTTCATTACAAGATCGTCACCTTGTAACATCAAATACAAGTATTCATTGTCTAAGAGATCGTCACCTCTCAGAAATATACATAGGATGGATGAGCCCATAAAGTCACACATCTGACAAAAGAAGTTTACACATAAAACATCTTTATTAGTACAAATCAAAATTTTATATTTCAACCATACCAAGATTCTTCCTGAAGTGATCAACTTTCACCTTGGGGAGTGGTTTGGTAAGAAGATCTGTTGTTTGATTGCTTGTATTAATATACTCCAAATGGATCACATTCCTTCCTACCATGTCTCTTACATAGTGATAAGGAATCTTTATAAGATAAAAATAATGGATCACTGATGGTGAAATTCCATCCTAAAAATCACAGTCCTCTAACTATTGATCACTAAGGAACCCATCTTGACATGGTCAGCTCCCTCTGAATCAAGATTCTTGGATGTCCACAGATGCAGATCCTTTAGTTTCTCTCTCTAAAGCTCAAGATCATGCATCAACCTCCTGACCTCTTTTCCCAAGGTTGTGTATAATGGATTGTCAGACTCCCTCCAAATCTGATATCAACTCTCAACTTAGTTCCATAACTGCAGGCATTAAGTTATTTTCTTGAATGTCTATCCATCTAACTAGGAATATCATGACCTAGATATCTGCATAAAAACCTTCTAGTTCACATACATGGAATTTCATCATTTAAATCATAATTCTTTTTCCTTTTATACTTTCCTAGTTAGTAGGGAAATCATCTCGATATGGTTTACTCCCTCTAAATCAATATGACCAAGATCCTTGGAAATCAAATAAGGTAGATCCTCTAGATGTTGTACTAACTCCCTCTGAATCTTTGAGTACTAACATCAACATTTAATCTTCTCATCCAAGGTTTCCTCTGATGGTTCATCAGACTTCTTCTGAATGTGATATCAACCTTTTGACCTTCTCATCCAAGGTTGCTTCTAATAGATAAAGTGTCAGACTCCCTCTGAATGTTAATTTTTCCTCTTTAAAGAAGTAAGTCATAGTTTGTATGTATTCTTCTTCTTCAGAAGATAACTCAACTGAGTGCCACTGTCGATTGTGATTCCATACATTTCTTCATTACATAAGATTTTGGCCGGTGGGTACAAATGTCCAAATTCCCAATTGTCAGTTCTATGTCCATATTGTCTACTTCTGCATTGAATAGTCATAAGGCTACCGACTCACATTGGCTAGCATAAGATGCATTTTGATCTTTTTCAAGGCCACAACATTAACACTCCCTCTTGGACTTGAGGGAAGAAAAAAATGTTGATAAGGATCTCTCAAGATGTATGGATTGCCTCATTCGGCGATTCTATCCACGAGTTCCCACTACTATGATCTCAGAAGTGTTTCAACTTCAATAGTGAACTCCCTCTCAATCTATATGATTGAGTTTGTCATAAGTTGACTGAATCATCTTCTCCCTTTGAAGCTCATCAACTTCTTAACCTCTCTAAAGATTTTAGACTCCCTCTGAATCTAAATTTCATATGCTTTCATCCTTTTATGAATTTCAAGTATTTCCTTTCGTAAGATAAGCCATATAATATCACGCATGAATCAACTTCCATTAATAAATGTATCATTTTTCAACATATATTGACACTTCATTTCCTTTGGCACAAAGGGGTTCTATATCTAACTGCTTTCCAAAAAAAATCTTTTAAGTCTTTAATCCAATGACTTAAATCTAACTGCTTTCCAAAATAAATAGTTTAAGTCTTTAATCCAATGACTTAAATCACCTTGACCCTATCTCTAATATTCTAGGGTTCATAAAGTAGCCGAAATACCAAACTCTGACACTTAAAACATTAGTTTGTACTTCATTGATCAACAAGACATCAACCATGATCCATTGTATACTACGAACCAAATTATCACTATTTACAATAACTGTTATACTTTGATAGAATTAACACAATAACTATCTCGACTGTACTATGCAAATAGTTATATATGTATCTCAACATAATTGTGAAGTCACCATTACAGTTATGATCAAGTTGATGATAGTGAAAGGTCATCAACATTCCTTTAACCTCATTACATCACTTGATCAACCAATACATAACTCACAAATGCAAATTCTTATAATGGTAATTGTTATTCTGCACAACTCCACATATGTCGTGACCTAGGGCTTTCAACAACGTTTAGAATATTGAATCAAAAATATTTCAAATTTCTCCAATATTTAGAGGATACTAAGGCATCACTTCCTTAAAAGTTTGAAAATCTTTCATTGCGTACATTCTAAGATATTCACAAATCTTATTACAGGTACCTGCACGGGTTTTTTTACAAATTTAACAATGTTCAATAGCTCATTACGTATCCTTCTCAAATACACATGTATATGGATTCACACCATAATGTTCACAAAGGATCATTTATTGCATATTACATGTATTGACTGGAATAACATGATTGTGCTCTTCAATTAGCTCAGGAGATCTTTGTTGTTTAACTACAAAGCACTTGATTTTCAAAAAACCTAACAACAATAAAATAATACATTGTTGTTCATGATTTCATATTGTCCACACCACTTCTCGAATTCATCAATGACTACTCATAGCAAGTTTTTACTCTCTTCTCTGCGACCAAGTTGATGTGTATGTGACTATACTAGTGTCTTTCGTGATAATGCTTCTTCGGTCTAATCATAGACTGTGGGCACTCTTTCATGAAAAATATCTTTTGAATACACCGTTCATGGGTTTGCCACAGTTTACAAACGAGCCCACTATCTTCCTAGCAGATCTTCATCCTTCAATCTTTGTCTTGATCGTATTATGGACTTGTGACCACGTTATACATTCTTTGGCAATGACTCTCAACAATGAATCATGCAACCAACACTGACTTCTGATGACCTCTTATCAACAACTATGAGCATTTTGCCACAACTATCCCATAGTTGATGATAGACAGCCAATTGTGAGTAGATGGATGCTACATGAAGAACCTGTGGAGATTTATTCATCAGTGACTTACGATCTTAGGTCGAAAAATAGGTGACCCTTTCTAGTCACCCTTATATGATCTCCAAATGATCAATCCAAGAGTCTTCCCATCATACAATCTACATAAGTTCATCTACATATTTATCCACTAGCATATTATTCTGGAAAGTTGGCTCGTGACGTGCTTCATAATCCACAATGATGTCAAGGATCGCAGAATATGCACTGTCCCTTATTACCTTCACCCAATCACTGCAACTCGAAAAAATGTAAAGCAATGTAATCCCAGTCATAGTTCAAAATAATATAGTTTGAACATGGAGATAAGAAATAATCTCACGCACTTAATGCTCTAATACCATGTTAAGTTTGTGAGATCGAAGGCAAATGTAGTGATATTGCTATTGTCTATGTATCTTCCAAATGCATTGATCCCAATGGTTTATACATGGAAATGACAAGAAGAGGCATGTCCCTTAATGGGACATGTCTATTCATTAGTCTAATTTATTAATTAACTAAATAATTATTAAAAGATTAACTTTATATATATAATATAAATTATTATGTATGTATTAATATATATAATATATATGTGTAGTAAATCATTTCTCATAATAATTAATAGTCTCATTTATTTATCTTATTGATGCTAAAAACATCAACAATATGAAATAAAATCATGTGTATTAAGAAATCGATCTTATTTGTTATGTCAGGCCCTATATTAAGGTTAAATGTGACATTCAAAACACAAACTAATTAACATGAGCATTACTTAGATATACTTAATCCTCTTATTACTCGACATTTTTTTGTGCTTTTCCTAAATGCTTACTTGGTTTTATGTTTTCATGTTCTTGTTTAGCATGTAGATGATGCAAAGATGCCTTCAAAGTTTCATGGTGGCATAGGTGACTTTGAACATGAATTATATGTTTCATATCATTTATTAGAAGACTTTTTTCTTATGTCCTCTATGTTGTGATCACATGACTCTTCATTCATTTACACTTTGATTTCTTATCATGCCATGTTTATTGCATCTCTTACTTTCATTTCACATTCTCGATGATGATTCATGTTTTACCTTGTCCCCATTATAAAACATCTTTCATTTTTCATCAGCCAAATTTTATTAATATATTACTATAACAAAATTTACAATATTACATTCACATCACCCTCCAAAATTTATGCCCTCAGGCAGCCAGACACTTCCCTGACAAACCAACTACAACTACAATCCCTAACCAGAGAGATCTAGATACATACTAACAAAATCCCAAGTGGTTTGTCCAATGCACCAATCAAGAACCAAGGCTCACAAATTGCAAAAGACCCATGGGCAATACAACTCAAAATAGATAGTGACAATTACATTTTCATCAAAAAACTATATATGTTCATCACTAAGGGAGTCATATATGCAGAGTACTATTGCCATGGTCCAATTGGGCCATCAAATAAAAAATCATTCAATTCCAATAGCGGCCAATTCTGGGCAACACCTTCCTCCTCAAGTTTCTTCTTGTCCTGTTCCAAGTACTTGATTAGAAAACTCCAACCAAAGTTTGCATCATGCCATAAATGAGAGATCATGACTACTATCAGTGAAGAGATCACTTCACTTACAACCTCACTCCAATTGAAAAAATCATATGCCAACCAACCTATTTTCCTCCTACGTAGGTAACTAGCAGTCGCATGTTGAATAATTTTTTGGTGAGGGTTTACAAATTAATTTGAGGTTGTTTACAAATTATTTTATGGGAAAATTGTAATGAAATGAAGAAGTAGGCACTCTTTTTTTAAGTAGATTTGTAGATTAAAACTAGCAGTAACTAGCAGGTAACTAGTAGTTGCATGTTGAATATTTTTTTGGTGAGGGTTTACAAATTAATTTGAGGTTGTTTACAAATTATTTTGTGGTAAAATTGTAATGAAATGAAGAAGCAGGCACTCCTTTTTTTAAGTATATTTGTAGATTGAAATGAAGGTACCCAAATACCTTCATTTTATTCTTACATTTTGAGTGGTTGAACATGTAGCTATAACAATACATGTCCTTGTTTCACTCTTATCATGATTTGTATGTTCATAATTGATTAGTCACATTTTCATAGAGTCTCGTCATCCTGTTGGCCTAGTTGCTTCCTTCCAAAAGCTTAAGTTGCCTACTGTTTTGACCCCTCAATGATATGGTGGTTTTCGGTTGCATTTTTAAAACTTAAGTTGATAAAATTAGTGGGCAAATCATCGAGAGGCAAAATTTTAGGTGTAGGAAAGTGATTCGGATGGATCCAAAACTTAGCTCTCCATTTCCCTCATCACATTCTTCTTGAATATTGTTAGCCTCTTCTCATACTCTTCTACACTATTGTACACTTTGCCATGTTCCATTATTAATTTTCTTAAGAGAAACCTCAAATTCCAGGTACTATTTTCGTCAATTTGATTAGTGACTTGAGAAATGAAGTCATTGTGGATAAATGCCCAATGAAAGAATAGTGATAAGATTATAAGTAAAACTATAGGTCTGAAATTTCAATTCTCCATGGATAGTGAGCGTTAAGAAATATTGTAGTTGAAATTTAGCTTAAGAAGTGAAAGTTTGGGGTGTTCAGTTTGGAGAGGAAATGAAAAATCTTGTTGTGAGATGCTCTAGATGGTGATATATTCATCATCACTATAACTCTTGACAATTGTAAGAAGTGATAGTTTGTATCAAACTAGCAGTCACAACACCATAGCACAACTATTGGTGGGAAAAAGCTATAGGCTTCAAGAGAACATTTGGCCTTTTATTTTTATTAAAATCATGGATAGTAGACTACCAAGAGCTATGTTGTAGATATCATACTTGAAGTAGAGCTTTCTTCCTTTTTAAAGAAAGGAATGAATCCCATAAAGCTTAACAGCCAAACCAGAAGACCAAAATAGTCTTTCCAACCCTATGCATAAAACACTGCTACAAGCTACCCACAATAATCTTTTCTACAGAATTTTTTTCACTAGTGCATAGTTTAAAAAGAGAGCGAATTTTGTTAACAAGATAGAGGTTGAATTTAAACTTACAACATTGTTTTTCCCCCTTGGTTTTGAGGGTTTCATATTATCCAGCATAGTAGTAATAAGTAGTGCCAGTAGGGGTGGAAGGGGTGAGATAGTTGTGGGAGATTGATATCCAAGGCTAGATGTATATGAAAATTAAGTATCATCAGGGTGGGCAAGCGTTATAATTAGGAGGACTAAAATTGCAAGGGCCATATCTGAGAAAACTGGGAACTATAATATTCTTCATCTCTTCTTGCCCTACTATTCTAAGGGGGCCTATATCATAGACCTCAACAACCCTGATACTATTGTCTACGATCTGGACCAAGGTTGTTGTGAACTTACTTATTATACTGTGAAAATATGGTTATATATATCTTATTCTAATGATCAATGGCAACAATGGGATGCTAAAATTTTGGTTCCAAATTTTTTTTTGGTACTGCATATCATCTGAATCCACATGATTAATTTTCTTCAGCATACAAAAATAAATGATTACATACAAAAATAAATGAAATAATCAGACTGCTAAAAAGGCTAACCATAAATTGTTGTTATTTTAAATGCTATTGGCACTACTTGGTCCACTAACTCCACCATATATGATCTTGTTGTATCTAGAAATATTGGTGTTTTGACAAATTTTGACCTGGGCATTTGGACTTTGTAGAATTAAAGAGTTCAAAATGAAAAAAACTAGAAATACAGAATAAAAGAGCAGATTACAAATAAACATAGAACGCACTATTTATCGTGGTTCACCACAATAGTGGCTATGTCCACACTGAGAGTAGAAGAATTATATTAATCTCAAAACCAAAAAAAAATGTTTACAATGAAATAGAGAGTCTTATAAATAAGCTCATAGTGAGCAACTGAAAAGGCAAGGCGGCAACAGAAAAAAGTTCGTTGGCCTTCCAATCCTAACAAACTCCCACTAAAAGTCAATGGATATTTTAGCTGATTAGGCATTCCCCTGCTCTACATGCTCACCTACTTCATCTTAACAAGTCCAAGAGAAATTCTTGCACATTTGAACTTCTCTTTGGTTACAACTTTCATGAATATATGGTATCAATCTTTTCAACCTTCAACCTTCCCTCTTCAACCATGTGTCATACAAAGTGAGCATGGATGTCAATGTTTTTTGAACGTCACTAAGAGGTATGATTATGAGCCATAAAGATGGCGATGTGGTTGTTATTGAATAGAACATAATCATTTTGTTGATACTTCATTTCACCAAGTAGTCGCTGCAATCAAATCATCTCCCAAGCACCTTCAGAAAGTGCCAAATACTCAGCTTCAGTGGAAGAAAGAGAAATAGAATGTTGGAGCCTTGAGGCCCAACTAATAGCAGCTCCAGGAAACATGAATGTGTAACCGATAGTAGATCTATGCTTATCCAATTCTCCAGCAAGATTTGATTCTGTGAATCCCCGTAACTATTCATTATTGTTACAAAAGCATAAGACTAAATCTGAAGTGCCTTTAAGGTATCTTAATATCCATTCGACAGCCTCCCAATGAGTCTTCTCGGGATTGCTCATGAATCTACTCACAACTCCCACTGCATGAGCAATGTCGGGACATGTCAAAACCATAGCATACATAATGCTACCAACCACAGATTTGTAAGGGATGTCTTCTGTATGCACCCTAAAATGGTCGCCTAGACTTTGGGCCCCCATTTCTCAATTTATCAAATCCCTGAATCAATATTTTCAAATATCAACATTTTATCAATTATATCAATTTCCTTGATCAAATCATAATCAATTCAATATTTCCTAAGGTTTGAGCCTTATTTAATTTAAAAGAGAATAAAAAATAAAAATCTTATTTAATTAAGAGAATAAATCCGTTTTAATTAATTAAAAATCTTTTTTAATTAAATAATAAAATCATTTTATCCTAAGCCTTTATTTAATTAAAAGGAATTTCCTCCCCTTTTATTTAAATAAAAAAATCTCCACTTTTCTTCTTATCCTTGTTGCACAAATAAAGCATTTAATTCTTATTTATAAAGAAAAATAAAATAAAAAATAAAAGAAAAGTACTTTTGGCTCACATGGACATAAATTAAATGCTCAACATAAAGTAAATGCTTCTAATTTTCTTATTGGAGGATATTTGTGCACAAGGATCAAGCTTCTTTTTTTCTCCATCGTTGATTAAATCTTTTGCCTCTTAATCTCCATCGTCCATTGATTTTTCATTTCCTATAAAAGAAGAGCTCTCTTCTTCATTTTCATATCCATTCTCTTTTATGCTATTATTATGCTACAGGTTTTCTAAGTCATTGAAGCTTTTGGAGATATTCTTGCATCAAGTTTTGAAGATTTGGAGCATCATTGGCATTCATCTTGCATCTACATCACATCCTAGCTTGCATCATAGTTGCATCATCATGGTATCATTTTCTTTCATGTTTTAGATTAATCTCACATAGTTTAATTAGAGGGTTTGTAACTCTTTCATTTCTATTTTCATAGCTTAATTGCATCTTCATTCTCATAAGATTAATTTGCATTCTCATATAGATTTGCATATCATTGCATTCATTTGGAATCTCTCATTGTGTGGTTGACTAGCAAGGTCATGAGTTTATAGCTCTAGCTGAGAGCAATTTTACAAATCTTGCAACTTCATGCATAAAGAGCTATGGATCAATTTGTGAGGGCTCATTCTTGAGTTTCTTTGCATGTAAGGATTCATAGAAGTGCACTACTTTAGTGTGTACATTTCTGGCGCCCAATGTCCCTAAAATGGTCACCTAGACTTTGGGCCCCCATTTCTCAATTTATCAAATCCCTGAATCAATATTTTCAAATATCAACATTTTATCAATTATATCAATTTCCTTGATCAAATCATAATCAATTCAATATTTCCTAAGGTTTGAATTTTATTTAATTTAAAAGAAATAAAAATAAAAATCCTATTTAATTAAGAGAATAAGTCCCTTTTAATTAATTAAAAATCTCTTTTAATTAAATAATAAAATCATTTTATCCTAAGCCTTTATTTAATTAAAAGGAATTTCCTCCCCTTTTATTTAAATAAAAAATCTCCACTTTTCTTCTTATCCTTGTTGCACAAATAAAGCATTTAATTCTTATTTATAAAGAAAAATAAAATAAAAAATAAAATAAAAGTACTTTTGCCTCACATGGACATAAATTAAATGCTCAACATAAAGTAAATGCTTCTAATTTTCTTATTGGAGGATATTTGTGCACAAGGATCAAGCTTCTTTTTTTTTCCATCGTTGATTAAATCTTTTGCCTCTTAATTTCCATCGTCCATTGATTTTTCATTTCCTATAAAAGAAGAGCTCTCTTCTTCATTTTCATATCCATTCTCTTTTATGCATATCCATTCTCTTTTATGTTATTATTATGCTACAGGTTTTCTAAGTCATTGAAGCTTTTGGAGATATTCTTGCATCAAGTTTTGAAGATTTGGAGCATCATTGCCATTCATTTTGCATCTACATCACATCCTAGCTTGCATCATAGTTGCATCATCATGGTATCATTTCCTTTCATGTTTTAGATTAATCTCACATAGTTTAATTAGAGGGTTTGTAACTCTTTCATTTCTATTTTCATAGCTTAATTGCATCTTCATTCTCATAAGATTAATTTGCATTCTCATATAGATTTGCATATCATTGCATTCATTTGGAATCTCTCATTGTGTGGTTGACTAGCAAGGTCATGAGTTTATAGCTCTAGCTGAGAGCAATTTTACAAATCTTGCAACTCCATGCATAGGGAGCTATCGATCGATTTGTGAGGGCTCATTCTTGAGTTTCCTTGCATGTAAGGATTCATAGAAGTGCACTACTTTTGTGTGTACATTTCTGGCGCCCACCGTGGGGCAACCCACTTTTTTTTACATGCTAGTTTTGATTATTTTTGGAGCTAACACTTGCTGGTTTTGATTATTTTGGAACTAACCCTTGTGCAGATTTGTTTGGAGACAAAAAAAACTCTAGATTTGAAAGATTTGATCATATCTCTCAAACGGCTTGGTGTTTTGGTCTAAAAATTTATTTGTAGGTTGACAACATATCAAAGAAGCTCCAAAAAAAATTTTAGAATTTTCGAAGGTAATTTGTATTTTTTATGATTTTTTCTTGATTTTTCATAAAAAATTGATTTTTGGCGCAAATCAGCATATTTTTCAGAAATTTTTATATTTTTGGAAAGGTCTTGAAATTCTACAAGGGGTCCATTCACTATGTTTTTAATTTAGAGATCATATCATAGCTCATTTGGTCAATTTATAAAAACTGGTCTGTTTTGGTAAAATAGGTCTCTAGGGCACAAATGAAGAGATTTTTCTAAGATTTTTACATTTTTGGAAAGCTCTTTGTTTTTTGACAGAGGTCTCTTTTCTGTATTTTTGGTTTAGGGTCTAAATTCATGTGGTAACAATCAGTTCTTGTTGACTAGATCAAATGCAAAAATAAAATAAAATTTTGTGATGGGTATGCACTTATTTTTCATTGTTCAATACATGATATGAGCTATCATTTGGATTATTTGCTGGTTGTTATTGCTCCTAAAAATTGATTTTCAGATCTAACCCTAGGGTTTGCATAAATTGGATATACATTGCATATCTTGTTTGCTTGTTTTCTTGTCTTGTTCATTTGAAGGTGCATAACTTGCTTTCATGAAAAATGCTTAAAACAAACGAAAAATAGGGCAAATATACTAAGCGCATTGCGTTGGACTTGAGGTATTTTGTTACATCTCTAAAACATTTAGATTTTGGGATTAAAATTGAACCTCTCATGTGTTTGGCTTGAGTGTTTTACATGCTTTTATAGAACACATTTCAATTGATGCTCTTAATGGGAAATGAATAAACATAGATTTGTTTTCATACAAGTTTGTGTAAGTGAATGCTTGTGTTTAAACCTTAAGTAATTCTTGGTTCTAATATCAAATATCTTATTGAATGATTGAGGGCATGGATTCATTCCTTGTTTACATAGGGAGTTAAATGCACCACCTTGTGGACTCACTCTATGTTTACTTGGAAAGTTAAATATTCCATTGTTCAACCCTTTTTCATTTGTGAGTAGTATTGATTAGCAGCCTTAGATTACTTGTGATTGATTTAGATTGCTATCTTGGGTTATTGGACTCGCTAAATCCGCCGGCCCCTCGTTTCTACCCTGTGGTTGCAAGATCAGCGCCACATTAAAGGGGAGGGGTCTACAGGAGAGAAGCGTTAAGTGTTCCACTAGGCAACCCTTTTGTGTTTTTTGGAACTCACTTGTTTTCTAAGGTGTGGACTCACTTTGAGTTGATGTGAGGAGTTAAATGTTCCACTTTTGGACTCACTTTTAGTTGGTGTGAAGAGTTAAATGTTCCACTTTTGGACTCACTTTTAGTTGGTGTGAAGAGTTAAATGTTCCACTTTTGGACTCATTTTGAGTTGGTGTGAAGAGTTAAGTGTTCCACTTTTTTGGACTCACTTCACATTCTCTTGAAGGGTTAAATGTTCCACTTTTGGACTCGCTTCGCATTATCTTAAAGGGTTAAATGTTCCACTTTTGGACTCGCTTCACATTATCTTAAAGGGTTAAATGTTCCACTTTTGGACTCACTTCACATTTACTTGAAGAGTTAAGTGTTCCACCTTTAGTGCTTTAAATACTTTTGATAGTGAATTACTTAGTTTTTTATTTCTAGAAGGCCTGCTTGGGGACACACCACCTCAAGGGACGACCTTAACTCTTGTGTTCCGACGGAGTATAAATATCACGAGGTGAATCCAAAGACACCTCTCTTGGGAATTGAGTTTGATATCACTCTTGGCTAAGCCTCAAAGAACTTTATACCTTTGAGAAGTGAAGGAGGAGATTTGGGTTACCGTCTCCTCCCGGCTGTGTGATTTTGGATTCTTCTCATCTACGGAGTTGGGCCTCACGTACCTTGCGTATATCGAGGACTCCTTAGAAAAGCCATGTATATCCTTATAGACAGCTTGATAAGGTGTTGTTGTGTTCTAAGTGCCTGCTAAAACATTGTCAAGAACATACACAAGTAGAACCTTTAAGGAGTAGAAATACTAAGTCACTATACTTGTTCATGCGCAAGGTTGCTTTGCCCCTTGCTCATTGTTTGAAGACTGTTTGCTTGAACTCCCTGATTGTTGTCTTATGTGCCTGTTCAACGATGAAAATCTATTGATGTACTTACTTGATCTTTTAAAACAAACTGAGTTCCTGAGTTGAGACACCAACTTTTTACAGCTTGCTCGATTTTCTATCCTATCATTAGAGACTTGTTTTGACTTTAAATCTCTAGTTTTTGCCCTCTAGGAATAGCATCAATTGGTTTACAAGGCCACTTTGGAAATAGTTGTCAAGTTAGAAGGTTATTCTTGGTGAGAAATCTTATCTCTAGAATTGTTAGCTACATTCTTAGAGAATTTTAGTGCTCTTATTGTCCAAATCACTTTCATTTAATCAATTTCAATTATCTTTTGGCCTAGTCCAACCTCTTGATTCAAAAGTGCTAGGGTATTCACCCTTTGTTGGAAGCACCTCTTTGACAGTGTTGGTAAAGCCCCTTTTTCTATCTTTTCATTTCATTTTGGATAATAGAGAACTTTGATTATCCTAGTTTGGTGTTGACACTTTGAGAGGTCATCTTATCATTAAGAGTCTCTTTCTTTCATGATAGTTACTACAAGATACCAAGTTAATCAAGGTAAACGACCTCTAGTTGTCAGATCCTAGGTGCTATCATGTTGCTCAACATCTCAATGAACGTTATGGTATCAATTACACAAGTTGACTCTTAGTCTTCTTCTTTCTTCTCCATTTCCCATGTTCTTCTGAAGTCTTCTATTTCCATGAGAAATTCTTCTTCTTCTTGATTCTTTTCCTCTTACTATCTAGTCTACCTTCTTCCATTCATCTCTTCTATTCATTTCTTCCATGCTCGATTCCTCCTCTTCTAGAACCATGAATTTCAACTATCTTGTTAAGGAACCTCTCTTGAGAATAGATGATCTTGAACTCATTGCTCAATTTGAAGAGTATCTTTATTCCTCCAATGGTCCTTCCAAATATCTCATGGGTGACAAACTTATAGCAAAAATAAAAGAAAAGATGATTAAATCAGACGCCTTTGCTAGAATCATAAACATGATCATATCACGATCTTCTTCTTCCAAACATCTTTCATCATCTAAATCTTCTCATTCTTCATCTTCTAAATCTTATCATGACTCTTCTAAACATTATTCACATTCTTCATTATCCAAATCTTCTTCTTCCATGAAGTCTTCAATTTCCTCTTCTTCACGATCTCATTATTCTTCTACTTCTCCCAAGAATCTTCCTTCTCCTCAGAAGGCATACCATAATGAGCAACGTGATGATACCTATGACACCTATGTTCCTAAGATTCCTCCTCGTCGTGCGCTTAGGCTTACTAAAGGGTCATCCTATTGGGTAGATTGTGATGGGGATCCATATGATTCTACATTTGAAGAATTCTTTGATGATTTTTGTGAACAATACAATATTCCTACTAAGGAGAAGAAAATCTACCGCGCTGATTTCAAACGTCAAAAGGATCTCTCCTCTAAAAGTTCTCATGCTGAAAATAAAGATTACGCTCTCAAGAAGGATCATATTAATGTTGAACCTTTGTCTTGTGATGGTTCCATTCCATCCTCTACTTCCTCCAATACCCTCACATCTCCTAAAGCTGCTAAGTCTTCCAAATCTTTCACAAATCCTTCATCCAACAAAGATCCTAATGCTTTTCATGCGGTTCCCTATAGTTATCCTCAAGGGCTACCTCTTAAAGATACTCAAGCTAACCTTCACTTGGCTGCAAATACTTCTAATAATGCTACACCTAGTGAGCCTAATCCTTCATGTGCTACAATGCCTACTTCAGTTATTCCTTCACCATCTCTGCCAAAGTCTTCCATACAATCCCAACATGCTTCCTTGTCCTTAGAAGTGGCTCCATGTCAAGAGGACTCTAAAAATGATAAAGAAAACAACATAAAGAAAGATCAAGATCAAGAACCCTCCATGTCATCCAATTCTCTTCATGATGTATCTCCTCCATTTCATGGTTCTTTTGATCCTTTACGCTCTTCCGCATTCATTCCACCATCTCCTAAGCAAGATCAAGCTACTACTTACACCGTTGAGCTTATTGATAATCAAAATAACCTTACCACACTTGCCCTTTCCAAAGATGATACTTCCATTAAGGTTATTAAAAATGGTGTTGTTACTTCTGATGTAAAGCCTATTGAAAATCAAAAGAAATTTGATACGCTTATGCTATCCAAAGATCCTTGTCAAGATCAAAGTCTTCCATCTTCTTGTTCTACCACTCCATGCTCACTTCCACTTTCTACTCTTCCTAAATCTTCGCAAGCTTTGAATGATCCTATCAATGAAGTTGCTCCTATTCAAGATGTTCATGATACTATTGAAAATCCTAATGCTCACTTTAAAGATGATGATGTCCTTGGTTGTCATATAGATGCTGATGAACTTAATGATTATCCTTTTGCATCTTCCACGTCCATCCTTGGACCTCCTCCACCAATACTAAAGGCTTCACATCTTCCTTCCATCTTGGGCCCTTATGTCCCTTCACTTTCCCCTCCTAACTCTCCTAATTCATCATCCATTTTGGGTCCTTACGTCCCTCCATCTCCTATCTTTCCTCAAGATCAACATAGATGCATACCCTTGAATCCTTTTCACCCATCCACCCATCTAAACCAGTCGTATTTTCCTTCTTCCACAAGTCCCAAGTCTTTTGGAAGTAACTTGAATGTTTAATACAAGAAAAAGAAGCAATACAATAATCCATCAAGAAAAGATCACCATGTCTCCTCTAATCGACATGGGGGCATAAAGTCAAAAGAGATATCTAAGAAGAAAACTACAAGACAAGTATGGGTTCCAAAATCCATCATTGAAGATATTCTCTCTAAATCGTCAAAAAGAAATGAAAATCCTAAGGCTATATGGATTCCAAAGTCTCTCTTGAAAGAGTCTAATATTGAACAAAAAGTGAAGTTGACATTCAAGCTTCCAAAGGCTTCCACTTCATCTTCTTCCAAAAACATTATTCCATTCCATGCGCCTAAGCTGCAACCTTTGCTATATGTTCACCATATTCCTTCGCGTATTCTTTCATTCATGTTTCCTCCATCCTCTCGCCACCCTTCAAGGTGTGTGTGTTGATGTTGATCTTGTCTTCCTTCCCATCTACCCTTTCACAATCCTTTCATTCATTATCCTTCTACCTTCTATCATTTTTCCTCATTTGCCTATTCCTCCTATCTTCCAACCTCACTCGCTTTATATAAATCCTTATCCTCCATTTTTCTCTGTCATCTTCCTTTCCTTATTAGCATCTTTGAGCATATCATTTTGGATCCTTGGTATATCAATGATTTATCCTTTCAAGGAGCATTATCTGAAAAGCTTGCCTTCTTCCAAAAAAAAGATAAAATTCAAAAAAATAGAAAAAAATAGAAAAATGAAAAAATGAAAGAAAAAAAATGGAAAAAATTGAAAATGTGCCATGGTGAAAACCTGGAAACAGGCACCTTGGTAACAAAAGTAAAAAGAAATAAATTCGTCCTATGGTGAAAACCACTCCCTTGTGGCACCTTGGATAAGTACCATGATGAAAACCTGGCAATCAGGCATCATGCGTAGTTCTTCTACATTTTTCATCCATTCCATCTTCTCTCTTTGATCTTGACAAGGTTGATCTATATATGAACATTTGGCTATCTTGTGAGCTATTTTATGATGATCTTGCTTGCATTCCTTTCATGTTTAGCCTTCATATTCATTTTCCTCCATTCATTCTAGCCTTTCACTATCTTTTTCCCCTTTGGTCTTGATCTAATAAAAAGTGTAAAACATGATGCTATGAAGCCTCTTGACATGTCTACTCCTTTGGACTGTATCATTTCCTTCTTTTGCATTACACTTTTGTGACTTATCCTATGCTGGCCTTTCATTGCTTATCCAAATGTGCTTTGCATGATAATTTTTCCCTAGCTTGGGTACTCTTGAGGAGTTTGACCTTGAGGATTTCTTCCCTCCATTTGCCTTCATTCTCCTTTCCTCCATCTCATTCACCAGTTTGCTAATCCATCTTGTCCCTCACCTTACTAGACATTGGGACTACACGATGTGATCTTGCTCATGAGTTTGATGCATGTTCTGTCTGGGGGCATCTTTTGTACATATCCTATTGATCTTGAAAAAATCTAAAAAAATGATATATTGTTAAAAAATACCAAAAAAAATCATATATGATGTTGAAAAAATCCTAAAAAGCATAAAAAGTCCTGAAAAAATACAAAAAAATCAAAAAAAAAAAAAAGTGCCTTGGTGAAAACTTGGAAACAGGCGCCTTAATAGCAAAAAATCCAAAAAAAAAAAAAAATTACAATAAATCTAAGTGGTGAAAACTTGGAAACAGGCGCTACTTGAGGCCTTTGCACCCCTATTTGTTAGCATGTGTCCTCAACACTTAGCCTTTCTGTCATGCCTTGACCTTATTTGCCTTAGTCTGGAATTGGTCTTTGTCTTTGTCTAAGGGGCATACCTATTAGCATAGGTCTTTTAGGTGCGTTTGTCTCTTGGGGCATTTCACAAGAGGTGATTTTCAACACCACCCCAAATAGTGTTTTTCAACACTACCCTTGCGTCGAGTGTTTCTTAAACACTTATCAGATGTCTTACCCTACAGTCTAGTATGATGCGATATTTCTCATTTGCAGATGTGATAACCAGAGTTTGACTCTATGACCAACACACATGCACTTAAACAATCAACTTGTTGAGATATGTTGACTTTATTTTTCTTTGTGTGTTGTCTATGAGGATTTCTTTGATGAGTGGTCTCTCCCTGAGAAGTTTTCGATGATGCATAGCTGGAAGACTGAGAGTATGAGAACATGTTTTATTTCTTTATCTGCTTGTGGGTATATTTTGTTGATCCTAACTGTCATGAGCATTTATGCTGGTCTTACTTGACACTATGGATTGACAAGGTATTATCCTTGACTGTTATGCGAGTGCATGCTTCTAGTTATCCTGACTTTCATGTGTCTTGATACAAGCATAATCTTGCCATATCAAACTTAGGTAATCTTACTGCATTAGTCATCTTGACCTATATGTCTTTGATGCCTAGGTGAGATTTCCACATTTCTATCTGATAAAGATCATATTCATATCCACATAGTTATGCTAGTGTGCATTATATGATCTTACGACGCTACCAATAATGCTCGATGATGATAATTAGATGTCTATAAGCGTTGTGACCTTGCAAGTCAACCACTTTCATAGTAGCTTACATTCTTAGGTTCATCATAGTTTAGTTTTTTGCATCTTGCATATGGAGAGAGCTCTTATTTTTATCATCTATGGACTAGTTGGTCAACTGTGCTCATTTTCTGATTCTTCTTGATCATATCTTTCATTTCTGGTCTTTCATGTCAACATCATTTCCTATCCATTTCGGACTCAAAACCGAAATCTGAGTCGCATTGACTGACCTTTTGAGGCACAATTCTTCGATTTCCGATAGAATTTCTTTATTTCCATGTCTTTCAACCTTCTAGTCTTTCATTCACCCCTTTCGCTTCCTCTCTCTGAGGTTTGACTTAATCTTTATCCTATATCTTTCCCAGTCAAACCTAGTCAACCTGGGGCATATCTTCACTGTTTGATGGTTATCTTATCATGCTCCATCCTTTGATTATGATTCATTAGGATTTGATCAAATATTTTATCAATTTTGTTGTTCCTCTCTATCTGATTTCGATTTCGATTCCGAGGGGGCAATATCTATGGGATTCTCATCCCTGATTTCCTTGATTCTCTTGATTCAAACATCTTTTTGTGAGTTTTTGCTCAAATTTGAGATTGTTATATCTTATTTTGGATATGATCCCGAATCGACCTCATGTCCAGAATCTTTTGTTTATGCTTTGTCCGGATGTGATCCCAAATCGATCTCACATCTGAGTTGTTTTGTGATCCCAGATCGATCTCACATTTCAACTTCATTCTTTGACTACATGTGTTCCCAAATCGATCACACATTAGTCAAAGAGGGGCAAATGTATGCACCCTAAAATGGTCGCCTAAACTTTGGGCCCCCATTTCTCAATTTATCAAATCCTTGAATCAATATTTTCAAATATCAACATTTTATCAATTATATCAATTTTCTTGATCAAATCATAATCAATTCAATATTTCCTAAGGTTTGAGCCTTATTTAATTTAAAAGAGAATAAAAAATAAAAATCTTATTTAATTAAGAGAATAAATCCATTTTAATTAATTAAAAATCTCTTTTAATTAAATAATAAAATCATTTTATCCTAAGCCTTTATTTAATTAAAAGGAATTTCCTCCCCTTTTATTTAAATAAAAAATCTCCACTTTTCTTCTTATCCTTGTTGCACAAATAAAGCATTTAATTCTTATTTATAAAGAAAAATAAAATAAAAAATAAAAGAAAAGTACTTTTGGCTCACATGGACATAAATTAAATGCTCAACATAAAGTAAATGCTTTTAATTTTCTTATTGGAGGATATTTGTGCACAAGGATCAAGCTTCTTTTTTTCTCCATCGTTGATTAAATCTTTTGCCTCTTAATCTCCATCGTCCATTGATTTTTCATTTCCTATAAAAGAAGAGCTCTCTTCTTCATTTTCATATCCATTCTCTTTTATGCTATTATTATGCTACAGGTTTTCTAAGTCATTGAAGCTTTTGGAGATATTCTTGCATCAAGTTTTGAAGATTTGGAGCATCATTGGCATTCATCTTGCATCTACATCACATCCTAGCTTGCATCATAGTTGCATCATCATGGTATCATTTTCTTTCATGTTTTAGATTAATCTCACATAGTTTAAATAGAGGGTTTGTAACTCTTTCATTTCTATTTTCATAGCTTAATTGCATCTTCATTCTCATAAGATTAATTTGCATTCTCATATAGATTTGCATATCATTGCATTCATTTGAAATCTCTCATTGTGTGGTTGACTAGCAAGGTCATGAGTTTATAGCTCTAGCTGAGAGCAATTTTACAAATCTTGCAACTCCATGCATAAAGAGCTATGGATCGATTTGTGAGGGCTCATTCTTGAGTTTCCTTGCATGTAAGGATTCATAGAAGTGCACTACTTTAGTGTGTACATCTTCCATATATTCCTTGTCCTCTTGTGTTTGTGGACACAAATTAGCTAATAACTGAAAATGCAAAACAAGTGGAGTAGAAATGCTATGCGCATCAGCCATACCAAATCTTTGAATTACTTTATCAATGTATTCCTTCTGTGATAGTGTAATTTCCTTCTTCTTCCTATCCCGCGTGATAGTCATACCAAGAATCTTCTTAGGTGCCCCTAAATCCTTCATAGCAAATGTACTTGCCAATTTAGTTTTCAGCTCACTAACAATTTTAGAGCTTGTTCCTGCTACTAACATGTCATCAACATAGAGAAGAAGAATGACAAATTCACCATTCAGGAGTGTCTTGTAATAAATGCACGGATCAGATTCACATCTGATAAAATTATGTTCAAGCATGAAGGAATCAAACTTAACATACCACTGCCTTGGGGCTTGCTTGAGCCCATACAAGCTACGCTTCAGACGGCAATAAAGATGTTCCTGTCCCTTTTCCACAAAACCCTCAAGCTAATGCATATACAACTCTTCATTTATGTCTCCATATAGAAATGTTGTCTTAACATCTAGCTACTCCAATTCAAGATCCCAAATGGCTGCTAATCCCAATACTATTTGGATGGATGTCATCTTCACAACTGGAGAGAATATTTCAGTGAAATCAATCCCCTTGTTTCTGAGCATATCCTTTTACCACCAACAGATCTTTGAACCATTTTTTACCTCCACCTTCGTCTTTCAATTTATAAACTCACTTGTTCTTAAGTGGTTTTCGATTTTCTCAAAGAACAACCAAATCCCATGTCTGGTTAGCTTCTAAAGAGCTCATTTCTTCTTCCATAGCAATGAACCATTTGTTCTTATCACTGCTTGTACATGCCTCTTTATAATTTTCTAGTTCGATTTGCTCAAAAATTAACAGCTCTAGCTCTACCTCTACAGCAAATAGTAGTTGATAATCAGAAAATTTTGAAGGGAGTTTTCTCTATCTTGTAGACCTCAAATTTTGATTGTTTCTTGAATTGCTGCCCTGTTTTAATTGTTGATCAATAGTGGGTAGATCACTGTTATTTACCCCCATTTCAACATTGTTCTCAAAAAATGGATAAGGCAGATCACTGTTATTTACCCCCATTTCAACCACAACTCCATTTCTAGCATACTTGCTGTGTGGATGTTCAAATGCAACTCCTTCTCCCTACGTGTGTTGACCAAATAGGGGAATGTGTGGATTTTCCTATTGAAGAGGAGCATGCAAAGTTCTTTCAATGTTTGGTGTGTGGGGAGAGGTCAAGGACCTGCCTCTATCCCCAATGTACATGCCTGTTTCCTACTGCGTAAGGTGTTGGGAAGGGACAAACTTACACAAGGGAGTAGCTTCAGCTATTTTTAATGCCCCCTATCCAACAGCTTCATTTCCACACGGGGTCAAGGAAGAGTCTATGACTCTTCATCTTGTATTATGCAGCACATAGTCCACATTAGTGGATGTGTGGTGCAAAGTAGGGAGCATAGCATTTGGAATATATGAAAAATCGTGAGCCTCAGTCTCCATACTATCTACTCCAATTTGGCTTGAATATTATGTCTCTCCATGTGGCATTGGATTTTCAATGTTTCTTGACAAAGATTCAAAACCAGAGTATGGTGATTCTATATGAATTTGAGAAATATTTGGATCATATTCAGAAGATGAGGAAGATGAGGTAGGAACCGGGAATAAAATGGATGTTTGTGAAGGTTTCCAGTTACCTGCAGATATTGACTGTCCAACTCTTTGTGAAATATTTTGTATGAATATAACTGAGGACTCTTCTTCTTTGGACTACCTTGATTTGAGCTGTAGAGCTGGAAATGTTTTCTCATTAAAGACTACATCTTTGCTCTGAATTATCTTCTTCTCAATTGGATCCCAAATTCTATAACCAAACTGATCTTCACCATTACCAACGAATATGCCCTTTTGTGATTTGAAATCTAGCTTTGTCCTCTTTTCTTTTGGGACATGAACATGAGCTTCACACCCAAAAACTCAAATGTGTGAGTATGAAATTCTCTTTCCCAGACATTCCTCTTCTAAAATACCAAATTGTAGATGAGATGAAGGAGATCTATTAATTAAATAGATTGTTGTATTACAGGCTTTCACCCAAAATTATTTTCCCACACCGGCATTGGAAAGCATACACCGTGCTTTCTCAATAATGGTTCTATTTAACCGTTCTGCTGCCCCATTTTCTTGAGGTGAATAAGGGACAACCTTAATTCTTCTTATACCATGATCTGCACAAAAGTTATCAAACTCCAATGAACAAAATTCACCTCCATTATCCATTTTTAGACACTTAATTTTATGACCACTCTGATTTTCCACAAGAGCAAGTTAAAAACTTTGAATTTAGAGAATACCTCAGATTTTATAGAAAGCATATAAACCCATACCTTTCACTCGTTCTCTCATCAAGAAAGGTAACAAAATATTGTGTGCCTCCATAAGAGGTTACCTCCGTAGGTCCGAATGCACTAGCTCCAAAGGTGTTGTCCTTTTGTCATGTCCATCCTTCAAGAAGCTGACCTGCTTTTGTTTCCCATGAAGACAATGCTCATAAAACTCCAAATTTGCAGATTGGAGACCCCGTAGTTGATCACGATTCAGCATTACCTCAAGGCCTTTCTTGCTCATATGGCCTAGCCTTTGATGCCAAAGTGCAACATTGCTACCCACAAGTGTCAAAGTAGCTCTCACCTCATCAATAGGTTTCATAATATAGACTACCAATTTTGTCTCCTTTTGCAATAGTCAAGGAGCCTTTGACTATTTTCCATGTGTCCATGAGTTCAGTTTTAAAACCTTGGGTATATAATTGGCTGACTGAAATCGGATTCCTCTTTAATTGAGGAACATGTCTAACATCTTTGAGTAGTAATTTTTCTCCACCTTCTAGATGCAAGACAACATCTCCTTTCCCAATAATTTTGCATGCTTTGTTGTCACCTAAATATACCTCTTCGAATTCACCTTTTTGATAATTTGTAAATGCATCCGTGAGAGAGGAAGCATGGAAGGAAGCTCCCGAATCAATTACCCACAAATTATATTTTGTATCAGTTGTTGATAGAATTAGGATACCCATATCCTTTTCACAAATTGTGTTTTCTTAACTGTCCAATACTTTTTCTTGTGCCTTCTTATATTTTCTACAATCTTTCTTAACATGCCCAGCCTTCCCACAAAACCGGCAACTTTTTTGTCTCCCTCTTGACTATGATCTTCTTACAAATTGGGACCTCTAATTGTTATTACATCTGCCCCTATATTGGCTTCTTCCTCTATTTGTAGTGCTCACCATTGTGAGAGTGTTACCGGATGAGGACTCATCATTCTTCCTCCTCAAATCTTTCGAGAGAAGGGTGGTTGAAACTTCATCAAAAGCCAACTTCTTGGTACTTGATGATGAAGTGCTTACGACTATCACAAGTCCATCCCAGCTATTAGGAAGAGAACATAATAGTAGGATAGCCTTATTCTCATTGTCTTGTGTCATGCCAACTGAATTTGCTTGGTTGATCAAGGCGTTGAGATGATTTGTCATGGCTTCGTCTTCCCTCATCTTAAGCTTGTATAACCTCTTCATGATGAAGACTTTGTTCGCAACGGATGCTTGTGCATATGTTGAAGCCAATTTATCCCATATGTCTTTTGTTGTTGTTTTGTCTGAAACATTATGTAATACATTATTGCCTAATGCAAGAAAGATTATCGCCATGGCTTTTTCATCAAGCTTCTCCCAATCTTCATGTGTCATGGAGGCTGGTTTCTTTTCTTTTCCTTCAAGTGCAAGAGAAAGCTCTTGCTTGACTAACAAAGACTTCATTTGAATCTTCCATATCCTGTAGTTCTTTCCAAAAAAATTTGGAACCCTTAAATCTTCCATGATTCTGAAATTTCAATTACCGAAATCTCAAACAATGATTAACCTCTCTCTGATACCATTTGTAGAATTAAAGTGTTCAAAATGAAAAAAAAACCAGAAATACAGAATAAAAGAGCAGATTACAAATAAACACAGAACACACTATTTATCGTGGTTCACCACAATAGTGGCTACGTCCACATTGAGAGTAGAAGAATTGTATTAATCTCAAAACCAAAAAAAAAATGTTTATAATGAAATAGAGAGTCTTATAAATAAGCTCATACTGAGTAGCTAAAAGGGCAAGGCGGCAACAGACAAAAGTTCATTGACCTTCCAATCCTAATAGACTTGAGCCTTGTGCTTCTTCCATTTTCTTTCATTTTGGCATGGTCTATAAGGGACCGTTTAGTGCATGGAATATGAGCTCTAATTCTGGAATTAGATTTCCAGAAAATGTAATTCCATGTTTACATGTCCATCCAAAAAATTGGAATTGGAATTTCGAAATTCTAATTTTGCCCCCAAAATGGGCATTTCATCTTCCACTCAAATAAGTGGAATTGGAAATTCCAATTTCTAATTCCAATTTTTATAAAACCAAATTTAATATTTCATGGGATCAGTGACTATAAGGATGTATATTATATTGCTATAAGGATGTATATATACACATGTGTGTATATATACATGTGTGTATATACATACACGTGTGTATATATACATAAATGTGTGTATATGTATATAGACACGTGTGTATTTGTGTATATATAAGGATATATATATACATGTGTGTATATATATATGTGTATATACACACACATGTGTATATGTGTATATATATACACAAATGTGTGTATATGTATATACACACATGTGTGTATTTGTGTATATATATACACATGTGTGTATATACACATATGTATGTTTATATATATGTGTATGTGTGTATATATACACACGCATGTATATATAAATGAACATGTGTATATATATACACGTGTTTATATATAAATGCACGTGTGTGTATATGTGTGTATGTGTGTGTATACACACACATGTGTGTATGTGTGTATATATACATGTGTGCATATGTGTATATATGTATGTATATACACACATATACATGTGTGTATGTGTTTATAAACACATGTGTGCATATATGTATATATACACACATGTATGTGTGTATATGTATAGACATATACACATGAATTTAAAAAAATTAAAATACATAATTAAAATTCCTTATGCATCTTCTTAGTCATCTTTCGGGTGAACCAAACAGATCATCCCATATTCTAGAAATCATTTTCAAGATTTGTATCTTCCAGAACTGACTATATCTAACATTTGGTATTCCATGCACCAAATGAACCCTAAAGGTCTTGGCTTATTCTAGAACAGATTATAGTGAGGTTTCATAGAAGATGGGTGTTTCAAAATACCTATCAAAACCTATGGACTGGAAATCGGGGGGCCAAATGAGGCATCCCTCAGATCTTCTCCAGATGGTCGAGGGGACTCACATAGCCATAAACAAATTAAACCGATCATATGTAAGGGTTTAAAAAAATTAAACTCCACAGAGAAAACAAACCCCAAAAGAATTAAAATATGAAGCAAGGTAAGCGTAAATCATAGAGATGAAAAATAGGAAATGTGTCACACACTGAAACTCCAATCCATGGCTGTAAAAAATAGAAAGAAATTCATTGTTAAATTTCTCTTTTTGGTCTGTTTTCCAGTGCTTTTCATGGGTGGTGGTTGTGTTATCATTATTAGTTGGCATGTATTTATTTCAAAATTTGTATCAACGTGTTGCCTACTATATTGAGAACCATTGGTCCAATGCACTGCCCCATATGAAGGAAAAGAGAAAATGATGGAATCCAAACACATTCTTAAACTAGACTAAAGGTTGTGATGAATGAAGTTGCATACATATTTAAGTAGCTATCCTTTGAAGCTCTAGTTGTGTCTATAACAAGCCCTTCTTCAAAAGTTACATGCACACCATGGATTGTTTCCTTCTTATAAGATAGGGATTAATAAAGGAGAGGAGAGGAGAAGAGAGCTAGAAATCTTCAAATGCGAATAATCAAGATGGAACAATGGTGATCTCTAAAGGTTATCACCATTTTTTTTTCCAAAGAAGTCTACAAAAATATGTCTGTGATGGCTTCTAGCTTGAAGATTGGCCAACAATATCTAATGTTGATTACTCTGTACTAAGTAACAAGCAATTCATAATTCTATATGTATACTTTAGACACTCATAAATATAGATTTAGCTTGAGAATGGTTTGCATGATTATAGAACAAAGGAAGAGAGGTGGTTTTGTGATCAAATCTCACACACATCAGTACAGAAAGGGCCCTGCATGATTTCACATTTTGAACTGCATTGATGCATGCTCCAATACCCAACACTAATAAATGGACAATGTTACTTTTTAAAATTTTCACTTGTGAACATCAAATAAATTAATTTACATGATTTTTGTGCTTATTATATAAATTTGATAATACTAAACCTAATCCTAACCATATAAACATGTTCCTTGATATTTTAAAAATTGACATGGATATACTTGAAGCTTAAATTGATAGTTAAAAAATCGTAAGCTTATATTGAAATAACTACTATATCAAATTTGCACAATAATAGCAAATGATTTTTAATTTATTCAAATTCATTTAACATAACAAAAGGTTGAAGACATTAATAATTGTTTTTGTGTAGTTTAAATTAATCAAAAATATTTAAAGATGGAAGTATGTGAAATATTAGTGGAATCAAACAGACTTGTGGATCTTTGTTCAATGTTGGGTTTTAGGCATGAAGGACTCTTAACACATTTCCATTGGCCAAATATTAATCTTTGAGCTCCAAAAATGTTGGAAGGTTCTAGAAGAGCTAATGATAATCTTACTTTATTGCATTATCAAAAATTGTTAAAAGTTGCCAAGAAACCCGTTGGCCAAGTTGCTAGGAAACCCACAATCCATTATTGTCGATGGTTTTGGATTTTACATTCTATTTTTAAAGTTTGTGTATTTTATCTCTTCTGGCATGACATACCCAGCTTCAATCTAAAATCATTATGATAGCTTCTTGATGATTTGTTTCATATAATTTCTATTATTTTTATTTAATTTTTTTTTGGGGGGGGGAACTAAGTATTTTTAAGAGTCTTTAAAATTAATTATTATATTTATAGCTATCACTTATTCATTTCAAATTATGTAAGAAAGCAGCCATAAACATCACCTTAGAGAATTAGCTTTGAATCATCTGTCTTCATTTGTATATTGCATGCTTGGCTATTATGTTCAATCATTGTTCATCATTAAATAATTTTTCAAAAGGTTTTGTACAAAAGAGAATCAATTGCTACCTAAGAATTTCTTAATTAATATTTCTTAATAACTCAATGCCAATAAATTTTTTTCAATAAAGAGTAGGCAATTGCTAGACCTAAAAGACTATATTTTTCTCTACAAATAGGTGAACATTTTTCAACAATTTCCTTATTAACACATCTATATATACATATTCTATATTTTAAATTTAGCTTTCATTGCATAATTAAGCATCCCTATAAGATTGTTCTTATCATGACATAAATTTAAAATGCAATATCAACAAGTGCCACGTAGTGGCTAGTACTTGCCTAATCAATTGTAATTATATTGTGAAATATAATTATAATTTTAATAAAGTTATTATATTTTATTAAATATAATTCTATTTAATATAAATTTATATAATTATATTTATAATAATGAAAAATTTTCATTAAAACTATTATAAATAAATAAATTTAAATAAATTGATATTTTGAACTAAATTTAATAAGTTTTTAAATATAAAACTATTATAATAATATTAAATATTAATTTAATATAGTTTAATTTAAATATTAATATTTTGTAAAGAAAAAATAAAAAAATTATAAGCAAATAAAATCACATTATTTTTTTACATAAATAGTTGTTAATGTATAATTAATATATAATAAAAATTAAAATTAAAAAACTTTAAAAATACGAATAAAAATAAATATATATTATGATATCATAGGTTTTTATTTAAATTATAATATATTGTGAAAATTAATAGTATAAAATAGAATAAATTCAAATAACATAATTTTTAATTTAAAAATATATTAATAAAAAATTAAAAAAACTTCATGAGAACTTAACAAAATAATTTTTAAAAAATAATTCCTAAAAAACTCTTATAAATTCTAAAAAAAATTGTAATTGGTGGAAAAAATCAGTTTTAATCACTAGTTAATCAAATCCAAAAATGGATGCAATAGTACTTTCTTAGCCTATCCGCAAGTACTAATAATCAATCAATTGTAAATTGACAATGTAAATTTTTCTACACAAAATAACTTTTAACTCTTTCAAAAACTATACTTTTCATGAACTTTTAAAAATATTAAATTAAACTAAACATAACAAATGGGGTTGCAAGCAAAGTGGACTTAACCTTAGACGAAAACTATGTGGTTAAGCATGCATGGGATGGGTGCCCTCGGAAAAATGGGTAAACTAAATAGGTGAATCCTAATAGCAGTATCACAATTTACAATTTGATTATAAACATAACATATATGTATGTGAACTAAATCTAGATGTAACTTAAATGGCTCCAAAAGTTTCATCAACTCTAAAACAAATTATGCATGAAATTGCTCACGAGAAAAATGTGTTGCTTTCAACAAAATAACATATTTTGCAAAAACAGAAAATACTAATTGGTTATGTTACTTTGAGCTTAAAATACATATTTTGTAAAAATAGAAACTACTATACATAATGTATGTTAGATTAAATAATAATAGTATTTAAAAAAATAATGACTTAAACTCATGTTTATTACTATCAAAATTAAGTTGGCAGCCCTGAGTTGGCCTAGTGGTGGAGAACTTGTATTCTTGAAAGAGAGGTCACAAGTTCAAATCCCACAAGGGGTAGGGTATGTACAAGGTAGTCCCTAGGTCGAAATATATTAATCACCAACCAAATAGATATGGAAGGTCAACTAAAAATTTACACTTTTGTCCTTCTCCCATTCTCATCTTTTCTCTCTCTGGTGCAGGGGCACCTCCACCATCAATTTTCATATTATTAAAGTCATTTTTTTTTTAAAAGTTCATCTAACCATGCCAACGAATGATAGATTTGTTAATTGTCATTGCAATGTGTTCGATAAAGAGGTTTATGACATTTGTAATGTAAAGGCCGAAGGGAAATGGGAACGGTTAGGTAGATGGGGTACGGTTTGTAACCATCTTTCATTGTCTTTAAATAGACTTTATTGTACTCGAACAAGGGGAGAGGAGAGGAAATTACGGGCAGATATTGAATACAAGATTAGAGGATAGCCAAAAACGGCTCTCTGGCGCCATGCTTGTAATGGTATTCTTTAGTTAATAGAGTTTGCGGTTAAAGAAGTTAATCATGGTTTTTTTCTCTTACCCCTGTTCATTCACGTTCATGGTGAATCAGTATACGACCCATCTATATTATGTATCGATTTGGTTTATATTTGAACTGGTTAAGATATATGGTTTTATGGTTTCGGTTGGATGTCATGTTGGACTGGTTATTGAATATGTATTGTGAAATCGGGTTGAGACAGCAGAGCTTAACAATGTAAAGAATCGAGTTATGAAGTTTGACCGTTTTCTTGTTTCGGTTTTCCTCAAGAAATCGCCGTGATATGAATTGAGTTTTCAACAACAGTCCCGATTTGGGGACGTTAACATTTCATGGTATCGACCAAGTTGATGAAGACTGGTTCTTCATTGTCGATAAATTATTATTTTGTGGTTTGAATTCATTTTATCGGTGTAACAGATTGCTTATGCATCGGGTTTTATTGTCAAACTCGAAATGAAATAGTGGGAGCGGTTTCTTTTGTCAGAGAAATGATTTTAAATTCATAGCAGTTTTTAAAGAATTGTTATACTGGTACGATTCTGGTTGCATGCAAATCGTGTTTATCACATATGAACTATGTATGATTCGGCTTTCGTAAATGGAAAGGGTGTTGAAGAACATTGTATTGTGCATTCGGTGTTTTGAAGTGGACAAAAGGTGGTGGACATTCTCCTTCATGAATACCTGCATGGCGATGAAGTGCAGTCTCATCGAACGTAAAGTGTCCATTGGTGAGTTCGGTTCAATAATTGTATGAAAATAATATAAAAGTTGATGTATTAGTATTGGATTATCGAAAAGATATAAGCATATAATCGACATTTGTGCAAGAAGGAAAATGAAGTATGCAGATTTTAGTTGTCTTCGGTGCAGAGGCATCTCTCTTGCCTCTGCACCTCTCTTGCCTCTGCACCTCTTCTTCTATATATTCTATGTCAAGTGGGTTACAATATGCTTGTTATGCATTAAATTTGCGTACGATTCACAATTACACATTTTAAGCATGTGATGTGAATTGACATATGTTAAATATGGTTTACATTTGATTGCGATCATTTTTTGCAAATTTAAAGAGTGTGGTAAATGGTTGGTTATAGTTGACCATTGTCAATCCCATATTCTAGATCCCCATCATCATATGAAAATCATGCATCTACTTTATTCGTCAATTTCTACTTCCTTTTCTTGTTGAGTGGATGTATTTCATCATCTAAAAAAATATCAGTGTTATATTTGATGGATATGACTAAGAGGTCTTAAAGGTGAATGGTTGAGTCCTAAACAAATGATATATTTTATTGGTCATTGATTCTCTTGGACACATTTTATCTTTGATTGTTGACAAAAATAGATAATTAAATATAGATCTATCTCTTGATCTACCTAATTCTCTAAATCCTATGTCTCTCTCTATCTTTTTGTTTTTATTAATATCCCCCTCTTTGTCCCTCCTATATTTTCATGTGTCTATCTTGATCATCCTCTCTATATTTCTCTAACTAACTCTCTCCCTCTCCTTCTTCTCTATTTTACTCTATCTTTCTCATATATATTCCCCCTCTCTCTCTCCATCACTCTCTGTATTTCATTATATTCTTTTTATTGATTATTGTAATCACTAAACGTTTTTTAATACATGATGCAAACTTACATTTATAATCATCTTTCTTGAAACAAATATACGATTTATAATAATAAGCAAAAGGTATGTTACATTAAATAGAGTAGACACATTATTACATATATAAAAATAACTTAGTTATATACTTCATCATGTATTTATACAATTTTCACTACACATTTCCTTGATCTTGGAAAGTAGGATTACTTTCCACAACATAGTCTACTGGTTCATCCCCTATAATGAGGCACAGGCAGAGAGGATGTTGGCACAAGTGGAATTTGACTTTATGCCTGACAATTTTATTTTCTTGAAAGCTTCTAAATCCTTTTCACCAATCCATTTTGTGAGTATCCTGCCACCACTGTCGTCCATGAGAACACATTTCTTTGAGGCCTCTTGACAAATAATTCCCATTTCATTTGTGCTTCCTCAATTGGCATTCATGTCTAGCAGGGCAGTTGCAACTAAGACATCTAACAATGTTCCTCTCTCCTTTATGCTTTGTTAAATACCCATGCACTGTTCCAAAGCTCCCATTTTGGCACTGGTAGGGGATGCCAGTATATAGATTACAAAATCTGGCCTTACACCTTCCAATTACATTTTGTCAAACAGTTCACGTGCCTTCTCCATGCTTCCACATTTTGGATACATCCCTACCTGCAACAAAAACATCCGACAAATCTCCTCTATTCTTTATGCTTTGATGGATGTCCATTCCCTGTTCAAAAGCTCCCAATTTGGCACAGGCAAAGCTTGTGGAGTCTGGATTTACACCTGCTAATTGCATTTTCTTGAATGTTTCTAAAGCTTTTTCATGAAATCCATTTTGTGTATATCCTGTCGCGGACGACATCTTCCAAATCCTTCCCGAGGGCTGCCCCGCCAGACATGATCAAGTGAATGGAAGAAATATTATAGTTCATAACAGTCGAGTTTTTTATGATTTCCAGAACAATGGAAGGAGCAAATGACATTCGGGAATTTGTTCTCGTCCACCTTAGTCAGAACAGAAATCGGAAGACAATTTTCAAGAGGTGCAACAATGGAGATGACAGTGAAATCAAGGTTGTCGTAATTTCCCAAATCGCCCAGTTTATCCACATATGTCACCTGCGTAACGATGATTTTTGCCACAGAGGGCTTCGCCTGCTTCGAAATCTCACCGAGGGTATAAAAGGGATTCGCAGTAGTTGATTGCAACTGTGCCATTAAGGCAGGCTCCCAAGAACACAAAGGCAACAATTGTCTATTTTTTCAGTTTACTTTGTCCGACATTAGTAATATATATGTTTGACTGTCTCTGTAGGTAATCCATTTGCTGCAAATTATTACATTGAAAACCCACATCTTCATCGTATATTTTTCTTCATTCCTTGATTCAGACTTTCATCTATTTGAAATTGGTTGTTTTTAACTTTTATTTTTTTCCTTTGAGAATCCTGTCACGGGTGAATAACAAGAACCTGGTAAAGCTTCTGGGCTGCTGCGTGGAGGCAGAGCAGCCACTGATGATCTACAAATACATTCATCCCTTCAAACCAATCAAACTGGCAAACCCTTCTGACTTTTCAAGGAATGGACGAGTGGCCAGGATGTCTTTAATGGTCGTCCACTTCTTTTAGATACTCTCAACCGTTGATCGGAGTAGTCAGCTCGTACCGTTCATATAGAAAACGCCTTCGGCGTAAAAAAGTGGCTGTAAATGTATAACAGGATACTTTGAAGTTAAATTGTAAAATCTTTTATGATTAAATTCATTAGTTCTTTTAATGAATAAATTGTACAGATAAAACTTTCAATTTGTTATTTATAATTAACTATTAGTTTTTCACCCAATTTCCATTTTATTACTTTTTACATAAATGAAATTCAATTTTACAAATAATTTTAAATTTTCAAAATATTAAATTATTTTAAATATATATTTATAAAATTATTTAATAATTAAATTGTTATTTTTATTTGACACTATATATATATATATATATATATATATATATATATATATATATATATATATATATATCATTTCTTATACGCAACTTTTAGGTATCTTGTTTCTTGTCATGTTGTCGTTGCTGTTGTGTTTCCCGTTTCTCGTTTCTAGTAACATAGGTCCCATCTAAGCTCCCTACAAAATGTACCATTGACCAAATTTCAAAAATAGATTTTTGCAAAATTTTCACTATCTGTGTTCTTCACGATCTGCATAAATATATCATTTAATGTTATTATCTAAAATGAGTACAATAAACCTCGCTTGCAAATCACACATATGTCATCTGCACATAAGTGCCAAAAATGATGATGATGATGATTACTTCTTTCTCATCATGTAACAAAGTCAACCCATACATTTAATTACACAACGTTTTCAGCCCTCACTTCACTTGTGACTTGAGGAGAAAAGTGTAGTTCAAACAAAGATATTTCAAATTGCATCCCCAAGTTGTAAAAATTGATCTTTCTCTCAGATAGCTCACAGCTTCTCTTTTCTACCCTACTTTGAATGGTAGCCCAACAATTATGCCACCAAATAACCATTGTTTTAGACATTAACATAACAATCAACATTCCACTTCCACCACTTGTCAAACTTGTGTTTAATCTCTGTAACAAAGTCGAAGTCCAAGTCATGCATTTAAACCTCCCAATTGGTATTCCACACAAAGTCAAGTATTGTATTTAAAGTCAAGTCCTGCAGCCCATCTTCAATCTGCCCATCATTCATCACCCCAGGAGAAACTTTAAAAATGAACCTCGGTCTTAAACCAAGAAGGCCTTAGGTGCAAAGCAAGCCAAGAATGAAGATGACGACGATGTTGCCTCCTTTGCTACTCTTTTTCTATCTTTCTACACTGCCTGCTCTCATTGGATTCAAGCCTTCTAATTATTCTGATCACCAACCTCTCATTGCTTTCAAGTCTTCTCTGCTTTTGGATCCATTTCATTCCTTGTCTGATTGGTCTCCCAATCACACCTTTTGCAATTGGACTGACATTTCCTGCTCTCCTCGCCGACAACGTGTGGTTTCCTTCAATCTCACAGGTATGGGATTATATGGCCCCATCTCTCCCTTTCTGGGAAATCTTTCCTTCCTTAGAGTACTTGCTCCAAAAAATAATAGCTTGGAAGGTCATATTCCATATCAGCTTGGAACGTTGTTTCACTTGAGAGTGCTTCGATTGTCTTATAACAATTTGGAAGGTCACATTCTATCATGACTCGGTCCTATAACTTCCTAGATTTCGGGAACTATGTGTGTGACGCCTGGACTATTGTTGACTTAGACTTTAGTCATAGTTTTTAGTCGTTATATTTTCTAGACATATACATGTATTTGATCTTTTTGTAGTGGGTAAGTGCACAAAGATGGGGGACCAAAAAGATGCCACTTTTCTTTTTGGCCCCCCATCACGCATAGTGCGCACGCACTAAAGGGCGTGCGCCCTATGACTTGCGCAATTCAAATCCTTTACAAAGCGCACACACCCTAAAGCGTGCACGGCCTATAGGGCGTGCGCCCTATGTAAGATTTCACATAGTGAGAGAGAGAGAGAGAGAGAGAGAGAGAGAGGGGGGGTAATTTAGACAAAGAGAGGGGGGGGGTTAATTTATACAAATATAACATTTAAGTATAAGTTTGATAATTTTAATTAATTTCTTATACTTTAAGTTATATTTGTATAAATTATAAAATATAATGCTTTCAGGATGTTTGGGATAGGTTCCAGGTTCATAGGAGTTAACATGCAAATTCTAGATTTGAAAAATTCCAGACTTAGCCAAATTTCAGGATTCAGCAAGCCTTCAGCAGGGTTACCTCCCAAAATCCATCATGGATTTCTAAGGTCAAACTGAAGCTGGCAAAAGGATTCCCAAAGGGTTTTAACTCGTTTTATCACAAATCACTCAATTTCGACCCCATCTCTATGACAGACATAGCTTAGCTCTCACCCAAATCTCTCTCTCTCTCTCTCTCTCTCTCTCTCTCTCTCTCTCTCTCTCTCTCTCTCTCTCTCTCTCTCTCTCTCTCACCTCACATCACCCTCTAACTCTATCTCTCTTCTCACATCACCTTCTCTCTCTCTCATTACACCCTCTCTCTCTCTCATCTCAAATCTCTCTCTCTCTCTCTTCTCAAATATCTCTCTCCCTTATCTCTCTCTCTCCAGAGTGAGAGAGAAGGGAGAGAGAGAGAGAGATAAGGGAGAGAGAGATGGAGAGAGAGAGAGAGGGTAATGAAAGAGAGAGTAGATAAGGGGGAGAGATAGGATGATGTGAGAGAGAGAGAGAGAGAGTAATTACTCTCTCTCTCTCCAGAGTGAGAGAGAAGGGGGAGACACACAGAGAGAGAGAGAGAGAGAGAGAGAGAGAGAGAGAGAGAGAGAGAGAGATGGTGATAGAGAGAGAGGGTAATGAGAGAGAGAGAGAGTAGATAAGGGGGAGAGATAGGATGGTGTGTGTGTGTGTGTGTGTGTGTGTGTGTGTGTGTGTGAGAGAGAGAGAGAGAGAGAGAGAGAGGGTGATGTGAGGAGAGAGAGAGAGAGAGAGAGAGAGAGAGAGTAGATAAGGGGGAGAGAGAGAGAGGGTGATGTGTGTGTGTGTGTGTGAGAGAGAGAGAGAGAGAGAGAGAGGGTGATGTGTGTGAGAGAGATAGAGAGAGAGAGAGAGAGAGAGAGAGAGAGAGAGAGAGAGAGAGAGGGTAATGAAAGAGAGAGGGAGTAGATAAGGGGGAGAGAGAGAGAGGGTGATGTGAGAGAGAGAGAGAGAGAGAGAGAGAGAGAGATTTAGATTTGGGTGAGCTAAGCTATGTCTGTCGTAGAGATGGGGTCAAAACCAAGTGATTTGTGATAAAAATAAGTTAAAACCCTTTGGGAATCCTTTTGCCAGCTTCAGTTTGACCTTAGAAATCCATGATGGATTGTGGGAGGTAACCCTACTGAAGGCTTGCTGAATCCTGAAATTTGGCTATGTCTGAAATTTTTCAAATCTACAATCTGCATGTTAACTCCTATGAAGCTAGAACCTATCCCAAACATCATGAAAGCATTATATTTTATAATTTATACAAATATAACTTAAAGTATAAGAAATTAAAATTATCAAACTTATACTTAAATGTTATATTTGTATAAATTAACCCCCCCTCTCTTTGTCTAAATTACCCCTCTCTCTCTCTCTCTCTCTCTCTCTCTCTCTCTCTCTCTCTCTCTATGTGAAATCTTACATAGGGTGCACGCCCTAAAGCGCGCGCACCCTATAGGGCGTGCGCACTATGTAAATCATAAATTTACATAGTGTGCATGCCCTTTAGAGCGTGCGCGCTTTGTAAAGGATTTGAATTTACTAATCCTAAGGCTTGGATTTGCCTTGGAGATCCAACCCAAAGGCTTGGATGATTGAAATGGACCTGATACGTGTTTTCCAGCAGATATACAAAAAAATGACATCTTTTTTTGTGTGCTCCTTGTCAGGTTTACTCATGGCTCAAGAACGTAAAAATCAGACGATGTGATATTGCAGATCTCTCTGTTAGCTATCTAAGCATATAATTTATTTTGAATTCTGATTATGTTAAGTTTTTCAACTCTAATTTCTTTTGTGTGTATGTCCGTTTTTTGTAAAAAAAACCAACATGCAATATTTTGGGTATAGATTTTGGCTCGTTCATCAAATTTTGCAATAAGTTACATTTTTAGAAACTAAACTCCATTCTACACACTTTAAAAAAAAGAAAATTTAATTTTCGATTAGTTTTAAATGATTTCTAGGGGGAGCAAACTGAAATTTCATGTTTTCAGGATGTGTGCACTTCGTAAATTCATCAAAAATTATATGTTCATCAAAAAATTACCAAAAAAATCCAGGATAAACTACGTGGTGTTAGCTAACTTCTCACTGGAACAATTAAAAAAATTCAAAAAAAAAGTTAACATTTTAGGGGGAGCACACTAGACGCTATGTTATGTTTTTGGACAAAAAATATGACCACTTTTTGTGCTCCCCGCTTTTTGAGGGCCTTAATCTACACCATTTTCAAAATAAGTTAGTAGTTTAGGAACTAGATTTAAAGTATTACAACTCTTGTTTTTGTCGCATCTTAAAATTTTGAGTCTAACTATCTTCAATTTCTTGTTGAAGTTCAGAGCTTGTTGATTTTAGGAAAAAAGTGGCATCTTATACCCCCTTTTTCGTCCCCCATCTTTGTGCACTTACCCTAGTACTTTCAACTATGTGATGATGATATTATGTTCTGATTACCTTAATGGGTATTATAACGATGTTATATTTTGGTATTTAATGTATTTTATTTTATTTAAAAAAAGAAGAAGTTGATATTAATAAATCTGACATGATGCACATGCAATAGAATGTGGTGTATATTTTTCTTTTGATTATGGTTTGGGACACTAACCTACTGATGAAAAATTTAGTGGTTTGCATTGATTCACAGGTGCGAGAGTGTGGCCCAGGTAAAGAAGGCTAGCTCTTTGGTAAGTGGTCGGTCAGGATGGATTTTATACACACACCACATAGATTATTGGATGTATTTAGTGTATGACCTATGCATTTTATTTCTACCCTATCTTTTAGGATTAAAAATAAATAAATAAATATGGTTATAAGCATATGTGTTTAAATGCTAGGTTTAAATACTTTATTTCTAAACCTTATTCTCATTCAATCAATGTGTGTGTTTGAAGTAAAATGTTATTTTCACTTGGGTTAATGGATGTTAAAAGAAACTTTATAAAATTACATTTTCAATATATATTTGCCACCTCTTGTTTAAACTTATAGCATGCCACCTTTAGTTTCTTGATTGCCATAAATATGAAATGAGGTCCATCATTTGAGGCTATAATAGCCCACACAATAATTCAAAGTATTATGTTTGCCAGTTGTTATCACATGAATGTGTGGAGTATGGAAATAAAATATCTGCTAAAAAATCAAACTACTGTTATGATAGCATAGCCCATATTACAGCCGCCCAACTCTGTGGCCACAAAGCACTTGGGTTTTGTGTAGCCCTCTCGCCCTCTCAAGGAAATGCTCAACTACCCAATTTAAATACAATGGGATCCTTTGGTCAATGAAAACATTAATAGTTTAGCTAATATTAGTTCATATATTGATTGCTTTGAAATTTGTTTTGGATATAAATCTCAAACCTTGGCTGACGATAGGGAGCAGCAATTTCCTTCAGTGGTGTTTTGGGAGTTCGGAGAGGAAGATCACAATGATGGCCAGCAATAGAAAAAAAACATTGTTTTCCTGAAGGACAACGGTGATAAGAGGAAACTCCACTTTTCACATAGACTGGACAAAATCTTTGAACAGCCAGGTTCCTTCCCTATATTTTCTAATCTCTTATTTCAGAAAATATTATCAAATCTTAATATTGCTTCTAGATGAAAGGGATTGAGAATGCGAGAAACAAACAGCAGATTATTAAACTAATTAACAAAACACAAACACAAGATTTATCCTAGTTCACCACAAATTGTGGCTACGTCCAGACTACAGAGTATTGTATTAATTCACAAAATAAGTTCGATTACAAATGAGTAGGAGCAGCAAATATATAGGCTCCAGATTATTACATATGAAGAGTTTTCAAAATGAAGAGTCATAATAAAATAGATAAGAAAACATTATGACTGTTGACCTTCATTCCTCAACAAACTCCCACCTAAAGGACAACCATGCTACAACTGATCACCCAATACCCTGCTGAAGAGCTGACTTATCTTTTCTTCACAAGGCCAAGAGAAGTCCTTGCACAATCAAACTTCTCTTTGGCGATAACCTTGGTGAATATATCTGTCGGATTGATCTTAGTATCAATCTTGACAACTTCCAACTTTCCTTCTTCAACTGCATGACAAACAAAGTGAGCATGTGCATCAACATGCTTAGAGCGACGTTGTGAAGAGTGATTATGAGCCATGAAGATAGCGCTACGACTATCACAAAACAGTTTATACTCCTTTTGATGCACTTTCAAGTCACCAAACAATCGCTGAAGCCAAATCATTTCCCTTGCACCTTCGAAAAGAGCTAAGTGTTCAGCCTCAGCTGAAGAAAGAGCAATGCAATGCTGCAACTTTGAAGCCCAACTGATGGCAGCTCCAGAAAATGTGAAGGTATATCCAGTGGTAGACCTTCGTTTGTCCAAGTCTCCGACATGATCAAAATCGGTGTAACCTTGAAGCTAAACCTGATTTCCTCCAAAGCATAATGCATAATCTGAAGTTTCTTTTAGATACCTTAGTATCCACTTAACAGCTTCCCTATGAGCTTTCCTGGGATTGCTCATGAATCTGCTCACAACTCCCACCGCATGAGCAATGTCGAGGCGAGTAGAAACCATTGCATACATGATGCTGCCAACTGCATATTTATATGAAATTTTCTCCATGAAGTCCTTTTCTTCTTGTGTTTTAGGACACAATTCAGAACTTAAGCGAAAGTGACCAGCAAGAGGAAGAGGAGCAACTTTAGCATCAGCCATGCCAAACCTCTCAACTGCTTTGTCAATGTATTGTTGTTGAGATAATGTAATTTCCTTCTTCTTCTTGTCTCTTGTGATTGTCATGCCAAGAATCTTCTTGGCTGCCCCTAAGTCTTTCATATCAAATTTCCTTGCCAATTTCTCCTTTAACTCATTGACTATTCTTTTGTTTGTGCCAGCCACTAACATATCATCAACATAAAGAAGGAGAATGACGAATTCACCATTAGAAAGTCTCTTGAAGTAGACGCGTGGGTCTGATTCACATCTTGTGAAATTGTTTTCAGCCATGAAACGATCAAACTTTATGTACCACTGTCTTGGAGCTTGTTTGAGGCCATACAAACTCCGATTTAGTTTGCAATAAAGGTGCTCTTGTCCTTTCTTGACGAAAGCTTGAGGCTGCTCCATATATAGTTCTTCTTCTACATCACTGTGTAGGAATGCGGTCTTCACATCAAGCTGTTCCAACTCAAGATCCCATGCAGCTGCTAATCCTAAGACTATTCGGATAGTTGTCATTTTGACAACCGGTGAGAAAATCTCATTAAAATCTATCCCTTTTTCTTGATCAAACCCCTTTACCACCAATCTGGCATTGAAGCGTTTTCTGCCTTCATCTTCATCTTTTATCCGGTATACCCACTTGTTTCTAAGTGGTCTTCAATCTGGCGGAAGAGCTACCAATTCCCAGGTTTGATTTTTGAGTAAGGAGTCCATCTCCTCATGCATCGCTGTTTGCCATTTATCACTATTAACGTCTTTGAGAGCAGCTTTAAATGTTGATGATTCTGCAAATTTTGAGACTAGAATAGAAGGTTTGGCTTCTTCAGCAAACAATAACTCATAATCCGAGTATTTGGCTGACATTTTTCTTTGTCTGGTTGATCTTCTCAATTGAGGTTCAATGTCTTCTGTTTGATCCTGGACTAGCTCAAATGGAGAGCCAGAAGTGGTGGCTCTTGGATGTTTGATTCCTTGTTTAATTCCCTGCCTCTCTGTATCATTCCCTCTATTATTCCCCAGATTCTGAGAAAGTCCTCCAGGATTCTTTGTTTTTTGTCCAATATCCTTTGCAATTTCAGAGGATGCAAAGGTGTGGTGTCGTATATTTTGTTGTATGCCAAATGCATTTTCTCCTTGTCGCATTTTATCATACTGCTCATGTTTGTCGTGATTTACATCATCCCTGTCGTGACTTGGAAACATATCTTCAAGCCTGTCGTCTTCTTTGCCATGAGGGGCTTCATGCCTACCGTGGGTATGTAGTGGCAGGGGACTATTAGACACAGTCCTTCCATGACTTGGATTGTCCTTGCGATGATGTGGATCATCATGAGGGAGCTGGAGACTCCCGCAAGTGTCATGAGGACCACCGTGTGGTGAAAGACTTTCACCCCTCCAGCAACTAGCATTGTCTGCTCTGCGGTGAAGTGATGTTTCCTCTCTGTCGTGGCTTCCTGACTGATGGCCGAGTTCTTCATGGTAGTGTGGTGGTAGCAGAGTGCCGACACCCTGTTCTCTGTTGTGATTTATATCCCTGCCATGACCAATTTCAATGTTATGCAAATCATTACTGTCGTGGGGTAATAAAACAATGTTATAACGTGCTTCTTGCTGGAGACTGGCGTATGCTCTATCATCACTGTCATGAATGACCCTACTATCGGATGTTATATCCCTATTGTAGCTTGTATTTACCAATTCTCCTCTATCGTGAAGAGTATTATCCCTATCATGAATTTGTTGACTGTCGTGAGGGTGCTGGAGGTTGTCGTGAGGAAAGGGATTGAGAGCAGGGGATGAATCTTCATCCCTGCAATTTGTATTCTCCATGCCATGAGCAGGGAATGGAGGAAAATAACTTTCGGTGGAGGCAAAGCCGTGTGGGGAGAAGGTTTGATTTCCACTGTATGAATTTTCATTCATCAAGTTTTCGAATGAAAAACTTTGAGAATACTGAGGCATAGTGGGTAGAATAGAAATTGGAGAGTTTGCTGTGGGATGTGAGTATATGGAGGAATTTTGATTACCATTATTCATCATGTCAAATAGGGGAATGTATTCTTTCGTAGGAGTTTCATCTTTAGAATGAGGAAATATGTTCTCATTAAAGACTACATCTTTGCTTCTAATAATTTTCTTATCAGTTAAGCTCCAAAGTCTGAAGCCAAATTGTTCTTCCCCATATCCAATGAATATGCAAGGCTGTGATCTAGGATCCAGCTTGCTCCGCTTCTCCTTAGGGACATGTACAAAAGCTTGACAGCCAAAGACTTTAAGATGAGAGTAAGAAACTCTTCTTCCTTTCCATTCCTCTTCCAGAATTTCAAAGTTCAACCTTGATGAGGGACTTCGATTTATCAAATAGACCGCTGCATTGCATGCTTCAGCCCAAAACTCTTTCCCCAAACTTGCCTTGGAAAGCATACAGTGAGCTTTCTCAAATTTTGTTCTATTAAGCCTTTCTGCTACCCCATTTTCTTGAGGGGTGTAGGGGACAACTTTCACCCTATGAATACCATTATCTGCACAATAGTTATCAAATTCCAGCGAACAAAACTGCCCTCCATTATCTGTTTTCAAGCATTTAATCTTGTGGCCTCTTTGGTTTTCAACAAGATTTAAATTTAGAAAAGACTTCTGATTTATTTGCCATCATATATATCCAAACTTTCCTAGTACAATCATCAAGGAAAGTAACGAAATATTCAGGGCCTCCTAAAGAGCTTACCTCGGTAGGACCAAAGACATCCGAGTGCACAAGCTCCAATGGTTTTGCCTTCATCTCATGCCCATCTTTCAAGAAGCTGACCCGCTTTTGCTTGTCATAGAGACAATGTTCACAAAACTCCAAGTTTGCTGATTGGAGACCCGGTAGTTGACCCTTCCTAAGTAGTGCCTCTAGACCTTTCTTGCTCATGTGGCCTAATCTTTGATGCCAAAGTGTTGCATCGCTGCCTATGATTGTCATAGCAGCTCTCACCTCATTGATTGGTTTCACAATGTAGAGGCTACCGGTCTTTTCTCCTTTTGCAATAGCCAATGAACCTTTGACTATTTTCCATGTATCCGTGAGTTTTGTTTTAAATCCTTGGATATATAGTTGGCTGACTGAAATTAAATTCCTCTTTAATTGAGGAACATGTCTAATATCCTTGAGTGACAATTTGGATCCACCTTCTAGATGCAAGACAACATCACCTTGTCCAATGATTTTACATGCCTTGTTGTCACCCAAAAATACTTCTCCAAATTCGTCTTCTTGATAATTTTGAAAATAATCCATACATGAAGTGGCATGGAAGGAGGCTCCGGAATCTATCACCCAAGAATCTGATTTTGAGTCACTTGTAGAAAGAACTAGAGCAGCTTCATCTGCTTCATAGGTTGTATTAGCTTCACTATTCCTCACTTTTTCTTGTGCTTTCTTGAAAGATCTGCAATTTCATTTTGAGTGGCCTGGTTTGCCACAAAACCAACACTCTCCATTTCTTCCTCTTGACTTTGATCGATTGGGTGATCTTGATTTTCTTTGATTGTAGTTGTAATTGTTATTTCCTCTATGATGGCTTCTTCCCCTTCTTTCAATGCTGACCATGGTAAGAGCATCACCGGATGGGGTGTCTTTGTTACTTCTTCTCATATCTTCACTAAGTAAAGTGGCAACCACTTCATCGTAGACCAGCTTCTTCTTTGAAGAATTAGAAGTGTTAACAGTTGTAACTACGAGATCCCAACTGTCGAGTAAAGAACATAACAAGATGATGGCTTTGACTTCATCATCTTGAGTCATACCAACCGAGGTTGCTTGACATAATAAAGTATTCAAATCATTTACATGATTTGACATCGCAGTCCCTTCCTTCATTTTCAGCTTGTAGAGTTTCTTCATAATGAAGACTTTATTTGCAGCCGATGACATCTCGTACATGCTCTGAAGTTTATCCCAGACTCCTTTTGTTGTCTTTTCGTTGAAGACATTAAACAATACATTTTGTGACAGCGAAAGGAAGATTGATGCTGTTGCTTTTTCATCAATCTTATTCCAATCTTATCTGTCATTCCAGTGGGTTTTTTTGTTTTTCCATCGATTGCAATTTCAAGTTCTTGCTTGATCAGCAAAGAACGCATCTGCTCTTTCCACAGGCTGAAGTTCTTGCCTGTGAATTTCTCCACTTTCGAATCCTCCATCTCTCCGAAAATTCAACCCAGATTTCCAATCTGCACAACCTGTGCTCTAATACCAATTGAAAGGGATTGAGAATGCGAGAAACAAACAGCAGATTATTAAACTAATTAACAAAACACAAACGCGAGATTTATCCTGGTTCACCACAAATTGTGGCTACATCCAGACTGCAGAGTATTGTATTAATTCACAAAATAAGTTCAATTACAAATGAGCAGGAGCAGCAAATATATAGGCTCCAAATTATTACATATGAAAGTCTTCAGAATGAAGAGTCATAATAAAATAGATAAGAAAACATTATGACTGTTGGCCTTCATTCCTCAACACTAGATGCCAGTGGTTCTTTATTATTATGGTAATCTGTAATAAAATTTTCTGGTACTTGAATCAGTATTTCGTTAATCATTGTATGTTTTTTATGAACATATTGTCATTGATGTCAAATTAGTAAAGATATGCAGCATTCAAAGTAACTAGAAACGGATGAAGACATTATACGATATTAAGCAATGGCAAGTTTATGACAATGGTTGAAGAACAGAGAATATCAATGCTAGGATGAAACAGATGTTGCAGAGATATACAGACCACAGCTATATACCTATCGGAAAGGATATCAAGTTTATTGGAGTTATTTAATCCTTCATATGTCACAGTTCTTTGTTGAAAGAATTTAACAGTGACTAGTTTCTACGGTGGAATGTAACCGCCCAAAAATCAAATGATGAATATATTTATGTGACAAATGTTTTACTAGTTATTTATTTATGGTTGAAAACTATATATATAGCAGTGTTAAATACAGGAGATATAAATAAAAGAAATATATCTTATCTTCTCTTCAGTCACATAGATCTCAAGGAAATATTATATGTTATTAAAGATGACAGCAACATCTTGCTTACTGATGCCAGCAATCATGTAAGACAAGCAGTGATGGGAGTATAATGCACAGGAAAGTATCAGTATACATACAAATATATACATACAACACTAAGTATATAGATGCATATATTACAGAGATGTATACAGAACATGTAAAACTATATACACAGCACATATTATATTCAGATGAAGATAATGTATTCAACATATTATACAGCAAACAAAGAACAGAGATATATATTATTCAATGAACAAGATATGAATACAGCATTGTTTACAGCAAAACATACAGAACCGCAAGACAAGAAGATAATCAGAACATACCATATACGGAGAGGTATATACACAGAACGGCAATGAAGACTAGATAGAAATCAGAATGGCAATGAAGACATTGTATTCAAATAGCATATTAACAAAGATTAACAGAGATTATGGACAGATATTTATATTAGCATATCAACTATGCATACAGAGACTATGAACAGATATTTATATCTGCATATAATACATATGACAGCAAAATCAATAGATGACATAAAGATTGTTGAACAGAACAACAATATGGCATATTTACGGTTACAGCATCTATATACTCCAGCATACAGATATCCAAAGTATTCATCTTATGAACAGCATATATATAGATCTGTATATAGCAGATACGATATATATAGCAGATATAGCATATACGACATACAGCAGACAGAGGACGTCGTAAAAGGTGAAGGTCATTATATTATCGAAGGATATGTTATATACAACAATTAAAATATTATAATATCGAAGGATATATAATATATGCAGCATTATGCAGCGATACGCACGGTGGTTGAAGGTTTGAATACAAACATATATAATGAGTACTGTCGTCAACATAGATTATTGAAAGTATTTCAAAATGCCAAACATTATTATATGCAAATAATAAAAAATGGAAGTTAAGATGATACATAAGAATAGAGTCGAAGGATTGCAGCATCATAAAGATATATATTGAAAGGATGTCGTAAAGTTTGATATTATAAACAGTCGAAGATATAATATGTTTTAAAGTTTTAAAAACTTTAATATGATAAAAGGTTTTATAAAAGTCTCATGTGAGTTGTCGATAATAAAAAGGTATTATAGTTTTGATTAAAAAAAGGAAATATTAACTTATCTTTAAGTTAATAATATTTTAGTAAAAGAGACACCTTTTCAATTTGAAAAGTCATAACTTTTAAAAGGACATTTAATAAATATATATATATCCAGTCTTATTTTGAAAAGAGAGAGAAGTCAGCAAGTAAAAGAGATAAAGAGAAGAAGCAGTAAAATATGATAAAAATAAAGAATTAAATAATTATATATTCAGTATTTAATCTGATATATATATTATGCATTTACAATTATAAAGGTATTATTTTGAACATGAAAAATGGAGAGTTATTGGCTGACCAAAGAGATTAAATTGCATCCATCATCAGTTGAAGAAAGCAACAGGATCAAGGTGGAAGAAAGTTATTAAAATTAGTGAGTTGGTGCTCAGAATCCGGACAACGGGAGTTGGTGCTCAGAATCCGGACAGGGGGAGTTGGTGCTTCCAGTAGGTCGGTGCCTGCGAAGTGTGGGAGTTGGTGCTTCCAGTGAGTCGGTGCTCATAAACATAGGGGTTGGAGCCTCTAGTAGGTTGGAGCCTACAAAACATTGTAAAAGAACAATATAATATATAAAAGCAAATTATTTTGTGGTTTTCTCCCATATTGGGTTTCCACGTAAAATTTGTGTTCATATGCATAATTGTTTATTTGAGAATTTAAAGTTATCTTTGAATAAAGTTTTTAAAAGTTAAAATTGTTATTATACTGATTCACCCCCCCCTCTCAGTATAATTGTGTGCTCTTCAATTGGTATCAGAGCGGGTTCCTTCTATATAGCCTAACCGCTTGAAGGTAGATCTAAAGAGCACAAATGGCTGAAAGTTTTCAAAACAAGGCACCAAATTTTGATGGGACAAATTATGCATTTTGGAGTATAAAGATGGAAGCATATTTAAATGCGATTGGATTCGATGTTTGGCAATCAGTACTAGATGGTTATACACCACCAGCGACCCCACCAACAGATGCAGCCGAAAAGAGGAGAAGTGAAAATAATGCCAAAGCAAAACATGCTATTCTATGTAATCTAGCCGACTCGGAATTCACAAAAGTTATGCATTGTAAATCTGCAAAGGAGATATGGGACAAGTTGAAAAATATATATGAAGGGACCGACAATGTAAAGAAGGCCAAACTTCAAACTCATCGAAGCACATTCGAAAGCCTGAAAATGAAGGCAAATGAAGACATAGCTTCATTTCTCTCTCGTGTTGATGAAGTAGTCAATTCAATAAAAGCCCTTGGTGAAGAAGTAGAAGAACAGCTTGTGGTTGAAAAGATCTTGAGATCTCTACCCATTAGATTCGATTCTAAAGTATCAGCAATCGAAGAGAGAAAAGATCTGGATAGTCTTACTAAAGATGAGTTACATGGAATTCTTACCGCTTATGAAATGAGGATTGGAGACAAGGAACCTAAGAAGGAAATATCCTTTAAAATTTCTAAAAATAGTAAGAGCAAGAAAAAAATCTCATGTGATAGTTCAAGCAGTGACACTGATGAAGCTGAAGCTCATTTCTTGAGTAAGCTGAAAAGGGGAAGTGGAAAATATAAAGGGAAATTCCCTTTCAAATGCTTTAATTGTGGAAAGATAGGACACTATGCCTCAAAATGTCCTCAAACTGATGATAACTCAAGTGAAGATGAAAAGCAAGCACACACAAAAGAAAAATGGAAGAATAACAATAAGTATAATAAAAAGAAAAAATATCAAAACAAAAATAAAAGGAGTTTTTATTCTAAAAAGGACAGCTCTTCAGATGAAAGCAGCGAGGATTGCTCAAGCGATGAGGAGGATGAAATTCTATTTATAGCTGAAGCAGACACAAGTGATAGTAATGAGGAAGAGGAAGACGAATCATGTAATGAGGAAGAGAATGTTGATCTCAAAGAAGAACTCCATTATGCTTACAAACAAAATGAAAGACTGAAAAGAAAATTAGTGAAACTCAAAGAGGAAGCTATGGAGAATCTAGAAGCAGCAAAGAAATCAAAACAAACAATTGAAGATCTAATGATCCAATTAGAAGAAGCTAAACAAGCTGAAACTAATTTGAAATTAGAGATTGAAAAATTAAAAGGAGAATTGGAGGAAAGCACTATCAAACTGCACAATAGTCTCAAGTTTGAAAAGAGTTCTGAAACCCTAAGTGATATCATTGATAGTCAAAGGCCTTCTTTCAGCAAAATAGGGGTTGGTTTTGAAGGAAATTCAAACATTAACAATACATTCAAACGCTTCATAAAAGAAGGAAACAAGACAGTCATAAATGAACCATCAAAAGAAGACAAGCTTAAAGAGAAGAACTACAAGAAGAATGAAGAAAATGATCATAAACCTAGTCGTAAATTTCATGGATATTGCTATTCTTGCAATTGTTATGGTCATAAAGCACTAGAATGTAGAATATCTAAACAAAATATGAATGAGTGGAAAAGGCCATATTATAGACAGCATTTTTCTTACCTATTCAATGGATATTGCTACTCTTGTAACAAATTTGGTCATAAAGCTCTAAATTGCAGAAGCAAAGTGAAGAATATCCAAAATTTCAGAACTCAAAATCCTTTTACCCCAATGGTTAATTTTGATATTTTATGTTCGAAGTGTAACAATTTTGGACATGTAGCCCACAAATGTAGAACAATCTTTCCTACAGAACACGCTAAGAAAGAAGATCTTCCTAAAAAGATGGTTTGGAGAAAGAAAGAAAAGTCGCTATAGCTTTACATGCTCAAAAACAGCAGATGTGTGGAGTGGACTAAGAGAAAACTTACTTAGTATAAGTCAGCATTGTATAATATATCACTTCTAAAGGTTGTAAAATTAAAAAGGATGAGAGATTAATAGCTAATGCTTTGTATGTTTTACAAATGAAGAAATATGTTTCCTTGTGCAAAAAGATGAAAATCAGCTATGGCACAAAGGATTGAGGTACTTACATTGTCAAAATCAGAGTGGCACAGCGAAAGCATGTGTTCAGGGGGAGCTAGTCTCTAGCCTTGGAGACCCTTTGCCATTGATGTCAAAGGGAGAGAGATTGAAGATGAAGGGAACAGCGAACTAAGGGGGAGTCCTGCACAATATATTTGAGAAGTTGCCATCAATGACAAAGGGGGAGATTGATGAACATATTGTCATTGATGTCAAATTAGTAAAGATATGCAGCATTCAAAGTAACTAGAAACGGATGAAGACATTATACGATATTAAGCAATGGCAAGTTTATGACAATGGTTGAAGAACAGAGAATATCAATGCTAGGATGAAACAGATGTTGCAGAGATATATAGACCACAGCTATATACCTATCGGAAAGGATATCGAGTTTATTGGAGTTATTTAATCCTTCATATGTCACAGTTCTTTGTTGAAAGAATTTAACAGTGACTAGTTTCTATGGTGGAATGTAACCGCCCAGAAATCAAATGATGAATATATTTATGTGACAGATGTTTTACTAGTTATTTATTTATGGTTGAAAACTATATATATAGCAGCGTTAAATACAGGAGATATAAATAAAAGAAATATATCTTCTCTTCTCTTTAGTCACACAAATCTCAAGGAAATATTATATGTTATTAAAGATGACAACAACATCTTGCTTACTGATGCCAGCGATCATGTAAGAGAAGCAGTGATGGGAGTATAATGCACAGGAAAGTATCAGTATACATACAAATATATACATACAGCACTAAGTATATAGATGCATATATTACAGAGATGTATATAGAACATGTAAAACTATATACACAGTACATATTATATTCAAATGAAGATAATGTATTCAACATATTATACAGCAAACAGAGAACAGAGATATATATTATTCAATGAACAAGATATGAATACAGCATTGTATACAGCAAAACATATAGAACCGCAAGACAAGAAGATAATCAGAACATACCATATACGGAGAGGTATATACACAGAACGGCAATGAAGACTAGATAGAAATCAAAATGGCAATGAAGACATTGTATTCAAATAGCATATTAACAAAGATTAACGGAGATTATGGACAGATATTTATATCAGCATATCAACGTATGCATACAGAGACTATGAACAGATATTTATATCTACATATAATACATATGACAGCAAAATCAATAGATGACATAAAGATTGTTGAACAGAACAGCAGTATGGCATATTTACAGTTACAGCATCTATATACTCTAGCATACAGATATCCAAAGTATTCATCTTATGAACAGCATATATACAGATCCGTATATAGCAGATACGATATATATAGCAGATATAGCATATACGATATACAGCAGACAGAGGACGTCGTAAAAGGTGAAGGTCATTATATTATCGAAGGATATGTTATATACAACAATTAAAATATTATAATATCGAAGGATATATAATATATGCAACATTATGCAGCGATACGCACAATGGTTGAAGGTTTGAATACAAACATATATAATGAGTACTGCCGTCAACATAGATTATCGAAAGTATTTCAAAATGGCAAACATTATTATATGCAAATAATAAAAAATGGAAGTTAAGATGATACGTAAGAACAGAGTCGAAGGATTGCAGCATCATAAAGATATATATTGAAAGGATGTCGTAAAGTTTGATATTATAAATAGTCGAAGATACAATATGTTTTAAAGTTTTAAAAACTTTAATATGATAAAAAGTTTTATAAAAGTCTCATGTGAGTTGTCGATAATAAAAAGGTATTATAGTTTTGATTAAAAAAAGGAAATATTAACTTATCTTTAAGTTAATAATATTTTAGTAAAAGAGACACCTTTTCAATTTGAAGAGTCATAACTTTTAAAAGGACATTTAATAAATATATATATCCAGTCTTATTTTGAAAAGAGAGAGAAGTCAGCAAGTAAAAGAGATAAAGAGAAGAAGCAGTAAAATATGTTAAAAATAAAGAATTAAATAATTATATATTCAGATTTTAATCTGATATATATATTATGCATTTACAATTATAAAGGTATTATTTTGAACATGAAAAATGGAGAGTTATTGGCTGACCAAAGAGATTAAATTGCATCCATCATCAGTTGAAGAAAGCAACAGGATCAAGGTGGAAGAAAGTTATTAAAATCAGTGAGTTGGTGCTCAGAATCTGGACAAGGGGAGTTTGTGCTCAGAATCCGGACAGGGGGAGTTGGTGCTTCCAGTAGGTCAGTGCCTGCAAAATGTGGGAGTTGGTGCTTCCAGTGAGTCGGTGCTCATAAACATAGGGGTTGGAGCCTCTAGTAGGTTGGAGCCTACAAAACATTGTAAAAGAACAATATAATATATAAAAGCAAATTATTTAGTGGTTTTCTCCCATATTGGGTTTCCACGTAAAATTTGTGTTCATATGCATAATTGTTTATTTGAGAATTTAAAGTTATCTTTGAATAAAGTTTTTAAAAGTTAAAATTGTTATCATACTGATTCACCCCCCCCCCCCCCCCCTCTCAGTATAATCGTGTGCTCTTCAGTTTTAGCAAGAACCATCGCAGCTAGGTAAAAGCCATCAACAGCTGGTCATACTAAATTCTCCCTGTTGTTAATTAATGATTGCTTGTCAATATTTTGGAGTTTAGGTAGAAACCCATCAAACTAAGAAGATTTCCCTATTACGATGAACAAATTTTAGTTTCTAAAATAATGAATGAAATCAAAATTTTTATGAGAAAGAAATTAAGTTCTAAAAAATATGAGTACGCATTTTACCAACAACAAACAAAAGAGGAGTCATGACATTTATACAGAACATATTTATATCTTTATACTACTCTTTACGTTAGTATTGCTTCCACAATTTATATTCAAAGTAGCATTTCTAATTTCTCCGTATACTTCCTTCTCTTTGAAATAATTTTTCCTTATTTTGGTATTAAGAATATGTTTATAATACCATTTCATTACATCATAACTAGCGGTATAAATATTATTTTCAAACTATCTAAGTGAGTCTTTCTGCATAAGATCTCATTTAAGAAACCAGCAGTATTTACTATTTTTTGGCTTCCAGTATTTATTGTTCTTATGCTACCAGTATTTACTGTCCTTATGCTAAAAATTTATACAAGCCTTAAATGTTTCACTTTTTAAACAAATGATTAAAACATTATACAACTAAAACATTTGGCAAGAAAAACAAAAGTCACAAAACAAATTCGCCCAGAAATAAAAATCAATTCACTACATGTGAAATAGTATTTTTCTAATGTGTAAACACGTAGGGAAAGCGTTGAATTAATTGTTCTTAAAATTAAAATATCCATCTTCATTTGAATGCTACATATGAGTTACTAAAGTGTATTTAATTTAGTGGTCTCATCATGCTAATAGTCTAAGATAATATGAGTTTTGATTTCCATTGGTTAGTTGTACATTTTAAACGACTTAATAATTTCACTTTTCAAAAAGAATTGATTCCTTGACCAAAAGCTAATTCTCATGAGTAGGAAAAAAATAGAACATAAGAATATTATGGTTGATTTTACATGAATTATTTAGAGTAAAATAATAATACTAGCAATCGCATCTTAGTGTGCAATGGGTACGCCTTATTTAAGAGGAACAAAATTTGCTTTCATTTTTTAGGTAGTAATACATTATTATTTGTAAAATTATTTAATTGAATAGAAACATTTGATGATGAGGTTAATTATAATCACTTATAGTTGTCATTCCTTAAAGTTGGCAATGCCTAAATTTTTATATTTAAGTTGCTTCACAACTAGAAATAAAACATATATAATTAACAAGTGCCACGTAGTGGCTAAGTACTTGCCTTTAGTTATAATAGAAACTAAAGTAGAAATAATAATACATTAAGTTTTTAATTATTATATTTTATATAGTTATAGTAGAAGTAATAACATTTTATAATGATAGTTGAAATTAAACTAAATAATTATTTAAATTTATTTAATATATTATTAGGTTAGGTTAAATATTTAGTTTATACTTATGTTAAAGCTCAATTAGAAATATAATTAATTCAAACTTTAATTTATATGTAAAATAATTTTTTAATCTTTTATAATTATTGTGGAGGAATAGATTAATAGATCATAGATTATAAACTTTGAACATTATTTTGATTTTGGAGGAATAGATTAATTGTGAAAAGTGTGATGAAAACATTATATACTTTAACAAAATAACTAATTCTATATTGTAAAAATATCTAGTTGTAAAAATAGGGATGAAAGAGGAATGCTATCATTAGACAAATAAATGTTAGGAAACTAATTATTTGAAATAGAAAATTGATTCAAGTAAGAATGGAAAGAAATATATATATGCAGATCAATTTAATTTCTTGAGGAATGATATCATTAGACAAATAAATGTTAGGAAAATAATTATTTGAAAGAAAATTAATTAAAGTATGCATTTGATTTATAAGAATGAAAAGAAATATATATGCCCATCAATTTAATTTCTTGAAACAAGGTATTTTTTTATCATTGACAAATTTTTCAAGATGTTAAATAGAATCCATATCCACATGATTATCTAAATGTTCACATTAAAATATATATGCTTCCTACTTATTGAAACTAAAAAATAGTTGAATTTATTTTCAAGAAATATGTTCTATAATAATGAACTACTTCATTAGATAAAATTAGGAGTGGTCATTAGATTATTAGTCACTAATTTAGGTATAATAATAGTTAGCTTGAAATTATATAAATAAATGAAACTGTGATATTCACAAGTTTAAAAATGGAAAGTGTATAAACCAAAGAATTGATCCACATTATTATAGAATATATTTGAAAATACTTCATCCACACTTTCTATAATATAACTGGACAGATCCTATTACACTAAAAAATTGATATATACAAACAATTTTTTTTAAATATTAAAAAATAAATAAACATATAATTAAATTTGAATTACTATCATTAAGTATATTTGTATAATATTAATACAAACATCTGTGTTGCTATAAAGAGATGTCTGAATTTTGCTGATTGAGATAGAAATAGATATATAAATGTATTCATAATAATATGTCATTTGGTAGTAGAGAAAACAAAGCTCAAATTATAAAGTTGACAAATTGACCTAAAGCTAAATAATATAAATAATAATAAAAACCATTAAAAAAGTTGAACAACATTAATAAAAAACCAAAGAGAATCCTCATGATATGATATTATAGTTAAGTTCATACTATAATTTTAAACTAAGTGATGAATAGATTAAATGGACAAATTCCAATACCCTTCATAAACGGTTATTGTGGGCAATGGTAGAAAAACACGTAACAGGTCTACGTACTACGTGTATCCATAACAATATGGCACTTGACAATGTAGAAAGCACACTCATGGCAATGGAGAAAACACGCTCAAAATATCTGGAATCCGCCATTTCTATATGCATACAAGTTTGCAAGATGACCTGTTTTCACTCGAATGTTTCACCTTATGTATTTGTAGATTCAAAGCCAATAAATTCCAATTCACCCACTTCAAACTTACTGAAATCTGGTTGCCCCCTTCCATTAGTTCAAATTTGGACAATGATGAAAGGAAACGAAAATGGAGTAGAAGAGAAAGAGGAAGAGGAGCCTCTGCCATTGTTGGCCCTCAATGATGTCTCTCTCCAATGCAGACCTGTGGAGGACTCAATGGAATTCTATCAGAAAGTTATGGGCTTTGTGCCCATCAAAAGACCAGGGACCTTCAGCTTTGGTGGAGCTTGGTAATATCCATTTCTTCATTACAATCCTCTTTTTGAATTGTAATAACTTTGAAAATAAATATAGTGTTCTTTGTAGCATTTGTTCATATGAATTAGTGCAGTCTTCTGCCTCAGATATTTCTATCATGTTTGATGGCATTTCAGAGGCTTCGGAGGCTCGATTTGATAAGGGAATCGTAAACTACAACGTAAAATATATAAGGGAAGTTTGAAAAAAAACCTAAAAGTATTCCCCTTGGTAAGATATGCATTTTAGTTTATGATTGGTCACTGTTTGCAGTTGCAGGAATGTTTTTCAGATATAGATTCTAAATACTCTATAGTACATACTGTGTCCTTTAAGCTTTATTCATCCTTCAAACTGAAAAGTTCTGTTATGCAAAAGCAAGCTTTGACACTAAAAGACGAACTGTGATCTTAATTTATTGGTAGCCAGAGGACATATTGAAATTACCTACATTGTCAGTCTTCATGTCACCAGGTTTTACCCGAGAAAGATCATTACTGGCATCTGAAATGAAATGGACATTCAAGCAATTCTATTGCTATCCTCTCTGTAATT